>CM035815.1:43016892-43756892 GCA_020458035.1 Magallana ariakensis | reverse complement strand
GTCCGTCATTGTTTCTCCCATCCCATTATATTTGTGGTTCTGATACCTGGAATTGAACCTGGGCTGCCTGGGCAAAAACTAGTACATGTAATTCATCTGTAGTAGGAAAGGAGGAATGAGCATATAGATAATACAATTAAAATTTGTGGCTAAACCGGGAATCTAACCAGGGACCCCTGCAACTCTAGTCAGGAGCTCTACTACTGAGCTAACCAGGCAGATATAGATGATGCTTATAGCCCCAACTACTACAGTATCAAATTCAATGATCACAGTGGTATTCTTACAGAAAAGGAATCTTTCTAAAATAAAGTGAAACTTTTAACATGTTTAAAGGGGCATGGTCACGATTTTGGTCAAAAATTATTTTCTGATTTTATTGTTTACTGTAACAATGCTTGAGTAAGGCATTTTAATTAAATAGCAACCAAAATTTGAGTGTCATTCATTGAGTTATTATAAGCGACTTACAGAGCTTACAATTCTTTGCTTTTGTTTACATTTTGAATTTTGAAGAAAAAATTCCAGTTTAACTTAAGACCTAAAATGAATGTGTTATAAAACGTTAGGAACTATTTATTTATGCTTAAAATGAATGAGAAGATAGACAAATCAGCTTGAAAAATATTTTTTACTAGTGTGACGGTCAGATTCAAATACCGGAGCCAGATAGCTCAGTTGGTAGAGCACCTGACTAGAGATTCAGGGGGCCCGGGTTCAAATCCCAGTCTGGTCTGTCATTATTTCTCCCATCCTGTTACATTTGGTGCTGCCAACCCAGGGGAAGAGTCTGGGGTGATCTTTTAGGGAGAAGATCATTTAAGGGGGAGGAATGTGACGATCAGACCGGTTCGAATACCGGAGCCAGATAGCTCAGTTGATAGAGCACCTGACTAGAGATTCTCAAGGGGCAGGGGTTTGAATCCCTGTCTGGTCCGTCATTATTTCTCCCATCCCGTTACACTAGTATATTGAACCTATGTAAACAAAAACAGGGCTTCAACTAATTAGAAATGCATTCCTAAAGCATTGTACATGTTGTAAATTTTAAATAAAAAAAGGAAATTAATTGAATTTGGGCAAAATTGTGACCATGCCCCTTTAATATACAAGAAAATATTTTATTTGTAAAGGCTGGAATCATTTGCTGTGTGGTCATACAACAGAAGGCTTAAGAGGTACCAGATATTGCATTTTATTTATACAATCAAAATTTGCTGCAGGCCTGTTACCCCAAGTCAGAAAAAATGCAGATGGATAACCTGGAAGCTACAATTTCTTACATGCTAAAAAGTTGCAACTAATCTGAAACTAGCACAATTAAGTTTTTTGCATTGTAAGTTGCAAGTTGTTTGTTTATGAAAAACTGGTGATTTACATGCAGCATGTCAACTAGAATTTTTCCAGAGAGCTAGGGTTGGTGCTTAAGCCTAAGTTTCTTTGCTATACTAGTGGGCTTAGGAGAGTTAATCAGTGTTTTGCTGTGTCCTGTTATCCGTTAATTTTACTGTGGCAGAACAATGCAGATAATGTGCACAAAACATTAACAAGTGTCCACAATAACACTGTATTGAGCTAGTGACCTTACTTACATATATATTGTACTTAGAAAACACTTAGATGTGTTAGACCAATTAGCTAGCTAGATAATCCATTAGAAACATTTTAAATTTGCAGTATAACATTGGCTGAGAAAAAGAAAATGGTCTTAGTGAGTGGTGACAAACTGGAGAAAGTTGGGCCTGGCTTTACAGAATGAGGAGGTCCAGGTGAGCGTTGTTTATCAGGTAATGAAAAAGAACAATGGTTATATTGTTTGATACCATACAACTTTGTCCTGTTTCTAAGACTACATGAAGTATTATGTTTTTCTCCCTAAATTCAGAGAGCAGGGCTGCGTTCAAGATCGTAGCAGCTAGCCTAGCCACTATATCGTAGATATCTAGGTCTATTGAACGGACCGCAAGGTTAGCCACTAGGTCTCGGATTTAAAGTTGGAAATATTAAACTAAGGACTAATTACATCGGCATAATTTGTTAACTTCAAGCGGAAATATACATGTTAAAATTTTAAAGGAATAATAAAATATCACTAAATAAATAGATTTCATGTTTGTTATAAAGTGGTAACTATGGTGGCCATCTTGAATTTGATGCTTAGCATAAAATATTTAGGCTACGAATATCTACGTAGCGGCAAGGCTAGCTTATCTTTCAACTACGTAGCCTTACATAGCAGCTGCGATCTTGAACGCAGCCCTGTAAAGACCCTTTCACAATTGGCGCATGAGCAGAAGTGACAAAATAAATTTTAGGTTTGGATCGTAAACTTTTGCTGAAATAATCGCATATGAAAAAGAAATATTCATACCAAATTTGTACTATCTAAAGCGACTGTTATGTGAGGCAAATACATGTACATTAAATATTGCAATATATATTGCATCTATATGCAACTGTTGTACAATGAAAGTGAGTCTTGTAAGGTAATGCAGTAGGATCATCCTAGTGATCAGGTGATCAGACTATTACGGTAAATCATGTGTTACATGGTACGAGTGCTCATGTGAGTCAGATTGGGTATATATATAACAATAACGGACCATTTCCAACGCTGTGTTTGGAGATTAATCAGCAGACGGCAAGGAGGTATTGGTGCATCAGCGTCCATGGTCAAATATTCACATTTATTTTAATTTCCCCTTATGTTTGCATTGGAAGCCAGCAACGTTAAAATTTTTTGAAAACATTCTTAGCCTTGTCACGGCGCATGAACAAAAGTCTATTCCGTTGTCATCACAGGTTTTGAATATATTTATAATTGGAAGATTAAATGAAACGTTCAAACTTACATAACCAAATAACATGTTTTAAATATGGCTGTTCTATGTGTGTTTCATATTTCTGACTAATAGCAAATATAATGGCTTTTTGGTAACCCATCCATAACTGAGGCGAATTTAACAGTTTTGATTGATAAAACTGATCAAAACTTAACATTAAATACATATTTTAAAATCATTATGAAGCTGACATTAACCAAACTCAGGAGTATGTATACATAGTCAATAAAATGAACTTTTTGAACTTGAAACTTTTTTATAGCCCTTTACAAAAATTAGGAAAAAATCATTTTCTCAAAATATGTACTGTATACTATGATTTTTTTGGGCATTTTCAAAGACAGAGAAAGCTTTTGCAACTTTTTACCAACAGATTTGTGAGAAAATTACTTTTACTAAAAAATATATTTAAAGATGCATTTTTCTCATTGATTATTATGCTAACTTCAAGATGTGATAAATTTGTTCATATTAAAAAAAAAATTTTAATTTCAAAGGTGAATCTTTGTCATTTAATAAACCCCTTAAAATCACAGTGAGATTTAAGTGATCAAACTGTTGCAAGATTATTACATAACAAGTTGAACAACATGCAAAACACACATTGATATGGGCAGCCATGATTCATCTTATGACCTTTAAAAATTGTGAGTAGACAAAACGTTGTATTACTGTTCGTGCATTGCAGTACGATAATTTGGATTGCATTTGGTCGTGTCTGAATAGTGTGCATGTCCACTCTTTTGAGGAGACTTGGTGCAATTACTAAAACGCATGCAACGAATGTGAGACATTGTGCAACATTTGTAAGAGCCAAAACATTTCGATGGCAAAGTGTTGTATATTGCACCAATTGCAAAAGGGTTTTTTAAGTGGGTTAAAAAAAAAACTTAATGAGTCATGCAGCATCAGATAGTCCAAGTTAGCATTGTTTTGTTCAATTCTACGTCAATTTCATCGGAATTTATCAATTATCTGCTGGTATATTTTAGATTTGGATAAGGATTATCTGCCATGCTCTATATCAAAAGAAGATGCCATGCTTCATTCTGCAGCATCCAAAGGTCAAAGTAAGCATTGTTTTTGTCAAACTTATCGCAAATCTTACACGAAAGTATTCGCTACGACCGATGTAGCATTGCGTTGAGTGATGACACTTTCTAATCGGTGTGTATTTCAATTGTGATTCGAAATAAAGATTCTGATTGGCTCATTTATATAGACCCGCCCATTTATCAAATGCATGTTGAGAACATGATGCTAACACGTGGAAAGATATGTCGGAGAAAGAAAACATCTCATGAAGTTGTACTAGCAAGTTAAAAAATTACATACAGAGTTATTTGATATTAAACAAACGGGGCGATGTTCACGTACATGTGTAAATAATATTAATGAAAAGAAAAAGAAAAGTTCCCTAAAAGCAGGGATCGGCGCATATAGATAATCTATATGCGCCGATTATCAGTCACAGATTATCAGATTATTAGATTATCAGTCACAGATTGTACTTCGCTTATCGAATTATGTTATTCAGTTCATTGTGAAAAAAAAAATCGCCAGAAACTGTTTAGTGAACAAATAAAGTTTACGTTACCGTTCATAATGTACCATTTACTGTATGTATGGAAAATCGCATGAGTTGAACAGTTTTTCCTCACAAAAAACTTGTTGCAAAATGTAGATCCACGGGAAAATTCGGGTTGACACGCCGTGAAATCCATTAGACGTTTTACAGCATATGTCTTCACTGTTTTGTTTACAATAAATCTGTACTGAAAATCTTTGAAACATCGTCAACAGCTCCGCAAAATGGAGAAGTGTGGTTTGTTTATGTACATGGAAAACTGTAAAATTGCGACTCGATCTGCACGTGAATTTTACAATCCGAGGTCGATTAGCGTGTTTGAGAGAAAGTCAGTGTCAACGTCAGTAGTAAATATTGTGTGATGAATATCGAAGAACATATAATAAAATGAATGTTTCTACAGACTAAGTGAGTTACAAAATAACGTTTATCACATATCAGTCCAAAATTGAACACGTTTACATGCCGTAAATTTCAAATTTTTGGTATGATTAACACATGAACACTTGTAGTTTTAAGTGTGTCATATTAATCGGTCAAAGTTCAATAAAATGCAATATAGGCTATGTAATATTTATTGTCAATATCTGTTGTGAATTCTTTGGAATAAGCTACAACAAAATAAATACTGGCTCATCTTAAATTGATGCGTTAAACAGTTAAAATGATTTGAATTTATCGATGAAGTATGTATTATATTGAAAAATGAATTGGAGATTAAACCTGTATAAACAGCGTGTTTTTGACAATTGTTTACACAAAAAAGAAGATGCGATTATTGTGAGAACTCTGTCTTGCAGTGATTTAGTTTTTGGAGTTCAGATACAGAGTTAACGTTGGTGCATAAATTATCAATACCACGTTAGCAGGTAAGAGTGGGCGGGTACTAAAACGGCCAATGAAAATGCTTGTTTTTTAACTGCAACTCGCGATCCCAATAGTGTCGTCACTCAACGCATCAGTTTATCGCTCGCAGCGAATACACCCAAGTAAGATTTGCGATAAATGGAGGATACCTAGCTAGGCTATGTACCTCTCTGGGAATTTCCTCAGGATTAATCACTGTATTATGTATATTTCAGATGTAAAGGAATATTTTATACCCTTCCTTAACTACAACATGACATGCTATGCTTTGGGTCATATGTAAATAGAGGAGCCATATCAGATGATTTAATTAAGCAAGCACATGTATTTTGAAAAATAGTTAGGTAAATAAAACTTTGAAAAGAAAGTTTTAAAAAAAATTAGTCAGTTAGCACCTAACCTCACAAAAAATAAAACTGGGAGGATTTCCATAGAATTAACCAGAGAACTAATATTTCAGAACAAAGATCCTGTTCCATTCTATGCATTGGAAAGAGATGACGAAACACAGTATATATTGGAGTCATTGTAGATGAATGAAGCGCCAATCAGGTGAAATGAACTAAACTTCATTTATTTTACAACAATTTGTTAACAAGTTATAACAATTTATATCAATAATTTTTGTTGGCAGGGTTGTTAGCACGAGGGCGCCATTGATGCAGGAGGAAGCTTGAAACCTTGAAAACCCACACGTCCAAGTGGATGACTACCATACCCTTTCACATACAGCCACTGTCGATCACAGGGATCCAACTCGGGTGGGCTACTTGGTTTGCTAATCAGGTGTTCCTTGACATTTGAGGAATCTTCCTAAGCAATTTAGAATAGACCTGTCATGTTTGCAGTTTCACATGTGTTTAGATAATACAATGTACATGTATTAAGAATTAGTATGAATGTTGTTATAATCACACTTAGATTAATTATCATGTTGTTTCCTATAAAAGTTCATTGTCCATCTGATTGTTAAAGATGTATAATACATACCTTACTGGGTTTATAGACTATTCAATTATTAATAGAGTGTTAAAGGCAATATTTTGATATTTTCTTAAAGATATTGATAAGTTAATTATCTTGCATTAACAAACTTTAGTAGAAGGTTTAAAAGTGGATGTAAATTAATGCATACTTTGATCAGCAATATTTGGTCAAAGTTTTTTGTTAAATTTTGTTGAAATTTTCAACTCCTGACAGTGTATACTTATTCTGAAATGAAGTGTCCATAAATATGCATTCAGTAGTCAGTTATAGAAAGCAATGTTTGTTTTTTTTTACAAATTCAAGTAGGTAATTGTATTGCTATATACTCTGTAGATTATAACACTATACAATGGGTCTGCATTATTTCTTTTTTTAAGTGTGAATTACATTTACCAGTACATGTAATTTACAATATGTATAAAATTTATGCATTATTTATGCTCTGTATAATTTTTTTATGATGGCATGCTTATACTTATTAATTTCAATGTGAAGGACTATGTAAGGTATCTAAAACATAGCAGTGTTTGGGAAAATTTCCGTTTAGTATGCTGATCATTTGTAGTTTTGTACTATATACAGTGTATTTGCAAAGCCTAATTATACTCCTGCTCCAAAGGAGAAGGGGGTATACTGTTTTACCCTTGTGTTTCTGTCTGTCTGTCTGTCTGTCTGTCTGTCTATCTGTCCGTAACAAATAATTCTGTCACATTTTTCTCAGCAACTATTTAATGCAGATGCTTGAAATTTTAATACGCTATTTGTTTATGCATGCCATATCTTGAGATATATTTTTGTACCAATCGGACATCAACTTCCTGTTAAATGATGACTTTGTTTATTTTTAGCCTAAATTTTCAAACAAATTATTGTCAAAGATTTCTCAGCAACTTTTTATTGCAGATGCTTGACATTTTAACTACTATTTGTTTAGGCATGCCATATCATGGGATATGTTTTTGTACCAATCGGACGTCAACTTCCTGTTAAATGATGCTTTGCTTATTTTGCATATTCACATCAGAGCGTGCCCAAGGTATTACCAGTGAGCATTGGCTCACAGATATCTTGTTTTGCCTTTTTCTTAAAAATAATTTTTTTAAACCCTAATGAGAAAATTACATGTGAAATCAGGCAAGAAAATCTGTAAGATAGCTTCTTTTCATGTATCATACATCTATTTTACAAACAAAAATGTATTAAAGTTAATTTTAAGTCCTCCTTTGTATTTCTTCATATTTTATAATCACCTGGCTTATTTTACATGCATGTACTGTGCTATAATTTGATCTTTTAAATGTACATTGAGACAACACTTGAAAATGTGAAAACACATGATTTTTATACTGATGGGCTGTATTGTTGTGCTTTTTTTTTAGCAAACCATTATAATATTGATGAGTTATAAATCATTAGTTTGTGATGATTTTAACAAAGTTGAATGAAAATATTTGGTGATGCATTATTAAACTTTTGACTTTAGATTTATAACTAATATTGAAAGTTTCCTACATACTAAGGCCACACCAATATACCCAGTAATTTCTTGTTCATCAGACATCCAATGAAAAAAGGTTTAAGCTGGTGTGCGATTGTATAATAAACATTTTTTTTTTTTTAGGCATTTGGCAGTACATAAATAGATTTGTGGGGGCGGTTTTATTTTTTTCTTCTGATTTATGAGTAAAAATGATTTAAAATACAAAAAATAAAGCAGATTTAGATCAGAAAACAGTGCAGAATTTCCTGGATGCGGGAAATTATAATATTTATTTGTAAATTAGTTTTTATTTAAATACAATTGTGCTGGTCAGATGAACAAGAAATTATATTGGTGTGGCCTAACATGACTTCTTAATATAAATTGCAAAGAATTAATTTGATTTTATTTAACAGGTTTACACAGACTGCTTATAAATACTATGGAATATGTTACATTAACACTAATAAATCAACAAAAATTAAAACGAATGATGTTCTGTGTTTGTAGTAATCAGATGGAGTTCTTCCTTGGGAGCATTGCCAAATGTGGAAATAGCATGTATTGTTGCAGTTATGATGCATCTTCAATTGCACTCCATACTACACCTACACTTTTCTTTGTCTGAGATATATCCTATCATTTATATTACCGGTAAATTACATGTAAATATAGTAATCGCGGTAGTTATAAACGTCAGTGTTCAAGTGTGCAGTGCTGTCAAAATGCTGCCTTGATCTCAAGACATATCCATTTAAAGTGAGATATTTTTGTATATGTGTGGTAAAAGCACAACACACAACTGATTGAAGAAGTCATTAATGGGAAATATTTTTGTTTTTTAATTTTTTTCGGCCCAACTAATTGAAATTTTCAGGGATACGGAGGTTAGCAGAGATTAATTGTTTTGTTTATTAGGAGGGAAATTCTCCAAAAGAATTACAGAGTTTTACCATCTCACATTCCGGATTTATAGTTATTTTCAGTGCAAACGATACGTGGAAAATGGCTAAGTGGTCGAATAGCACATTAAGTCAGCTTAAGTTATGAAGTACATTTGTATAAAGTTCGGTCTCTGCATTATCCCGCGGAGACGGTACTCACATTTATTCGATTTTGACATGCATACAGGAAAATATTCGCCCTCGTTTTATTTTCGCTCCTTTCGCCCTCGTTGTAAGTGGCGAATTTAAGACTAGGCGAATTCTAATGTTTTAAGTTATCTCTTTTTCAACACAACTGTGTCTGGGTGAATTCAAGACGGGGTGAAACTGTTTGCAAGTGTAAAAGGGCGAAAATGAGACGGGGCGAAAATAACCCTGTATACAGTATTCCCAGCCGGTTAGGTTGCCAATGAATTGTTTAACAAAGTGTGGTGCTTTATTGGATTTGATCACGCCCGACCAAAATTATCAATAATACTCAAAGAATGATTCCTTATTCCTTAATTCATATTTGTCTAAACTTTAAATAAAAACAACTTACAGGCTCTCGTATGTCTTTAAGGCTAGTTGGTGTCTTCTAGTCTGATGTGCAAATGTTTCTATTGTTACTTTGTAGAAATAAATAAGACTTTTATAAAGTTATTGATAGTGTGATGTCTTTCGTACTCCCCATAAATAGCACAACAATTTTGCGTGAAAGTGGAAAAGTAATTTGTTTCAAGCGAATCTCTATACAAGAACGGAGTGTGTTTTGTGTGTTGAATCGCTTGTCATTAAATTAAATGTACGTGCACATGTTTCGTTTCGATTCATTTATTCTGAATGAAGAGAACATTTTTTATTGTATTTATTCACACCATAGAAGAGATGGTACGCGATGTATATTATTAATATATATGCAATTGTTGTTTACATCGCGTATAGGCAGAAAAGATAAATGGGACAGACTACTTTTTAGAACATACAAATTTTCAAAATGTTTCGAAATTACTACATGTAGCAGACACAATGTCATTTTATTTCGTTTGGTTTCGAACTACATGTTATTTCTTAAACATGCATGTTCCGAAATCATTACGATATTATTTTCCATTCCAAATTTAATAAAACGAATGTATCTATAGATACATGTATGACGTTGAACACAGAACATTTAAGAGATTGGAATGGTACATATACCATTAATACTTTTAATAATAACCGGACACACAATATTATGACACTAGTCTCCTATATAAATTTCATATGCTAATACAAATTCTTTTATTTCAAATAACACCTTCCAACTAAATTTCTGTTTCATCTGGTAACTCATTCACTAACTGGTGATATGATAGTATTTCTAAGAAACTGATATTATGGGTGCCGTCGTCTGTCTAATATGAAATACTTAGTTAATATGAAAAATATAAAATACTACTCCATTCTTGTGTGTTCGACCCTTAAATGATAAAGGATTGGAGTTGATATAGCGGTTAGGGTTGAGATAGGGGTAAGGGTTGAGGTTGGGTGAAGTTAAATTAGGTTTAAGGTACGTGGAAATTAAAGTTAGGCTTAGGGTTGAGGTGTGGATATTGAAGTTAGGGTTAAGCTGGGGGTTCAAGTTAGATTTAGGGTTAAGGTTGGGGTTGAGGTTGGGGTGGAGTTAAGTTAGGGGTTAGGGTTAGGGTGAGAGTTGAAGTTAGGTTTATGGTGAGGGTTGAAGTTAGGGTTTGGGTTAAGGTGGGGGTTGAAGTTAGGGTTAGGGTTATGGTGAGGGTTGAAGTTAGGGTTGGGTTATGGTGAGGGTTGAAGTTAGGGTTATGGTGAGGGTTGAAGTTAGGGTTTGGTTTAAGGTGAGGGTTGAAGTTAGGGTTAGGGTTATGGTGAGGGTTGAAGTTAGGGTTATGGTGAGGGTTGAAGTTAGGGTTTGGTTTAAGGTGAGGGTTAAAGTTAGGGTTAGGGTTATGGGGAGGGTTGAAGTTAGGGCTATGGTTATGGTGGAGGTTGAAGTTAGGATTAGGGTTATGTTGAGTGTTGAAGTTAGGGTTATGGTGAGGGTTTAAGTTAAGGTTTGCGTTAGGGTTGGGGTTGACGTTAGGGTTTGGGTTAAGGTAAGGGTTGAAGTTAAGATTAGGTTTATGATGAGGGTTGAAGTAAGGGTTAGAGTTATGGGGAGGGCTAGTGTTGTGTATTTATTCCTGAAAAATTAATTTGTAAAGGGGATTTGTCTTCAAAGATACAATTATAGTGTTATCAAAAAATGTTTACTGTGGATTATTTCGATAAAGTCTTAGAGAGTCTCCTGATGCATGTATTAGATAGTTAAAGGGAAGTACTTAGAAGAACTATGTCAACATGATGAAAATCGGTTGGTAATTTATAATTCTTATCCATACAATGTATATGAAAATGTTACTAGTCTAAAGCGCTGATATATAGAAAGTGGTTACATATAAAGATTTTTAAAAGAGTGCATTTGACATTAAGGTAGTATGTGACACGAGAGGCGAGTTCAACAGCGCTCGCCAAAATGTGTGTTGCGGGTATAGGGAGTTTTGGCGAGCGCTCGCTCTGTTGAACACGCCTCTGTCAATATTAATGTGGATAAAAGTACATTATAATGAAAATAATTTTACCGGATGAGATTTTCAAATTTTGCAATATTTATCTAAAAAGTAAGTTTTAAAATTTTTGGAAATGCTAAAATTATAAAAGCCCGAGCGGGATTTAAACTCATGACTTCCATAGTCTTAGTACATTTCTAACCCAAGAAAACAATTATAAAATCCTACCTGATTTTATTGTTTATTTCAATCGAAAGTGCGTCACAATATGGAGGTGCCCCATACAGACTCAAATAGAAATATAAATGACTAATTACATAATCTTTCTAGATATAAAAGGTTCTTACAGAGGAAAACTCTAGTAGTATGAAATAACCCTTCACTGTAATTTGATCTGATTGATTACACAATGTACAATATTTTGATTCGATGGAATATTTTACCACAAATTATTCTGTACTTCAAAGTTGGATGCAGATGATGCTTTAAATTTTTAAGAAAAGCAAATGATTATTTGGTCTTTCCAAAGGTGCAGTTTTGCACATAGACTCTTAAATAAGTATACTTAATCCTTATATTTCTGAATTGGCGATCACTTCCTTTACGAGTGTTTTATGTAGGTGTGAAATAATGGAAAAATTGGTATTACCATTGGTATACATGTATATAACTGATAAGCATATTAAACGAGAGAGAGAGAGAGAGAGAGAGAGAGAGAGAGAGAGAGTTTAGTGCAAAATGTCAATCACTATGATTTTCAAACCATGCTGTCACTCCCTCATGATGTAAATGCAAGACAGCACAGCATGGCATGTTTTCCCCTTGCAATGTTATAATAAGAGACTATTGACATACTATAGACACCTCAACCTGGTACATGTATTATGCTAAATCATATAAAATATTGGGTTCATTTTTTTGTTAGATTATTAACATGGTGCTATGCTGATTAATTTTATAATGATTGCATGTGTAAAGATATGTATATATATAATTGTGCAGGAATGCATGAAGAAAAATATTTTTCAATGGTGTAAATATTTTGTTATTATAAAGTAAATAAATCTCAAAATGTTACATTTTATTATAATCATTATCAATGTTTTATAATAACACAAATAAAACAGCAGCAAAGTTTAAAATATACAGTTAATTTCATATTTTCCTTTTTAAACACACCGGAGGCCCCTGGAACATTTTCTGGATTCATGCAAAAACAATTTTTTATACATAAATAAATATGGAGAGTGCCTGTGAACAATATACATAAAATGTGACTATTAATTATCAAAAAGTAAAGTCAGTTGAAATTTATTTTACATGTATCAAACATATCATATTGCTTTTTCTATCATAAATAAAAAGGCAAAAAATGATGATATTGTTGACTGTAGTATAATATTGTAATACAGTAAAACATGTTTATAACGAACTGCCAGGGACGAGCGGTTTTGCTTCGTTATAAGCATAATTCGTTATATCCGTCAAGTTTACAACATGCAATAAAGTCACGGGAAATGAAAATCACTTCGCTGTAAGCGTCAATTCAGTATAAGCGTGTTCGCTATAACCGTGTTTTACTGTATAACATATGGCAACTGATATTTTTTAAAATATTTTTTAAAATCATTAATACATTGTATGAAATTTGCATATCACTAAATATAATGAAAATAATTCTAAAAGTGCTTTAACATTACAATGCATGTACAAATAAACAAAATTTAAATGACATTAGAATTAAAGATTAATCTATGGATAGTAAAAAAAATAGTAATAGTAAAAGTTCTGAATATTTTAAGTCTTCTAGTGGCTTAATGAAGAATTAAAACAATAGAGTCAATAAATACAGTCCAGAAGAAAAAAACCTTAATTTTGTCAACGGTAAAAGGCCATCATAAAAATGCCCTTTGGTTTGAGCATGAGATTGAACTAAACACATGGAATTCTCAGAGTGCAATGATCTCGCTAGGATATAAAAATTTACAAAGCCTTGAATATAAAATGGAGACATCCTATAGAGTGCTTTGAATACAGTTAAAATATTGTTATACTGGGACTGGAACTTCACTGGCAACCAGTGCAGAGAAACCAGGGTTGGTGCATTACGATCCTGCTTCATAGTCCTGATCATTATTTCTCTAGCTGCAGTATTCTGTGTTCTCTGAAATCTTGATAGGGGGCCATTACTAATAGTTTTCGAGAACATGCGGCAGAATTTAGGAGCTAAGACAGGCCCTTGTGGAACTCAAAATATTAGCTGATAATCAGATGACACAGGTGAGATAATTGCAACTACAGGTACATGTATTTGATATCTGCTGTTGAGGTAAGATTTTTATCCAAAGCAAAGCATCGCCACAGATGCTGTAGAAAATTTAAGGCATAGAATGGTCGATCAAGTCAATGTCTGCTGGGAATTCCAACATCAAGAGTCTTGCACACGAGTTGGAATCAATGACACGATGTCAAGATGCACCTTTAGGAGAGCTGTTTCTGTGGATTAATGACTCTGTATGCAGATTGGTTAATTTCATGTACTTTGTTTGACACCTAATGATCTTCTGTACGCTTTAACAACTTTTCCCAGAATTTTGAGATGAAAGGGAGTTCTGCACTGGCTTGTTTATTCACCATTCCTTTTACTGTTGATCCTATTGGGTTGTGGATATTAGGAGATGTCATACAAAACACTGCAACCTGAAATATATTTTTTAAACCATCAATGAATAAGGTTCAGATATAAAATTTAGAATTTCTCAATTGAGCTATATATTAAAGCTGAACACCGCTCATAAATAGACACTGTCAGCCATATTTCTCTTTCATCACTGCTATCCCTACAAAACGTATATAAGGCGTGGACCTCTTAACAGTTCTAAGTATTTCGCTGTAGAGGTCTCACCTGTGTGGACGACGTATATCTTGCCTCGCCTTGTTATTCTGTAGGGATGAAATTACCAAATTTTATGCACTTCTTTAAGCTAGGAGAATACTAACCTCAAATACAAGTAAACAGGTCAATGCACCATTTAGTAACAGAATATGCACATAAAATAAGAAATAAATGCATAAAATTTAAAGACTACGAAAGGAATAGTACATGTCGGCCACGAGTTTCAGGTGTGCAATCTGGTGTAATGAAATTGAAGGGTTTTTATACTTGTATGACGATGTATATTTATGAGCGGGTTCAGCTTTCACTAGACATCATTGAGATGGTGATCATCCAAAAGGCCCTGCTCAAATAATGGACAATAGGACAAAAAGCATTTCAGAGAAATTTGCTTGAAACTTGACCTATACCGTGGGGGTCAATGTTTGTGGGTATTAGCCAAAATCAATGAAAATTTTCTTGGTTCGTGGGGACGTAATTTTGTTGGTAGCAAGTTCTATTTTGTAAATAAATTAAACATATGCTTGCATATACATTCGTGGGGATGTAAATTCATGGGCAAGGGTTACCCAAGAACGCCACGAAACATTGGTCCCCCATGAACAATGATGATTCCACGGTAACTTACTAAAGAAATTTTCCAGCTAGCATAGATTCAATCTCATTACCCCTTACTATACATATAGGCATTTTTGTCAATCTGAGCAAGATTAAGCAAATTGGAAATAATCTACGGTATAAAACTGATTATAAAGAGATCTGTTATGACCTTCACATTGATTTGGTTCAAGGTCACTGCACACCATTAACCTAAAAGTTCTCTTTATGTGAAAAAAAGAGAAGATATGCTCCAGACAGTTCTGGAGTCATGTGATTCTGCTATGACATTCACATTTGACCTTACGGTTCCTGAAAGATTCTACTTTCCCATTTTTCTGTGCGTTCACCGTGCTCTCCACTCCACTCTGTTCGCACTCACCATTCACAAAGAGCTCACTGTGTGTTCACAAAGCGTACACCTTGCACTCACCATTCATTCAGCGTTCACTTATCGTTCAGTCAGAATATATTATATTTAGGCTGATAACAATACATACATGTAGTTTATTTGTTATTTTTTCCTGATTAATGACGAAACACAATGTAAGGATAACTCACGAGGCACTCCGAATGAATCTTTTATCTTGTGTTTATATTTCATTCACCGTTCACTTTGCGCTCAAGATTGCACTCCGTTTCCACTCTGCCTTCACCGTTCAAAAGCGCTCACCAAATTCCGTTAAGCGAGCGCTCACCATTCCCTCACCGATCACATGGGAAAGTAGAACGTTTCAGAGACTGTAATCAAAGTCACTGTTAATCCACTATAAGGAGCCAACAGAGTGGGGCTTTAATAAAAAAAAAATTTTGGAAAGGTATGAAGACATATAAATGGGTTTATAGCTTATAATTTCATAAAAGTTAGAACATTAGCATCACACCTTAATTGTATAGTTTGATATTGTTACTATGACAGGTCAATCTCTTATCATTTATAAATAAATGTAAAATTCATCACAATTTCTTTGCAACATTAAAATAAACACAGACATTTACTGTTACCTAGCTATCATTAAGATAGAATTTATATTGACAAACAACTTACTGGTATTGTTTTTCCGAAAATAATATCAACAAAGAATTTCTTTTTGCTTGAAAACAACTTTAATGGATCTCTAGAAGCTGTTTAGGCAGTTATGATGAATGATCATATAATGGCAATAGGATCTGTAAGAAAAAAATTACCCGGTACAATTTGATTAACATCAATACCGTACATGTATACAAATGACTTAAAATATGTTTTGATTGAGCCACAATGGATAGGTGGTATACACTTACAAAAGATGGAATCCTTTTATCTCACTGTCATCTTGGCACTCTTATGCATGCCAATCTCTATAAACATGTTCCCCTTCTTGTGCTCGTTTCAGATTGCCAACAGATGGTCTCTAACCATCCCCAAATGTTTTGACCCTGCACAATGACATTTGACTCCAATTTACTACTTGATGGACCCCAACACCCAGCAAAGATCTGGATGGTGCCATAACCAGCAAGATGACCTTTCTGCTGCTTCTTCCAGTCCTCTTATTACTTTTTTTTTACATGCTCTTCCTAATTGTTCTAAGCTTGCAAGCAGCTTCCCCATGGGTTGTGCTGGGAACCCTCTGCAACCAATTAACCTCTATAAGAAACAGCCAAGATCCCCATCTTTGCAGTCTGCCATCAGGTCTGCATACTTTCATCTGTTTCCTCACAATTTTCTTCCAATGTCACAGTCAGCTATATTGCGGCTAGTGTCTTTGACTGCTGGAACACTAGTACTGTGTCTGGTTGTTAACAATGTTGGGGATGACTAACTGCCTATCAAGATCCACTTTGAGCTCCCCGTCAGGCTCTCTATCTATCCAGCATGTCCCATAACCTGCATTCGTCTTTGCTTCATATCTGTTGGTCATATCCTTCGCCTCTCCATCTGAATAAATATAAAATAAAAAATATGTGTTAAGAATAAGGATCTTAATCATTTCCTTCCCACAACTTACTGACGTGAGCAGATGAAAAAAAAGCTCTAATGTATAAAACCAATTAAAAAAATTTGAGAGCATTTCATTTAATTTGTAAAGACCTTCTGATTCATGCTACCCTCTCCTCCAGGGAACAAGGGATCTATATCAACTACATACAGTGTATTGATTAGAAACCTTGACCTCAATGGACAAACATGTTGCAGTAGCTAGGTCACTTAAATTACCTTAAAATGATTTAATTACAGTCTTAGTTAAAGTAAAGTGGGTAAACGCTCTTACTAAGATACTGTATACAGGGAAATATTCGCCCCCGTATTATTTTTGCCTCTTTCGCCCTTGTTGTTAGAGGGCGAATTTAAGACTGGGCGAATTCTATGTAGCAAATAATATCTGTGTTAACACAACTGCATCTGGGTGAATTCAAGACGGGAAGAAACCATTTGCAAGTGTAAACGGCGAAAATTACACGGGGCAAAAATAACCCTGTACACAGTATTGATGTTTAAATTGATCTCTTCTTTAACATTTGATAAATGATGTGTGTGTTCAAGGTTCTTGATATACTGTACCAATACATTTTGTGTGATAACATAATTCTAATATAACATCTTGTGATTTATAAAATTAGATAAATTAGATAAAATTGTACTGTAAATCAATTTTATTTGCAGTGACTTTATTTCGAGATTAACTTTCGATATTAAACTGGCTCACGACAACTATTTTGTTTGCAACTGAGCCTTATCCAGACTCATGTTGTTATAATGGAACAACCATACAACAAGGACTGGTTCGCAGCATGAAATATTTGTGGCGACGAGGTTCTTGCTAACCTCGCAAAAATTTCTCACACACAAAGAAAAATTGGTTTGCAGTACATGTATATAAGTTGCAACATTCCTCAGTCTCATGTATGGTATAATGAGACCATGATGTATATTTAGGTTGTTATGATCCATAGTCCTCTTGTAGGGAACATGACATGATGTGTTTAAAGCTTTAAAATATTACCTGAGTGATATGGCAGTGGTCAAAACTAACTAGATGTATTTATTTTTGCCCAAGATCATGCTGGTTAAATTAATTAATGATCTTCGATCCTCAGCAATGTTCATGCAATAATTAACTCTTAATTATCCCGATTTCTTTTATTCGTACCATAAATCTGACTTTATTTTATACAGACAATTTTAATTAGTATTCTACTGCTAGTATAACCATCAGTCACACAACTACATGCTTGGCGTAGTGGATCCACGGAGCACTCCCACTTATATACTTGTTGGTAAAGAGTTCGAGCCACCGATGCTCTTTTTTTTTTTTTTTTTAACTCAACTTGTTTCTTTATTCCAATCCATCGATATCATAGACAAATTTGCAATAACTTTGTAAAATGCATGGATACCATCTAAAATAAATTTCATTTATAAAGGTTGAAAGAAAAATATTATTTTAATGATGAAAAAATACTTTGAGGCTGAGGATCGGAGAACCTTAATGTGGTTAATATCAATCTATAATATTTACATCCACCAAGTATAATTTCATTTATTTCAAATTATTTGTATTTGTATTTCTTATGGAAATTGATTGTAAATCATAGCTCTGTAAAAACTGACAGGAATGAAATCTGCATGATCCGTTTATTGAATGGTCAAATCCTTAATCATGTTAAGAAAAATTATGGACTGCAAGAAATGACCATGATGATGTCAGACTCAAATTCCAATTCAAATGTAATCATCCATATGCGCAAAACATCTGATGTAATTCACGCGCTATTATGTTCCTACCTGATCTAATTGAGACCTTAAGCTGAGTAAATGTAATCCTTAATGCTATACCATGTTGCTTGAATTTCTAAATACCGATCTCGATCCATAATACTTTCCTTTATCCTAAGAAACCATCTTATGTGATTTAAATAATATAAAATGATCAACATTCAACAGTTTGAAATTTTTGTTCATTTAAGGTTAATTGTAACCATAATTATTTATTTATTAATAAATAAGCCAGTTTAACATGAAATCATTTCCTTTGAAATCATTAATTTTACATAGGATATCAGTCAAAAAATGATTTTCTAAAAGTCATATTTCAGGCTTATGCCGATATACCCGCGGTACTTAATCTATGAAAAAGCACCATTTAGCAACAGCCTTAGCTTTTATAAAACCAATGGACAAGCCAACTGGGTAAAATTTCATAAGGACCTTTCATCAGATAGTGATACATGCTCGAGAAATAGAGAAATATGAAAGAAATCTGTACATATTTTATCTATGTAATGGGATATGGATCATTACCATAAGACGATTTGGTTATTTTTTTATTTAATGCACTGATGAACATTTAGGTAATTTTACTTACTCTCTATGATAATTTTTTTAAATTTCTAAACAAATAGATGTAAATACATGTATAAACAATAAAATACTTTCTTTAATGATTCATGTGGGTTACATGAAGGACCTGGTAACAATCATTGCAGAAAAAAATTACATAACCCAAAGAACTCGTGAAAATATTATAAAAATCCTGTCTCACTCATTGAATAACTTCCTATCTAACCACAAAACATTGAATATCCTTATAAATAAAATTAAGATAACAACAAGAGGCACATGGGTCACATTGCTCACCTGAGCAACAATCAGCTGTATGGAGTCATACAAAATTCTGGACAATGTAGTAGGAAAGATGCTTTTAAACAAGATGATTTTAAAGTCATATCATATTGGTTTTAAAAAACATTTTGAAAGATTTTTCTCTATTTTTCCCTATATAAAAATTTGATCCTCCATTGTGGCCCCATTCTACCCTCAGGGATCATTGAATCATCTCTATCTGTGGATGCTTTCCAACAAGTAACAGCATTCCTGGTCTGTTGGTTTTGGGATTGAACTTTTAAAAGATATTTCTCTATATATTCCTACTAAGTAAAAATTAGACCCCCTCAATGTGGCCCAACCCAACACCTGGGAGTCATAATTTCAACAAACTTGAATAACCACTACCCTGGAATGCTTTCACACAAGTTACAGTATTCCTGGCCAAATGGTGTTTGAGAAGATTTTTCTATATATTCCTATGTAAAAATTTGTCCCTCACCCCTTTGTGGCCCCAGGCTACCCCGGGAATTATGATTTGAATAAGCTTAAATTTACACTACCTGGGACTGCTTCAACACATTTCTGGCCTATTGGTTTTAAAGAAAAAGATGTTTAAAGATTTTTATACGGTATTCCTATGTAAAAATTCGACCCTCTATTATAGCCTCATCCTACCCATACTTGCCAACCTCCAACACATGAAAATCTGGTCATGACCAGATTTGGAAAGTAAAATATCTGGTCATAGTGCGTAACGACATTCAAAACATATTTACCATGCATTTCAAAGGTACATGTATATACAAAAGAAATGTGTGTTAAAATGTACCTGGTATGTGTAATATTTTATTGCAAAAAAGCATTGTAACTAATAGTTGCTGATTTTGAATTGTTTAATAATTCAAATGTTGTACTCAAAGCAATTCACTGACTCACTCAGGTTAAATTTACAAGACAGTGGGGCAGTTAATTTTCATTGTTAAGTTCCGAGCGAAATTCAGTGTGATTTTTTTAACAATGCTAAAAGCTCTTTCTGAATCAGTATTACTGTTTGGCAGCACAAGAAGAGTCTTTGCTAATTTGGCTAGTATGTCAAAATTTGGCTCCTAAGTGCAAGTTTTTATTTATCATTTAATTATTATCTCGAAAAGCACATGATTTTCTAAGATCACACTTCTTCTAAATGTTACTTTTCAATAAGCTTCGGATTATTTTATGTATGGTAAAAAACAGTCGTTTTTGGTTTTGATTCCACTGGCCCCGATAAAGATCTCTTCCTTTTGAAAGCCATTGCACTTTATGATTTAAACCTTCGGTTTGTCAAAACAGCTCACGATAATAATTAAGCCTAACAATTACCGGGTACTTAGCTGTAATAGCCATCGGCATTGTTTACGTAAATCCAAGCTCAGCTTGGGTTCATAACTGGAAATCCAATGCGCAACGTAATTTACGAACCAAATCCGGAAATCGGGAGATTTTTGGGTTGTTCGACAAAAAACGGGTGAAAAGCATAAAAAATAATCGGGTGGAGGGTTGAAAAATCGGGTGTGACCCGACGAATTCGGGTCAGTTGACAAGTATGATCCTACCCCTGGGGATCATGATTTTGTAACAGGATGGGAGAAATAATGATGGACCAGACTGGGATTTGAACCCAGACCCCCTGAATCTCTAGTCTGGCGCTCTACCAACTGAGCCATCTGGCGCCGGTATTCGAGCTGGTCTGACCGCATACATGCCAACTTTTGAAAATCTCCATGGGGGATTTTACGCGCGACGACATTTTCCTAGAAGGAAATTTCGCATCGTTTTGTCGTGTAAATGGTTTGCATTAACTATTGAGCTCTTAGAAATTCATCAATCTGTTTCTTTATCAATTAATCATTTATCCTAATGTGTTTATCAATCAATCTCCTCTTTCAAATGAAATCAAGAATAAAATAAAGTACATAACTTTATTTTCATATATTAATATCAATCTTTGAAATCTCAACAAACAATAAAAAGTAAGGTATGGCAGCACAAAAAGCAATAAGTTCTGCAATGAAGTTGGCAAACAGGACTTCTGCTCTCTTGACATCTACAAAATAAAATAAAATTATTTTAAATATGAAAAAGATAATATATGGTAAAGTTGATAAATAAAGTGGTAGTGAAAAAAAAAGTATTTATAATTGTTTCCTGACTTAAGAAATTTTATAAATATTATATATTAAATAATTTAATTTAAAAAATAAATATAAAAAGTAAACAATTTAATGCTCAAAAATTTAAGAAAAGAAAATTTATAGTTACCTTCATTTGATCCAATTTTGATTTCACTAAGAAGTTGGTAGCAGCAGGTGTTGATTTCTGGGAATTGATGCTGGCTTGATGGATGGCTGCATGTTTTCGTGTGCTTTGTAACATCATTCATTCCACCATGGTCCACCCTAAAATCGATCAAAAAAATAATTTTTATTGTTACAAAGTTTAACATATCTATTCTTCTTGTAGATAATGTATATACTGGACCTTTGCCAATTATTGTAATTGTGTTTGTGCCAATAAAGTATTTGTATATTTGTATTTCAATTCGCTGTCAATCTGTCCTCATGTGTATACAATTGAACGTACAAACGAAATGTAAAAAAAAAAAAAAAAAAAATCACACGCATAAAACTTCGAGCTGTCAATTTTAATTGTACGACCTCCTATCATATAGCCAATAAATTTATTTAATTGCACTATATATAAGTTAAACAAACCTATATGCATGGTTGTCACCCAGTTCGGATCCCGATAACCATCCCGAAAATCGGGAATCTGCCTCCCACTTGCTGAGTTATCGGAACAAAAGTTTCGCTTTCTTCTTTGGTGGTGTAACCCCCATACTTGTCGAAGCTGGTGTATATTGTGGCATTTTGCTACTCATCCCAATACTTCCCGATCAATTACTATCAAAACATGCTCCTCATTAGGTTTGCAAACACCCCGACACAGGTAGCGTACAGGTAATTACACCAATTCACATCCCGATATATCCACACACGCGATACACATGATACAGGTAAACAGCAATGGCGGTCATAATCCCGCTTTTTGATTGGTTAGCATAGACAAGCAGCGCGGGATTTAAAATTTTGGATGGAAATCGGGAAATATTGTCGTAAAACGGATTAGATTTTTGAGAATTTTTTGAGAATCGGGATTTCGGGGTATTTTGACAATCCCGATCGGGATATCGGGATTTGTATTTTTGACGACGTCAAATCGGGAGAATCCCGCGAAAATCGGGATAGTTGGCATGTATGTGACCGTCACATTCCTCCACCCTCGAAGATCACTCCAGGCTCTTCCCCTGGCAGGAGTTAACCTGACAGTTCTAGGGGTTGGTCACGGCACCAAATGTAACAGGATGGAAGAAATAATGACGGACCAGACTGGGATTTGAACCGGGGCCCCCTGAATCTCTAGTAAGGTGCTCTACCAACTGAGCTATCTGGGCCGGTATTCGAACCGGTCTGACTGTCACAATTTCAACAAACTTGAATCTACACTACCTGGAGGTGCTTCCACACAAGTTTCATCTTTTCTGTCTTAAATGGTTTATGAGAAGAAAATTTTTTTTTGAAATACCAAAAATGATAAGAAATTCCTAATTTTCTCCTCTTGAAAGAGGATGTGGCCCTTCATTTTAACAAACTTGAATCCCCCTCACCTAATGATGCTTTGTACCAAGTAAAGTTGAAATTGGCCCAGTGGTTCTGGAGAAGATGAAAATGTGAAGAGTTGACAACAACTACAACAACGACAGACAACAGACGCTTGATCAGAAAAGTTCACTTGAGCCTTCAGCTCAGTTTAGCTAAAACACAAACAGTTCATATCTTTATTTCGTACCCCACCCCCCCAAAAGGACAGCATTTTTTTGTATCCAGTGCAACCACCCTCGGTTTGTCTGAATAAAGGTAACCCAATAGATCAAATCTATATCCGGTCAATGTCCCAATATAGCCTCGTGGATTCAAATCATCTGATAAATGAATGAAATGTACAATGTGTACAACTAGTTCCCAAAAGAGGGATTTATTTACAATGTGTTTGAACCAGTCATTGAACAGTGTTGAAACGAAATGCTAACGTTAAACCTCCACAAATTTGTAAACGACATGGTACAGTTGTATATCAATACGATATTAGTTTGTTAAAAAAAATAATATCCATGAAAATATATTTAAACAAGTTAAACAACTATTTTATCATGTTTAATCAGTGTTCCTATTATAACTATTACTAACAGTGATTCCACAGCGATTGATATTTGGGCTAGGTTGGATATGCAAAGAGAGCTTTTCAAGTCTCAACCTCTAGCTTTCATGTTTAGACACTTCCAGCTAAGATTACACAGATACTTGCAATCAGATTCAATGTAAAAAATTCATATTTTCTTCTTTTTTTTTCTCAGAGGACTGCATGATGAAAATCAGAGAGAAAAAATGAGTTTGACAAGATATCTTGGATATATAAGACGCTGCTGGACCAGATTGTTATACTAGAAGATGTCCAAAAGTACTCATATTTTACAAGAAGGTCTGTCCTTCTGATTGTCAGATTGGTTTACTTTATGAGAAAATGTATTAAATTTAAAACTTCAGATTATCTGTTTTGAAAAAACAGTGTTTTAATATAATGGTGTCTTGTGTCAGTTGAGTGTAGCGAAATATATGCGTGTTTTTGCCAACTTTTAGCTAGCACTTCACCTCAGAGATGTGGTATGGAATTTGTTTGCCAATTGCCAAAGTTATTACCATAAGTTAACAAAGATGCAAAGCTTATATAGAGAAGTGAAAAGGGAATGCATGTAAGTAAAATGATTTGTTCCATGAACTAAAAATGATTAATTTTGTTTAGACTTTCATGACAGAAAATTAACTTTGGTCAAAAGTACCTGCATGTTTTTGAGTGTGGAATAATTACAAGCATGCTATGTTATGTGTTTCAGGTAAATATCAAGAACATTTCCCCACTCTACATTCACTATCAGATGACCAGATTTCTCCTGGCTTACCCAAGACCTATTGGCAAGAAACAGAAATTCTTTTTTTTTTTAAATTTAATGAAGCAGGAATTCATTCTTCGGTTGAGTGACATGTGTGGTTTGTGGTGGTAAATCCTCTGCTTTTTCCCTCTGAAGCAAATTAAGAGTAAGATGGCTCTCATGGATGCCTATTATAATTAGCAGCTGTTAATAAATTTATCAAACAAATTGTAAATACATTTGTAATTTGTACTTAGATAATATAAATGACTGTACATTGATATGATAAGGTTGATTCTGAAAAATACCATACATTGTACAACTGTTGTTAATTTTAAAAAGTACATGTAACAATTATAAAAGAATGTTTAAGCAGATAGATGGTAAATACATTAGATTTTCAGTTACTTCTTTCATTATTCAATCAAATATTTTTGTAGAGAATTGCAGATATGTTGTAAATGTTGATAGTGAATTTGTAAATATTTGGATTGTAATTTATATTTTTTTCATGTATTTGTCAATTGAGTAGATTTATGTGGCCATATGTAAATTACCTGTGTGCTAGTTTTATTTTTTTTGTTCAAAGTTAAACCGTTATGGTCAATATCAAATTTGGTTGGACATTTTTAAAACTTCAACTTGGAAAAGTGTTTTCATTTGGAATGTAGGTAAACTTGTCTACATAGGTATATTTGCCATGTTAGATGTTGGCAATTTAAATGCAAGTGTATGATTTTGGAAATTTTATAAATCTTATATGTTTGTTTTCTTTCAATTAAAAGTCCAATAGCTTACACACATTAATTACATGTAGTTTTCTTTTAAGAATTAGATTACCTGTTGAAATGCTTTGTTTTATATAACATTTACAAAATTGACAAAGTTTGGGTACACTAGGTATTAAATGAAATTTATTTTTTTCTCTCAAAAGTTGCCTGAATGTCAGATGGAAATTTGATCTGTAATCAACTGGTCACAGGATTTGTAAGTGAATATATGCTAAGGTTATTTATAAAAATACCTTCAGTCTAGGTACTGATACTTTATATGGCATTGGTCACGAGAGGACAAAGAAACAATATTATTTTTAAATGTGCCAAAACCTGCTTGCCTTTTTGGCTTTTTTCAATAGGTTCACAGTTGGATTAAAAAGAAGATAAATGAAGTAAAAGAATTTGCTATCACTTAGTAAGGAACCATTATATGCCTATGGCCTTGATAAGTCAACATGAACATTGACAAAAATTTTAAAATCTTATTTTCTTGTTCCATAGATATGCAGTTACATGAAGGCCGGTTTTTAGAGGGTAATTAAAATATTGGTTAATTTATGACATGCAAGCAATTATAATTTTATTTTATACAATTTTTAAAAACAAATTTCAACAATTAAAATTTTTAAAAAATGTTATTGGTGATTGCACAAATATTCATCTACTCTAAAAAAAATCATTTATTTTTCTATATGTAAAATAATTTTCCTTTTCATAATTATTTTTTTTTTCCACCATAATGATAATAATTAATAAAAATTAAAAAGAATAGAAATGCATTGAACCTATTAAATGTTTTATTTAGTTGGTAAATTTTAGTGTTGTCAAGTAAAAAAAAAAACAAATATAGGTGAGGGTCAAAACTCCTTTTTATTTCACAGCAGGTGCGCGGGGGGGGGGAGAATCTTTGATCCGCTTCCGGTAGCGGAAAAAATGGCGTCTCGCAAGCAAGCAGACGCTTGGTGTTCTTCGGTGAATATTATTTAATAGAAGTATTATCTTGAATGTTTTGGTCAAATATTATTGCAAGGAGGTAAATATACTTTGAATGTAGACCTTTACACAATATGCCCCTGTCATGAAAGTGGATTACAGGTCGTATATTCAGTGGCATGTGCCATCGCACGGATAGGGATGGATACGTTTTCCTAGGCTTTCCTTTTTTATGGTCAGTTCCGAAATGTTTAGCGTATTTTTTAATTCTTCTCAACTTCAAGTGTCTTTAAAAAATCGTGTTAATCAATAATTATGGTTCGTAATTCAACAACAACGAATAAATAGCGGATTTTTCGTTATTTTTAAGCGATCGGCAATAATGGGTACTCGGCAATAATGGGTACTCGCACGTTATGCTTCACCTTTTTTAGGAACGCTGCTGAATCTGAAGGTCAAAATGGAGGAAGACTATCCCGACTATATTGACTATTGTACATCATGATTTGTACGGGTAGAATAATAAAAGTGGAGAGTCAAGATGCTAGCAACGGGAGCAGTAGCGTCGGAAGCAAATTGAAAGTTGGGGGGGGGGGGCTAGACTTATCAAAAATCTTGACAAAAAAAAAAGAGAAGGTCTTTGGTATGTATAAATTTGTAAAAAAGTGAAGGAGAGGGGCTAAGCCCCCCCCCCCGGGTTCCGAAGCCTATGGGGAGAGTCTTATATTTTTAGCATTCAACTTATTTAATATTTTTACATTTTTAAAAATTTCAATTGCATTAAGAAATTTTCACTTAACTTATAGGCCTATTATGTTTTTGCAACGTTATATTGTTCTATACAGTAGGCCTACAGTATACTGTAATGATAGTGGGTTGCGGTCCTGTTTGTATTCTTTATTTATTTATGAATAATATATTTTTTTTATCATTTTATTGTTTTGTACAAATCACACATTGAATTAATATTTTTAAATCGGGTTTGTCTATAAATTGCGGCTTGCAGAACGTTGTCTTCTTCTAACTGTTGTTGTCCATCCGTCACGGATTCTTTTTCTAACAGCGCTTTATCAAGTCTTGCTCTTCTCATTAGGCCTATATAAGGAGACAGAGTTCTTTTACTAAAAGTCTCATATCAATCCGTACGGAACCACGGAATTCCGTTGTCTCCTACTATAAGATGAAAAAACCTGATAGATCTTTTTAGGAAAAGATGATAACGGTAAGGATCGGGTGGTATATAATAGGATACAATGTCATATCATATGTTACAATATCATATTGCATCATTATTTATTACAGTATTATATGTATATAATAGTGTTGTGTTGTGCATGTACTATGCCTAAATAGTAGTCAGGGTTTGATACATAGTGCACGAGCTGGTGAGAGAGTTGGTGATGGTGATGAGAGAGTTGAAAGAATGGGAGATATTAAGATGAAGTGATACAATGGGATAGTAAGAGATGATAGAGGTAAAAGAAAGGGGTGAGAACGTGGGGGAGGGAGAAAGTGGGGTGAAAGGGGGAGTTGGATGAGAGAACTGGAGAGTGGGTTGAGAAAGTGGGACAAGAGTGATGTGGAAGAGTGCGGTAAAAGAATGGAGTGGGAGGGGGTGGAAGAATGGAGCAAGAGAGTAAGGTAAGTATGAGAGAGAGAGAGAGAGAGAGGAGAGAGAGAAGAATAATTGAAAGATTGATAAATGGAGTTTTGGAGACAAAAAACCAATGGTTTGCCTAAAAAGGTAGTGAGTGATTAGGAGAGGAAGGGGGAGTGACGTTTTGGGGAATGGAGTGAAAGTATGGGTTAGAAAAGCACTCTCACTCCCGCACTCGCTCACCACATTTCCCTATCTCTTTTTCTCTCATTGATCTCTATTTCACACTCTATTTATTAAGATCAAACCAGATGAGTGTAAATAAAATGAAATCTCATAGTAAGCAATGCTGATAGCTGCATCTACAGTACACATATTCTTTCCTCCAGAAATATTTTTTGGAAGAAGAAAGGGGAGGGGGGCAGATTCATCCAAAATATTCAAGCAAAAAAAAAAAATCCCAAAATCTTGAAAATCCTTATCTGTTGAGGGGGGGGGGGGGGGTTAGCGTAGTATACCTTTAACTTTAATTTCGCTATTCATTTCCTTATTTTCACTTCAATTTTATACATGGTCCAATAAAAGTTGGGGGATGGGCTCCATAATAATTCACTTTTTAATTACCGTTTTTATATGCAAATTTAAAGATAAATGTTTGCTGCGACGAAAAGTAGGGGGACAGCCCCCTCCCCTATTGCTACGTGCCTGTCCTCATCTTGGTTATTTATTTTTTTTTAAACATAGTTCAACAATAGAATTCAAAATTTTTATCCTATCGACTCAAACTTTGAAATTTTATTTACATCAACTGATTTTGAATGACAGCAGTTGTCAATGGAATATTGGAGGTAATTTTATAGAAATAAACAGGTAGTGTATATAATTCATACACAAGAGCATGCACATGACAAATAAAGCGTCTTAATTCTAAGTGTAAAGAAATGTCTACACTTGGTACGACCTCAGTACGTTATTTTAAATGAGGCACCTGGCGAAGAAGGGAAATGAAAATACTCGACGGATCTATTGTTAGGTGTCAAAATACTCTCCCAATAGATTTGCCTTTTGATGAAGGGTGTGTAGTGACCTTAAGCAAAGTATTTTAGGTCTAAGGTTAAGGTCATAGCAAAATTATTTGAACAATCATTCTCCAGATCATATACTAATTGTCTCCCCTCAAATCAATCTGGCTCATACTTCACCCAAAGAGTGCCTTTGGTCAAAGGATGAATGAGTTTCTAGGTCAAGGTCATATCAGACCATGTAAAACAAATCTTTTTTTTCAGAGTATTTTTACTCTCCCCTTAGTCCTATCTGGTTCATACTAAAATCCATTAACTGTAACTTATTTCTAATCGGCTTAATCTTGTTCAGATTAAGCCAAAAGAATTTCTTAAGGTAAGCAGTATTGAGCTCAATGTCCACTGGAAATTTTCCAAGTCATAGAATAAGGTCATTTAGCGAATAAAATGCTTTTCATTCTTTTGTCCATTATCTAAATGAGGCCCTTTCAGATGGTCACCATAACAGTGATGTCTAGTTTAAGATACAACAGCCATGGTATCAGCCCTCAGATAGTTCCAAAAGGCGTGCAATATTAAGCTTTGACCAATTCCAGCAACAGTGGCTGATAACTGAGGGCCCAGATCAAAACAGCAATGTGATATCCCATGTTTCTCTCCTTTGGACCAATCATGTTTATACTGCTCCCAAAGAGTGACTGTTGGTAATTAAGGGTATAGATCAAAGATGGTCTTTTATCATTTGCTACAAGCTTTGAAATGGCTAATGTGCAATACATACATGTATATAGTTTGTGCTAATCTCTTGATTTGTTTGATAGGAGAATATATATATATATATATATATATATATATATATATATATATATATATATATATATATATATATATAAGTTTATAAAGAAATAAATAACTGAACATCAACAAAATTGCAAGTATTTAATAATTTTGGCCGAAGTTCACATCATTCAGGAAAATTAATTCCAGTACAGACTTTATTTAATTTATATTTTAATATCAATTGTATTTTTAGATAAAAATTTTCTGTTGAACTGAAGGGCCTCAATATTTTCTTGTCCACCTGAAAAAAAAGTTAAGACATTTAATATTTTAAAGGTCAAGTAATTTTCCTGATAAATTAATTACTAGTACTTTAGTGAATGAAATATATGATATGGTAAAAGCACAAACACTAGTAAAATTGTAATTAAATCTAAATAGAACAATAAAGCAACATGGCTGGAATCTTGTGAGCTACATGTACAATATAATTTATAAACTTACTTATTAGATTCTACATTGTAGACTATAGCTTCATCAGGGCTATACAACGATGGCTGGCCATTTACCTCTGCATGCCCCCCTTCCAGACAAACATTGCCCCCCTCAGCTGAGGCGGTGGCGCCTGCCCTGGGTTCCGGCAAAGCTTTAACAAAGAACCAACAATTGGTTCTGGGGTTAAAGCACTCCACACTTGTCAGAATTCTGAAATGGGAAATTTCTCAATTGTGAGTCTCTTGCCAAATTTTTTTCACAGACACCATATTACTATAGATTTGTAAGAATAAGACATATGGAGTAAATAGCATTTCAAAGTTGTGAAGATATAGCTGTACATACCGATTGCCTTTGCCAACTCCTCCTATTGCGTACAGGAGGCCATCAGCGACACACAATGAATGTTTCATTCTTGCAACATTCATTGGTGCAACAGATTCCCATTTGTTTGTTTCGTATACCATCACTTTTTTGGTGGGGTACACACCCTTTGATTCTCTGTACCTGGCTCCCCCTGAAAAAAAAAAACAATAGTCAGGTCATCTGGAACTGATTATAATACAATTTACCAGTAATTAAAAAAATATTTTTTAGAATTGTAGACTGTATTAGATAAAGTGCCTTGTCTAAGGGCACAATACACAACACAGAGGGACCACATCGGGGCTTAAACCAGCAACCTCTGGATTACTGGCTTAACGACCTTGACTACTGAGCCATGTGCTCTATTTTGGTAATATAAAAAGACCAAAGACATATTCATCTACTTACCAACCATATACCAGAATTGGCCACTCCAAATCATGGCTTCTCTACCATTTTGACCATGGTGGGGGTCTTGCTTCATACTTCTGTCCCTAAATTGTTTCTTTTTTGCATGCTGCAAAATTCTCAGTTTTTGACCTCTTTCCTTCTTGCTCAGGTCATTGACATCATTCACAGTGTGGCCTAGGTAGATTATTGAACCGATATATGTATTAATTTGTATGTACATGTAGCATATGTATACAATTCTACTTGTTATTCAAAGCAAAGTTTATTTATCAAACAAAATCAATCAATTGATATGACTAGGCTTGATAATAACTGGTCATTACATTATTTACTAAAGATTGGGTTATTAAAATTCTTTCATATACTGGTAACCTCTTTTCCCAGCTTATTGCATATCTGACCACAGTGCATTTTTCACATTTATTTTATATTAATAATATAATTCCAGAATCTCATCCTGAAATAGCATGCATATACTTACCCCGACCATTTATTGCTATGTTTTTGAAAGGATTGAAGTATCTAGAAAGAGTATATCTATGGACATTTGATTACATGTAGAAGGTACATGGATTACCAAAGGTGAAAAAAATAATTATATCTATCGTATTCATTTGAATTTTTTTCTTTAAAGGCTAAATTCCATTATTTTGACAACAAATCTGATAAGGTAGACCATAGTACATTTTGATTCACTGTACTGCTGAACATGTGCAGCTGAAACAGTGGACCAGCTCTGACTGCCAAGGCATGCATGCAGATTAAAATCCTTCAGGGAGTCCTCTGTCAGTGGAATAATGTCAAAAGAGACATCCGGTTCCTTCATGTCAGGGCTAAAGTGTGTCTAAAAGAGCAACAGAAAGAAGAAAGACAGAAAAGGGAAAGATCAGAAAGTGACACAGAAATTGATACGAATACACAGTAAAGAAGCACAGTATTAAAGTCTGTATGTTACTTCATGCAAAAATGTAACTAACCCTAAAACAAGTTAACACATCATGCAAAGGGAAGCAATGGTACATCACATTCACCATATATGTCTGATTTTGAAATATTAAATATATTTACTGTGTTTACATGACTGGTGTAGGTATAAGGATAAAACTTCTCAAACATTGAAAATATCAAAATACATTTAGATTAATTAGAGAATATCTGCAAGAGTAGCCCTCTCTTGATTTATTTTATCTGACACCCCCCCCCCTCCCACCCAAAAAAAAAAAAAAAACGGGAGAGGGCTACATTAATGCAGCTAATTAGAGTACATCTCTTTAATCCATTTAAAAATTTTAACATAAGTGCTCTAAAATTAGTGTACTTTTAATATGTGTAGTACAATGAATATATCTACTCATTTATAATTATGATAGGTCCCTGTCCCTGTGTAAAAAAATGATATTCTCTTGGAGTTAGCAAATATTAAATTACTAGTTTGTGATTCAAGCAAATTAAGACAGAATTAAAACAACAACTTCAAAACACAACTCAGGAAGAAGGAATAACATCTTTTAGTACTCACACTTAGATATTGTTCCACACTTGGTCCAATGATATCAACGTTCCTCTGCTTGGAAGCCTCCAGATTCAGAGGATCTTGCTGCTTGAGGTCAATTGAAGTTTGAACCCTGAACAACAAATGAAAAGATGCTATGAAATTACTGCTTATTAGTACTCATACATAACTATTTCTTCAAAATTATATTAGATATTTTTTTAATTAACATCAGTAATCTAAAACATTGTTATTTCCCTTTCTTGAGTTATCAGGGGATCTGAATTTTGAAGCTGGAGTAAAATATAATTGACTTGTTAGAGTACAATTAATTACCAGTTAGCCATAGTGATAAGGCCCACACAATGGGGACTCTGCTTCAGGGCTGGACATTTTCTAAAACAATCCATCAGGTCTTTGTGAGATAATAGATTAAAACGAATGGTGTCCATCAACTGGTCAAGGTGTTTTAATCTTTCCTCCACATTGTGATGATGGAGCCAGCTGACAGCTGTGTCAAAAACTTGCATTTCTGAATTGACATTCAGCCCATCACTCAGTAGGACCAAGCAAAGAGAATGGAAATCTAGGTTAAAAAAGGATGGACAATTTCTCATGTCAAGAAATCTCTTTGCTATGACATCAATAATGATGTCACATACTTTGACATCTCCAGCTTTCCTCATCTTCGGTAGAAGATGAAGAATGTCTTCATCACACAGCGAAGACAAGAGCTGGTAGCACATGGATGTGACTTGCTCCACTTGAAAGACCTGAGACAATTGAAGTATGTCAGGAAGGCATTCTGGTTTCATTAGATGCAAATCTCCAGAGTAGATGCACTTAATAAATGTGTGCAAGGATTCCACTGAAACTCCTTTGACTTCTATTTGTTTTGCAGTGGCAGAGGGCTCGGTAAAAGCCTTGCTTTGGAAAATTCTCTCAAACAGCTTGCTCTGCGAGGCGAGAACAACCTTATGGGTAGGAAATACCATATTGTCCAGTTTGAAAGAAATATCGCACAGTTTTTCTTTTTCATAAACACTGTTTAAATAGTGGCCAATTTTGGCAAAGTGCTTTCTGTTTGAACTTCTAATGCCTGATGGTGAATCACAACAGAGCGTTAGGTTATCATCCTCCGGGGAAAATTTTCCTGGAACATCATCTTCATTGGATGAGACAACAGAGGTAGGAGGTGAAGGTCCTTTGTGTCTGTTCACTATTGGAAACAACAAACTTTGTTTGAAATTGAACTATGTTTGTATGACAATATATTAAAAGAATTAAATTATCATATTTTCAGAAACAATTAAACCATATAGGGCATGAAAAGTTTGAAGACATAAATCATATAATACTGTTATAATGAATGGCTAATAATGAATGAGTCAAAATGCTGAAAAACTGTGTCATTTGAACCTTTGATGCCCGAAGATGAACCATCCGAGAGATTAGCCTTTGGAGATGATTTTCTTTGGTCGACCCTCGGGACATCTTCTTCAGTCGATATTGAGGAAGACGGAGATGAACCATCCGAGAGATTAGCCTTTGGAGATGATTTTCTTTGGTCGACCCTCGGGACATCTTCTTCAGTCGATATTGAGGAAGACGGAGATGAACCATCCGAGAGATTAGCCTTTGGAGATGATTTTCTTTGGTCGACCCTTCGGACATCTTCTTCAGTGGATATTGAGGAAGGCGGAGATGGAGTTTTATTCTGGTTGCGATTTATAACTGAAAACAAAAATATTTGTTTCATTAAGCATGCCGACATGACAGGCGACATCACAAATGAAAGAAACTGTGAGCAAGCTCACATAGTTATACCCCATGCTCCCTTATTATATAATAATGCTACTGTAACAATGGTGATATCGAATGACAGGGTATGAATTTAATACACAAAATATGATTTGATAAACCACACAGGCAAAACTTGCAAAATATCATCAGATCAAAATTTCCTGCACATATGCATACTTATATCTGTGTCTTTAACAACAAGAAAATTCTAGATTCAAAAGGGCCAAATAATTCTTTGAAAAATAGTGGAATTGAAAATTCCTGGTAATATGCACATCTACACATTGTGTCCTAATTATACCTACATAGTATCATTAAAATCTGTTCAGCTGTTAAAGAGCAGTTATGCTTACAAACTGTTCATGATTACAACATTCAATATATATATAACAAAAATTCAAAGTTCAAAAGGACCAAAAATATCAGAAAAATAATGGAATCAGAATTTCCTAGTACTGGTACATGTAATATGCACAATGCCACATCTACTCTCTCTGTCTTATTGAATTCCTATAAATTTTAAAAGAGTTGAGCACACAAACTGTTCATTACTATGGCAAAAATTATAAGTTCAAAAGGGTTAACACTCCCAGAAAAATAAAGGTATCAGAATTTCCTGGTAATATGCGTATCTACTCATCCTATAAAAGTTTCTTCAAATTCTGTGCAGCGGTCTATAAGGACTTGCGCTTGCAAAAAAATTACATGACTGATGATCTGACTGACTGACCGGTTGAAAAACATTTTACATGTTCCCCTCGCTTCTTAAATACTCGTAAGGTTCATTATTAATCAAATAGCAAAACAAGTAAAACATGACATAGTATAAACAATTACACTGAGGATAGAAAACTTTTTCAATTTTAGTTTATCACAATTGCAATAACTTTTTGGAAACTAAAATAAATGCCGCAAAAATTTTCACTGAATCAATTATTTATGATTGTTTTTAATGCTACCTAAATCATTTAATGCATACCACACATTGATGTGTGTCAAAAAAGACATTTTTCATCAGTAAATACATAGATTGGAAAACAATTTAGATACAAAATATGCATAATATTCATAAAAAATATAAACAGAAACAAAAATTTTACTAGTTTAACATAAGCCTGGGATGGGATATCTTTCTTTTTTTTTCTTTTTTTGATTTGGGACTCTTGTGTTCTATTATCCACACTTGTTTGAATTAAACCAATTAATTTAAATCTTATGCTAAATCACTTCAGTACCCCCTGTTTTCCTTTGAATCTTATTATGACATACATTATGACTATGAGTAAAATTTTACAAAAAAATTATATATATTAAAACAAGAATGTAAAGTGAAACCACATTTCTATTCATCTTTTTCAAACAAATATAATTTTGTACTTAAAAGTTTTTATATCAAATATTCCTACCCTTCTGCTGAACATTTCCAAACTTTGAGGAGTCCACCACCAAAGACCCAGATGATAAAGTCGTAACGTTAGAAACGTTCAGTGCAGCTTTTGCGGCCTTAAGAAAAAAACCCCAAATGAGTCAACTTTGAAATCAACCTAGGCTATTGATCAATCATACATTGAATGTTCATTTTAGAAAAAAAAGTTTAAGATATTAACTTACTTTAATAATTCTTTCCTGTCGTTTCCTTTCAAGCCAGCAGGCTTGAGGGTCAGCATCCTCTTTACAAAGAAAGCTGTATAAAGCGTCCCGATTGACCACAATCGGTTCACGCTTGGGGAGTTTTTCAGTGGACACAACTATTGTGTCCTTCATTTTGGGACACGATTTAAAAAAATATCTTAGAACTATAACGTTATGCCCTTTTCAAATTTTCAAATTAAAGAATAAGACTAATCTATAGTTGATAACTGTTCCAATTGAACGATGAATCCACACAAGAATCCGGACACTATAAACGATTCGATGGGCGAATGCGAAGATTGATAGTATTCACAAACTATCAGTCTTCGGTAGTCACGAAAATGCTGCTTTCCTCTCCAAGAGCTTTCACGTAACTAAGGAAGTCGTAACATGCCCGCGCATTTAACTTGAAATGACAGGAAGTTGTATAATATAAAAGTTATAAGGTCAGCAAGATATTTCCGAATTGCATTGAGTCTTTCACAATCCGCGTTGGTGGGGTATATAAAAATTTTTTCTGCAACATTATGATCGCTTCTTTCATGACCCACATGAATCATCAAAGAAAACAGTCTATTGTTTATTTTTACATCTTTCTTTTAAAAAATTAATGAATCGATCGTATAGATTAAGTAAAAGTAACTATAAAGTATTGTTCATTAATGTCGCGTGAGAGATTTCTTTCCAAAACACGACATCGATTTCTTGATTACTTAGTAAGGACACCGAACTTACAAAATTCCCTTTCGTCTTTATATACGCCTACATACTATCAAAGTTATGCTACGCAGTGGCGTCAGAAGCAAATTGAAAGTGGGGGGAGGCGGGGGGCTAGACTTTTCAGAAATCTTGACAAGCAAAAAAAAAAAAAAAAAAAAAAAAAAAAAAAACAGAACAAAAACAAATACAAACAAAAACAAAAAGATTGAAAAGGCTAATTCCCAAAAGTAGTAGTAGTATACCTATGACAATGTGGGGGCGGGGGACGGCAGCTTCCTGATACGTGGGGGGTGGAGGCCTCTCCTTGATGCTACGTGCCTGATGGTTAGGTCTAACTTTGCAAAAAAGTGGGGGGGGGGGGGGGAGGGGGAGGGGCTAAGCCTCCCCCCACCCGGTTCCGACGCCTATGGGTGAAATGGTTAAAATCACACTATTACTCAATTAAGGGACTGATAAAAAAAAACGTTACTATTACTTTAATCAAAGTCACTAAATTGCTCAAAATCCTAACCTTAATATCACAGTATTTAACGTCCGGTCAAATAGACTTCTGATGACGCATTAAGATGCTAAAATCATCATCTGATTTGGTAAAGTTTTTCTTAGTTTAGAATCTTTGGAGTGCTTTAAGCTTTTTCTGAAATTAAGGTAAGTCCAGTGTCTTTCGTGTCCGGTTTTTTTTACACGGAGTGATAATTTCCGGTTATAGTTTATCATCCCCCCCCCTCCCGGTTATCATCCCCCTCCCCATTGTGTCCCACCCTACCCCCGGGTATCATGGTTTGAACAAACTTGAATCTACTTTACATGAGAATGCTGCCACACATGTTTCAGCTTTCCTGACTGATTAGATTTTATAAGATTTTCTCCATATATTCCTATGTAAAAATTCGACACCCCCCTCATTGTGACCCAACCCAATTTTCGGGGGTCATGATTTTCCAACTTTGAATCTACACTACCTAAGGGGGGTTCAAAATAATATGGCTGCAATATTGAACCCTCTAATTTTCATTGCTATTGGGGAGGGTTCAAAACATTATGGCCACGATATTTTGAACCCCCCCTCTAATTTTCATCGCTATTGGAGGTTCAAAATATTATGGCCGCGATGTATTGAACCCCTATAATTTTCCCTGCTATTGGAGAGGGGGTTCAAAATATTATGGCCACAATATATTGAAACCCCCTCTAATTTTTATCGCTATTGGAGGTTCAAAGTATTATGACCGCGATATATTTTTCATTGCTTTTGGAGAGGGGGTTCAAACATTATGGCCACGATATATTGAACCCCCTTAAATTTTCATTGCTATTGGAGAGGGGATTCAAAATATTATGGCCGCGATATTTTGAACCCCTCCTTCTATTTCAAATTCCATTTGAAAGGGGGTTCAAAATATTATGGCCTCGATATTTTGAACCCCCCTTTCATTTTCAGTGCTATTGGGAGGGGGGTCCAAATATTATGACCGCGATATTTTGAACCCCCTCTAATTTTCATTGCTATTGTAGAAGAGGTTCAAAATATTATGGCTGGATATATTGAACCCCCTCATATTTTCAATTCCCTTTGGAGAGGGGGTTCCAAATTATTATGGCCGCGATATATTGACCCCCTACCTATTTTCAATTCCTATTGAGGAGGGGGTTCAAAATATTATGGCCGCGATAAAAAGGAAATTGGAAATACGAGGGCGTTCAAAAACACCCCTGCGAATGTTATTGTCATTCAAATTTAGACCATGTGGTTTTATTTGACCCTTTCAGTTTCGCAGTAAAAAGTGCGCCTCGTGTTTATAGTCTATTTCCTAGAATCTAGGTACTTGTAATCAAATATAAAATCTAAACGTTTATTGATTTTAAACTTTATCTTCATTAATTGGTGGATAAAATGAGATCTAGAAATGAATGTGACAATAGAAAATATAGCGTTTTTTTCTGAGGTTACAACAATTAACATGCTTAGTAGCGACACACCCTAAGGATTAATTTTCGATCCGCGCCTGACCTAGTAATAACATCAATAGTGAAACAGACTATACTATTTTATGCAGAAGGATACTTGAAAATTGCTCGATATACTAAATTTTTATACAAAACAGACACCAATTCGTTTTTTAAAAAACATGGTATTGCACACCAAAAGCATCAAACATGGCTATGATTTTATTAAGCAACCCAATGTTTTCATTTTCAACCACGTGTAGAGTGGTTGAACACGAACCATAACTCTTTTCTGAATATCATCGTTTAGTTTTAATAACCGCTAGATGCTGAAATAAGTCATGTATCTTAATAGATTTTCATGTTTTAGCATAAATCAAAGTAGGATATGATATGAAAAACGGTCAGAACTTACGTATTTTGAGAATATTATCCGAACACTTATACTTCCGCTCGAATTTTCACAGGAACTGAACAAATCTCGGCGAAGTCTCGTGAACTTTCATTCGAGTACCTCTGGATTTATTACATACTTAGCAACGATAAAGAAAACATTCCGAACACATTCGCAGGGGTGAAAAATGGGGCCATAATATTTGGAACCTCCTCTCCAATGGGAATTTAAATATTGAAGCGGGTTCAATATATCGTAGCCATAATACTTTCAACCCCCTCTTCAAAGGAAATTGGAGGTAGATGGTTCAAAATATTATGGCCGAGACAGAATATGCCCAGACGCTTACTCGTTGGCATTGCATCCCAGTTGCAGCATGTCCCTTATAACAGGTCCCTGGAAAAATGTTTTACAAGAAATAAAAAATGCATAAGAGTAAACAAAACATGCATAAAAACTCTTGGAATCTTTATAGGTTAAAACGAAGAAATGTGTTACAATAAAAATTGGACAAAAAATGTTGACGATTTAGAAAAACTATTTGAGTCATGGAAAACAAGAAAATTAACAGTATTTGGTAAAGTTTGTGTAATAAATAGCATGGCAATACCCACATTCTTATACACTGGGTGAATTTTAAACCTCCCATATAGAGGTATACTGAAAAAATACAGTCTTTTATATAAATTTTATTTGGAATAAAAAAAATAGGATTAAAAGAGATACCCAGGTAGGCAAAATTCAAGATGGAAGTATAGGTATTTTTTATATACTGATGAATAATAACAATAAAAGTGTCCCGGATAAATCACATTTCCAGGAAAAAATCAGTGATTTATCTATATTTGTAGACAGTCTTTGTAAATAAAAGTTTTTTGATTTTGAGTATCTCTGTAAAAATAATGTAACACTTTTGAATGATAATCAAATGGTTATTCTTGTTTTACGAAGAAATATTTGTCTTTTTTAACGAATGTAAAAAAACAAAAAAACAGACATGAGTCTAAACGCATTATTAAAGGAACCGCTATGGTGTAATAAAATTTTTATGTTAAAAAAACAAACCAATATTTTTAAAGAGTGGTTAAAAAGTGGTATTAAGTACTTAAACGATATTGTAAATGAAAATGGTTTGAGACCCGCAGAATGGTTTAGTGAACAACTTGTCTGTAAAAGAAACTGGATATATCCCGCGCAAGCGCGGAAATCAACACTTTACACATTAATATGCCGGATACAATGTTAATATGGTGAACCATATTTTTTGTTCATTGTTGTATATACTGTGTCCGATTTTTTTCTTAATTGCTTTCTTAACCTATTCTTTAAAATTAAAATAAAAAAAAACTTGCTGCATGGCTGGATATTTAGAGGAGCGGACAAGGGTGATCGAAAAATCTAAACTGAAATTGATGTTTTATATATATATATGTACGTGGCCTTAATTCTTTTTGTTGCAGGATTGAAAAAACTTTTTTTATTTTATTTCATATCAGTGAATAGGTATTTAGTGCGTCGTATCTCTAAATTTTGTTCTTTTGGTCAAATTACATTGGAATTTTATCCCTTTTCCAAATAAGAATTTCAGATAAAAGATGTGTTTTTTAAAAATGGGGAGGGGGCCCCACCCCTTATTCAACTTCCCCGTTTTAACTTTTATGCATAACAAATCTGATCATTGTTTTGTCATGTTGTTTATTTTGAATATATATATATATTTTGATACAAACTACCGCGCTGACTTGGATTCACCAAAGCGTGACCACCACCTTGCTCTCATTTTTGCTATTTCGGGCTTGTTTATCGAAAATGAAAATAGGTTTTTGATTAATTTCACAATAATTACTTATCAGGTAAAATTCAATTATAGCTTACGGACATCATCTCACACGTGTTGAAATACCAAAGGTGTAAGCAGTTACTCTGGTGCAGGTTTTTTGTAATTTATTTGCAAAATGTCTTAATTTATAAGTATAGATATAAAAACGATCTTTTTAAAATGTTTTGAAAAATATGATTTTTTAGACATTCAATATGTTTTAAAAACCCTGTATACATCTGTGATATTGATTCAAAGCTAATTTATGAAATTTTTCGTCAAAAACAATTTGTACCACCATGCATTGCATCAATTTTACTAAAAAAATGTTTTGTTTCCAAGGAATCATGCAATTCTATTTATGAACAAAAAATATTAGCCATTAAAAAACAAAAATATATCTGACTTTAATTACAGCCTACTAAACAATCTATTATGTAACAGAGAAATTATGGAAAATTGTTGAAAATGATATATGTGCCTTTTGTAAAGATGTAAAGGAAAACAATGAACATCTCATTATACGATGTAAAAATGTAAGTCAAATATGGGGCACTGTACAAAAATGTTTAAATTTTGATATATCGTGGAAAACAGTTGTAACAGGATTTTATTTTGAAAAGAATAAGAAAACATTAATTATTTCTCAACAGTTTGATGTCTTTGATTGCCTGTAAAATATATAAGTACAAAATGTATTGTAGAATTGAGAACAAAGAGGAAAAACAGCAAGAAATATGTAATCATAAAATATATTCTAACTTTTTTCTCTGAGGTTTACAAATCATTCTCACAAAGGAATTTTTGCAAACATTTTAAAACAATACGTTTTAAAATGTTTGCAAAAATTCCTTTGTGAGAAGGATTTGTAAAACAAACAAAAGAAACAATTTATAATTCATATAATAAGTAAATTGATACATAACTTATTCTTATATTATATATATTTATCTATTTTCTATATATCTGTTTTGTCATATAAATAAAGTGCCAACAAGTCCACATATCGGGTGTGGTCGGTGTTTGCTAACATGGGGGCATTAGAGACTTGTAGTTAGTGAGTGGTGGCCCTACATGTAAGCATAGGAAATATATTTTAGGTACTGAAAGTGAAATATACATGTATATTTAAACAATTCTGAAACCCTTTTAAATATCTTTTTGTCAATGATTTATTATTAGTATTTTTTAAAATACTTTTTTACTTTTAAGAATTATATTTCGTCAAATGTATGAAAATGTCCATGTATACTTATATTATAAAAATCCTATACAGTTATGTGAATAATTATGTAGTAGGTATATTTGTTATTGTTTGAAAATAAATGTCATTAAATAATTTTAAAAAAAATCAATTACATGTCATCTTAATTGATTTGAGCAAAACTATAACCGGAAATTATCACGGCGTGTAAAAAAGGAACCGGAAACGAAAGACACTGGACCTACCTTAATTTCAGAAAAAGCTTAATTTAAAGCGCTCCAAAGATTCCAAACTAGCCTAAGAAAAACTTTACCAAATCAGATGATGATTTAAGCATGTTAATACATATCATCAGAAGTCTATTTGACCGGACGATAAGTAATTTGAGATACTGTGCTGTTAATGGTAAGATTTGGAGCAATTTTTTTTTATCAGTTCTTTAATTGAGAAATCGTGTGATTTTAACCATTTCACGTAGCATAACTTTGTAGTATATAATTATATATATGTATAAAGACGAGTAAGAATTTGAAATGAAAATAAAGTAATATTAAGTGTGATATTGAAAATTGCAGTTATAGTCTATAGGTATACTACTACTCCCCCCCCCCCCCCCCCCCCCCCCACACTTTCAATTTGCTTCCGACGCCACTGCGTAGCATAACTTTGATAGTATGTATGCGAATAAAGACGAATGGGAATTTTGTAAGTTCGGTGTCCTTACTAAGTAATCAAGAAAACGACGTCGTTTTTTTTTTGGAAAGAAATCCTTCACGCGACATTTATGAACAATACTTTATATAGTTACTTTAACTTAATCTATGCGATCGATTCATTAATTTGTTAAAAGAAAGATGTAAAAATAAACAATAGACTGTTTTCTTTGATGATTCATGCGGGTCATGAAAGTAGCGATCATAATGTTGCAGAAAAAAAATTATATAACCCACCAACGCGGATTGTGAAAGACTTAATGCAATTCGGAAATATCTTGTTGACTTTATAAATAATATATTATACAACTTCCTGTAATTTTAAGTTAAATGCGCGGGCATGTTATGACTTCCTTAGTTACGTGAAAGCTCTTGGAGAGGAAAGCAGCATTTTCGTGACTACCGAAGACTGATAGTTTGTGAATACTATCAATCTTCGCATTCGCCCATCGAATCGTTTATAGTGTCCGGATTCTTGTGTAGATTCATCGTTCAATTGGAACAGTTATCAACTATTGATTAGTCTTATTCTTTAATTCGAAAATTTGAAAAGGCCATAAAGTTAAAGTTCTAAGATATTTTTTTTTAAATCCTGTCCCAAAATGAAGGACACAATAGTTGTGTCCACTGAAAAACTCCCCAAGCGTGAACCGATTGTGGTCAATCGGGACGCTTTATACAGCTTTCTTTGTAAAGAGGATGCTGACCCTCAAGCCTGCTGGCTTGAAAGGAAACGACAGGAAAGAATTATTAAAGTAAGTTAATATCTTAAACTTTTTTTTCTAAAATGAACATTCAATGTATGATTGATCAATAGCCTAGGTTGATTTCAAAGTTGACTCATTTGGGTTTTTTTTTCTTAAGGCTGCAAAAGCTGCACTGAACGTTTCTAACGTTACAACTTTATCATCTGGGTCTTTGGTGGTGGACTCCTCAAAGTTTGGAAACGTTCAGCAGAAGGGTAGGAATATTTGATATAAAACCTTTTATGTACAATTTTAAAAAAAATTATATTTGTTGAAAAGGATGAATAGAAATGTGGTTTCACATTTTATTCTTGATTAATGATTACCTGGTATATGATTTATTTTTTTATTTTACTCATACTCATACTGTACGTCATGTAATAAGATCTAAAGGAAAACGGGTGGGGGGGGGGGGGGGGGGGGGTATTGAAGTGATCAAGCATAAGGTTTAAATTAATTGTTTCTGAGAAGACTTTTGTTTCTGTTTATATCTTTTATGTATATTATGCATATTTGTTTTTAAATTGCTTTCACATCTATGTATTTACTTATGAAAAATTTTTTTTTTGACACATCAATGTGTGATATGCATTTGGTAGCATTAAAAACAATCATACATACAGTAAAACATGGTTATAGCGAACACGCTTATAATGAATTGAAGCTTACAGCAAAGTGATTTTCATTTCCCATGACTGTATTACATGTTGTAAACTTGACGGATATAACGAATTACACTTATAACGAACCAAAATCGCCCTTCCCTGGCACTTCGTTATAACCGTGTTTTACTGTTATTGATTCAGTGAAAACATTTTTTGGTATTTATCGAATAGTTTCCTAAAAGTTATTGCAATTGTGATAAATTAAAATTGAAAATGCTTTCTATCCTCAATGTAACACTGAAATAGGATTTTTGTCTTCATTAATACTATGTCATGTTTTACTTGTTTTGCTATTTGATTATTAATGAACCTAATGAGTATTTATACCCCACGCATCAAGTTGCGAGGGGAACATGTATACATGTAATATTTTTCGACTTGTCAGTCAGTCAGATCTTCAGTCATGTATTTTTTTTTGCAAGCCCAAGTCCTTTTAGAACACTGCACAGAATTTCAAGATACTTTTATAGGATGAGTAGATAATGCATATTACCAGGAAATTCTGCTACCTTAAATTTATTTTTCTGGGAGTTTTAGTCCTTTTGAACTTAAAACTTTTTGCCCAACTCCTTTAAAACTTATAGAATTTCAATAAGACAGAGTGTGTAGATGTGGCATTGTGCATATTACATGTACTAGGAAATTCCAATTCCATTATTTTTCTGATATTTTTGGCCCTTTTGAACTTTGAATTTTTGCTATATATATTTAATTTTGTAATCATAAACAGTTTGTAAGTTCAACTGCTCTTAAACAGCTGTACAGAATTTAAAAAACTTTGTAGGTAAGGACACAATGTGTAGATGTGCAAATTACCAGGAAATTTCAATTTCACTATTTTTTCTAAGAATTATTTAGCCCTTTTGAATCTAGAATTAAGTGTGCATTATGTGAAGGAAGTTTTGATCTGATGATATTTTGCAAGTTATGCCTGGTTTATCAAATCATATTTTGTGTATTTAATCCATACCTGTCATTCACCACATGTAGCATTATTATATAATGAGGGAGCATGTGGTATGTAAGCTTGCTCACATTTTCTTTCATTTGTGATGTCGCTTGTCATGTCAGCATGCTTAATGAAACAAATATTTTTGTTTTCAGTTATAAATCGCAACCAGAATAAAACTCCATCTCCGCCTTCCTCAATATCCACTGAAGAAGATGTCCCAAGGGTCGACCAAAGAAAATCATCTCCAAAGGCTAATCTCTCGGATGGTTCATCTCCGCCTTCCTCAATATCCACTGAAGAAGATGTCCCGAGGGTCGACCAAAGAAAATCATCTCCAAAGGCTAATCTCTCGGATGGTTCATCTCCGCCTTCCTCAATATCGACTGAAGAAGATCTCCCGAGGGTCGACCAAAGAAAATCATCTCCAAAGGCTAATCTCTCGGATGGTTCATCTTCGGGCATCAAAGGTTCAAATGGCACAGTTTTTCAGCATTTTGACTCATTCATTATTAGCCATTCATTATAACAGTTGTCTTCAAACTTTTCATGCCCTATATGGTTTAATTGTTTCTGAAAATATGATAATTTAATTCTTTTAATATATTGTCATATAAACATAGTTCAATTTCAAACAAAGTTTGTTGTTTCCAATAGTGAACAGGCACAAAGGACCTTCACCTCCTACCTCTGTTGTCTCATCCAATGAAGATGATGTTCAAGGAAAATTTTCTCCGAAGGATGATAACCTAACGCTCTGTTGTGATTCACCATCAGGCATTAGAAGTTCAAACAGAAAGCACTTTGCCAAAATTGGCCACTATTTAAACAGTGTTTATGAAAAAGAAAAACTGTGCGATATTTCTTTCAAACTGGACAATACGGTATTTCCTACCCATAAGGTTGTTCTCGCCTCGCAGAGCAAGCTGTTTGAGAGAATTTTCCAAAGCAAGGCTTTTACCGAGCCCTCTGCCACTGCAAAACAAATACAAGTCAAAGGGGTTTCAGTGGAATCCTTGCACACATTTATTAAGTGCATCTACTCTGGAGATTTGCATCTAATGAAACCAGAATGCCTTCCTGACATACTTCAATTGTCTCAGGTCTTTGAAGTGGAGCAAGTCACATCCATGTGCTACCAGCTTCTATCTTCGCTGTGTGATGAAGACATTCTTCATCTTCTACCGAAGATGAGGAAAGCTGGAGATGTCAAAGTATGTGACATCATTATTGATGTCATAGCAAAGAGATTTCTTGACATGAGAAATTGTCCATCCTTTTTTAACCTAGATTTCCATTCTCTTTGCTTGGTCCTACTGAGTGATGGGCTGAATGTCAATTCAGAAATGCAAGTTTTTGACACAGCTGTCAGCTGGCTCCATCATCACAATGTAGAGGAAAGATTAAAACACCTTGACCAGTTGATGGACACCATTCGTTTTAATCTATTATCTCACAAAGACCTGATGGATTGTTTTAGAAAATGTCCAGCCCTGAAGCAGAGTCCCCATTGTGTGGGCCTTATCACTATGGCTAACTGGTAATTAATTGTACTCTAATAAGTCAATTATATTTTACTCCAGCTTCAAAATTCAGATCCCCTGATAACTCAAGAAAGGGAAATAACAATGTTTTAGATTACTGATGTTATTTAAAAAATTATCTAATATGATTTTGAAGAAATAGTTATGTATGAGTACTAGTATGCAGTAATTTCATAGCATCTTTTCATTTGTTGTTCATGCAGGGTTCAAACTTCAATTGACCTCAAGCAGCAAGATCCTCTGAATCTGGAGGCTTTCAAGCAGAGGAACGTTGATATCATTGGACCAAGTGTTGGACAATATCTAAGTGTGAGTCCTAGAAGATGTTATTCATTTTTCCTGAGTTGTGTTTTGAAGTTGTTGTTTTAATTCTGTCTTAATTTGCATGAATCACAAACTTGCTAACTCCAAGAGAATATCATTTTTTTACTCAGGGACAGGGACCTATCATAATTATAAATGAGTAGATATATTCATTTTACTATGCATATTAAAAGTACACTAATTTTAGAGCACTTATGTTAAAATTTTTAAATGGATTAAAGAGATGTACTCTAATTAGCTGCAATAATGTAGCCCTCTCCCATTTTTTTTTTTTGGGGGGGGGGGTGTCAGATAAATAAATCATAGAGGGCTACTCTCTTGCAGCTATACTCTAATTAATCTAAATGTATTTTGATATTTTCAATGTTTGAGAAGTTTTATCCTTATACCTACACCAGTCATGTAAACACGGTAAATATATTTAATATTTCAAAATCAGACATATATGGTGAATGTGATGTACTATTGCTTCCCTTTGCATGATGTGTTAAGGTGTTTTAGGGTTAGTTACATTTTTGCATGAAGTAACATACAGACTTCTTTACTGTGTATTCGTATCAATTTCTGTGTCACTTTCTGATCTTTCCCTTTTCTGTCTTTCTTCTTTCTGTTGCTCTTTTAGACACACTTTAGCCCTGACATGAAGGAACCGGATGTCTCTTTTGACATTATTCCACTGACAGAGGACTCCCTGAAGGATTTTAATCTGCATGCACGTCTTGGCAGTCAGAGCTGGTCCACTGTTTCAGCTGCACATGTTCAGCAGTACAGTGAATCAAAATGTACTATGGTCTACCTTATCAGATTTGTTGTCAAAATAGTGGAATTTAGCCTTTAAAGAAAAAAATTCAAATGAATACGATAGATATAATTATTTTTTTCACCTTTGGTAATCCATGTACCTTCTACATGTAATCAAATGTCCATAGATATACTCTTTCTAGATACTTCAATCCTTTCAAAAACATAGCAATAAATGGTCGGGGTAAGTATATGCATGCTATTTCAGGATGAGATTCTGGAATATTATTAATATAAAATAAATGTGAAAAATGCACTGTGGTCAGATATGCAATAATTAAGCTGGGAAAAGAGGTTACCGGTATATGAAAGAATTTTAATAACCCAATCTTTAGTAAATAATGTAAAGACCAGTTATTATCAAGCCTAATCATATCCATTGATTGATTTTGTTTGATAAATAAACTTTGCTCTGAATAAAAAGTAGAATTGTATACAAATGCTACATGTACATACAAATTAATACATATACCGGTTCAATAATCTACCTAGGCCACACTGTGAGGGATGTCAATGACCTGAGCAAGAAGGAAACAGGTCAAAAGCCGAGAATTTTACAGCATGCAAAAAAGAAACAATTTAGGGACAGAAGTATGAAGCAGGACTCCCACCATGGCCAGAGTGGTAAAGAAGCCATGGTGTGGAGTGGCCAATTCTGGTATATGGTTGGTAAGTAGATGAATATGTCTTTGGTCTTTTTATACTTTTTATATTACCAAAATAGAGCACATGGCTCAGTAGTCAAGGTCGTTAGGCCAGTAATCCAGAGGTTGCTGGTTTAAGCCCTCATGTGGTCCCTCTGTGTTGTGTATTGTGCCCTTAGACAAGGCACTTTATCTAATACAGTCTACAATTCTAAAAAATAATTTTTTAATTACTGGTAAATTGTATTATAATCAGTTCCAGATGACCTGACTATTGTTTTTTTTTTCAGGGGGAGCCAGGTACAGAGAATCAAAGGGTGTGTACCCCACCAAAAAAGTCATGGTATACGAAACAAACAAATGGGTATCTGTTGCACCAATGAATGTTGCAAGAATGAAACATTCATTGTGTGTCGCTGATGGCCTCCTGTACGCAATAGGAGGAGTTGGAAAAGGCAATCGGTATGTACAGCTATATCTTCAGCTATTTACTCCATTCGTCCTATTCTTACAAATCTATAGTAATATGGTGTCTGTGAAAAAAATTTGGCAAGAGAGTCACAATTGAGAAATTTCCCATTTCAGAATTCTGACAAGTGTGGAGTGCTTTAACCCCAGAACCAATTGTTGGTTCTTTGTTAAAGATTTGCCGGAACCCAGGGCAGGAGCCACCGCTTCAGCTGAGGGGGGCAATGTTTGTCTGGAAGGGGGGTATGCAGAGCTAAATGGCCAGCCGTCCATATACAGCCCTGATGAAGCTATAGTCTACAATGTAGAATCTAATAAGTAAGTAACTCACAAGAGTCCAGCCATGTCACCTAATTGATTTCTAAATTACAATTTTACCAGTGTTTGTGCTTATTTCATATCATATCTCCTATTTATTAAAGTAATTGTCATTAATTTATTAGGAAAAAGTACTTCATTTATTAAAATAAATTTCCTCTTAACTTCTTTTTTAGGTGGACAAGAAAATATTGAGGCCCTCCAGTTCAACCGAAAATTTTCATTCTCAAAAAACAGTTGATATTCAAATATAAATTTAATAATCTTTGTACTGCAATTGATTTTCCTGAAAATTTATGAAACTACATGAATGATGTGAACTTGGGCCAAAATTATTAAACATATGCAATTGTTAGTGTTCAGTTATTTATTTCTTTATAAACCTATGCTACAAGTTTGTTTCATGTAACAATGTTGGTTTTATTTCAATTATCACATCTCATTTTTTTTTCCTTTAAAAATTTACTTCTTACAAACAAATCAAAAGATTAGCACAAACTATGTTGGAAATGATAAAAGACCATCTTTGATCTACACCCTTAATTACCAACTATCACTCTTTACGAGCAGTTTGAACAAGATTGGTCCAAGGGAGAGAAACATGGAATATCACATTGCTGCATGTTTTGATCTGGGCCCCCAGGTACATGTATTGGCCTCAGCTGTTGGAATTGATCAAAGCTTTAAATATTAAGGCATGCTGAAACTATCCGAGGGTTGATACCATATTGCTGAAATCAAAACAGCAGTGTGGTGCTCACAGTTTATATCTAAAGCTAAAAATTATTCTAAACACAAATATAATTTTAATAGCATTTATTACTAAATGCATATATTTAGTTAAATACTTTTTCAAGTTTTAAAAAACATCCATTTCCATTCCAAGTAAATATGCATAATGAAGCTGCAAGATTTGTGGGATTGAGTTGACAAACTTGTAGCTAGAAGAGATCTGGGATAATGCATAACCGTACAGTACACATATTTTTAATTATAATTTAAACTTAATATCAAGAGAGAAACTTTTCAAGTAGCCAACTTGTAATGCGTTGAGTTCCTTCATCTAAATTCCATAAGTTATCCTACATTCATTGCACAGATACCTCTATTGTTCAGACAATTGCTTCAAAACTTTTTTACTATCAGACATTATCTAAGACAGCTTTGTAGTCTGATCTCCTGTATCCTCTCTGATAAAAATGTTACAGGGCTTTTGCAAGGATTGCCTCCCCTTGCTTAGATTTCTTTTTTTTTAAAAACAATTTTCTTCCATTTATCAATATAAATACAATGAAGAAAAATTATATTGGGACTCTTTATTTGGGAAACATAATGACAACATACCTAGCTTGGTTTATAATCAAAACCAATGTTGGATTGTTTAAAAAGTGCAATTTATACAATGCTAAACAGATGAATATATAAATAATTTTTATTATATCATTAACACCCTTTTTAAAATATATATAATTATTTCAATAAAAATAAAAACAAATAACAGCCTTTCATATGAAGTTTCTTTGCATGATAATATCATACTATAGCTAGCAAATTAATTATAGCAAAAACGTTGTGCTTCATAATTCATAACTTACTGTATCATTTCAATTTAAACAAATATCAATATTGTATAAAAATACTTGTACAGATATACAGGTATGTTCCATATAACTTTTAAAATACTCTGAAATTATTTGTTCATGCTATAGTTCATTTCGAAAATGTTAAACTAATCTTAAAGTGTTTATACAGTAACCACCAATGACTTTAAACTTAATTGCAAAGAGAATATTTCTTGAGGAAAGAATATGTACTGTATATCAAAATGGGAAGTTCCATTTGCAGCTTTCAGCATTGCTTACTCCAAGATGTTTCATTCTAATGACACAAAAAAAAAATTAGACTGGTTTCAATCTGTATAAATTTCTGTACTTTCAAGGCTCTTGTACAGTTCGAGGTCTTGAACTTTATATTATCAGATGTTTGTTGATAAGTACCATCTTGTTCATAGAATTATCAGTAGATAAGGTATATTGAAATTTTTTCATGTAGGACTATATACATATAGATGCTATAAAATATAAATAATATATATAAAAAATAAATTAATACAAAGAATAAGTAAAACAGAAAATTTTCAACAAATGGACGGAATAAAGTTTACCAAAGGTGTAAAATAAAAATGTGTTAGGTTTAATTAAAACAGTAAAATATTTGTTTGGCAGTCGTTAGTTTTTTTTTTACAGCATGTAAAGATATGCATAAATATTTATGAACAAACATGAAAACATTCACCTACCGTATTTTAAAAGTTATTTTTAAAAGAATTTCCAAAATATTATTTGTTTAGATTTTCAAACTGACTAGAAAAAGAATTTTAGATTCACAGAGCTCTCTGGGGACAAAAATTTTCAGCAACATTACACATTAAATCGCAATACAACAATGGAGTATGTAAAACAAAAGGTAAAAACATACATTTCTCAAGCTTTTGAATAAACGACATACCCATACATACAGAAATGTCTGTTTTATCTAAGTACCCTTTACACCTCTGGGGTTGGCAGGATTTGTGCCCCTTTGTAATGGCGACTCCATAGTTCTGGGATTTTGACTTTACATGTTGACGTGGCCCAACTCGGCCTCCCGAGTGTCAATGACCATCGCTGTGGACATTTTACGGGACACTTGTTTCTTTTTCTCCGCGGCTGCCTTCCTCTGCTTCTGGTATATCTCCTCCTTCTGTCGGGCCATCTCTTCTTGCTCCTTTTGCTGTATATAATGATTAAAAAAAACATTTCAATGATGTTCAGTGTTAAGAAGAAAAAAATCATGACAGAAGTGATTGATTGTATGCACCTTTTTGAATTTCCTTTATCACAGATATAAACAACATTGGTAATTACCCAATTACTGCATGTGGAATTGCATTTCATGGGAGATAATAAAAGAAATGTACTTATATATGATGATAAATTTTAGACACTTGTTCATGTACAAAATTAACATTCCCATGAAACTATTAACTGTTATAAAAAAAATACAACATTGAAATGAGTCTTAGCTAGGCCTCCTCAAAATTGAATGATACAGATGTGAAAACCTTGTCTCAAGAACACAGGGTCACTGATTAAGTTACCGTTTGGTGCCACCGGACGACAAAGTTTCTGTCGCCGTCTGCACTGGGGTGGGAGTACTTCAGTCGTTCCTCCTTTCTGATTTCTGTGCTCACGCTCTGTTCCACAACTAGCACAATTTTTGCCCACTGAAAAAGATTGAAAAATATTTTGGAGAGAAATTTATTTTGATCAAAGTTTTTGACGAATGCATAAATGAAACACTCATTTAAAAAAAAAAAAATTTCCAATATATTTTGCTTAATCTTAACACTATATTCTAATGTTTGCTGTCCTCTCAATGTCATATTAATGGGTTTTTTTTTTAAAATTCAAAAATCATTTACATCAAATATTTCTTAATAATTGCATTTTTTGTTAATATACAACATTTATTTTAATATCAAGTTCTGTGGAATCATTTCATGGTAGCTCAATTTTCATGGTATTCGTGGGTAGCCCTCCCTAACTCCTTAAATTTATTTCCTCGATGAAAACAAATTTTTAAAAAGTTATCTTTCTTACTGAAACTGAAAACAGACGCATCTACAAAATTACATTCCCAAGAATAAGCAAAAAAAACCCACTATCCCTGAAAATTGGCGCCCACACTTTTTTTTTTGATTCCACAGTCAATGAGATTAGAAATCCATAGTTACCTGTCTAAACCACTCCTTCTGAGTCTCATTGACCAGCTGGTAAGTGTTACCCATCATAGCAATCAACATGTTCACCAACAGTAGGGTCACCATGATCATGTAGATCATAAATATAATCTAAAAGGTAGACAACAAAACAATCTCATTTCAGTGGGGGGTCCAGGTAAGATCCAGAAAACTTGAAAACTCAAAATGCATCAATTTTTTTCATCAGCACGGGCTGCAGTATATTTATATTTACTTGGAGTATGGTAGACTTGAAAGATGAAATTTTAGATAGTCATATAGAAATGGGCAACACAGTAGAGACAGTAGAGATGGAAAATCTATAGATATTATCTTATGCCATCATCCAATTATAGAATATATATGAAAGTATTTGACAGTAACACCTTTTTTTATTTAAAGTTAAAATTGGTCGATCGAGAGAAAAAAATTAATCTGTAAGACTGTGATTGTCCTAAATTCAATTTTTATTTTTATAAAAATTATTAAATATTCTGGAATATTAGTTCAATTAAAAAGTGACTTGCTATAAAAATGGTTAAGAGGAGGACAAATTAATTATTTTGTGCAAAATCATTAGGGTAATTGGGTAGAAATATTTCAAATCAAATGTGATGGATATATTAAATACACAAAAGAAATTCTGGTGCTCAAAAATTTAGTGAGAATCGTCAAAATTCTTTTGAAATAAACCTTTCATAAAAGTCAAACTCTAACTACTGAAATAAAAATTTGCTATTAATATTTTCAAATAAAAATAAAAGAAATGCATGAAACTACTGGACCGGGTACTATTTTTTTTCAAGCACAAAAACAAACAGCAAAAATTAAATAAGAAATACAAATATTATATATAATTTTAAATTGCTTAAATTTGTGGCTCTAAGTCTAAAAATAATAAATAGATAAAGGGGTAAATCTAAAAATATATATATATATGGGGGTACCTGTGTCTCAATTACTACAGTGGGGAAAACATAATTACATGTTCTATATATATATTTTTTTCAATGAAACATGCAAATTCACACGGGAAAAGCTACTATGCTGAAAGACATCGGTGTATGAATACATGTCCCATTTTTTTTTTGAAATCCCATCAAATATCACTGTGCCTCCAATAGCATCACTTACTTTGATGAAAGTAGGATATTCAGAGTAATCAAAAGTGCCGTAAATGTCCTCAAATTCTCCAACATTCATAGCAAACATTCCGACTATGGACTCAATGGGGCTAAGGAAAACACAGGGGTTTGACTCGGGGTCACAGGTACCGTTAACAAACGCAATAAAAAAGGCTGAAATAAACACAAGCAGCTGAGGGAAAAAGAAGAAAAAGATAACAAAAACAAGCAATTATGCTGAAATGATAAAGAATTATAATATGCTTAAGGTAAGGTTTGCAGCTTGCTTTTTTTAGAAATCGTATCAAAGTTATATACCATTTTGTTCACTATACTAAAGTCTTTTTTCTCATGAAATTCAAATGATTTTGCCGGACCCGTTTTATAACAACAAAAGGTCAAAGTTCATGATTTCAAATTTTCATGTTGATGAAATGTAAGTAATTTCGTGAAAATATATGCATTTCGTATGTGACTATTATGGGGGTTATTTATGCTTAAAATGTTCGAAAATAATGTCACTATTAATATCATGATTTATTTTTTAAATTTTCTAATGAATTATTTAAAAAATGAATAAAATGCAACAAAAGTCTTAATTTTGGACTTCTATTTTATACACGAAAACATCTTATTTGAAACCTTTCCAAGTCCACCGATTCCAGGTAAAACGTATCTTAGTATATGTGTAATCTTGTGTTTCCAAAACACTATTCTAAACTATATGATGCGGACTTCGTTTTTGTGGAAATTGATAAAATGCTTATGTTCTGTTACTTTTTTAATAAAACTTCAAAACCCCGGGAAATAACAAAAACCTTACACTAATTATGACGTCATATAAATTTTGACGTCATAGCTCGAATAAAGGGTAGTTGGTGTTACGTCACAATGAAAATCTGTGAGTTATCTCCCTGTAACCGCAAACCTTACCTTAAATCAAAATAAAAAAAAATAAATGATTAAAAGTATAAACTGAAAAGCTGAAAAAAAAAATGAATTATGGAGACCTGAAAAAAATTAATCAAACACTAAACTTATAAAAAAAATAAAATAATAGTAATGAATCATAAAAGATAAAATAAAAAAAAAAATGTGGCTTCACTGATAGAATATTTTAATGCACCAGCAGGCAGTAATTCGTCTTTATTTTAAATACTGCTATTGAAGATACAAGTCTGTGCAAGCAATAGAGTTTATTAAGTATTAAAAATCATAGATCATCTCCTCGATCTAAGATGCTTTCCTATTGCCTTATAACTAACAGAAACTGCAGTGTAGAGGATCATTGAAATTGAATTAAAGCACAACACAGCAACTTGAAATCAAACAGGTTGTTAAAAAAATTTCTGCTTTTGACAAGATTTAGACAAATGCTCCGAGAACAATATTTCATGGGGTTTTTGTTTTTGTTTTTTTTAACAATTTCTGTAAACCAACTTCTTCAGGTACAAGAAAATGTTCATGAGGTTTTAGAAAAATTATTTGTAGTGAATTTTTCTTGCGGCATAAATGCCACAAATTTGCAGTTCTCAAATTTCTGTCTGCATGGTTGTTTTTTTTCCTGTAAAGAGCTCCGTGAAAAATGACTGCAAACCAGATTATCACATGTATATCACAAAATAATGTTGCTAAGAATAAAAGTTGGTTCATAGTACAAATTTTTTATCAATCAGAAGACTTCCATGAAAATAACTTTTATTTCTCTTGCCAAATGCAGAAAATATTTCCGGTAATTATTAAAATTTGGTAAGAAAAAATGAAACAATGGTTAAAATAAAACGCAAAAGAATAAGTAATATGAACATCATTAAGAAGTGTCAAAGGTCAAATGTCACCACACAGACTCAGTGACACAGAATGCCCTAGTCTAGTGAACAGTCAGGGTTATAATGTTAAACAACAGAAATATCAGGGGAGACAACAACCATTACAGAGTAGTGTCCCCTACTTTGCTGAGAATGGGATGATTGGTCTGACTAAAGGACTCATAGTAGTCCCCAAATTCTCCCAGAGACATCATAAACATGCACATGACGGCTTCCACTGGGTTATTGAATGGACTCCCAGGTACATTTAAGAATATAATGTACATGGCTGAAACAAAATTTGTCATATTATTTATCAATTTAATCTTTGTATAAACTTAATTCATATTCTTAATAGCTTTAGGTTAATTTAAAAGCCACAAGTTGAATAATACTTTATTTAACTTTATTAATTTCTTGTTATGGATTAAAAATGTGGAAATGACCAATATTTAATTTAAAAGCATTGAAAATGTTTTCTATTATTCCTTGCAATCATGATAAGACAATTCAACATGTTAATATAAAGCCAACCAAACTGAAACTTCCAACAATCCAGTACGATTTGGATTCAAATTTGAAAAAAAAAAACACCCACTATATATATACCCATTAAGTTACAATCATTATCAGGATCGGACTAGCTTACCTTGAGAGAAGCCAATGATGAAGACCAGATAAATGATGATCCACCTCAGCAAGTCTCCAGCGATCATGTTGTAGATCATCACAACAAAAGGTCCAACTATCTTAAAGCCTCTGAAATTATGAAATAAGATATTTATTTCTAAGAAATGGACTCTATATAGTTAACTTATGATAAGATTTGGGTAAAAACCCCTTCCAGATTCTTGCTCAAAGACATGGAGTTCTAAAGACTGGTTACATGAATAATTTAATACCAAAATTTTTTTTTCTAAATCATATTGCTTGTAAATCATCAATTTCTGACATTTTTCAGATACCATCCTCAAAGTAATTCATAGATAGCTTAGCTAAGGAACTTTACCTGCAGAAGAACAGAAAGTATGGAGCTGTGAACAGAATGGCGAACACTGCGATGATGTCCTCGTATTCATGTTGACAGAGAGCCCGGCCTGGTAACATCAGCACTACCAGTACATCAGACAGCAGAAACATGGCCTTGGCCGGGGCTCCTTTCTACAAAACAGGATAAAAATTCTGCTCAACTACCATGTCCTCTGAATTACTGCAAACTTTTGACTGCACCCTATACATTCTTGCTTTTTTAGCAATTTACTTGGCATTCTTTCTAACAATATAGTTTCACAACTGAAGCAAACACCAACATCCATAGTGAGCAACTGAGCATAATTACATGATACAGAAAGAAGTACTAGTACACTCCAATGGACAATTAATTTTTTTATTTTTTTATTTACAGGTATCATAAATGTACATGTATATTTGTTAAATCCAGAAAATAGTTTCTTTATATTAAGATTAGGGGTTGAGGAATAAACCAAGTTTGCTGTAAACATGAATTCATTATAAAGATTGCGCTGTAACCATATTTTACTGTATTTCTGTGAGACTGTTTCTTACCAGAGTGATGAAGAACACTCGGAACCCCTGATGGTAGACCTCCTTCATGGCTATAAAGATGTACCACACCGCTCCGATCAGAACCAGGATCTCCAGTGCAAACCTCATCTGTATTGCAAAAATTGCAGATATAAAGGCCGTGCTTGTGTATCAATACTAAAGTATGGTAGACAATTTCTGTCTATTAAACATTGTCTATTGAATCAAGTGCTTAAGGAAACATACTTATCTTAGCAATAATAAATATATTGCCTTTCAGACAACTTTTCTGCCAATTCAAATATGTAACAATATAAGATTAATGCAAATAACAGTACCTTACACATAACAAATAGAAGCATGCTTATATACAAATGTGCTCATATAAGATTACACTAATTTATATTTTAAAAATTGCACTTAGTTTTGGAGTAAACTTTAGTAAACTTTAAAGCTTCTGCTTGACAAGTTTTATCACAATACAGCTAGGTAAGGTTGACATTGTACAGCTAGGTAAGGTTGACATTGTACAGCTTGGTAAGGTTGACATTGTACAGCTTGGTAAGGTTGACATTGTACAGCTAGGTAAGGTTGACATTGTAGAGCTTGGTAAGGTTGACATTGTACAGCTAGGTAAGGTTGACATTGTACAGCTAGGTAAGGTTGACACTGTACAGCTAGGTAAGGTTGACATTTTACAGCTAGGTAAGGTTGACACTGTACAGCTAGGTAAGGTTGACACTGTACAGCTAGGTAAGGTTGACATTGTACAGCTAGGTAAGGTTGACATTGTACATCTAGGTAAGGTTGACATTGTACAGCTAGGTAAGGTTGACATTGTACAGCTAGGTAAGGTTGACAATGTACAGCTAGGTAAGGTTGACATTGTACAGCTAGGTAACGTTGACATTGTACAGCTAGGTAAGGTTGACATTGTACAGCTAGGTAAGGTTGACATTGTACAGCTAGGTAAGGTTGACACTGTACAGCTAGGTAAGGTTGACATTTTACAGCTAGGTAAGGATGACATTGTACAGCTAGGTAAGGTTGACACTGTACAGCTAGGTAAGGTTGACATTGTACAGCTAGGTAAGGTTGACATTGTACAGCTAGGTAAGGTTGACACTGTACAGCTTGGTGAACAGATTGCTGGAGTTGCCACTGCACAGCTTGGTAGGGTTGACTGAGTACAACTTGTTATGGATTAATTGTTATACCTTGTCCTCGGTCCGACAGGCTTTGATGAGGTAGCAGCTGTCGTTCTCTGTGGTGACCTGACTGGTCTGACTTGTAGTGGAGTTACTGCTGCTGCTGGCAGTCTTTGTTGGACACAAGTCAACCCCGGGCCGCAGGATAAAGGCAACCATGAAGATGATGAAGTAGGCAAAGAAGATGGCAAACTTTTTGTAGAACCTGTCAGTAAAACATTGCATGTTTAACATATTTTAAAATGTGTTAATATTGAAATTCAGAAATTTCTTTTAAATGAATTTTACTGTACACATACTATAAATTAAAACCTGTCCTATTACCAGTATGTAACAAGTATATATGTATCTACATTTTGCATATATATCAGTTTTAGTGTTTCATATGGCAGTTACACATCAGGGATATCTACAGAGATTTGCAAGCAGTTTGCGGTAACTTTTTATATTCAATTAAAAAACCCAAGCAATTGCGCCCAGAATTTTACACACCTGTGGCCTACAAAGGTTTTCCATTTGTCCTTCAGAAGTTCCACAATGAGTCCATCCATCATATCCAGATGCCCATCTTCTGCCTGCCAGAATAAAATAAAATTCTTGTTCAACCTAACAACCCAGCTGCGTTTCTTGAACAGAAAGTACTTAAATGTACATGAAGATTCTGGTTTCTGATCCACATCTTTCCTCATAACTCTTGACAGATTAAGTACAGGTATTAAAAAAAATTTACAAAAGCTTGGGTTGAAAGTGAAGAATTTTGATTAAATGTGCAGTTGTAGATCATGCATTGTCTGACAAACTGCTTTACAAACAATGCATTTTGGTAGAAAGGCTAAAATCAGCCCAGGCTTTTTTGAGTACTAAATCTGTCAAGGAATTGTGAATAGAGGAGCAGATAGAACCAATTTAACAAGAGCTTGGACTTTGGGTAGTTGTGTCAAACAGCAATGTGACATAGGCATGTCTATATAATTGCTAGCCACTCAGCCATGGCTCTTTGAAATCAACAAGATTTGTCTGGCTTTTGAGCTAAGTCTACGCAATCGGTGCATATTTCGCTTCAAACCGCGTCATTTTTAATTTGTTTTGACGCAAGAAATGGATAGCTACGTCCTGATGAAAGTCCAAGGTCTTGTTAAAATGGTTCTAAGACCCTTGACTTGGGGAAGATGACCTACCCCATACACAACCAAATTCAACACAGAGTTCCTGTTGATTTCTCCTGTCTCCGAAATGGTGTCAATATCTTTTAGAGGATATCCGGCACAGGTCACATTTCCAAAGATCCAAACTACCTCTCGGATCTTCTCCAAAATGTATTCATACATCTACAAAATCAATGTTGTTTAACAAGTTACATCATCAATGATAACTTTTGCAGTATACCTGCAGATACACATTATTATTGGTTGATCTCGATAATAATGTAAAGTAAGACTTGATGTTTTTCATAATGAATTTTTTTAAAATTTAAAATCTACCCATATATTTATAAAGCCATTTTTATTGTATGAGTTGATAATTAGATCTTAAAAATTTATTTACATGTATATTGAAAACTTTCATCACCTATAAAATGGTTCTAATTCAATCATGAGGGTCAAAAACATATTAAGGAGCATTATAAAGGTAAGTGGAGGACATGGCTAAGTAGCAAATAACCAAAATACATGTATTGCTAGTTCAAATCCTACTGCTGGCATTTGATTTGTTACTGTCTTTGAACCATTCAAATAATCTACAGCAGCTTGATCAGTCCATCCAACTGCAAATAGATACTGGTCTACGATGGAGTTACTCTGCAAAAGACTTGTTTTCTATTCATGGGAGTGAAAGACTCTTATTCATTTAATTACTTTTAGTACCATGGAAGCCCTATGGGATGTTCCACCCATTAAACCATATAACTGAAGCAACATATTGTTAATTGGGAGCATCAAGGATCTGATTTTAACTAGATTACTCATACATGTGAAGATTTGCAACAGGGAATCACTCAATCTCCATATTTTAACTTAAAATTGAATAAAATTTATTCCTTTTCGATAAGGAAATAAATTAATCAATGCGACAGCACTTGTTTGACCTGATGCAGCAGTGCCTGAGAACCGAGACATTTTATTTTTTTCGCCTAATCATTGGCTTGATCAGTACCTCTTTTCTGGTCAGTTTTGCAGCCAGCGTCAGTGGAGTTAAGCCCTGTCGATTTTTGATGTCAAGCCTAGCTCCAAGCTCTACCAGGAGGTTAAACATCTCCTAATGAAAATTCAGAAAATAATATTACCATGGCAACTAACATGTGAGATACTGCTTCATGAATTGATGCTTCGTACACTAGTATGGTACTGCATGCTGACATGTTTTGCCTTTGTCGAACCACACCTAATGCTAGTGTCACATGCCATGCATTAAATTGTTGTGCCTTGATTGTTAAATATATATTTATAACTGTTTTGATATCAGTGCATTGAAAAGATCAATAATAGTATTCACATTTATTTAAATCTAAACTTGGTCTTTTTTTATATATAGCAGACAATAAGAGATATAACTGTACCTCAACTAATGTAGAAGCTAAAATAATTTAAATGGTAAAAAGGTGTGGGGTTTCCTAAACATATACATGTATATTGTGCATTAAACAGATGAATTGTGTGCTTTGGGTAAAGGCTGAGTTCTGGCTAAAATACTACATTCACATCACACAAATATGTTCAAAGAAACATAAATCTATAGTAACCATAACAACTAAATAAAACATTAAAAATAAATCACAAAACATGCCTAGAAAATACATGCTATACATGTGAAAGAAGACAGTTGACACAACAATGTACAAAAATTCACATAGAACTGGAATCGTTTCTTCTGGTTTTTTCACTTAAAATAAAAATATGATGGTCATCTACCAGAGAAAAATCTATCACAATTCAAATTTATCATTAACTACTGCTTTTCACAATGTACACTATATAATACATTACCATTGGGGGTCTCTCTAGTTCGAGCTATTTCAAAAGGACATAGATTATAAACTAAGTTTATATACAAATAGTCTTGAGTGACAGTACAGATTTTAGATCTGTATTAAAGCAGTTTTATTGTGAGCTGGATTGATTCATTTCAATCACTATGGACACCATGCAGGCTCCTTGCTGGGTCATTAAACTTATAGACATTAGCTTCCTTTTGATTTTTTACAAAAGGGATATTCATGCAGTGAATAAATATTTTTTTTTGAGACTTAAAAGTGGGCTCAGGTTTTGTTTCCAGAGCCTAATCACCTAAGTCTTCTACATTATTCCCTCTCCCATGCAGTCATGCAGATCATCATGCAATGCATGCACTAAGCCATTGTTATAGCTAATGTTCTGTCCATTTAATTTTGTTATCAATATTCTTTTGATGGATAATTGTAAGGTTTTTTTTTTTTTGGAGGGGGGGGCTGAGCCATCTCAGTAATTTTACTATTCGTATTTAAAAAATTTGGAATTTTCAGGGAGGGTCAGCTGGACTCTCGCCCCTATATCTGCACATGAGCTTGGCTTCAGATACAAAAATACAATTATACACAGAGAAGAGTTTAACAATATATATCTACCGAGCATCTTTATTTCTTAAAAAAAAATGATTGTGATTCATAGCGCTATAAAAACTGACAGGGCTGAAATCTACACCATCCAGTTCTAACCAGTTTATCGATTGGTTAAAACCTCCAGCATTCTAAGAAAAATTTCGGACTGCATGTAATAATCATGATGTTAGACTCAAATTCCCATATGACAACTTGGCTATTTCTTTTATCTAATGAACTGATGTACATTAACAATAATTTAGTTAATTTTGCTTACTCTTTACAATGAATTAATCAATTTTTTAAAAGAAAGATGTACTAAATATAAACAATAAAATGCTTTCTTTGATGATTCTTGAAGGTAAATAATTTTTTTTCTGCAATGGCGCTACCTTCATATCCAGCATGAATCACCAAAGAAAGAATTTCATTGTTAAAATATAATGGCACGATATTGTATCATTTCAAAAGCATACATACATGATACATATGAGCACAAACACATGTATTTGTAGCACGTACACAGCAATGGGACATTCAACACAGGACAATATGACACAATTCCAATATATTGGTATTTATAAACTAATGGTTCTAATCAGAAGTTTAACATTAAGCAATATGAATTACAGACAAAAGTAAACTTATATGTTATATTCATAAAAAATTTCATGAAACTTGGTATGCATGGACATTACATGGGACTATACAATATATGATACAAAGAGCAATGAAGCCAATTAAAGGATATAAGCAGACATATATACAAACCTGTTTAGAAGCATACTGAAGCGTGTGCATGGAAGAAAAAAAATAGAGATTATAGTATTATTAAACAAGCTCATTTAGAGATCAGTCAGAATTAAAGTACATATAGCTACATTGCATTTGAAGGAAAAGCATTATTTAAATTTAAGTTCAAAGCTACAGATAAATATCTATTTATTGATTCAGAAATGTTAAAATTAAAAGTTATAAGAAGTTAGAGAATTCAATTATTTTGATATATTAGTTTGTTTTTTAACACGTCATTATATCTGAATTGGATTCTGATACCTTTAAACCACATTGCTCACCAACGACAATACTTGTATATAATATGTACTGCATGGCCATTACAATAATTTGACAGATTCAGAAAAATAATGGGTAATTTCAAACTTTATACTATTAAATTATTCTTAATGGGAAAGTATCTCTAAAGGGCTTGATAAATCAGATTTGTTTAAATTATTGTTTGAGGGTGATGATATATATAGGCCAACTATTCACCATCAAACCTCCTTGAATAAAGATGTTTCATTTGAAGGTGACTTCAAGGTCACTAATCAAGGTCATCAATTGAAAGTTTAAGGGGAAAAAGTCAACAGACAAACTTTGATCAGTGATTAACTTTTTAGCTCAAAATAATATCACATCCAACAAAGTGAAAACAATTGAGATTTAGTATAGTTAAAAAAAGAGAGAAGAGGCGAAATCTTAGTTAGTTAATACATGTAATCATTATAAATACTTGATTCAATATGAAAATCAAGAAACTTTTTGAATTGAATCATTTCAAACAAAATTCCTTTTAAAAAAAGGGGATGCACTATATCCTAAATATATTCTCAGTAGCTTTATGGGAAAATTCACTGTACAGTATATGCATGTCTATCTGAATTTTCCCGTAAAAGCTACAGGTTTCCATGCAGCGCTCTATACTAGTCTTATAAAATTTCTGCAGAGCTATCTGCTTACTGTTTGATTCAAATCAATCGTTTCATTGCTTTTCACATTCATGAAAAAAGACTAAACAAAAGAGTAGCTATTATATAAAGTTTAGGTGCACGTAAAAACTAATTATATTTTAAAGTAATAAAAATTAGATCGGGCAAAAGGCAAAATTAGGATCGAGCACATGCCACATAACTTAAATTTAGTTAGTATAATGATGGAATGAATTAACAATCAAGTATTGATAAAATGACATTTTATAATAAAAAAGAAGAAATATTACTGATTTTCTGATAAAGTAGTTATAAATACAGAATGCAAGAAAAGAGGCATCACTTATTTACACAATTAATGAAGACAATAATTATTACTACAAGGGGTGTAATCTTTTATTAAAAAGAACTTAAAGAAAACATCTGTTTTTCAGGGTTAATATATTAAATTATACTATCTATAGGAAGTTTGCAAATTCAAATCATTTTGCGCTGTAAGAAATTAAGTTTTTTAAAAGTTGTTTTGGGCAATGGTCTTGTAAAGGTAATTCATTATTATTTTTTTAAAAGGTCAAGATTTAATTTACATCTATAGTTATACATGTAAACATAAAAAAAAAATGGTTAATATTTCAAAATGTGCATAATACTCATAAAAGAAATCAAACCTGTCCTTCATATTCACTCTCCTGAACATATAAATACAAAGTCAGGTATATATGTACAATATAATTGTGACAACTTGAATAAGAATGTACTCACGGCTAAAAAATGCAATTAATATGATTTGTTGTAGTTGTACCGGTACTAAGAATAATATTAACAATATATGCTACCTAAGAAGGGTATTACAGCACATTGACATTAAAAAAAAATCTACCCAGTGACTCTAAACACCTCTGTCACACACAACACAGCTAGGCTTTAAATTGTAACAACTAATAACTTTCAATAACTATATAATATTATAATTATAAATAATCATAATTTTTGAAATTCTCACTCTAAGAAAATTATACAGTTAGCTATATAATAAATCAGATGAATTGCATAACAATCGTTTGCTTAAAGTGTCATCTATAAAAATACTACATACATAATACATTAAAATTACCATAATCAATTCTAAAATTGATTAAAATCCTCTAAAATATAGCCGACTCGAACAGAAACTGTCAGTAAAAGAATGGTGATATCTACCATCAGGTTCACAGTATGGACATTGACGGTTACCGAGTCACATGATGGCTATGTATTGTACTGACCTTTCTATCATGTATCACAAGCATGTGCATGACAGTATTGCCGTTGGTATCTTGGTAATTTGGGTTAGCTCCCTTGGCAACCAGTAGTCGAACACACTCCTCCTGACCCAGGCAAGCGGCAAATGACAATGGGTACTCGCCGAAGTAAACGTGTCTATAAAAGGTAAAAAAAGGCAGAGTTTTCTTATCAAAATTTCAAATTTTTTATAGTTTTAATGCAGTCTAACATTAAATATTAATATTCAAGGCTGCAGATGACAAAAGATAACAAGTTTTTCCAAGGGTTTTTTACGGCTTAATTCATTATGTGAGATGCTCAATCCCCCTTTGCAATGAAAATGTCTCTTCATATAATCAATGTTGCTTTCAACTTCAAGCACCATTGTGAACCTGATCTAGGTGGATAATTAAAATGTATTTACTTCTGTCACAAATTATTTTCTTTATTGAGAGAGACAGAGACAATGCAGGTTATTTTTTTTAATGTATAAACTCACCCTTCATAATTTGTTTTTTCAGTCACATCAATCCACTCATGGTCATAGGTATCCATACGAGAGCTCTTCTGATCATCGGGGCAAAAGAAATTTCCGCAAGCTCGCTCGTGTACATCAGCCCCATTGTCCAGGAGAAACTTGACCATTGCTGGATCTTCATTCACTATGGCTATGTGCAAAATGCTTTCCCCTATACAAAAAAAAACCCCAAAAAACAACCCAATGTAATGATCATATTTTGAACACAGAATCAATTGAAATAATTGTTTCCAAAAAAGTATCATAAAGATAGAACTAAATATTTAGAAAATATTCTTCAACAAACTTAAGGTCATGTATCTAAATATATAATCAGCATAGATCTCCTCATGTACGGGGTATTTACTTAATTTTATAATTGTATATAATTTTGCTGTAGTCTATATTAAGAATTAATTTATCTGCTCTAAGTTATTTATTTTTGTTTGTTTACTATTAAAATGCAATTATTAATCATATCATAGACTGTGAAAGTTTTTTACCAAAATATTCATCAGCTAGGTAGATGTCGTTGATCATCTTTGGGTAGGCCTGGATTAACCGCTTGGCCAGATCAGCATGGATGGCGGTGGCATTTAGAAGGCATAGATGCAGAATAGTCTCCCCCACTGACCCAGTCTGCTCGATGTCCCAGCAGCATTCACGGAACTTTCGATCTGTTCATATTAATATTTTTTTTAGAATATACTGAGTCCAAAAAATACATATTCACTGGAATCGAGGAGATACATGTATCTTAGCAGAAAAATTCATAGTATACATATTATACAAGAGCTGCAAAATGTGTGCTTGAAAACAGAGACAGTGTATATATAGTTGAAGTCAGTCACTCACAAGGTATTGGACCCACTGCCATACAGCTATGATAATGATAGAAATGACAAGGATGAACAAACTCTCCCCCCCTACCCCCCCCTCCCGTAAAAAATCCCAACATCTCACTAGAAGATATATATATTATATACCTTTTTACTGGCTATGAGGACGATAGCAAGTTTATTGTTCCCCAAGACAGCAACTATTTTGCGAGGTGAAGCCGAGGGAAATAGTTGCTGTCGAGGGGGACAATAAACTTGCTATCGTCCGAATAGTCAGTAAATAGGTATTTTATTATACCGAAGAAAACTTTATTTGTCAGCGATGCTGAATTTCTTGATGATAAACAAATAAGAGTTATCGGACTTTGAATTTTATCTAGCGATCGGATAACGTCAGAGGTGTTCCGAGTTTAAAAACGAGGGAAATCGAATGCCGCCAGTGAATAGCTTCGATGACTAATTCGCCATGGGCAGATAGCACGGAAACTATTTCACGGTTAGATAGCATAGCATGTTTATTCGTTGTAATTTTACATAGAAAATATTCACAGAGGTATAATAAATGTAACTATCCTGTTATTATTTTAAAAACATGCAATGTGCATATATTTGGTCCTAATGCTCCTTATATTTTCAATCATTACAGATATTAATTATAAATAAATTCAGCAAAGAATATTTGTTATGATTCTGCTGTTTAAATTTTGCTGACAGCATCTCTATGATTCGATCAAATAATACAATATTTATTTCATGTATGAAAATTACTCCTATACTCATTGAAATTTGTATATATGATACATGCAAATAACACAACAACAATTTTTGGATCGATCAATAATCATAAATAATTACATGTATATAGGTTAAAATTTTTACATTTTGTGATGTTACAAAAATTTTGCACAAAAAGCCACCAATGCAACAAGAATCAACATGTGAAAACATATGATAGTCACAAGACAGGGGGATAAATGTATAACAGTACATGGATTGAAGCCCAAACATAATCCACAGGCTTACCTTGCATATTTAATTCATCTGAAATTCAAAATCCGCCATTACCATGATTACAGTACAAGATCTAATATATCTGTTTCCTGACATTTTGGTCATTTGAATCATTTATCTATCTATCTATCTATTTATTATTATTTATTTTTTTTAGTTGATATTTTTAAAATTTCCTTTTAAAATATTTTATTAACTGTGACATCTAGAATGTGATTGAGTTAAAATAATTTCTCTCTCTCTGACCAAAATTACACATGTAACATAAGATCTTAAATTAAGAACAGTTGATTTTCAATTATTCAAAAATTTACCTAACTTTTTATCAAATATATCAGAGACAAAAAAAACCCCCAAAAACAAGACAAATGTAATTATTTGTCTCCATAGAATAAATAAGGCTGATCAGTGATAAGAAATATAGATCTAAAAAATCAAAAGGCATTTGCAATTTTAGTTTAAATATTCTACCTTCAAAATCATATTATTTCTGAAATAATACACGCAGTTACACCAAAAAACTACATGTTTATTTCGTTCAACACTTCAACAAATTCAATTTTTAAGAGTTATTGCCCCTGTTTCATATTAGATGCATATCGCGAGCTTCATTGAAATCCGGTACAAAAAGTTCGACATGGATATTTTGTTCATCAGATGATGGTCGATTCAAAAGATGTGTGATGACTGCAACTGTGAATTCCACAAATTGTAACTATACATTGCTAGAGTTATCCAAGTAACCTCGCTCTTCGATCGCTTTCATTAAATTTATATCGATATATTAAGGCTAAGGCCCAATATACACAAAATACCGTTATACGTCATACGGCCTAGTTATTATTTAAAATAGCGATTTATTGATTTCCTCACCTGGTTTGTTCTGGAGGTAATTGCCTTCGCTATCCTGAAACTTCAGATCCAATAGTGCTTGTTCGTGTGTCTTCCTCTGTTTATCTTTCGATGCAGCCTTAATTGCACTCGAACGAGTTTTGTTCCTTAGCTCTATTATTTTACTTATATGAACTTTCTCTCCACGACCTCCGTTATATAAAAATTTCTTTACTTTTTCTTGTATAGTATCATCTATCTCTTTAAAATTTTTGGTCCAGCGAGCTCTTTTCATCATCTCAACCAATTCGCCGCCTCCTTTCAAATCTACCATTGTGTAAACATCGGCGCCTGACCCCTCACCCTGGCGCTTTACGTCATCCCCCACGGTACTGATCTTGTTCCCCATCGTTTCGTCTAACGGTACCTGTTAATTATCCCACCGATGCGCTAATTTAGCACCTGTAATTTATACCCGCCATATTGTTTACCTGAGATTCGGCTCTGGCATGCGTAGGACGGCACTTCCGCGCAATTATGTTTGGCCTTTCGAAGTTGCCGCCACGGTACAGGTAAATAATACAATGCGATTGGTCTGATTCTAAAGAGTATAATACCTTAGCAACTCTGAGCGACCTAGACGACGGAAGGGAATTGTGGTCAAACAAGTCACAATTTCCGATTATAGTCGCTACCTGTGATAAAAAATTACCCGTGTGTGGGGGGATATACTATAGATAAGGTAAAATGACAACCATAGCTTTCGGAGGGGGCCCTAGTTTAGATCAGAGGCGCTCATTCGCAGCCCTAAGAGATGGGACTCACGTACCAGGGTAGGTCTTTAACTGATTGTTGATTGCAATCTAGATGTGCAAAGCTACAATGGTTTCAATAATGAAACGTTTACACAATGAATAAACCTTTTTTTTTGGTTGAAATTAGATGACTTGATTTATTGTTTTTTATTTAAATTGTCTTGTTTTTATTTTTTTATTGCCAGAAATATCTAATTCAAGATTTTTACTTTCAGCTACCGAGGATATTGTCCCCAGATAAAATACAGAGTAGGGAAAACATATGGTACAGATACCCATGAACTGTCCCAGGTAAGGAGGAGTTAAAAAAAATTGTGGCATTAACCTATTTTGAATCCCTATATATGATATAAACTAACTAAAAAAAGTACAAAAAAAATCCCCAACAACCTAGATTGTTCCAGATTCATTTAAGTACCTGTGCCTGAAAATTTCATTAACTTTGAATTCCACAAAATTATGTATTCTTACTTGCATTAAAAAATTTCAGACTCAAGGCAATTGAACAATACATGTGAAAGATTTATAGGGATTTACTCAAGCCTAATTATTGTCTCTATCATGTAGTCATTAATGTGATTGCTCTAATGAAACAATCACCATTTCTTGTTGATTGTTTCTTCAGTTTTCAGTGTATTAACATTATTGTTAATGGAACAAGAGAAGAAGCCATAATTATATTGTTTAATGAAGTGACAAGTTTAAATAAACAGATTTATTAACTTACTATTTTTCCTTAGAAATACTATAGACTAAAACTAACCAATAGATGGAACTACTATATATAAATTTAGTGATCTATGGACTCCTAAAAATTTTATTAACCATAATCAAAATAAGCTTAAAGACTTTCGATTAAGTTTAAAATCACAATCAATTCAATCACATGAAAGAGAGGATGAAACAATCAAGATCAATAAGTATATATTTTTAAAGCATTAACAAAATTATTATATACACTAGCTCTGTTATAATATACATAAACTTCAGTTCTTTGCTGTTAGATCTGCTTAACTTACATCAAACTACGTTGAGCATTATTAGTAATATGTGGGTTGGAATTTGTTTTAATGAATCTAAAGTATAGATATTCAAGTATAGATATTCATAGAGATATTTTGCCGAAGACAGTCTACATCTCAAATGAATTTAAAGTCTGAAGATCGTGTTCATGTTTATACAAGGTTTGACCAAAGGAAAAAATAAATACATTTATAGGCCTCAAGTGCTTTTAAGCCTCACTTGTACACAAAGACTGGAGGAGTTCATAGTTTAAAGAGCTATTGTAAAATGGACTCTTAAATGTGTGTTTAAGACGTTTCACAACAAATATCGATTCCTTCCAGTCATTCTAATTGCTCCATATATTTCTCATATAATAGTTATTAACAAATTGGCAATCCATAATTTCTTGGGGGAATAGAAATCATTAGAAATTTTAAAAGATAAAATGAGTCACATAACATCAACTTGATCAAGACATTTTAGGATCATGGTTGTTTTAACAGACATAGTTGCTTTAAAGATTGACAAATTCTGTGCTATCTCTCTTGTTTTAACAGACATACATGTAGTTGCTTTAAAGATTGACAAATTCTGTGCTATCTCTCCCATTTCAGCAAGCTAAGCAATGGTGGGTGATTGCTGTGTAAATCAAAACTTATCATGAACCTTTCAAATGTGTTCATTTCAATATAGAGACTTTTTCTCCCCTCTAGCGGGCGATAAATGTTGCCTACAAGATAGCATTGATCCAAACTTCATTTCGACAAATCTTTTAATCTGCCGCTGTTTACCCAAGAGTTAAAACTAGAGCATTTTTAAACACAGCTACACCGAACAGACATTTAACTGTCTGTGTTCTGATCAATTATATATTGTCTAATATTACCTATAAGGTGGCGCAGGCTTCTTTTTAAAATCAATCGTTTCTCTTCTCAGTCATTTAAACTTGATAAAAAATAATTGGAGTTACATATATTCAGGGATCACTGAGCATGCATTTTAAATATCTCACTACCCGGTATTTTACTTTTGAATAAACTCATGATTGAAATGAAATTTGAAACATTTAAATCTTAATATACATGTATCAATTCAATGCATTTATTTTTACAGGATACTATCCACTTGGAACCTGCTTCCATTTTATCTGAAGTACCCACCATCAAGTCCACCACGAGGAACAGACTGCCAGAATCGACAGGAGACAATAAATACACCGAAAAAATGGTTCCCGGGTACACAGGTCAGCCTCAATACATGTATCACAAACATTTGAAACACATTGCGATTTTCAGGGAGATAACTCTTCATGCAAACTTATTTAACATCTTTGCATGCCAAGGGATTCTGATCTCCTTGACTTGCAAAGATGGCCAACTATAGGAAATCCTGTCATATCCACAAAAGATGTTGAGAATTTTATTTACTGTGTCATTTTCACAAAAGATGTTGAGAATTTTATTTACTTGGATGAGATACTGAATATGCATAGCAAAAGCATACAAAAAAGTATGACAGTTCATAGTTACTTAAATTTAACAGATGGTACGTATTCCGTCATTTCAATGAAAAATAATAAATGCAAACTTGATGAGGATTTTGTTAACTTGTATGCGTTACTGACTATGCATATTCAAAAAATTAAAAAATGCATGACAATGCATAATTTCTGAATAGGTTATTTTATTACATGTGTAACTAACTTTTAACCTCAGCTTTGAGCCGTAAACTTTAATTTGGCCTTTGATTGATGCATATTGTAAAATATGAATTAATTTTTTTTTCAGGATACATTCCTCGAATGCCATTCAAGTTCGGAAACACTTACAAAGAAGACTGTGACTCATGTATAGATGATTACCTCACTACTAGGAACTTTTATGACACAAAGGCTACTGACTTGAAGAGACAAGTAGCTAGCTGTCCCCGCCTTACCCCTATCTCCCAGGACCCCGAGGTCAGGGACAAGCTCAATCTGTACAGAGACACTCACCCAAGCAGACCCATCCTTGTTGGTAAGCATCCTCCCCAAACAACCTCCCCAACCCCCCACCACCCACTCAAATGGGACACCATGAGATATAAATGTGGATGAAAGTACATATTCATCATATCCAATTTATAAAAACTGTTTTAAAATTAACAAATTGAACAGTATAAAATAAATAAATTCTTATAAAGGTAACAAACGTCTAAGCCTTGGCAGATTTTAAACACATTGACTTGACCTGTAGATGGGTAGCCAATTCTTTAACCTGTTGTGCTACACCATCGTCGGAACCCACCGCTGTTGAAAGCAGTGTAATGGATAGAAAACCCGTCGGTTCCGACAATGGTGCTACACTGACAGACATCAAGATTCTGAAAGAAAAGATGAATAGTCATAGTTAATTTTATTGATCATTTTGAAAGAGAGTACATGTATGACACAATATGGAAGTGTCTTATATTTCCTTAAATTACAACTCGGTTTTTGTACAAACATATTAATCTACAAATATGTATCACAGAGATTTATAAGACTTGTTACGTTATATATTATAAAGCTGATGCTACAAATTTTTTCTCTCTATTTGGCTTCACATTTCTGACTTAATAATGAAGGGATGTGCAAACTGCATGATACTATTTGAGTTAATAGACATTTGTAATGACTTTTTAACAATCCCCTACTGTTTTTGCAGAGGACCGACGAGCTTTGACTGAGCCACCAGTACCCGGCTACTGTGGCTACATCCCCAGAATCAAGACTACCGAGCAGGGACTGGGAGCCCGCTATCACATGTCCACCAAGAACGGACTAGAACTTTTTGCTCAAGAGACTGCTTCAGCTTCTCAGAGGTTAACAGGCCAAGTGCCAGCCTCCTTAGACAGGTCAGTAGGTCAAGGACCAAATGTCAAGGTCAGATTTCAAGTGCTAGTATATCAAGCACCAAGTGTCAGCAGGTCATGGATCAAGTGGAAATTTATTTTTGTAAGGAGGCCAAAAACTGTTCAATTTGTGTTAATTTCCTGATTTGATGTTCCATCTGCAACTGATTCAGAAGACATATGATGGTGGATAGTTTAAAGGTGCATGTTAAAAGCACTGCTGCTTTTCAGCTGCTGATATTACCCCCTGGTAAGTTGGGTTTTTTTTTCTGTTGTAGTGTTCCTGAGCGAGTTTTCCAGGGAACAAAATCTGCTTCAACCCGTCGTTTGTACCTTACTGACGGAATGATTCCCAAGTACACTGGATATGTTCCACGTAAGTCTTCTCTCTTTTGTTTTTTGGCAAACTTTATTTGGTTCAGTGTAGGTTCTGCAACATTTTTGCTCACTAAAAACTAAATTATACAGTAATGCTACTTTTAAAAAAATGATATAGAAGCAGGCCTTTCTCTTTGGCTAAAGAAGACCCAGAATCCAAAGCTTTGAGCATTTTTCGCCTTTTAAAATTCATGCATAGAATGTATTTATACATGTGTTTATATTCTTTTATCAGAGAGAAGATTTGCCTTTGGCAACACCTATGGTGACACCACTAGAGGGTTGGAGGTTTGCGGACATCCAAATGGTTCATACGGAACATTCATCCGATCGAAAACCTTTGCTAACTAAAGCAGCATTATACAATCCGATATCAAAATCAGAGGACAAAAGTGATGGACCAAATACTCTGTGCCAAGAAGACAGTATAAAATCTGCTGAGAAATGATGTTCCATCTATAAAAATATTCAAATTTTTATGTATACAAAAATTCTATATTTTTTTAAATGTGCCTTCTCAAATGAGAGCCTTTTCTTTTTATCTCTTTCACTTGCCTTGTTTATTTATTTTCCCCTCTCTTTTATCATTTTTCATGTTATTATGGTGTTTGTTATCTGACAACTCTTGCCTCTTAATTAATACCACTTCTTTTCAAGTTTTTGGGTTTTGGAGATGAAAAGAAGTGTTGTAGAGTATTAGGTATGCATGTTAGTGAATTTTGTGCTCAGTTATTTAAAAAAAAGAAGAAATATTGTCTATTTTAACCCAGTATTTTTGTAAAAATTCCTTGTGATATTTTTATTTATCCCCCTTTTGTTGACTGTGTTACATGTATATATGTATGTTATATATTCACTGTTAACTGTCACACATATACATAAAAGAGTTTATCATCTCCGTCCTCGACTGTTGGAAATCATGACTTTGTGAAGTACTTCAATACTGGATTCTTGTGTGTGTTTATAATTGCATAATGAAAAGGACTTGTTGACATAATTTTTTTTTTAAGAAAAAAAAAATGTTAATGAGTGATTCCTAACTGTTTAAAAGAGAAAGTCAAAATGACTGTTATTGTCTTGTAAAAGAATAAATTCTTGAAAAGGTTTGAGTACTTATTTTTTTGCATTGTTCTGCATCCAAGAGAGATTTTGATGATGCGTCTACCACAGAAACTGCTATCCTAATGCTGGAATTTGGGCAATCACTTAAAAAAATTGGATTTAGACATGTGTGAGAATAACATAAACTAGAACATTGTTGCCAACCAAGGAGGGATATATACATGGATACATTCATCCTTTAATTTCAGTGTGAGAGTTTTACCATGGGGACCGTATTAAACATACAAAGTTTCACATTGGGAAATTTTGTCAATAATTTCATTGAATCTTCACATACAAACCCAGAGGTTCAGTGTGCACTATCACTTGTTTATTATTGTGAAGTCTGGCACCTTTTTACTTGATCATTGTATACTTGCACAAATGAGAACATCTTGCCACCAGTGAAATCCTTATACACATGTATATGACATCGATCTTAACCATCCAATGGATACCATCAAATGAAAACTAAAGTATAGTAACGGTAAATATTTCACAATTATTCTCGACAGACATTTTAAAAAAGTAGATAATTTAACTTCAAAAGCAATTTTATTACCATTTAGGCATACCGGTAAGTGCTGCTATATAGCACTTTAATTTTGCCAAATCTTAATGTTATAAAACTTTTTGCAACCATTAGTTTTATGATTCTTTTATCAAAAGATTTTGATTTGTACATCAAGTTCTCTTCCTTTACCTCATTTTGCCAATTTCAAGATGCAAGTTTAATGAAACCATGTGGGTTACAACTTACATGTCCTGCAAAAAAGTTCTACCTATAAAAAGTTATTAAAGATTGTATTGCATTGTTCGAAAAAATCAATACATTTCATTCATGTGTACAGTAATAAAGGGCAAAATATTCACATTATCAAAAACAAATTTTATTCTAAATCACCAACAATTATACATCACAGCATTATTCATGCAAAACAAAGATATTTGTCTTTATTAATATTAAAAAGTTTTGTACAATTTCATCTGTAAATATTCTAATTTACCCAGTAATCGACGTAAACATTAACTTCACAACCTCATCACTTTGTCACAACTCTAAAATAATAAATCATATGGCGTAATTAAGTTACCATAATGTACGAAATCTGTCAATTTCAATATTGAATGCAAATACCCTCGGTACATTGTATAGGTAAACTACAGCAGAATTTGTAAAATATGTAAAAGATGGGCAATTTCAACAGAATTATTCTATTACCGTAATGTAAACAATGTTGACAATGAATATAATATGTAGACCAAAAATCAATTAATTTTTTTTCCTTTTCTCTATCTCCACAGTATATCATGATTAGAACAACATACATGTAAAATATAGTGTGTTTCCAGATCCTAGGCTGTCTCTAATTTTGTAAAAGCTGACCCTAGAGATTGTATTGACATATTTTTCTGAAATCAATCAGTTTGCTTTTAAAAATTCTCACCTTGATCTCAAATTGTTAACTGTATTTAAACATTAAAATTATGATATAAAATAAAATGAATTCCCGACCTATCATTCCTAATTATTTTTTTTCAGGTTTGATTTGGAAACACTAGATGTATTTCTTTGATATCTCTATGTAAATGTATTACGTACCGGTATATGGAATCATAATATTTAATAATATCATCAAAATGACAAAATTTCCTTCCCAAATTATTCATAAAAAAAATGTACATGACACAAAATTTTTGCAAAAGGATGCTTGAATCAAACAAGTATTGCTTTTGAATAAATATCAGAAATATTGCACTAAAAAAAACTTTTTGGCACAAGAAAAATTCATCTAAAAGTAAATAAATTGTATTAGCTGTTTATTAGCTTTTGTTCTAAATCAACAGTTTCTTATTTTGTTTGTATTTTACAAATGAATATTCAATCCAATTCACTCTGATGGGATTATGGTATTCAATCTGTTGTATATTGTACAAACTATCAGTTGATATGTGGCAGATTTACTAATAAGATTGTCAATAATGAGGTCTTTGTATAATAAATTTTACAATTTTGTTGTTGAAAATACTATCAAATGATACAGGATTTAGAAAAAATTAGTATAAATGTATATCATATAAATAAATCAACTGCATTGTGATATTTTCTTACTTGAAACCAGTGCATTGATGTAAAACTATCTGCAAAATATTACAGGTATGGTAGATGACTGACATATCATGCAAAGTCTAGCCTACTATAAGTCTATCTAATGGTTTCTTCACACCAGATCTTAAATATGTACCACAAACTCACATCAACACTACAAACAACAAGTGTAAATAATTAATGTAAAACATATCTTTTGTGGTGACATACTGTAAACCTGGATATATTTGAGGGGTAAAATTCTGCAACTTTTGTGTAAAAAAAAAAAAAAAGCATTTATTTTATGTTTGGGTTATATTTGTGGAAAAAAAGAATAAACCAAAATAATAAAATATGTTATGAACAGATTATGGCCATTATTCTTCATCTTCACAAAATACCCACCCCCACACAAATATTTTCAGGTTAACAGTCTACGGTAGTTCTCCTGTTTATGTACAGTATTTACACGTGAATCAGACTAGTGTGTCCTTGATCCCAAAGTCATCAAAGTAAATACAGACAGAGGAGTGGGACCGACTGGAATCATCCTGGTCTTGTATCAGGGCCGAGCTCTCGTTGGCATTTAGCGAGTCGCTGGAATCGTACCGTGCGATGTAGGCCTGGGGGGAGGGGACTGGACTCTCAGGGGGAGAGCTCATTCTATGAGTGGGAGGGGGAGAAGTGGGTGACTTGACCCTCTTAGCTAGGCGTCTCACGATGGGAGAGGTCACTCCCTGAGGGGGTTGTGTGTTGCTCTGGGGTTCCTGTTCAGCTTTTGTGGTCCAGTCAATCGGTTCCCGGGGGCTCCTTGCAGGGCTGGAGGAGGGGGAGCGTGAGTGGACGATTCTACCCCCCTGTCGGGCGATTCTTCCCCTGGCAGAACCAGCTGGGGCGTTCAGGTCCCCATGAGGATCATCATGGGATTTGGAGCGCTGAATGTATCTCTGTCTATTGGTCTAAAGAAGGGTACCAGAATGAGTACAAGTCTATCTAACACTCAGTATTGCTCATAACATTAAGTATACTCTTTATGACTATTAAACTATTTACAGTCTACAGGCAAATATACATGTTCATGTATAACAAACTGTTTGCATAATTACAACACATTGAAAACCAAGAAAAGCATACTAGGAAACATTCATCATGCATCACAACAAAACAAGACAAAGCAAGAAATGAAAGAAGTTGACTGTCATGAAAAGAAAATCATAAAAATATGTCCAAAATATCACATGCTACTTTATGTAGAAACATGCATGATGTTGGATGCCTGTAGGAGTCAGAGACATAAGATTACTTATAAGAAGTTCTAGGAGCATATCAAATTGTTTAAAAAACCTAAATTCAAAACAAAAGCATGGATGTATATCTAATCCTTTCCAAAAAAAAAAATAAACATGGACATGCAAATTCATAATAAACACTGTATGTGCAGTTATCATACAAGTTTAAAGTCACTATTCTTATTTACAATGACCTTTAAAAAAATGTCAAGGAAATGTTTCAAATCATTCCAAATAGATTCAGTTCATGCATTGGAACTGACAATTAAAATAAATATTAGCTGACATAGTTTCAAAGCATGCTTAGAAAAATGCCTGTTCACTCTGTGGGCATGCACCAAGTTGAACAATAAATCAGAGGTACCTTAATTTCCTCTTCCCCCGGTGGTCCGTGTTCCGACTGCCCTTGGCCTCTTTGGTGCTGGGTACGATTCCTCTCAGTCGCTGTACCACTGCCCCAGCTTGACCGTGTATTCCCTAAACGCGACAACTCCGGAAAACCAGGATGTGATGTAAAGCCCTGGTGGCTCCGAGAAATCTCCCTGACGTAGGCGGACCTGTCTCGATAGGACGTGAGGGTGTCATGGTTTGTTCGACGCATGCTGTACGCTCTTCGTGCTGGAGAACTCTCCGAGCTCCCTGCCTCCCCTTCACTGGTGTCCTCTAGGTAACCATGGCCCCCAAGTCTCTTCATGCTAGGTGCTTTAGTGGCCTTCCTGCGTTTGAAGGTCTTTCTGCTTCTGACGTCTTGCCTTTGCAGACGGTGAACTTTGGGATCCAATTCAGGGCTTATTGTCTGTTTTGCTACAAGAAATAATGTAATCATTGTAAAGGAGGTTGGATAATCAACAATTGGTCCTAACATCATATTAATACATTGATTACTCACAATTAACATTATGGCAAAGTGAAAATCTCCTAGATTCAATTGAATTACACATTTAATTCCTCACAATAACATAGTAAAATAATGAAATTTTAAATTGAGGCAATACTCCATCAAAAATTTGTGGTTTAATTTGAAAATCACAATGAAAAATGTAACAAGTGCTGATTGGTTTACATGCTGCTTTCCTTACCAAGTCCATTGGGTGGTGTCTCCAGCTCATTAGTCTGATACATCACTGCTGGGGGGAGAGGTTCATCAATGCTACTCTGTCTGGAAATAGTGTCCATGGACCGGTAGATAGCTGGCTGTCTGGACAGGGAACAGACCTCTGGCCCCGAGGAATCTGAAGGTTACAAACATACAAGTCAGCTACCTGTAGATTGTCTATAGCAGTACTTCTCCATGGTATTATCACTTTACTTTTGTTTTCAACTATACTATCAATTACACTGTGTAAAAATATGGTCTGATTGGAGACATGAACCAGGTGTCACTGGCATACCTTTCTCGCACTCTGACCAATGAGCTAACAAACCCTTTTCTTATGAAATACATCAAGGTAAGACCCCCCCCCCCTTCCACACAAAAAAAAGATTTACAGCATCTAGTACACATTGGTGATACTGATAGCCTACCTGGTGGGGACATGTCATCCAGGGGGTGTTTACGGAACCTATCCAACAGGTGTAGGTTTTCCTTGGCGGAGATCCGTCGGCTGGTCTTCCTGTCTTTATGAGTCGGACTGTCGCTCTCAATGCTGGACGTAACAGCGGTGGCCTTGAATGGTGGACTTGTGCTGGAACTTGGCTGGGACAAAATGGTGGCTGAAACAAATCACCAATCAAATATTGCTGTCAGTGTAATTATTTGTTTTGATGACCAAAATTTGATAAAACCTCAAGTCTTTTATTAAAAAATAAGGTTAATATTGATCAAATTTTCATCTGCAGCAAAAGTTGGTTATAGCCATTATAAGAATCCAGTATTGCACATGCAATATTATAATATTCATACAATGAACATGATAATTCAAAGGGAAGGAAAAGCCTATACCACTGGGGAATTTTCCTCCCGCTGCTAATGTTGGTCCCAAGGATAATCCAATCAGATCGATGGCCACGTCAGTGACACTGGCCCGCTGCTCGTACTGATTGTGTGGAAGATCTGCCTCCTGGGAACGCACCTCACCTGTCAATCAAATCAAACTTCACCCTAGCATTACAGGTTTGGGTTAAGGTAATATGCAACTTTAGAAATGCAGTAGGCATTTCATTCAAAACATGCTTTGCCTAAAATAACCAAAGTCACTGACCAATAACAGTAGGAAATCATTATTTTATTAATTACCAGTATATAGACAGATTAAACAATGAAGAAAGCAAGAGAACAAAGCATGGTTCACTTGCCCACATTGTAGAACTCTTCTTTGAGATGTTGCAGCTCCACAGCCAGTTGGAGCAGCACAGTGGCTGAACACTTGGGATGGGAGAAGGAGAAGCCCTGCATCTTGTCTTTAATGGCCTGCTGTAGGTAGTACTCCTGGGCCGTGTCACAGTTTATCTTCATCATCTGCACATAAAAAAAAGGACAAATTTAAAGCATCTATTTTGCACCTGATGGATATGTATCTTTGTCTTGTATAAACTCACAAGGTCTAAAACTTTATAATTTCCAGAAAAGGCATTGGAGAGTCAAAGGTTTCACAAAACAATGTTGGTATGTGAAGAAACGGACAAGAATCCTTTCTCGCTTCACACTATGTGACTCAAACTAATCAACTTCATTTTTGCTTCGAAACAAAACAAAAAACAGGTACAACTATCCATTTACTGCCCTATTTTAAAAGATGAACTGAGCAGTTCCTCTTTATACTTACTTTATAGAGAATAAATGGCTGGAGCATCAAGAAGCAAGATGGTCTGTGGGTGACCAGAAAATCCACAAATCTCCACAGTGGTAAAGATACTACAACGTCAAATCATCAAGTTAATATCAATATTCTAAATGTAACTGTAAGTTCTCTTTTACACTTATTGAAGCAACAGAAAACATATCTATAGCTAGTTAGCCCATAATCTTTTTACCTTTTCCTTTACTGCCCAGATCCTGTATGACCTTTGTGACCTTATGCCACTCTGACGACAAAATTCGATCAAAACAGACCATCAGTATTTCCAGACCTAGAATAGAATAAAAGTCATTTTAAAATACTAAAATTTTGGTACAGTGTATAGGCATGAATCATATATGTAATCACATGTGTTCATGTACATGGATAGGCATATGTCTGGACATGTAATAAAAACTGCTTTCAACCCTGGACATGGAACTGGACAACCTACGTATTAAGTAATATTCAACAACAGCTGCAATATACAAATGTAAACTGACATCACAATAAAACTCCTGGTTTACGTTAGTCTCTTGACAGGGACTGTTGGACAGGAAACTAGACATACTACCGTATATAATCAACATTCAACAGCAGAAGCTGCAATATAAATCAACCCCACAATATAACTCCTGCTTTAAACATTATATATAGGCAGGAAACTTGATTACCTAGATAAGCCACATTGAGCAGTAGCTGGTTCTCTGGCCTGTGGATCTTGTCCGACTGACTGAAGCTGCTACAGCGGTGATTCTCTGAGAAGGACAGGTGATGTATGGTGGACTTGGAGCTGGAGTTCTGCTGCTGTTGGGGGTTCCTGGCGGGGGGACACAGGATGTTCAGGATCACCGTCAGGGCAAAGGAGACATTGTCTGCTCTCAACTTGGGGGTGTCACCTTAAAGAGAACAAATGATCTTTTGAAATACATGTAAATCATGATTCATTCCATGTATATACTTATGCATGTACCAGTATATAACATGTAGATGTCAAGAAGTTTTGTCATTTCTTTTTGGTTAATATTCTACATAAGAGACTTTACTCAGAGTTGAAAGATCACATTATGTGAAAAAGAAATAGCTTGAAATTCAAAATGAGTTGACTCAATACCCTTTCTGGCACATCCCAGTCGGATACACAGAGGCAATATGAAGTTGACCAGCATGTTGATACACTTGTCATGGGAGGCAAACACACTCCCTCCACAAATCTGCTCCAAGGAAAACTGGTCCTTGAAAAAAGAAAAAAAAAAACGAAATTAAGACATAATGGCCAAAACCTTTCCATTCAGCTAGAGGAATTGCTTTGTAAAATTAGATTAGCTTTACCCCTAGTGCTTGCATCTGCATTGCTACAAGTTTGACCACAGCTGAACAAAATGTGGGTGGAACAATGTGAAATACGGCTCCATACTCGCTGCGGTGGCTGCCGTGGATTCCCGAGGTGGTCTCTGGTAAAACAGGTGCCCCCGGACCCGCCAACACAATCACCAGCAGCGCATTCACAAATGTCTACAGACACAAAATCAACAATAAAAAAATTTAAAATGCATTGAAAAGGTTAAGCAAAAATAAAGAAATTGCGAGATAAACCAATTTCATTTTTTTTATCCTCTGAAAAATTTGGCTAAATGTTCAGATTTTATAAATTTGGCTAAATGTTTAGATTTTATAATAGTCAAGTAATCAAGAACACTTGACAATTTTAGATCGACAACAATGGCTAGAGTCAGTTATTTACCATACTCACAAACTGTATACACATGTTACATACATGTACTATAAACCAACTTTCATTCACAAGAACCAAGTTAAAGTTGGTTTAGAGGATATCATAGGACAAAATGTTCATAAAAGTTCAAACATTCGTCAAAGGAATATTTTGTAGCAATTAATAGGAGTTTTTTCATTACCCAACAATTTGTAATAACATGTCCATGTGCATTTAAACTCTACTGGTAAGTAAGCATTATGCATTAATAGAAAGAAAATATTTACTCATTTAAGTACATGTAACCATGAATATTTCTGCATTAATGAAATTATATTTTTCAAGCATGGTAAGTTACGGCAAACAAATTTCACAGAGCAACAATGAAAGCATTCATGCAGCAACTACACAACTATATATATACAAACACAGTGTTAATACAGGATATTTATACATGTACCTGTTTCCAGAAGCAGATATATATATTCAGAGGAAAGTATAGACAGATATCAGAAAGAGAATACTGAGCACAGATAATAACAATTACGGTAAGCATCAAAGATTCGTGAAAATACCATCAAGTTTGACTATGGTACAAAGCTACCAAAGATGTCCACTTGCATCCAATTGTTTTTCCCTTTGAACAACCCAATTATCACACCCATCTCATTCAAATTGCTATCAATTGAAAAGCAGCTAGGAAAAGGTTAAATAAAAGTTTTCATTTAGAGAAATGTTTACATCAACAACCACTTTAAACTTGACTGTTTACAGACAAAAGGAAAACAAAAAATTCACAAGAAGAGGGTTGAATCTTCACGTTAACTTAACAACCACTTTAGACTTGACTATATACAGACTTAGACAATACTCAGTCATAAAATCTCAGTGAGAAGAGGGAGAGAGCTAGGGCATGCATCTACTGACCACCATAGACGGTACATTGTACCTAAAGGGGGGGAGAAGATCTCATGCCAGGGCTACAGCATCTATATAATAGGGACCACCAGACATGCACCGCCCCATGTTAACCGTGTTACCTTTAAGTGGGGTAAGTGGGCAATATACTGGAAAGTCTTTAGTGCCAAATATACACCTTCAAGCAAGACAAATCCATCAAAGGTTAATGGCAAATTAAAAGTTACAAAATACAGCATTGGTTAATTATTGATTATTCTGAAGTTTGCAGAAATGTTAGTACCATGTATGTGTACCTGGTATTATGTTTGTTAATGTTACAATAATATGAAAGCGATACAATTTGTTGATTAATACACAGGTACATGTATTTCACTGAAACTGAAGTTGGTTTTCAGTTGAATCAAGTCATGAAACATCACTCATTCAAAGGGTCATATGGAAAAAAAAAATATCCCCCAAACTCAAGGTGACTCTTGATTTTGCAGAGTCTTCTTTTTTGAAACTAGTATTTCATTTTTTCCTGCACTGGGTCTAAATATCTTTTATTCTGTCATCATTGATCCACTGTTATAAATTTTCCCGACCATGCACAATTCTACGTTATCATTATACTGTATAAATATTGTTAAGCAGATTTAAGTTCCAGAACCAGCTAACTGTGTAAGCATGTACGTTTGATACAATACTTATAATAACTATGACATATGTTATGCAGCATACATGTTTCTCTTAAAAATCTCTGTCGTAGTTAGCATATGCTCAATAGAGCAGACTTTCAAGTTAAATCAAATAAATCAAATAAAATTCTCCACAGAACTTGATTAATACACTGGGATATACAATGTAGATATATACACAAGTAGAGGATTCGTTTAAATTGTTAACGTATTGCACTGTTATAAAAGCATATTATGTAATTAATATATAGAGTTCCAAACATATTTGAATTTCCTGATACAGAAAATATCAAAATTACATGTTCATATTACATCGATAAACCATATATTATTACCGGGTATTAATAAGTTAAAAAACAAAATATTTCTTTATCAAAAATATCAAATGGATTTGGAACTTCTAAGCATTCAAGACGATAGGTTGTGATGAATGGACATGGTCAAGCATGACTGAAAGTAGAAATATTCTCCTTCATGCCGTGTCACCTTGGTGTGCTGGTAATTAGTCAGATCCTGGTGCCTCCTTATGGTGTAGAACACCCCTACACATAGTACACAATCAACTGTATTAAATACTTGACAAACTGTACATATATACACTGTAGAATATGTACATGCAACTGCATGCAAGTAAACATATACATGTAAATAAGATGAATTGGGATGGAAATTTATTCCCTTCCAGACTGAAAGCTACTTTGACTGGAAAAGATGCCTTGAAAAGATGTCATTAATAAGCTATCAGTGTGCTTTTTGTAAGTGTGGATTGCCCCCCCCCCCCCTTTCAATTTATCTAGCTTTTTTCATGACACATAACCAGTAATTCATGTTTGTCATTTGGTCTGGATTGTGGGGATATCAATGATGTAAGTGTACTACATGTAATGAAAATTTTCACAAGCAATTTAAAAATTCATGTAAAAACATAATAAACCCATAAAATGAAAACAATGACAGCTCACATATTCACTTATTAACATTGGATATTGGACAAGACCTCTATCATATAAACAAAATTCTTGATCCATGAACAAATTGTTAAAAATTGAGTTTACGAATATGCGTGTTTACCTATGGAGCTTACAAAAGCAGTGCTTTATAATTTTATCTGGAAAGAAATACTAGTAAAAGGCACATCAAAACTACAAGTAGTTTGCAAAATTGATCAAAAAAGATTGTGTGATAATCTCTTAGACGTGATTTGAAATACAAAATTATGAAGCAAAAATATTCTTAATCTATTCTAATTAATACAAATTCCACAAAGAAATACAAAGTTCAAGGTAAAAAAATTTCCAACTTTCCATAACCCACAATAATTAGCAATTGTGTTTTTCATACCTTGTAATAAGTTTGCTGCAGCATTCCAGTCTGCCTGTCTCTAAAATAAAAAAGAAAATTTGAAACACAAAAGCGAACCACTGTTTCATTATTTTATGTTAAACTTCAGAGAACTCTGTAACGCTATGCAAGGTGATGGACAAAAGAAAGCTGTACCCTGAGGGACGATTTTTTAGAAATTTTGTTGAATAGTCGATCAAGTCGCCTCAAAATCAGATTTAATCCTGGCCTCACAGCTTCTTGCTTCCAGTTTGTCAATGGTAATATTTCTGTCATATACCTTAAAGAAATTTGACTGCCGTCATGAGAAAAGGGCCCTTATCTTTTGACGTCACAATGCTCAGAAAACGACGTCATAGTAGCTGCATTGTAAACGCAGTTTTTTTATTTTCTGTTTCTATTTTTTTTTTCTGCGACTGTGTGGTGTTTTTTGAATAATTAGAGCATGACCTTGTTTAAATACCGATAATAATAATTGATAACTATTAATAATATATAATAAAATAATTAATAATAATAAATAATAATAAAATAATAATTGACGTTTGTGACGTCGTGTTGTTTTCGACCCGCTACGTCAAAGTCGTGGTAACATGTCTTACTAAAATTGTCATAAAATGCTTAAAACACACATGATCTTGGATATCTTTGTATATTTGTATTCAGAAAGAGTTGACTAATCTTAATTGAGAAAAAAGTGAGTTTGTGAAATTTTGACCTTAAGGGCCCTTTTCTCGTGACGGCAGTCATTTATGATACAGTTATGAGCATACATGTACATATACCTGTATCTATAGCCAAGAATAAATTTGGATGCTTTAAAGAAATATATACTAGTTCTTTTAATGGACAAATTCTGTGAATTTTAGTAACAATCCATTATTATGGTACCTTTGAAGTCCAGTACAACTCAGTGTTAGGGGATCATATGGAGCCAATTTCAACAATGTGTTGGCTATTTCTGCAAGCCTCTATAAAAAACATTATTGTGAAACATTCTAATTTCATTAGCAGATATCAATCAACCAAATTACTACAACTGCATGCACACGAATATTTGATGAACTTCAAAACACAATAACAAAATACAAATTCTTAATTACGAAAATACAATTGTCTGGATTGGCAAAGTCAGCAGTCAATCAGTGAGATTCTGTCAGTTTTGATAGAGACAAGATAATGGCCGTACATTGTGAGATCTGTGATCCAGTAGTTCCGTGGGAGGACGTGATGCAGCATCCACCAGCATCCTCCGCAGTTCGTTACTCTTCAGTCGCGGCTGACAGGTGCTGTAGAACTCTGCGATCACATTCAGAAACAAATCGCGGGGCTTCCTGAATTCATTGGTCAGTTCTGTGTCCTCCGTCTCCTGTCTCTTTCTGCCTTCTTCCACATGGCGACTGAAGAAAAAAAAGAGATTGAAAGAACATATGTTTAAGTGGTCATAGGAGTTAGGTGATTATTTCAAAGGTTGCTGGTTTGAGCACTTCTGTGGTCATTAAATGTTTTGTCCTTATACAAGGCACTTTATCAGCATTGTCTCCTTTGAACTCACCTGATATGAGAGTCCTCCCTGTCGTCATAGTAACTCGTTCCTCCCAGAGGAGAGTGATTGCTGGTCACACTCTTGGGGTTGGCTTTTTCATTTTCTATCTGTCTTGGTAAGGCCATACTCCTGTATCATGCATGTACAAGGAAAAAATAAAAGCAATATTGATAAAACTATCACCACCACATGCATATGTACCAAATAATTCCACCAATTCTGAGGTTTTAATATGGCTGACCTGGTAAAGTATTCACAGGAGCTGATGAGAGCCCGCATTGCGATTCCTACGTCTATGATGGCCGTCACTTCGGCCTGGGCTGCATGGGGTTTATCCACACGGATCGTCTCACTTCTAACGTGGTGTACATACTTAGAAACAACAACTTCAAGGATGGTCTAACAAAATAATATTGATATAAATATTTATCACAAACTGAACCAACAAGAACTGATACATAAAAAGAATTTCTAATTTTCTGCATGTACTGACCAACATCTCCACACTTCTAAACGAGTCGGGGGCATATGCTATCACAGTAACACACAAGTTGACCACCTCGATCATCGTCAGCCTATCCGGCTCATTCTCATAACAGAAGTCCTAAAAATATAGTTCAAAAGATAAAAATTCTTGCAACCTTAATACCATTCTTGCTATAAATAAATAGAAAACTTGCGTACATTAATCCTCCACATATTAATTACTCTTCTGTTTACAAGTATCTCAACAAAAACATGTATCACATGAGTATAGAAGCAGCCTACCAGAGCTTCTAGAGGCTTTGCTCCGTCCACCAGTTCTAAGATACTCAGGTTATCGGCACAGTCTGGCTTCTCCAGGGACAGAAGAAGCTTGAACAGGCAGTCAGGCTGAATCTGAAGACAGAAAACATGGAACCATCGAGCAGGGCTTACATGTATCTGTCAACTATTGTTTTCAAAGTGAGAAATGCACTATAGTTATTTAATTTTTCTATGCATAAAAACCACATTACCAGTAGTAATGGAAAAGATCCCTTTAATTTAAAAAATAGACATACACATGTATAAATACCCTCTACATTTAAACTGTGTTATATATAACCACCTTTCTGCAGTCAATCATCCCAGTTTCTTTGGAAGTCAAGTCCAACATTGTGGCGACACTGCCAAACATCTATAAAGGATCACAAATGGTTACCGGTAGTGTACACATAAAATAGTCTGACCATAGGATTTTAAACAGCCTCTAATAAATGTACAGTACATGTACCTGAAATATTTTTTCCACATTCCAATCAGAAATGGTTACAAACCGAACTATTTCTGAGAAATAAGATTGCATATGGCCCCAAAAATTAAACTTGAGTTCCTTGGCTAAAATTCTATAAATTTTAGCTTAAAATAAAAAAATTGAGCAATTGCTTTTTTGTCCCCAATATGGCAATAAAATTTATCAATACAGCAGCATCTGACACAATGCAGCAGTTCCTGAGAAACAAATTCTTAATTTATTTTAGCATATGGTGACTTGCCTGTAGTATGAAGGGTTTGCGGTGGAGTACGTAGAACTGTCGACAGACAAACTCTATGGCCTGACACAACACAGGGTTTGGCTGATTGTTACTGTATGTCTTCAGGAGGGTGGGCATTATGTGCATAAACCTACAGAACATGACATACATGTACATAAACAAGTGTTTACAAATGCACATGTATAAATATACACTGTACATGTACTAATCCATGCTTAAAAGGTGCATAATTGCACATATAATACTTACCGTATATGTAGTACCAGTTCATGTATCCTAATATCATTCTATAGTTTACAACATTAACATTTACATGTACATGTAAATCTTATTCAAATTCAGTATACCGGTACTTAATACTGTTCAAATATCGAAAGAAGGTTAAATCATAATACAAAATACATGTACATCATTAAAAAACCCACAGTCTACAGAAGTATACTTTAAATTTCAATTGTTTGAAAATCCAAAGTCTTTTTTCTGCTTGTACAGTTTCTATTCACTTGGAAGTTACTGGTAAAAGAGGGAACGTGGCTGCTGCTAAAAGATATGGTAGAGACTGACCCATTCATGGAGAAGATGTGTTTGAAGTGCCTGGAGGTGTTGATCAGCGAGGCCAGACAGAACCTGAGGAGGGCGGTGTCCTCACAGTGGAGAATGATGCAGCCATTGATAACATTCAGGAACAGCTGCAGGTCGTTATTCCAGCCGAAGGAGCTGGTCATTGACGAAAACAGTGTGTCTATCAGCTGAATAAATAATAGATATCTGCTGTAATACTGGCAGGAGATGAATACAGTGAAACAGGTACGGGCAATTTTACTTCGTTATAAGCGCAATTTATTATGTCTGTCGAGTTTAGAACATGTAATAAAGTCATGGGAAATGAAATCACTTCGCTGAGGTGTTAATTCATTATATTAAGCATGTTCGCTATAATAGTGTTTTTCTGTAGCAAGTGACTGGACTGGGAATCAAACCCAAGACCCCTGTATTTCTTGTTAAAAGCTCTACCACTGAACTTTCCATATAGTGGGTAGCTCAAACTCATAACTCTGTTAACACAACTGCATCTGGGCGAATTCAAGACGGGGCGAAACCGTTTGCAAGTGTAAAAGGGCGAAAATTACATGGGGCGAATATAACCCTGTATACAGTACTATCAGGGTACATTGTTATTTATTACCAGCATGCAAGTACAATTTATTTTTTTATTTGGTAAATGCACAATCCATTTGTACTTGCTATTCAATCTCTCATTTTACATTGGGCTATGCTGAATGTACATGTATACCAGGTCTATTACACTTTTCATTTACCTTCACCCAAGAGAATTTATGCAAGGTGTCCAACCCATATATCTCCTGTAATGTAAAAAAAAAAAATAAATAAGATTTTACATGTGAAAGACAATGCGTGTATTTTTTTTAATACACTGTATAACTAAACAACTTCACCAATGGGAACAGTGTATGACTTGCCTCGCCTCCTTTGCCATTGTACAGACTGAACTCAGCTTCCAGGGCTTTCCTAGGAAAGGCGGGCAATTTCATAAATTCCTCATGAAGGAAACTCACATGATTCTGAATCTTTGAAGGAAAAAAAGTACCGTAAAACATAAATAAAACAACAAACATTTTTAAATCTACAACTGTTTTACATTATGAAGATAAGTATGATATGGTAAAATATTTAACATTTATTTCATTTATACAACTCACATCATCACAGAGGAAAATCATAATCATTAAATTCACAATAAAGAGGTTTGTACTATAGCTGGTATATAAAATTATGTACCTTATGCAGAGGTGTGCTCTTCAACACATTGGTCGTAAATAAGATTTTCCCTATCTCAACAAATTTTAATGTGAAGGCCTGGAATATTAAATTTAAAGCAAAAAATTAAAGATGATTCTGTTTACTAGAAAGGTGCATTTACATGTTATGATAAACAAAATCTATTTTTGTGAAGAAAAAAAATTGCATGCACACACCTGTAATAAATGTTGATTTTATTAAGTAACTTAAAAGACATGTACATTAACATGTAATACAAGAACATGAACATGTAAGTTGGATTTTTCAAGTTCATTTCCATGTTATAACATGTAATATAAAGTTGGCATTTATAACAAATACTGGGAGAAATATTTGAGAAATACAAATTCACCTGTCTTTCCAGGGAGGCCATTGCATTATCTGGATCTATGGCAACCAAACTCAGCTGTGGATAAAAGTTCCGACGGAAGAAGTAGAAGTCTCTGACGTAGGAATTCAGGTTGTGTATCTGATCTGGAAATTAAAAGGGTAAGTTATCAAAAATACACGTAAAATTATACTTGTACTTGCAGCCAAGACATTAAATTCAAAGCAAACCATACATGTAAATGCCAGCTCAGAAAGCTATGAATAATTTATTAACAAATGTTTTTCACTTACTGGACTTGGTATCCACAAGGAAATAGAGTGGATAGTCCTCTTCAGGAATATTGAAGAAATCCAAACTGTCTTGCAAAATTTGAGAGAACTGGGTATCCTGTAGATGAAAGTAAACATTTAACTTTTCATCAACAGTGCATTTAATATTTCAAAAATATGATCAATCTATTATGTACATCATAATGTAAAATATAAAATGGCACTTAACAAGATAAAGTGATACAAGATTATTATTAGTCTACAAGATTTTCAACAAAAATAAATAAAAGGAAAGACATGCCCCATTGGGTATAAATTCTACACACCTCATGTATTGGCAGTTGTGATGGAATACTAGCTTCATCAGGTCCATGAATCAAGATCTTCTTGGCACTGGGAACATTGGCAGAAATCAAGATATATGGCTATAAAAAATAAAATTAACTCGTTATCATGATGCCTGTACATTGTAAAGCATACATGTAATTTTGAATTTAAACGTTTTCCATTGTGCTAAGATAAACTCACATCACATTGTTCTTTTTTCAGTGTTTGCTTCAAGTCCTTAAAATAAATGCCATCAACGCTGGGAATGACCTGTAAAAGCAGACAACACATCACACTCATGAACATAAATCCCATTTACTGTAGTTCACCAATATTTGTTGAATACCAAATTTAGTCGATTTTATTGTTGAGTTGATACACGAAATTAAATGTTCATTAAAGTGCAATATCTTATAACATATTGTATTGTTAGGATAATTGGCCACAAATTTACTTGTAATAGTGTGTATTAGATATATAATAAGCTCAGTACTGCCATGCTCCTACTAGCACTAGCTAGTGGGTTAACCCTTTCGCTTAGTCAATAGAGCATGCGCGGATCCAGAATTTTTTTCCAGGAGGGGCGGGTAGGGGGGGGGGGTCCGAAGGATAATTGGGTTTTCTAGGGGGTTCCGATCGAGGCATATTTGCGATAATCTGACTATGTAAATTTAATAAATTTTCATTTTCCAGGGGGTGGGGGTGGGGACCCCTCCGACCCCCCCCCCCCCTAGATCCGCGCATGGTAGAGCATTGGTTTTTAAACTGAAGGGTCCCGAGTTCGAGCCTAGTACTGGTCTTTCCTCCTCTTCTATTACATACTTATCATTGAAACTGTGTTTATTTTCAAAATTCATGCCCACAATCTTTAATGAAATTATAATATATGTACATGTATTTCTGTCTTCCTGTAATTACATAAACATTTCTCTGTGTAGAGACCAACCTGCCAGATCAGAGCGAGGGCACCTGCTATGGCCTCCTGACTCCCTGCACACGGGGACCTCACATAGAACATCACATACCCTATCTGCAATACAAATCAAACCTACATTTACATGTGAAAATAACTGTACATGTAATAAACATGAACAGGCTTATACAAAGGCATGTACATTATATCATCATGATTTAAAATTTTTTTCATAGTTGGATGTGAATAGATAGAATGTCAATAACATCTATACATTAGCAATTTTTCAATAAGCTTGCTATAGAATATTTTCTTTACTGTTTTTGAATTACTGGGTATGATTAAGGAATTTTATTTTTAATAAATGTATGACATGAGCATTTTTTTCTCCAATGTTGAGTTATGGTGTGTGTTATTAGATATTTTCCTCACCAGGTAGTTATACAAAGCATGTGCCATCTGAGCAGGGAGCTCTCTGTAGTGAAGCACAAGTTTTCTCATCAAAAACAGCAGTTCTTCCTAAAAAAAAAAAAAATAAAACTACAAGTATAGAGCATATGTATGTAACAATGTCACAGACAGGACATACATGTGTACATGTATATTTCGCTGAAACCCTCAAGTGAAGGAAGGAAACAATATAAAAAAATTAACCTTTAAAATTAAACATTTCCTACATAATAAACAAGAATGTACTTTTAAAAAAGTTGCCTTTTACACCCAATTATAAAACATTCAGAACTGATATACTGGAGTGTTGACCTCTCATCAGACGGAAGGTGTACAGTATAACTATTTTTAAAAGAAAACAATCCTTAATTCCTGAACATTACCAGTACATAAAATTACTTAAAATCATTCAAAAAAAAATTTTTTTTTGCAAGGCACAGAACCCAGGTCTGCCATCACCAACATTATAAAATTTCTCAACGCATCTTGCACCTCAATTTCTTTAATTACTTGTGCATAATTTTGAGGTATAAAAAAACTTCAGATCCGAGGCTGAGAATTGAGATGAGGATGGCTGGTGACAGCAGGTCCTTTTTTTTTTTTTTACCAGTTTGTCCCTGTGTGTGAGCTTCTCCAGGAAATGCCTGAGGAACAGCACGGGGTCCTCCACCATACAGTTCCAGATGACCTTCTCCGCGACCTCATTGACGGACACTCCGTCGCCACCCACGTCTCCATCCGCCAGCAGGTGGATGATGGGAAGGACCGCTGCACAGATACAGGACGGGAAGAACGTCTGGGCCTGCTGCATGTGGTGGAGGTGTTCGGCACGCTCCTCCTCCCCTGTACCAAAACAACAGTCACACAGTGGTCTTCATCAGAAATGATGTATGGATTTCCAGTGTACTTTGGGTTGAGATCAAAATATCAATGTCCAATGAAAGACTAAATTTATATAGTTTGGGGGGAGGTGGGTTGAGTCCCACAAGATAATGTCATCTTAAAAAAATGTGCTTATTTTACATGTGACTACATTACTGGCAATAAAAATTCATCTTTTCATGAAAAATAAATATACCCAGAAATCTATATTTTATATTATAAATTGATAATCATACAAGCCACATTTTCTTTTAAATTTTGAAGTGGTATAAGAGAAGGGGGTCTTGATGAAGACTATGTGAATTAAGTTTTTTGTCGGACATTGAACTTATGATTTCATCCCTAACTATATTTTATTTGTTACCTACCACTTGTCTGCAATCATCTTAAGGAAATTCAAACTTCTAAAATTTTAATAAATTTCCTACATCTTCTTTCTTATTTTTGGACTTTCTCGTATTAAAAATTAAGGCTACTTACCAAACAAAAAAAAAACCCCTCAAAATCAATATATACACTGTAAAGATGCTTTATAGTTAGGAAAGCTTTATCATTTTTCTAAAATGCTAAGTACCTTCCAGTCTTGCCCAATAGACACTACCATTCCTCCAAGACATGCTACGACTTTGTAAGTTAGCTCGATTGAAGGGAGCCATTGATACACGCCGTGCAGCCAGGTTGCTAAGTTCATCCGTCATCACAGCTATTGACACAAAATAACAAGCGGGTGGCATTAAACATCACACAAGCAGTACAACATGGGTTAAACTCTACAAGGTCATGGTTCAGTGAGGTCAACATGTAAAGGGTCGGAGTGCAGATGGATTTGTGAAGGTCAGAGGTTAAGTTAATTCAGTTAGTTGACTACTAAGATGACTAGGTTGATTAGGCATGTTAGACTTGGTGAAAGGGGGGAAATGGAGGGGTGTGGTAAATTTTGTGTTAAACTATAGGTCTAGTTCTGTTATTTTTTTTTTCTTTCCTCTGTAGTTAATGTTGACCATGTAAAATGGATTCCTCTCTAATCACAACGATTCACAAAACAGAGAGAAAAAAGAAATTTCAAGAATTACATTGTAAGAGGAGAATGCAGTTAGTTAAAGACAAATGAATAAGACACAACAGGAAAACAAATATTAATTCAGGGGGGAAACTCAGTTAGTGCAGTTGGGAGGTACAATGTACATAAATCCTAGCCGCCATGCGCTTGACCCCTGAAGTCCTCGGCATGCCCCCACTACCAAATGCCCGAGCTCTGTACAATATCGCCTCACCTTCCTCATGTTCTTCACTAGCGTGATGGATGGCTGGTTCATAGGCTGCCAGATGATTGACAGGGATGGTCGTCATGGGGAACCGTTCTCGCCCCACCCTCTTCCGTTCCTCCTCCGCCTGGAAAGCCTTCCGGATCATCTCCTGCTGCTCCTTCCGCCGGGTTGTGGTTGTTGTCACTAATGATTTCTGCACACCAACAACAGTTTATACAAATACTGGATTAAACTATCAAACAACAGCTTCACAACAGAAACACTGATTTTACAAAATTTAATACAATGTACATTTATGGAAACTGTTGCTTCAGAAATAATGTGATTTTACAAATACATTTTACATGTCTGGTAACTGTTAATTTAGAAGCACTGTTCAAGCATTTTATCTTATTCTTATTGAAGCTGTGTGAGGCTTACAGTTCCCTCCTGGTTTACAGTAACTTCCTCTATCTTGGCCTTGAAGTGGGGGGTCCAGGGAGGGTCCACCACAGTCTGTGAGGGCAGGCCAATTGTGGGAGATGGCAGGGTGAAGTCTATGTTAGGAGGGGGCATCTGTGATTGAAAAGCAACCCATATTGAATATAGCTACTTTTATAATTGCAGAACACACGTGCAATTTGAATTGCTGTTCAGATACAATATATGCAACCTGCATTGATGGTTGAGAATACATGTAATTTGTGATAGTCCAGTCAATCAATTAAAAAAAAAATATATTTTACCTTAAAACATATACAAGTTTATAATATGAACAATCATACGGTTCCTTTTAGCTTACAGACACCAATGCATACCTTAAAGAACATGTTTGCTCCATCTTCCATTCTTGGCCAGACTTGATGTCTAAATTTCCATAAAACCCCAAACCTGGAGAACAAATCATTCCATTTCAAAACTTTCATGACATTTTCTGACCGTTTCTTTCGTATCCACATACAATGTATGATAAGAGGTGAGTGTTACATGTACCTTAACACAGCATTAATCCTCTGTGTGGTATCCTCATGTTGCATCTCCTTCACCATCAATTTCTGGGCTTTATCAGGGCATTTCACAGAGGTCAGCAGAAATACAGAAGCTAAAAAATAATGAAATTTTCATAGGTACTGAGGAATTACAAAGAAACAATATCATAAACTGTCAAAAAATTGTAAACAAATGTTTTCCTTAAAATAATAAAACTGCAATTCAGAAATGTACATTTATTTAATAAGATATTAAGTTTCATAAAGACAAATATTTTAGCAACGTACATGTTTATCTTCACCACATGTTACACAGGATCATGAAAGTCAGTTTAAGACATTTTCTGCTGGCCAAACTACATACTCATACATAAAAGAAATAATTAATGTTACCAGCAGAAGCAGCCAGTTCCTGGTCAGTTTCCATTATCAGCTCCCAGGCTACAGGGATAATGTCAATCAGATTTTCCTCAGACAAAATAGGAGCAGCTTTAGCAATTATTCCCATGGGACATTGGGTCAGTTTCTGAGCCTGCGGAAATAGTCAAAGTATATGTGACAGTCATTCTTTATTCTAAAGGAAAAGAATAAATATGCACTGCAGATATGTATCATATTGATGCTTTTGAGTTAAGCTACAACTTTTTATTCAAACAAAATATTTCATAAGTTGATAAGAGATTTTAAGAACATGCATAAATGCATTAAAATGTCTAACCCTACTGTTATTTATGGCAGATTGTTGTAGATTTTACTTGTAAAGCAATATACAATGAATTTCAATAGGTCTACCTGAGATGCAGTAGATTTTACTTGTAAAGCACTATACAATGAATTTGAATAGGTCTACCTGAGATGCAGTAGATTTTACTTGTAAAGCACTATACAATGAATTTCAGTTGGTCTACCTGAGATGTAATGTACTTGATCATGGGTGATTCCTCTTTGACCTCCTTTGGCTTCTCCTCCTTCTTCCATGTGGAGGTCATCTTGAGTTTAGTCATGGAGACGTCTGTTTTGATCTTTTCTAGCAGCGGAGTGCTCTCCCTTCTCCAAGTCGGTGATGCTTGTTGATGAAAGATTGATCCCTGCAATGATATCAATAAAGTTATCTATATATTATCTATGCATATCATGCTTTCATGTAGTTGGAAGACCATCAGTGTATGTGAAAAGGCTCAACAACTTTACAAATAATGATATGTTTTTGCAATTTTACTGTAAGGTAGATTTCTAAGTAAACGCGAGGAATAAATATCCGTGTAAAATCGCGAGAAGCACATCTCGCGAATTTTAAAATCTCGCTTTTATTTTTCGGACATATGTAAACTACATGAAACTATGATAAACATTTGGTATTTGTGATTTTATGTTCTCTCGATTTGATGGAAAATGGTTGAATCACAAAATTAAGTACACATAAAATAAGGAACTACAGTTATTGAAAATGACTCAATGGTTTTGAAACATTGAAAATGCTAACCCTTCTCTTGAGCCTCTCCTTGAGGAAGTCTTTCTTTGTGTCCTGTTTCTTGTCCTCTTCCTCGTGCTCCGAGGACTGGTAAATCTTCTTGAGGGCCGTCACTAGGCGGGAACAAGACCTCCTCTGACGTTCGTAGCAGTTTGGATGGCAGAAGTTTTGGTGTGGACATATGAAGTTTGAGAGATTTGCAAGCTGTACTACAACCTAATATAAATTGAAATTGTAAATGCAATCATCATTGTTTATTTTCAAATAGTCAAAGGCAGATAAATTCATACAAATAGATATTAACAAGCCTTTCAGTGCATATATTTTATGTGAAATATTTGCTCAATTTCAAGTACACTTTCTATTTAACAATGATTTACACTGACCAAAAAAAATATCATCATACTGCATGTATTTTGCTGTAGCATGCTATTTGTTGCTAAATTATTATCTCAAACACAAAATTTCAAGTACAAAAAAAGTTTGTATTCTATCCTGAAAGACAATTAACAAATTCAGAAAGAACAAGTCTGAGTAGAAAACTTGCGGTAGCATTGACTACCTTGATCCACGGCATGTTGTGACAGAGGTTGATGTCATTGGGCTCGTCGTGGTCCCCGCTCTCATTCTCATCACTCAGCAGTGACTCGGTGTCCTCCATCCCCGTGTCCTCCTCCGCCCCGCGGTCAGAGAACTGAGACTGGCTGCTGACCTTCCTCGACTTCTGACTCCCGTACCTCTTGAAACCTTGTACACAGGTAAAACATTGATATACAATATCAATGAACATTGGGACGAGAAAATTTTCATCAAAAACCATGATAACTTATAGATGGAAGTTCTTACTGCTGCTATGCTTCTGTGGAAGCCCCTTTTTGAGTCTGAAACTAGAATTGGTTCCAGATCCTCCCCTGAAAAGTTTAATTTTTGGTCGAGTTGCTGCTAATTTTCTCCCTGAATAGAAAAAAATCCATTGTCATTACAACATGATCGTCTTAAAAATGAAGTCATTGTAATTTCAAAACCAAAAAATTTAAGACAGAAATAAACCATGTATGTACCTTTCTTATCATCACTGTGAATATTGGGTGACACTGAGGGATCCATCATGGAGATCGAGGTGGTGCTGCTGTGAATGGAATCTGACCTCTCCCCAAGCACAGCAAAGCTTATTTTCCGACTGTTGTCCCCACTTGGGCTTCCAACTACAGCTAAAATCAGAAGGCTAATATGAATGATCAGCTCAGATTAAGCAGAGGTAAGAATAGTCTGTATTAATTAGTGCAAGTTTTCAGAGTTTTGTCAAACATGTTACGAACCAGACGATGAATGAGGCATGTCAGCCATGCCTGACTCGGAACTCTGGGAGTGACCGGGACTGCTGACAATGCTGCTCCATCGCCTGGTGTTGCTGGTGGGGCGGTCCCACACATGTCTGACACTGTGTGCCTTTGGCAGGTCCCTGAACGTCTCCCTCAGAAACGTGGTGATCTCTTGCAAGACCAGACAGGCAGCCATCTTAAGTGCGTATGGACACTCTGATCCTTTCTCATTGACAGTACCTGGATTCAGAAGTAAGATATTTAAATACATGTACATATATCTAGATAGAAACTGAACAACAGAAACATGATAAGTTCCACAAATTTCACAGAATACTATATCATTTGAATATTTCTATGAACTAATGATGTTTAAATACAGTATCCGGTCCTAACATCACAATATCAAGTTAGGCTGATTCAGATGTTGTTTATAACAACAAGAAAAAAAGAAACCTTCATCCAGAAAGTCTTCCTCTTCATCAGATATCCTGAGTTCTTTCTTCCTAGACTCGCTATGAATGTCACTGATGATATTTAATCTATCTTTGTACTCCTTGGCTAAAATGTACTCCATCATACTACCCAGATTCTGAAGAAAAGAGAAAAAAAAAAGATAATAAATAGTATATACATGTATCTATGCATTTCATATCTAAAACACTGAATTCAAACTGGCATTCTTATTTTCTGCTTAACTTGCACTAGAAATAATATTCAGAATGTGCTGTGTACAAGTACAACTTCTCCAGCAACATTTTCCTTTTTTCCTATATTTCTTTTTCTGACCTCTGCCCATTTATAAAACATCCTCCCTGCGGATTTCTGTAGAGCCAGGGTGCGTCTGTAGCCCGATGGCTGGCCGCGATTCTGTAGAGCCGAGGTAGACTGGCGATAACTCGGCAGATTGAGTCTCATCCAGTTGGGCCAGTCACCATGGTTACAGCGATGTATAAACTGGGCACACTCCAACAGCAGCGCAGCTCTGGCCACCACAGGTGCTTCCTATTAAAAATAAATACTTTATATGAATATTACATGCATTCATTTTCTACATGTACATCTCACTTTACATACTTTTACAAATGATTTTCAATGCACTGTAACAAATCTGAAAGGAGATTTTTTAAGTAAAAATTTACAAAAGGTTATTTTAAATAGTTGAACCATTCAACAGTTAGTTCTGCGAATTTCTGTCCCATTACATAATGTACTCATGGATTACATGGATTCATAATCAAAATGTGATGGCTGATCTATAATCTTTAAGAGACAAAAATCAATCAGTATCATTTATTCTTATCATTCTCAGTACAAAAAAAAGTCAATGATATGATACATAAATTTTAACTCCAGTTCTGAATAACATAACAAGCTCAAAGCCTACCAGTTCCAGCATGGCAGCTACAAGCTGGGGGTCAGGAATAGCTCCGGGAGGGGCACACTCCAGCAAAAATGAGAACCTGAGCATGCCCGACTTGATCAGGAACTTGTCCACCAACTTCTTCTCCTTCACAATAATGGAGTCGTTTTCTGCATCCTCCACCTGGGTGGTCTCTTTTTGTTTCCATTCTTCAAAAGCACAAGCAAAGTGCAAATTTACATTTAGCATAATCAAATGACAAAACCATGGATTCTTTTTATAAGCAAAACAGTTCAGTATGACATGCAAAAATAACATTGAACCTGACTGATAAATGTACCTGATTTCATTCAAACCATCAGTACTATTATTAGCAGTTTACTTATCCCTAAGAAAAATCTATTTTGAAACGTAACAAAAAATTATAATTCCTAAAAGATTGTTCACCCACCATCTACACTTCCTCGCTTACTCATCCTCTTCCCCAGACTTTTGAGACCCCCCTCAATCTTCCTCCTGGCACTGAGGAAGGTGATGGTGGCCTGGCTTGCTGTCCTAAACGACATTTTGGTCTTCATTCTGGGGGCTTGTATGTCACTCTTACTCTCCCTCCGGTCCAAGGGTGGGGGGTCACTCATGGCCTCCTCCTCATGGTCAGGCTTCAGGGGACGTCTAAATCCTATACATGGAGATCAAAAAAGAGGAAAAATGTTCAACAACTCATCCAAGCTAATCCTTTTAAAAGAGACATACTACCACAATGTGATTGTGAAATCCATTTGACCAATGGCTTTTGTTTGATATAACAATAACATTTTAGCAACTCCCGTGTATTTTCATGGGATTTTTTGAAAATCTAACATTCAAACACAATCTGTGTGCTTATACCTAGATGGAATTTGCTGAAGCGTCGTCGCCCCGTGGTGGAGGTATTGTTAGGTACAGCCTCATCGTCAGTAGTAACGTTCTTATTCTTGGAGTCATCCAGTAGCTCCGAGTCACTGGCTGTGGCATATGGCTGAAGGATTAAGGACTAAAAAAATGTTTAAAATTTTACAGGAATACAGTACCACAAGTACTGACTTTAAATGTAATAGTGATTTATTCGGGATAATAAAATTCTACAATGAATCTAAAACACACCAAATACCAATTTTTATACAGTATCATTATTTTAAATCAAATTTGATACATTGTTGTGTTTATATTTTCTAAATGTCATAATCATACCATTAATTCCTATGTTTTTTGCACAAAATTATATATACCTTTTTCAGCTTCTTTTTGAAGATAGATTTCCTGCCTTTGCTTCGAGTGGGTGGCTCTTCACTGGGTGTTGCAGGGGACTTTCCAATGTCATCTCCACTCTCAGAAGTCTGGGACATTGTTCTCCTGCATCAAAGCACATGAATTTATTCATTGCTTCAAGAATATCAAACCTAATCAATCTTACTTAAAATCAAATGCATAAGAATCTGAGGAAATAATGCCCACCTGATGGTTATTGAGGATCTGGCTTTAGATTCTTTTTCCTGCTTTTTCAGTTTCATTGCGGAATCCAGTAACCCACTTAGTTCCACTCTTCTGAATGTTCCTCCGTGGATTTCTTTCACGTAAGCCATAAACTGGCGGATATCACAGAACACACACTGAAATCAAGTCAAATGTTTCCCATCAAAATATGCACACAAATACTGAGCAATCTTTAATTTCCATGGGGACTAGTTTAAGAAAAAATCACTCATTTGTTCCTGGTTGACCTATAGTTAATAAACATGAATTATCTCCTTATTTTGAGTTTTGAGGGAATATGACTTCCTTGGAACAGACACTACAGGATATCAAAGGCATTAGGTATGTAAAAAGGCATTATGGATGTATCTTAAACAAATATATCAGTTGTCAATACTATTAACCTAATATATTTGTACCATCGCTAAAACCATTCACCAATATAAAAAATACCAGTAAATCACAATTATATATATGTATACAAAAGATTTATGAATGAACAATCCTACATACTATGTTGTCACTTCCATACAACTCCCTGGCATTTTCCACACACTTGGACACAAATGGCTTCAGGATGTTTGCTATCAGCACACCCTCCTCCCCTCTGTAGCCAACTCCCCCAATGCTGTGGCCAAAGTTGTTATGGAAACCATTTACTGGACCGTCCTGCTGGGAACACGATCTTTTCCTTTCTGCTGTTAAATATACTCCAAAGTAAAAACCAAATCATACCGACTAATGGACTTTATGAATAAAGAAATATGAATACTGCAAAGTATATGTATGTGTACATGCAAAATAAACCTGAGTACAGGTATTTCTAGTTATGAAATACAGACAATTAACCCTCAAATGAATTTCATGTGTAAGAACATTGATTTCACATGAATTTCAAGTGAAAATGTTCTATGAAATTGAATTGAATGAATACTCACATGAATTTCCCCCCAAAAAATGTTTACATGAAATTCACATGATTTTCATTTGAAATTCATGTGAGACACAATTGCCTGTGTAGTTCTAACCTTGACCCTGTGTCTGCTGAGCGATCAAAGTTGGATCTGTGCAGAATCCCAAAAGAGAATGCAGGAAATCCACTGTTTCTTGAATAGGACATTTTTCAACAGTTTCTTTCAAGTAAACTCTGAACATCACAGAATTAATCTGCTGCAGTCTCTGTAGACATTTGTGACCTTTCAACCTGAGGTGGTCTCCATAGCTACCCTTCAGTCCATCTCCACATCCATTAGGACATCCCAGAGCTTTGAAAATGCTGTAAAATGAATGAGGGGAAAATAATTCATAAGAACTAAGAGTTTTTGTAACAGGATAAACATCAGTGAAGTTTAAATATAAATTTTATATAGTAAATCTGAGTACTAACATGTATACTATAAACATACCCCGTTACTTATTTTTATAAAATACAGACTCCACGTGTGATAATTACAGAAAATCTTTGAATGGGAATTTATCAAAATACACTGATTATATACCTAAACAAGCTGTCCATGGCCAGTCCATGTGCCGTCTGCTCCTGAGTGGAATCTGATGTTGTGCTCCGGGAGCTGCCTTCGTCGAGCTTTTTATTCTCCGGTGATTCCGGCAGCTTAACATCCTGCTTCCTCTCCACAATGTCCAGATCTAACAGGCAGTTGATGACGTTCAGCAGCACTTCACACACTCTCGGCGTGGCCTGATTCAGAGCAATGAAGTGAATGGCTTGGAGTATGACCTTGTAATTCAAATGTCCGTTTTTCTGTATGTAGTGGACTGACCCTGGTACCTCATGAACCTCCTCTTCATGGCTGTAGTTTATGTCTGAGTCTGTCATGCTACGAGGAAGAGACCCTTCTTTCTCTTTCTTTTGTTGCTGAGCTTGATCATCGACGGAAAACACTGACGGAAATTTATCTCTCTGAGCGGCCGTGTCCTTCATCCAACTTGGATTGTGCATTTCAAAAATGTTTTTCCTGCCTCTAATTCCATTGGAGGCCTCCATTGGCTTGCTAATCTTCTGCCTATTCCTTTGCCTATCCCACACCTCGTGCTCCGATACCATTATCATTGGCTTCTGTTTCTCATCCTCGGATGACACTACATCTGACCGCCCTTCAGTGCCTGTTCTGTTCTCCGCATGACTGGAGTCTCCCAACTGCGAGGATGACGAGGAACTATGGCTACTGGTCAACAGGGAATCATAGTCAGAGCCCTGCTGCTGCTTATATTTAGCATCAGATGTTTTAATCAGATACAGGGGGAATGACACTGTCTTCTGACCTTTATTTCCGGGATCCACATCCAACTCCTGTGTAGATGTGGCTGCACTTGAGGAATCTTCCTTCTTGGTGAGATACTGTTCGTAAATTCTCTCATTGTACTTCTTCCCTTTGTTTCTCACTTTTTCAAAATTTAAGAATTCATTGGTCAAATGACTGTAGGGACCATCATCTTTTGTTGGGGACCCGGCAAGGTAAAAAGTGGGCTTCCTATCTTTGAAAGGTGGGCTTTTGCTGTCCTCAGGCCCAAGGGTTTTAAACTTTTTATACGCCTGCTGGGTAATACCACCAGTGTCCTGGGCAGGGATTATTTTATGATCCAATGCAGGCGAGATCTCTCCAGCACTTGGAATTGTTTCTAGTCGGCTAGAGGGTTTCTTAATTCCCAGTTTGGCTTTTCCGTATGATTTTTCTACTCCATGCAATGGAATACTTTGACTTCTCAGTAGTTTAAAATCTTGGAATGGCAGGGAATGACTTCTTTCTCGTTCCGAGTAATCTCTTCTCAAATACTCATCGCAAACTTCTAGCAGCCTCTGATGGACATACTTTAATGCCCAGAAAACACCGTCCTCTGACCAGTGCAAGCTGAAGAGACAGCGCAAAACTGCAATGTCAAAGTAACTGGCACTGAGTATATCTGGTGCAGTTGGTCCTCTTATCCCACTTGTTACAGCACTGGCAAGTCTCTGCTTCACCAACTCCTCATCCACAGAGGTGGATAGTTGAAAGGTAAACAAGTTGGGCTCCAAGGTAAATGTATCTGTGCTTTCTTTTCTGTTGCACTGACAAGATCTTTCCTCCTGATCTCGGCTAGAAATGACATTGTTACAGTGTTCACACAACACCTCCATGTTAACAGAGTGGGAATCTGTGGTAGATATGGGACAAATGTCACTCCATCTTGCAAGAGGCGCATGTATGGAGTGTTGGTCATTGAAGCTGGATTTACGGCTGGCCCCAGAAGGTTCTGCAAGGAAGCTAAGATTCTCCCTAGAAGTGCCTTTGCCAATGTAAATATTAGCAGCATTTGTATTCACTTTAAGCAGGTTGTGCTGAGCTTTAAGAATATTTCTCTGAGGCTTAACAGGTGTGGAGAAGCACGGTATGTCGGGTTGTCTGTAGTCCCATAATGGCTGCCAGAACCTCAGGCCATTCTCCAATTTCAGAGTCTGGAAATCTGAGTCCCTCAAGAGGTGGATTACAGGGGCTAGAAGATACACTAAGAGCTGGACTGTACAGAGAGAGTGCAGTTGTACTGAGGCACCATTTCTAGCAGGGTCAGTTTCCAGGTCTTCACATTCGGAGGCAGCATCAAGAATGATCCAATGAAGAATATACAACAGTTTCACCTCACTGGGTCCAAACTGGGCATCTTAAACATGAATCAAGGAATAAAATGCATTTCAATATTATATATGTTTTTATATATATTGTGTTTTCTATAGAATCTTTGCAAAATAAAATATACCTTTAAAACTAATTTTGGTAAATAATAAAAGTTTAATTTTCACACATAGATAGCATCTTCCATTTTACCCATCATTTAAATATAATTTACTATTCATGTTCTTAGAGCATTTAATGCATTTCATCCAATATTGTAAATGAATAACTATAATGAATGTCAAAAAAGAGGAAAGAAAGAATATATAGAGAAAATTAAATTATCATAAAATGCATAATTTTCTATATGTGTAATATAGTTTACCCTGGTCACACTGTTTACACTGCTGAATGAGAGCCGCACATGCATGCATGACATGGGGAAACGCCGCCTGAATGACCTTCCATCTTGGCACACTCTGTATGGCCTCACAGAGACTCGGAGACAGACCATGCAAAATATTCTGTACCACCACCCTCTCCAGAGACTATAGTGTATAACCAAACCATGCACATGTATTGAAGTATATTAAAGTATATGATAAGCATAAAAATCATCATCAATATTTTTTTTAAGTTTTAAAGAAGAAAGAAATAATAAATAGTTATTGTTAAATGTATATGTACATGATCAACATATTAAATCATGGAATTCAAAAAATTGTAATGAAGGAAAATTAAGAGTTACGTACCATCTAGCTATTTATTTCGTTTTTGTATTAAAGTGCTTAAAAATTGTTTGTGATGATTAAGAAGTACATGTATTACATAATGATACAAGGACCAAAACTCACAACACAGGCAGCTTCGCATAGTTTTCCTAGTTTAGGCCGAATGAATGGGCTGAAATAGTAAATAGTAAATAATGAAATAATATATAAAAAAATTTAAAATGTAACCACAATAAAGTGTATATTTGTTTTGGATTTTTTTCAATACTCATGTGTAATATACTGTTAATAATGTCTGAACTTACAACTTTCTATAACTTAATACCTTGGAAGCTGTCTTTTTATACTGAAACCTGTTCAGCAGAGCTGAAGGTACATGTATGCAGATGCTTGCAATTTTTTTTTTAAATAAAACACGTACAACTTTAAGTTCAAAAGTGTCTACTCTAAGTACTAGACAGCTGCTGTTCCTTCAAATCCATTCTTGGTATTTTATCAAAACATAACATGTTTAATAGTGTAAGTTGGTCAGACGGGTCTACACACACACTCATGTAAAAAAATATGTCTATACTCTGTCCCAAGATATCCTCAATTGTCATTTTGCTTAATTACTCAATTTTTATAAATATTAAACGATGTTCATTCAAAAGTATGAAAAATTTCCAAGATTTAATTCTCAGTTGAAACGCCCCCGTTAGCTTATCATGTTTCAATACAATGCTAAAAAATGTGATGTCTACGTGGATTTTGTACTGCAGTAAGCCCGGATGATAACGTTGAAAAATTGCGTGAGGTATTCCGAGTGATTCCGAATGGAGAAAAGATGTAAACATTCCCCATTATAAATATCCGATAGAAATCTGTTTTCGATACTGTGAATTTTTTCGAGTGAAAAATGATCAAGTGTCAATGAAGATATCTTGGAAATTTTCCCTTTCATCGAATTTAATTGCACTTCTTTCATAGGTAAATATCTTGGGTCAGACTATCAGTAACTCTAAGTAGCAAAATTAAGGAGCATAAATTGAATATTTTGGGAAAAGTATCTTTTATATCTGGACCTGAAAATAACTATTAGTATGTAAATAATTGCTTTTATTTCTATCTTTTGGTGAAAAGTGTCGAGGCTAAAAACCTGGATGGAGAGTCAGCCTATCAGAACAGTTGTGTTGACATAAATTTGGCTAGTTTTATTCCATACAAGGGTAAGATTAATATATAAATTAAAGCATCCGAATTTCGCCCTAAATTAGTAAACATCAATTTTAATATCATTTTTTAAATATTATTTCCAAAACATCATAAACTGTTTCGCTATTTAATTATTTATGTAAATAAACTCCGGAAAACTTTCAATTTGCATAGCATTATCATATTGAGGAAATACGAGAGCACCTTGTCTGTCTCCAGAAAAAAGACTGTATCGGGAGCGGAATTGTCTGGTCGCCCTCTGTGTCGTCTGTGGGGTGGTTCTTTCGCTTCGGCATGCTTTAAAATGCCGATCGTGCGTTGTGTTATGTCATTTAGAGTCTGCGAATATACATTCAATGATTTCATACATCAAAAATGGCTTCTGATGCTGAATATGACCTTTGACCTTGTGAAAGATAAGCTCTAGAGACGGACGCGAATGGAATTATTGATTCCGGATACACACATCGGTGCGTTTACTGGTAGCCTGCACAAGCGTCTGACGTTAAAAATATTTCTGTTTATAATAAGATAGTTTCCTGTGACATAATAATAATAATTATCATAGTAGAGGGAATTATCTTTTTATAAAAACAAATATCTTTAACGTCAGGCGCCAGTTGTAGTCAGTTTTCTTTAAATTTTATTAATGTTGATCTAACATATGCATGGCCCACGATCATTTGATATCCTTTATGGCATTGTGTATATCAATTAACTTAATATTGTGTGCTAGCACACTGTTCTGGAATTTATTGACCCATTTTATTTATGTCCAGTATACAAGATAATCATTATCGAAAATATCAAGTTAATAAATAAAATCGACACACCTGCAGAAAAAGAAATGCGGCTTGAATTTAATATACCTAAATTATATGCGAATCCCTTTAAAATTCTTTGTGGATAATATATTGAATATTCGGAATCATAAATTTGTCACCCTTCCAGTCCATTTATTTTTTTTTAACTGGGAAACAATGGTTCATACTATAAGAGACATTCAAGCTCACTATATTACACAGACTCGCTGACAATAGAATACATTGTATAGCCCTCTGTAACTACACGTTAACGGTTTCGTATACATTTAGCGAGATGATGCTACAACCAGCCCCATGTGGAGGCCTCTCAATGCGTTCCTGTCTTATCAAGGGGCGTTTTGTACGAGCTTCGATTTTTACGATCTCACGTGCGGGACATTTATTGATCAAAGGAACAATTGTATTGACTTCCATGTCATACGTAACTTATCTGGCTCACGATGAAAAGTGTCCCGTTATAAAGAAATTACATGCATGAATGATAAACACTTTTACACATGTCTTTTAAAAATCATCTGCTGTAGAGATGTTCCTCGTATATCTTATTAAGTAAACGAACATGCATTATGATTTGAATGTATGGATACTTAATAAATGTTTGCATTGAACTGTTTTATCAGCATGAACAAACAATATAATCCTGAATATCGTGTTTGCAAAGATTATTAGTTTCGACCCATTCGGGATTGAAATAAATTACAGCTTCTTCAATATGCGTTAAACTAAGTATAAAATGAAAGCATTGTCTTAAAAAAACACCCCTCTTTTAATTCTCCATATCTTTCCGGCTGTAAACTATTTCATTCAGCTAGAATATCTTACGTGTATGGTGCTTTGAGGGTTGTGTAATTTTATTTATATACAAAGAATTCAATGGGATGTGTCCCTATCTTATTTTTTGTAAATTATTTTTTACCCGGTTTTATGTACAGTTAATATTAAAAATACATGTATTCTCGGCTAATAATTCAAATGCGTCAAAAACAAAGCGAAATTCAGCATTCAATCGTTTCAACTAAATCACTATTATAATATTGTTTCTATTTCGTCTGTCCGATCAGTCTCGAAAGCCATGTATGGACTAGATTTTTTTTTTCATTTAATGAGTTAATGACTGACACTTATTTGGTTTGGTGTAACGCTGTTGTCCTTGTTTTGTAAAAATAGTGGGACATTGTCATGTGCGCAGAGTCATATTTTTTTCTCGGGGAGTGGGGGGGGGGGGGGGGGTTGGAGGAGTGGGGGTCCTGGAAGGCCTAGTTAACGACAACACATCAATTTATATGTGAATCTGAGTTTTTGGCGGGGGAGGGGGTATTCGATCATGAATGTTATAGATATAGGACGTGATGTGTGTGTAACTGCGTGGTGCGTGCGTGTGTGTGTGTGTTTGGTGTAACGCTGTTGTCCTTGTTTTGTAAAAATAGTGGGACATTGTCATGTGCGCAGAGTCATATTTTTTTCTCGGGGGGGGGGGGGGGAGTGGGGGGGGGGGTTGGAGGAGTGGGGGTCCTGGAAGGCCTAGTTAACGACAACACATCAATTTATATGTGAATCTGAGTTTTTGGCGGGGGAGGGGGTATTCGATCATGAATGTTATAGATATAGGACGTGATGTGTGTGTAACTGCGTGGTGCGTGCGTGTGTGTGTGGGGGGGGGGGGTGTTAATGTCAGCCAATAAAGCGGAATTTGGGGGTGACGTGAAAGGGCTGCCGTACGTAGTATGAGAGCATCATAACAGGGAAATATTAACCACCGCAAACAAAGTGCTAGATCTGACACAACAATCTGAAAGGAAACATGCCTCCCAAGTTTGTAAGTACTATATTCCTTCATCCTTCATTACCTACTAAATCTGGCGATTAACTAAGCGGTAACATTATCTATAATAAGATAAATGGAGATGTGCAGGATTCTTTGTGTGTCTGCATGTATGCTTAATATGCGCATGTTTAATTAGGAAATACACGTGTAATGTCGTGTAATAATCTTACATGACTTTAAGAAGGCAGATTTGGATATTTTCTCATTATTCATCAACATTATAATATCAAGTTTGAATCAAACTTTAATCTTCTTTCATGATCGAACTGTGTATAAAACAAACTTGCGTCAAAACACAAACTTCGAGTGAAATGAAACGGTAATCAAAAATTATGTTAATGTTCAAACCACTGATTTCATTAAGCTTATTTAGCCATGTTTGTTTGTGTGTGCCGATAAACATCGAAGTTTCCCTTTCTCTCTCCCCGGCTAACGCCCTGGCGATGTGTGTAAATACAATTAACTGTCTGCCAAACCCTCCATTATCGCTGGAAACTTAAGCTTCCCCTTAGTGTGTCGAAAGACAAGCTTTATGTACGCGCCTATAATATCTAACTACTTCAGAATTATTACTTTTTTGGGAGTAGAAGGATTTAATTAAAATACTCGGGTTCAGTCACTGCAATAATGTGTTGCGTTCATTGACACCTCCTCCTTAACTATAAATTGGCATTTACAAGATCTATGTGTATTGTACATGTAAGAAATCCATCCTTTGAAGTCGATTTCATGCATCAGAAAATCCCATTATGCTTCACTTGAAATGTATGAAACCGTTATGGAATGCTGTTAATAAAGTGTTTCTTGCACGTGAAACTTGCGGTCAATGAGAGAGAGAGAGAGAGAGAGAGAGAGAGAGAGAGAGAGAGAGAGGGGGGGTGTACACACTCTAATTTTCACTATTTTCGACCGACGGGGGGGGGGGGGGTAGTAGAACAATGTTTATTTTTTTGTACGAAAAATGTCTATTGCAAGCACGTACAAATTGTACACACTGTCTGATTTTCGCTGTTTTTACCTTTTGTCTATACTAGGGCGGTGGTGAGAAGTGTGGTATCTGTAGTAAATCAGTGTACGCTGCCGAGAGGATAGAGGCGGGGGACACACCCTACCACAAGCTGTGCTTCAAGTGTTCCGAATGTAAAATGAGTCTCAAGTAAGTGTTAGATTTCTTTAATATGATGATAACAGTACCCTCAGTTATTATCAGTCTACCTTAAATAACCTTCCCCTCCTATTTTTTTTAAATGAAATTTAAGGGGAAAAAAGAAACAAATTGTTTTAAAACAATTTCAGTGTCATGACTCAAGATAACCTGGAATAAGCTACACACCTTACAGGCTGTGCGTTTCTGGCAGACAGAAATGAAATTCTTGGCTTTTGCGGATTATACAGTCGGATCATGATTTTAAACATATGCTATACAACTGATTTTTTTCTTCTTTAAATCATGTTGATTTCTAAGAATATTTCCTCCAGTGCTGTTTTCTTGTATCTGAATGGGAGAAAAACAAATCTCTATCTATACTCTCGTGCACTGGCAGAAATTCTACACCGCCTACGCTACATAGCTACGAAACACGTGCATTATTTTTGTGTATTTAAGTGAAAAAAAAAATAATTTCGTTTCAGGTTAAACACGTATGCACAGGCCGATGGCATTCTGTACTGCAAGAAGCACTATCAGGAGATAGTGGTTGCCAAGAACACACAGACCCCCGTATTATAGCTGAGCAGCCAGGAGATTCTGTGTGTCAGTGATCTTTGTAGCTCGTTAATATACTGCTATTTTAAAATGGTTGTAATTTGTCCCGTGTGTCGGTGCTAGTTCATCTATCTATACATCATGTACACAATATCTGATTATTTTGAATAAAATTATTAGTTTTATTAGAAACTTATTATTTTTTTTTTGTGGGGTAAGGATGGGGGATTGTTGTTATACGACGAAAATGTTGTGCTACTATTTACAAGGGTACGTTCAAGATCGTTCAGTTTTCTTCTTATAACGCTGGTATATATATGTCACACGTTGAACTATAAAACGCACCAGCATATCATGTTATAATAGTATCCATAAATGTAAAAGATAATGATTTGCAAATCCGATGCCTTAATTGTGGATTATTATATTTTACATTGATGAGTTTATGGTAACACAGATAACACAAAGAAATTCAGTTCATAAAATGATTTTAGCTATATACATGTATCTACATTCTTTATCATATTAAAAAAAAATATTTTTGTTTGTTTGTTTGTTTGTTTGTTGTGGTGTTTTCTTTGGACATTTTTGTTGGTTGTTGTTGTTGTTGTTGTTTTATTTCCTCTCTATCGAATCGACCTAAATAAAGAGCATTTCCTAGACAGGTCGATATGATAATGTAAAACTTGTTTGTTGATATATAATCATCCTTAACGTACTTGGGTTTCTTGAACAACAAGATCAGACATTTATGTCATGTTCTTGGGATGTAATTCATGTAAAGTACCGGTATATAAGATAATGTGGATCTACACATCATCTACACTTTTTATTTGCGAGTGATTATTAAAAACAACCACTGGCATTAAGGAAAATAATGTACAGAAATAATTATTTGCTAACTCTTTAGTCATGCTAATGATGTCATAATTAAATCTTCTTATCTGGATATAGTTGTTGCTTCGTAAATAACACGTGTAGTGGCGGATCCAGGATTTCTTAAAAGGGGGCAAAAGGCCGGGGGTGTTAGGGGCCCAGTAGCGAAGCCGCTAGAAGCTCCCATGCATGTTTTGCAGGCACGGAGCATCGGGGGGGGGGGGGGGGGGTATGAAAGATTTTTCTTTTTACATACAAAAAATGAATTAACATGGACCCCCCCCCCCCCCACTGAAACAGAAACATTGAAAACAGTGAAATTGCGCGGATTAGGATTTTTAGGATTATCAAGTAGGCAATTTTTTTTCCTTGTCAAGTTTTTTGGGTTGAGTCTCTCCCCCCCCCCTTTCAAAAAACGTCTGTTACTTGCCTGTTTTGGGTTCTTTATGACACTTTTTTTATTCTAGCTACTCTTGACAAGTTATAAAATCAATGAAAAACAACAATTGAATGATTTTTACATGTTAATTTCTATAACAATGGCTGTTTTTATTCGTATAAAGCAGCCCATCTCACCCAGCACATCCTTATATCTCTAGCACCACTGCACCAGCCAGGATGTTCTAGGGAAAATTTCCAGTCTTTTGAATTTGTTTAGAACCATTTCAGATTTGAGTCTCAATATCCTTGAAATCATGATTTTTTATGAACTGCTTGATTCATTTCAAGTCCAACTTCTTGAAAAATATAAATTATATTTACTCAACTAACTGTACGCGATCACGGCGTATAACACAAAGTCTTAAGGTACGGCTCACAAAATTTTCATAACTGAACTGAAGTTGTGATGTTAACGATCATGTATTTAACAAAATATAGTACTGACTAACCAAATAGCATCTTCGCTAGCCAAGGATTTTCGGTCCACTCTGCTCCCAAGGGTTTATGGGGAGCAGAGTGGACCGAAAACCCTTGGCTAGCGAAGATGTCCAAATAGCTAAAGGAATAGTTTGGTGCATGATCAGGGAATAGTCCAATGACATTACATGTAATTTCAAATTTTGACTGAAATTATGGAAAGCTAATGCGCGAATCTAGAGGAGGGGGGTGGGGGGGATTCAAATTTCTTCAATTCACATGGTAAAATGACTGAAAATATGCCTCGGACGATGGTGTCCAAGCCCCTCACCCTCCGACAAACTCAATACTTCTCGCCCCCCCCCCCCCCCGTAAAAAAAATTGGATCCGCGCATGAAGCTAAGTGTGACATGTCCAAAGAAACACATCATGAGTAAATAACATTGATATCCTGAAACAGGAACAAATAAACTCGAGTTATAGATCGTTCACGACTTATAATTCAGCATCTAGTATATTATTCTACATGTATAGCAAATCAGGCGCAAAATGTTATCGAATTTATTTCAGTAGTTTTTCTAATTTTTTCTTTTCAATCCGTCCGTTAAAGGAAAAAATACACATCCAAATATAAATACATGTATCATGTTTATACATCCATTCATACCGGTATATAGTGGAGTAGGATTTTTAACTCTAAGGCTCGATGCATGCGTTGCGGTATGTCCAGGTGCCTGTCACAGTGTGGTTTAACTTAAATCAACAACAAACGGTCGGATATTAAGCACAGATATTTCATCAAATTTGTGACTTATTAAATGCTATCGATATAACACTAATGAACTACTAGTATAGTCTAAAACCAGAGGTCTAAAACTTTATTTTTAAAATAAGCTTGCACCAATTTAAATTATTTTCTTTGATGAGGATTGTAATCTTTTAGTTTTTGATGTATTTAAACGCATACATAACCTCAAGGATATATGTATTATGCAATATAATAGCATTACAACATCAATTTTGAAATGTTTGAAATTATTATCTATTGATAAGACTTCTGTTAAAAGAATTCCTAATCCATGTATGCCAGTGTTTTTTTTTTTTTTTTGCAACCTGTTTTAATATCAGAAAAATGTACTAAAATCATTTACAACTACTAGTATTTGAATGAGAAAGATATTATTTTCTTGTCTGATGGTGAAAAAGGTGCCAACACTGAATGGTTTTCTTTGTCATTCAAAGGTGAAATTTAATGTTGAAAGATATGCTGCAATTCAAAGTTTCAAAGTGCATAAATTTGAAAAACAATGATATATTTGACTGATAATTTTCTTCTCTGTTTTTGTTTTCCTATGTTTTTGTTTTGTTTTGTTTTTTACTCTTGTGTATTATTAACTTTACAGCTATTAATCCTTTTCCTTACTTTAATTCTGTGTTTTTTGTTTTTGTTTTTTGTTTTTTGTTTTTTGTTTTTTTTTTTCTTCAAGCAAGTAACCACTGCTTAGCATTATAAAAGTGCATGTACATATAGTTTGTAATCTAAATATTAAGGCGAGTGTGTGAGCTGGTGTACTTATGTGTGGTTTTTGTGGATGTTATTGTGTGTATGCTTGTATTTCATAAATAAATATATTATATAAAAAAAAATTTAAAATTATTTATATGTATACAAGAAGCCGGAATGTTTTCCGTTACTACTCGACTCTTATGTATAGAAATAGCGGAAGTGGAATTTCGAGCCCAACACCTCTTTTCAAGGAGACGATTAATTCGTGATGACTAGTCAATTTTGGTATGTTTTAATGATTACGTTACTTATAAACATTATTCCTCAGATTGACAAAATTATTTTAATGATGATAGCAAAGACCATCAACGGTCATACCCCGATTTTATTTGTGAAAATGATCGGGCTCGGCCTAGCGTGGGTTTTCACCACAAAAGCCGCCATGACAGTGCAAACAAGAAGTACAGAAAAACACTGCATTTCTTGCTACATTATGCGTTATAAACAACATAAATATTTCCAGTTTCCCAAAATGTTGTAAATGAAATAAATTAATCACTTCTCTATACTTGAGTTCCTTTTTTACCAGGATATTTTGTAGTTCATAATTGAGCTGTGACGTAACAAATTGGTGAAATTTTCAGCGGGAAATTTTGATTCACTTTTGCTATATATATGTAATGTACAAGGGTTTAAAAGGAAATGAGAAACATTACTTGCCCCACAATTTGTTTTAAAGATTGTAGTCCAATCCAAACATGCCTATGGAAATAAGTTCATTGTCTGCTATCTTTGGAATAATAACTATTAGACTCTCACAATATTAAACATTGATTGTCATAAGGCTGTATAATGATTGCTTCAGGATGGGGATGTACCCATGGATATATTGAAAAAAAAGGAATGTTTCAAACGGAGACTACTTACCTTTTTTGAGCTGCTAGACCAGGCTAAGTGCAATTTAAAACGAGCTAGGATTTTAAAAATAATTTCTTATGACTTAAATTATCTGGTTCAGGCTGCCAAGGAACACAATACAGCTAGTTCACTTTTTTGCAAAGTTTCAATTGGTGTACATGTTAAGTTAAATAATTTGCTTAAATTTGGGCTGTAACATCGTTATTTACTTAGTGAAATGTCGAACGTACAGGAGATTTTCAATTTTTTTTTTCTAAAGATGTTTGATGATCAGATAATATATATATTATATAGTGAATAGCTTGTGCTGATGTGTTGCTATGATCTAGCATGTTTTGTTTTTTTTTAATGATACATAATGATATGAGGTAGAATATACATGCTAAATGATTTGAGGAAACTAAAACTTGCCTTGTTTCCAAATTTAACTTAAAGAAGTTAAATCATTTTCAATAAAAAGTTGTAATTGAATTTTTCTATTGATTTAACAAATCAACAATGTAATCAGTAGAGGTGTAACAATATGGCGATATATCGATCGTATTGATCATGAGGGCCCACGATACGCGTATCGTATCGTCACTTGTGTATCGTGATACACTGTATGAGTTAATTTTCATTAACTTTCTAGAATAAATACATAGTACTTTACTAGCATGAAGACATTAAGAAATTTCAATTAAAGTTAGAAATAATTTGTTCATCAATTGAACTGTATATCTACAGTTTGTTGATTGATTTTTTTTAATAGTTGACATATTTCCTTCATTCAATACTATTTCTTATAGAGGTAGGCAACATAGATACCAGTTTATTTATAGTTGAAAACTATATTGTGATACGTGATGTATCGCATTGATATATCGTGATGCGTATCGTATCGTGAGGTAGCTGGCGATACTCAAGCCTAGTAATCAGTAATGCTATTATCATTTCTGTTGCCTTGCATTTATGTGAAAGATAAACAATTGCTTTTGATACACCAGGAAGTATTTCATTTCAACTTGCTGTCATTTGCCTGTTTGTTTTTGTGGATTAACTTTTCTTGTTCAACACTTAATAAATGTCTTTTTATAAATCAAAGTGAATGGTTGAAAAAGCATTGTCCATAAGAAGAGCATTCATAACATTCAAATCATTAATCAAGTAATGGTATGCAATATTATGTTTTCATTACAATTTTAGATTTTATGAAAAGAAAATATGGCAGTTAAAATGGACACAAGCAGGGTGGATGCCCTAAAACAGACCGTAGAAGAAGTAGTAAGTTCTTATTAATTATTTATCAATAACTACTAGTTACTATAAAACGTTAAACCTTTAAAATCTTTGTTTCAGCAAAGTATATTATTTCTCTTAATCATTGTATTTAGGAAATGTGAAGAATTTGTGACTAAGGTTTTTTTGAGGATTTTTTTAAATGACAAAATGTGCATTTTTTTTCAGTGTGTAGAGCTGGCAAGTCTTGGTGAGGAATCCTTGTTTATGTCCATCAATTTAAAACAGAGAAGTTGCTTCTACCTTGGATCGGAACCTGGCAAGGAGTTCCTTACAAAGAGAATGGACGTCATTGAAAACTTCTACCACTTTATCAACAGTATGTTTATAGCTAACTAAATTGAAATTCAAACATTCCTTGCACATGTAAAAGTCAGTTTGGTGTTACTTTAGATCTGCATGTAATATGTGCCAATTGAAATAGGAAAATCTTAATAAGGTTAGGAAAGATAATTTGTGTTTTTCTTTAGATGTATGTCTTCTTTTGAATCCTTTAAAATTGTACTGTACTGCATTGAGTGAAACTGATTATGTTATGTAATTTTACCCCACAGTTGTTAGATTATTAAATATGTAGTGAGTCATGCTATACAAATTTTTTTAAAAATAAAATGTTGCAAAAATGATCATGGGCATATGACCCAAAGTCATTCAACCTGTATGTTTAAGCTTAAATGATATACTTGACTGTGGAGTGATTCAACATGTTAGTATATTAAAAAAAAAGACACTCTTTACACTCAATTAGTGTTTAGACTTTAGAACATGTATTTTCCAGACTACATTTGACAAAATGTTTTAAGGTTGCATTCAATGTTGTTGACAAAGAATTTATATCTAAACATTGAGAAAACATATTTAGATTTCAACATAATGTAATTTAATGATAAAAATACGGTAATGATAATTAAAAAATGATGTCCAATATCTTCACTTTATGCACAGGGGTATTATTGAAATCATTTTGATCAAGTATTGAAATAATCCTTTACTAAGAACATTGTCACCTTTGGGTAGGACAGATGCAGAGAAATTGACACTTTTCTTATGTAAGAATTAATTTGGTATTGTCATAAATCAATAGAAAACACTTTATTATTTTGTATTTGCAGCTCACTATCCACTTGATGAGTCAGAGCAGCAGAGTACAACTTCATCACCAACCAAGTCTACACAGTATACAGGTGATATAGACTTTGAGAAAATTCCACAGAATCCACAGCCAACCGAGTCTGATGCAGACGATTCCAACTCTTTCACTATCGACAATGAGATGAGGGAGGACCCTGATTTTGAGCACAACTTAAAAAAGAACTCATTAGCATCACTGTTTAAAAAACGCTCCGTTGGGAGACCAAGAAAGATGGATATTTTTGATGGGCGGGACAGAAATGCCACTTTGTTAGAAGATATGGAAAAAGTTATCATGAACAAACCTGTCGTATCAGAAATACCATTTGGAGATCAGCTGAACAATCTTAGTGAGAGTGGAAGTAAGATAGAAAAGATTGTTACATCAGATGTAGAGTTTGTAAAATCATTAAGAAATAATAGGAAATGCCTTCTAATTTGTGGAAACTGTGGAACCCCATGCTCTTGGAAAAGGTCTATGTTGACACATTTGGGGATTTGCAAAGGAAAGAAGAAAGATCAGAAAGAAGAGAAAGAGGTCACAACAACAGTTGTCATGCAAGAGAAACCTCCTGAAACCAAAGTAACTGAAACAATAGCATCAGAAGGCGGACAGATAGTAATAGAACTTGTAGATGGAAATGGAGAACAGCAAATTGCAGTACTTCAAGCCTCACCAGAAGACACATTAGCTCAAAATTTACAGTTGCAAAGAGAAGTTGCGAAACAAACTGATGATCCTCTGGCACAAGCTATACAGAGTATAACAGAAACTGAAAGCCAAAATGAATCACAACCATCTGTAGACAAGACACAAAAAGAGGAATCAAATCAACCAGCAGAAAAAGAATCTCAACAAGTCAGCACTACAGAAATGATGGAAGCATCACAAATAGAACATGGAACCTCCAAAACTAAGCAGGCTACAGAAGAGCCAATTTCTAGTCAAGACGATGGCAACAGCCAAGATTCCAAATTTAGTCGAATCAGTGAAGACAACGATGATACACTAGACAGCACAATGGATGATGAAGAAATGGTGAAAAACTTGGAAGATATAGAAGCAATGGAATCTCTTATCATGACATCTGGAGCTAGCGAGAACAAGAAAAAAGAGAGTAAGGAAGACAGTGATGAAGCAGAAATTGAAGAGGAAAACTTTGAAGAACCAATGGAAGATGATGATGATCCAGATTTTAATGGCCAAGAGGAGGCAAGGGAAGAAGTTGAGATTGCAACTCCAAGGACACGTTCTAGACGTCAGATAAAAATGAGCAAAAAGTATGAAGAATATATTGTAAAAGTAAAAAAGGAACCTGTTGAAGACTCTCAGACTCCTGAGGAAAACCTGAAAGCAAATGAAAGCACTGCATCTCCAATGACACGGAAGAGAAAAGCAGAAGAGTCTCCCACAGTAGCAAAATCTCCTAGAGGAAGGAAGCCTAAAAATCAAGGGGAAGCAGAGAAAACACCTGGGCCAGCAAGTAAGAAGGCTAAAACAGGTGAGGATGATTCTGCAACAGAGGTAGTCACACCTAAAAGAGGGAGAGGACGACCTCCCAAGACTCCAAAACCTGCTTCAAAGGAGGAAACAGCAGAAAAAATCCAGGATGAAACAAAGGAGGGGAAGGAAGAAAAATCTGCAAAAGGAGAAAAAGATGAAACACCAGAAGAAGATGTGCTCGGGGAAGAAGAAGAGGAGGCTCTTGATGACACAGTAAAAGATGAAGATTATGATGAAGAAGTGGAGGAATTTGTTGAGCCAGTTAAAAAGGTGAAAGGAAAAAGAGGAAGAAAGCGTGGTGGTAAGAAAGAAAATGAAACTGGATACAAGATAACAGCGCAAGATGTCAACGATGCCGCAGACATTGGTGAAGAAAAGGGAGACTTTAGATGTAAGCAGTGCAACATTGTCATCAAATGGAAAAGGTCATTTATGAGACACATTGAGCAACATAGACTGTTGAATGATGGTAAGACAGATTATCTCAAATGTCCAGAATGTAATCGAGAATTCGTATCGGAATGGGAGATGAAGAATCATATGAGAGGCAAACACAAAATGCTGGGAGTCTTCGAGTGTGATACATGCCCAAGGAAGTTTAATACGGCTATACAGTACAAAAACCACAAAAAAGAATGTTCTGAAGAAAACCCAATGCCTGAAGATCCAGAAGAATCTGAAGAGAAGCCTTTCACTTGCAACTACTGTCTGTTCAAGTTTAAGAGCGAAGACCAGCTCATTACACACAAAGAGCTGCATAACATCGTGGAATTCAAATGCGATGAATGCGGGAAGGTGTTTCCCGAAGGATATAGGCTGAAGAATCACAAACGTGATGCACATGACAAATCCAAACACTTTGCATGCGATATCTGTGGAAAGGTTTTCACCAGTACAAGATACTTGCACAGACATCGTGTATGTGTTCACAAGCAAACAGATAGTGTCTGCAGAGTCTGTGCAAAACTGTTCCCAACAAAAGAAGAGCTAAGATTGCATATTAAAACTGCCCACGAAGAAACTGATTCTCTAACGTGTGGAGTGTGCAAGAAGAAATTTACCTCGCTTCGAGATTTGGATGCCCATAGACCAGAACACTATGGCTACCAGTGTGACACTTGTGGAAAGAAGTTTCAGAAACTGATCAAACTCAGAGAGCATGTTCATTCACACACCGGAAATTACCCCTATTATTGTGAATTCTGTAGAAAGGGCTTCCTACATATGCATGCTTTGGAAACTCATCTTTTGACCCATGAGACAAACAGGCCAATATATATTTGTGACGTATGTGGCCAGCAATTCAAAACTAAAACCATTCTGCTAAAGCATGCCAATGTACACAAGGAAACAGTTGATTATCCATGCAAGTTTTGTGACACTGCATACAGAACTCCTGATGGGTTAAAGATTCACATGATAGAAGTCCACATGAGTGAAGAACAGATTAAATCTTGCGGTCTAGAAATTTTCAAATGTGAAATATGCGACAAAGTCATGGCCCGAAAGCAACATTATGATCGCCATAAAGCACAGCATTTGGGACTGAAGAAATACAAGTGCGAGGAATGTAACATGTCTTTCTACACCCAGTATCACCTCAACCGCCACCACAAACTGCACCACGATCAAAGCAAGTTTGCCAATCAGAGGTCTATGCTCCAGCAACACCAAGAAGAAGGGAAGGAACAGACCGAGGAGATTATTACAGAGACGATTGTGGAAGAGAATGTGGATAATGCCGAAACAATACAGTACATAGGGACACTTGAAGACGGCAGCCACCAGGTCCAGACCATCAGCTACGCCATGAGTGGAGAAGGCGGCGAGGAGCACCAGATGGTGGAGTTTGTAGTCATTAACGTACCTCAAGACTCGGTGGCCGAGGTGGTGGAGCAGCAAGAAGGCGCGGAAGGAGAGGTCGTTGCGCACGTGACTGAAGACGGCACCGTGGTTCATTCAACTCAAGTGTCGGAGATGCAAACAGAGCCCGATCATCAGAATCCACAAGAAGTGACGACAACAATCACAGCAGAAGACGAAAACGATGTGGTCCAGTCGATACTTAATTTGCAAGAAGCCATCAATATGGGTTGAGGTGTTTGTGGAATTTATTCACGTATTTAAATTAATAAGAGCAATTGTGTTTTTCAAAATCTAAACTGATTTATCTGAACTACCTTCCCGATCTTTTGTAATTAGTTTGAGTCTGACATTTACGTAAAATGACTATTTTTAAATCAGTGATGTAACAGGAAAAAAAACCCATGTGTTGAACTTGATTTCCATTTATATTATTATATCATGTATATATGTAAATAATTTTGTTTAGCTTGTTCTTGTCAACAGTTCATTATGTACGAGTTTTTTAATTGAAATGTTATTTATTTGGCAACTATTAAGAGACTGTTCATCGTATTACAATTCATAAAGGTACTTAGTTTTTCTTCCTTTTCTTTTAACGCCTTACTGTTTTCAATATATTTATTTTCGATTGTTGAGGTATATGAGAATGACATCTTGAATGTACACCATGTTAATCAAATAATGGAAATATTATTTATGAAGTTGAAAAATAAAATTAAAAAATCAAGGTTTTTCTTTTTGGTGGGACATTCAGTCTTGGTATATTGTAAGTTTCAGGGGGCGATTTGTGCAGCACAAATTTTTAACAGACATATGTCACACGGAATGTTTGCAGTCAAATTATTGTAAACTACATGTAATAAATGCGCGGATCTAGTCGGTGGGGGGGGGGGGGGGGGGGGGGGCTCCCCCTGGAAATATTCACTTTGTAAATTTAACGAAAAAAGGCCTCGGACAATCCCCACTGAAAAATTTCCTGGATCCGTACATGAATTAATGGGAATAGGTGGCTTTTCGCGTAAGACAACGATAGTTGCATATAAAATCGGCAAATATAGAAATATACAATATTTTCATTTTAGTTTACAATATGGTGGTATGGGGCATCTGTCGATATATTAATGTGGATTAAAGAACATTATAATTAAAATACTTTCACTAGTTAAGAATTTACAAATTTTACAGTATTTAACCCCCCCCCCCCCCAAAAAAAAAGTTTAATTTTTTTTCCAAAGTTAAACAAATTTAAAAATGGTTATACATGTAATACGGTCCAATGACTCCTTTAGATTATATTTGGTAATATCCCATATAAAGTGCATGTGTATTAAAATTATTTAGAATGGTAATGTATGAGAAAAATAAGGAACCCTTTTGGATGCTTTCATAATCATTTAAAAATTAAATACTGCTAGGATAAAATTTATGATAAATGAATTGTATGTTGTAGAGCGGATTAAAAACATAAACTATATGCCATTTCTACCAAATTCTGTTGTGAAAAATGTATTATATACAGTAAAATACAGGATTTCTAGCTCTTTAACAAGTTCAGTACTTAAAACATATTGGTTTATTTATACCAAACCTAAGTGCTCCATGTCAAGTTTTAATTAAGCAACACGAGCTGCAATTTTGATGCAGGAAATTTTTTTTGTAAATTGTAGTTTACCATATAGCGGTAAATTAATTAATGGTTTAAATAAACATTGTCATGTTTTGGTAGAAAAAGCTATTCAGATCTATATATCATATTATCATCTACAAAAATTAGTTTTCCATGTATTTCATAGTACAATAACTTTTTTTTATTTAATGTAACGATTTGTTTAATACTATATGTACTAATGATACAGGTTAAAGTAACATGCAGAATCATCTTTGCCTTTACAGCAAATTAATGTTTAAAAAATTTCAGCGTTTTTGTAAGAGGTTTATCCCAAAACAATCTTTCCACTGGTCCACTATTTTTGTTTTTTGTTTTAATTTCCTTGAAATCTGACATTTTAATAAAACATTAAAAATATGCATTATGACTAATGTATATTTTTATCTTGCATTTTGTATGGTTTCATTGTGTTTTTAAATTAAATTAAAATGCAATCGTATTTTACAATCAACTCAATAGGTATTTGGCAATATCATTTCTCGACGAACAACAAAAAAAAAAATTAATATTCCAATTCTATAATGAACAAGCAAAGAAAGCATTTCAATTTTTTTAAATGCCATCCTCAAATTTATATATATATATATATAAATCACAATTTATATGTATTCATGTAATGCATACATAATATATAAAAACTTCATTTGCATCAGGCATAAATGTTTTTAAAAATCTTATTCACTTCACGCAAGATAAGGCGGATGGAGCCAATACAGGGAAACAAATGTATGAACAGAATTCATTTCTGTTTTAAATGGGTTCTCCCTATACTTCTTCACTAAGGAAGAAAGCTCTATAAGTAAGCAAATAAAAGTGTTAAGTTTTTTTTAGTAGAAAAAATTTTTTTTTTTCAGTGGAGTGAAAGTATTTCAATATACTTCAGATGACATAAATGTAAATCTGAAACGTAGGTATATTTGTAAGTAAATTCAATTTCCTGCTTGTTTGCCATTTGTGAGCGACGACACGGAAACTATCGGTATAAAAAAGATTATACTTCCTGTACCGTCTGTATGCACTTGCCAAGGAATACGTAACTTCTAGACATTGAACTGTAAGTATATCAACTTATCCTTTAATTAATTATTAAACTTACAAACATCGAACTACAAAAATATCAAAATAGTTTAAAATTAGGGGGAATTGAGGGTTTTTTTAAAAAGAGGGTGACTTAGATGAGCGCAATGTTTGTTTATACCTGAGGTCAAATGATAAGTAAACCTATACGCATCTGGAGGCAATATGATAAAAACAAATCTGATACCCGATACATGAGGTAGTATTTGTGTCAAAATTCTATGAAGCATACGACGCTATGCTTCAGTGATTTTCTAATGAAAAAAAAAACATTTTCATTTGCTGCAGTAGTTCCTAACGGACGTTCTACCGGCCAAGCGGACTTCAGGCTGAAAAAAAAATGGATCCATGTTACGATTACCACGTTGTTGGAACGATTCATAATTTTGGAGTCTTTAAAAATTCGGGGAAGAAGGTTATCTTGCAGGTATTTGTGATTTAGCATTAAATTTTGCATTATATTTTTTAAAATAACGAATGAAGTCGTTTGAAAAAAGTTGAATCAAAATGTATATTAATGTTATAGCATATGATATTTACACGTACTGTCATTATTCTTGATAACAAACAGAACGTACTTTGAATGGTGCTTTTATGGCTGTTAAAAAGATAAAGTATGTTCCTGATTGTCTAAAATTATAATACACATATTCATCCAATTGATTTTATTGCCCTTCTTGAAATTCTTCCTTATGAGTTTCCCGTCTATTATGATATATATCGCAAGCATATAGATTTAGATACTAGTATTACAAGCAGAAAATACTCTTTATGATGTCTAATTTTAGAAAAGCCGAGGCACAAGCCCATCCCTAACTAAAATCTTTGTTTCTTGTTCTGTTGAAAGTTAAATTTGAATTTGCAGATTGACTTCAAGACTAACAAAGTCAACCTGATAAAAAGAGGAACCATTCAATACAAATGTGACTTTGATGATCTCTCCTACGATTCGGAGGTAAACGAAACCCCATAATCGAAAAATTAAAAAGTACACATAAAATCAAATAAATTTACAGCCCAACAAGGAAAACAAACTTACGAGTTTCATTGTTAAACAGTTTGCTTACAATTAATTTCCTTTTGTGATAAGTTTGCGAAATTCACACAGCATTTCTGTCTCCATGTATCCTTGCAGGAAGGAGTGTTGTTTTGCATCAAAATTGGCGGGAAACAGACAGAGCTCACAGCCGAGAACCTTGAGGAAAAGACCGCGATCTGTCGTCTGCTGAGCATCGTACAGTCGACTGCTGTTGATTTGGTGAAACGCGAAGCTAGAAGTACGCAGCTACATCACAGCTCTTTACAAAGTTATAGTTTTAACAACCCATTTCCCATTTCAATCCCCCACCCAAAAAGAAAAAACACATTCTTCGTATTACTTGAGCATATACTCTTTCATTTAGTAAACAGTTTGGATAGAGATGAAGACCTTGTGGTCAGAACCCGGGCGGCATCTGTATTGAAAGAGGGCGTGCTCGAAAAGAAAGGAAACGCCACCATTCAGATATGGGCAAAGTAAGCGTTTTGTCAAGCTCTGTTCGTAATAGTGTAACGATGTAAAAAAGAAAAAAAGGTTATTGTTTTGAATGATGAACTATATATCTTTATTAATCATTTCAGGAGAAAAGTAAAGGTGACACCAGGCATGTTTTCATATTTCAAAACCGATGAACAGGTACATGTAATAGAATTTGTATATATGCACAATTGACTAAAATTAGGAAATAGATACTTTTTCATGTCATGTTCCTTTACATGAATGAAATGAGATCCTGCATGAATATCATTTTTTCAGGTTTGAATGTTTCGTCCTTATAAAATGTCATTATGTTATTAGTCAAAAGTCATTATGGTACTATTGTTCTTTATATTCCAGACGGCGTTGAACGTAGTTCCTTTGAAACCAAATCAGTACACAGTAAAAAGTGTGGGGCACTATGGATTTAACATTATATTCCCAAAAAGAACTTACTAGTAAGTAAATCACACCATTTATCGGTATTATCAGATGTTATTTTTAAGGGGGATGTGCGGCCATCTTTTACATTTGAGAAAAAAATAGTAAACATTTCTTGAATTGGCTTGTTTCTGTCCAAATCTTGTCAAAAGATACAATAGCAATAAATATGACGTTTAGCATGTTTTGTATGCAATTTACGCATACAAGGGCAGAACAATGCATTTTTAAATCACTTTGAACTGTGCAGCTACAGACTTAATCTCGGGATTTTAAAATATGAAAAAATATGAAAAGAGGTCATTAGTGTCTACTCTACAACGTTGTAACTTTGTCTCAAAAGAGGGTACCCCATTCTTAAAATGAGTCTCAAAAACCGTCAATTTGCACAATATATTTTTGTCTGTGTCGATGGAGGTACATTAGAGTTATTTTTTCATTGAAAATATATGTATTTTTTTCTTTAAGACAATTAATATTTTGGACCCCTATTCTACTTCTAAAAAGAATTTAATTCAATTTATACTCATAGAACTAAAACAAAACAATTAGAACTCGTATAGAGTCCAGATTGTTATTTTTATCGATGAAAATATAACGTCAATGTGCCTCCATAGACACGGGAGTTTCAAGTATAGCCTGGAATTCTCTTGTTCACAAAAATAGATACCATGCCGACTGATAAAAATAGGGTACCCTATTTTGATTCAAAATTTCTACATTTATGTGGAAAATTCAACCATTTTCTCAACAAATGGTTGTAGACAGAACACCAATGAACCACCTTCATATTTTTTTTCTTCAAGTTTTTAAACCTTCAAAATAAGTCTGTAGCTGCGCAGTTCGACAGCTCTTTTAAGTGATTAAAAGGCATTTCCTGTTCTTGAATACATAATTTGCATACAAAACAACATGTAGAATCTCATATTTATTGCGTTTATATCTTTTGGCAATTGTTTTGGTCAGTTTCGGGCAGAAACAAACTAGTTCAAGAAATGTTTACATTTTTATGCTCAAATGTAAAAGATGGCCACACATCCCCCTTTATCGTGGTTCTTGTTGACGTGGTAAAAATCATTATATTTCCTATTTTTTTGTTGTAATTCTAGCTTCCGTCTGGTTAGCGCCTCCCATTCACCAACCTCGCAGACAGAGAGAGATGAATGGATAAGTGTAAAACATTCAATTTTTTTAAAAATGAAAGTCAAAAAATTATTTTTTCATGTCATACACCGAAGCATTGTGTTATATTAATATCCTTAAAAAATGTCTTAAAACGTGTTTCTACCAACTTTATAAATGTTCCTGTATTACCTCATTAATGTTCACTTTCCAGGCATTCTCAAATGCATGTCTAGAAAAAAGAAGAACAGTAGTGGATTTCGAAGGATGTAGATTAGAACCAAGCCATCAACCCAGTCAGAAGTACTTGCTTAATGTAGGCTCATTCAGACAATCGGACGAAGCGTTGTACTACCACGCTCTTGGGGTGAGTTCAGTGTTTACACGACATATACAACAGAATAAATCTCGTCGATTCGATCTTCAGGTGCGATACTGTAAAAATTAATGTTTGTGGGAAATTCATTTACCTATAATTCAAATTTCTTCAAAAAATAAGAAAATAAAATTGAAAGTGATGTACAACATACCCAGAGAGTATAAATTTTTGGCACGTTTGAAAAATGATTATAAAGGTTTCATTATAATTATAGATAGTTATCAAAAGGATAGGGATAGGTAGATTGTTTTAATTTCTGTCTTTTATTTTCAGGGCGAAGGAAATAACAAAAATGATGAGGCTATGTGAGTAATAAATAACTAAGTAAGGAAACATGTATTCTTTCTGCGATTGAAAGATTAATTTTTATTCAATCACTATTTTTTATTTTGATATTCAGGAAAGATTCTGCAAATCAAACAAATTTTGGTGAGAAATTATCTGACATTATTCCAACATCTGTCACAAAAGAGAGACCCAAACTTAGTTCCGGAGAGAAACAACCACTGGTTGCCGTAAAATCGCTTATAACTGAAGAAAACGAGGAAGAAGTAGAATTGCGAGATGGCAAAAGATTTGAGGATGAAGACGCGCTGCAATTAAAAAATCCTCTTTATGACGTTGTGAAAGATCTGCGATACTCATCTTCTGAAGACAATATGAGTTCGGGGCACGAAGAGATGATTTGTCCTGAGGGGGACTATGCTTATCCAGAGGATGTGTTCGAGAACCAACACGAAGAGGGCAACAGAAAATCAGATGCAGGATGTCCAACCTATGACGAAATTGGAGACCAGATTGTTCCATTCGGTAAAAAGCATATATCCTTCTTGTTTGTATTTCATCGGGTACCTGTACTCGTAGTGATAAAAATATCTCACATAGATTGTTATTTTTTTTGTAGAAGAAAACATGGATCAAGATAAAGAGGAGGATACCATGGAGGACGCTCTTTACTCAAAAGTTAATACTAAAACCAAAACACACGACTCAGGGAATAAAAAACAATCTTGCACACGCAGAAAGGAAACACCAATTTATTCAGTGTCTGTGAAAAGGCGAAAATCGAAGAAGGAATCGCAACAACAGCGTGGATCACTCCCGCCCCCTCCCCCTCCTCCACCTCTTTCCCTCATTTCACCGCTAGCTTTACCTTCTGAACAAATCTCAGGTTCACTTTCTGCAAACACGGACGAAGTAAAGTGTAACCGAAAGAAATCCTTAGACAGGCCTAATTCCCACCCACCGCCACCTCCAATATCTGAAGATCGCCGCTCGGCGTCATCTGCTACATCCAAATCTATTGTATCAGACACAACCAAACAGCCAAAACCACCTGTAGAAGGGTCACCTAATGTTTTTCTATCACCGTCTGATAGAAGATCTGCTTCATCCTTTTCATCAGATAAATCGCATTCATCTGCAGGCAAGTCGGGTGTTTTATTGGAAGATGAACAAGGACAATTTGCAGAAAAACATGTTTCGGAATCTTCAAGAGAGAGACTATCTTCGACACAGTCTTCAGAATCATCGAAGTCGGACATGCTGATTACAAACACGGAACAAGAGTATTCTAAATCAGAGACTGACTCCTTAATCACGCTATTCCACCAGCCAACAACAGTGTTGGATGAGAAAGTCGATCTTTTAAACAACCAAGAGCATCCGCTTCCTGCAACTGAATTTGAGTCCTCGAACTTTATGAAACAAGACGAAATTGAAGACAAAGAAGAGTGTCCAACCAAGGAAGAACATATAGTGACATCTTCAGATTGTGATACTGAGAAAACTAATGTACATCATGGTGCAGTTTTATCAGTAATGGGTTCCTCCAAATTAAACCCATCATCCCATAATCTTCCCCAATGGCCCCCAGTATCAGAGGTAACACCCCCTCCACCACCACCACCACCACCTACACAGTTTCATTTTCTGTCCAAACCACCGACTATTCCTCAAGCCCCCGCGCCCCCGCCTGTCCCGCAGACAAACAAGTCACACTCAAAGAAATTAAGGACATTGCATTGGTCGAAACTGAATAAGTCACAGGCGAGTTAACTCTTTCGTTGTGAATAATCATGATTGACCAAAATACTTTGTAAGAATATAAATAAATTGATTAATCTTATTTATCATTGCAGGTAAAATCGTCGTTTTGGAAACATGCATCAGATCGTAAAAATGACATCAACAAAGACCTCATAATGGAACACTTTTGTATTGTTGACGAAAACCAACCAACTAGAACAGGTGATACATCCTTTATTTCTCCATTTTCAAGTTTCTGAAATACATTTAACCCATGTATATATCGGTATTTGATTGCCAACTGCTGTTTTATTTTTTATTTTAAGCCGAGCAAACATTTGCTGGAACGAAGTTGTTATTAGATGCTACCAGAGCAAGAAATCTTGGTATCATTTTAACGGGACTGAAAGCTGAGGGAGCTCGTCATATTCGTGAGGTCATCAATTCTGTTACTGAAGACGAATTCTTTCCCGCGGAAAAACTTACCACTATTCGTCGATATCAGCCAACATCTGATGATATTGAACTGTTCAAACTGTATTCCGACAAGAAATCGACACTAGATCCTGTCGACAGGTTTATGTGTGAACTGTGTGAAATTGAATATATTGGAACCCGGCTGGATTTGATTCTTCTACTCTGGGATTTTCCAAGACAGTTGAGATGTACACACGAAGTAAGAGATATATAATGAATATATTGCTAATCCTTTTGAATCTTTAGGATGAAAGATTTGATTTCATGACTACTATTTCGTTATCTCCCTTTTATTACAGTCTCTAGAAGAACTTTCACAAGCGTGTTCAGATCTGAAGACTAATACTCACCTTGTGCAGTTGATGGAATATATTCTTGCCGTTGGGAATATTATGAATAGTAGTCATAAAACCCATGGGTTTCCATTAACCTCTTTAAGGATGGTAAGAACATAAGCATGAATACACACATTTATTCAATATTCATTTCCCACTTACTTCGATATCTTTTAACGATTAAAAGTATAGATAGTCATTTGGACCCGTTTTACCGGACGGTAGTATTATTGTGCGGCATTTCTGTCCGTCTGTCTGTAAGAACATACTTTTCCGGAGTACATTTTTTTTACACAAACAATGTGGCCTGCAATCACATATAAAGTAAGTCTATGTCGACTTAAATTTACTCTAAAACTTGTAAAAATAATGCCTCTGATGTATTGTGTGCATGGGAAGCACACTTAATTTGGTATTATTATACTTATGTTATCGGGTCATTAAGACATTTTTTATTCAGACTCCGAAAATAGTAATATAATGTACTGGTATGTTATTTGCAAACAAAGGAATAAGGCTGCAATTTCATTTTTTTAAACAGTTCATGGATATGCGAGGCAAAACAACAGATTTTACATTTTCACATTTTCTTGTGGTATTGTTGGAAGAAAAGGACCCAGAGATCATAAAATGGACCAGTACAATGAACAGCGTAATCAGATGTAAAGACATTAACATCAAGGCCCTTGTTACTGAAGTGGAAGGTAAAATCACAAAACTTCCCTGAACAGTTCTTTTGTCTTTAAGGTCAGTCGACACAATCCTCAATTTAATATAACATCTTCCAGGAATTTGCTATTGATTTACTACTACTTTGACAAGCTTTCTTGCAAACAATTAGAGTACCTTACCGGGCATTTGTGCAAGGTAACAGAGTATGCAATTTCCTATATAATCTTATTGAAAATACACTTGAATTTCTGATATAAAACTTTTTGGAATATATTTTTATTTATTTAATTTATATATTTATTTATATAAAATTTTAATCATTTTAGAAATTATAATAAATAATAATAATTTTATTTTGTATATTATAAGCTTTAAGGTCGTTGAAAAATTGAAAAAATGATTATTTTTTTCGAGGAACGTGTCGTTTGACTCTAGGTTGAAACGCAAATTCAAAATAAAATCATTCATACAATATCTTCTTTGATTAAGACATTTTTATGACTATTTTTTTCGCAGTTTTGAAAAGTGACCTTACAAAACTTAAAAAGAACCTGAAACATTTGAAGTCTAAGATAAAGAAACCAAACGAAATGGAGACGGACTTCTTACATAAAGCACAGGTGCTTTTTTGGTCTTAAAAGTACTAGTATTCTTTTAAAAGTAATACTTATATTAAGCATCGTTCAAATACTAATTTTGTGAAAATTTTTCTAATTAACCAGCATAAACTGGTGGACTTTGAAAACAGTATGAATTCATTAGAGAAAGAGAGTACCAACATACAGACCACATATCGTCATCTTTTGGTAAGTCATACCATTTGTTATTGTTGTTATATTGTAACTTGGGTATTGCATCAAATGGACACTGCTCTTATGTAACTTGGGTATTGCATCAAATGGACACCGCTCTTATTAAGGATCCTCCACACACCCGGGGAAAGTTTTGCATACAAGCCCATTCTTCTAAAATACTTGAAGATATGGATTTTTAGTATGTGTTCGACTTGAAAATGAACACAAAAACTTTCAATTTTGGAGGAAAATCAACTTTTTAAATTTTACCGCTCTTCATAAAAAATAAAAATCCCTGCAGTATTCGAACTCGGGACCTGCGGGTTGGTAGACCGACGCTACACCCGTTACGCCACAGAGATAGTCACAAAGCTTAGGCGATATAAACTGTTTCTGAATGCGTTGAAATCGCCATTTTGTGACGTACTGTCATAAAAAGTAGAAGTCACGGGGTGTCGAGGATCCTTAAATAAAGATATATGGGCTATTATGTCTTTAAAAAAACCCACTATGGTCGTCAGTCAGTCTACTCATGTAGAGCTCTGCACTTTTGCAAGATCGAATAAAAAAATCTGAAATTGTCAAGTAACCCTCCTGCTGAAAAAAAAAAGAATGACAAGAGTTCACTGAAAAGGTTCAAAATGAATAACTGACCAGAGGACATTACTCGCAAAATTTCTGTCCAGGAAGTTTTATATTCTAGTATGGGTGAACTACCTAAATAGTCAGCACAGTATGATCCAATTTCATGTTTTTTTCAACTAAGATGCATATACTTTAAGTACAATGCTATATGTACGAGTATGTAGGGTAAGATAACACTTCTTTTTAAAAGATTTTTTTTCTAATTTTGATCTAGGAATATTTTGGAGAAGTAAGCAGCCTTCCATCAAATGAATTGTTCTCCATATTGTCCGATTTTGCCGTTAAATTCAGGAAGGCGATAGAGGACATTGATAGGAAAAAACGTTACCAAACACTCCACCATCTGTAGGGTCATCAGATACTGAACGACAAATAACTGAAAGAGACAACTTACTACAACAAGAAGAGAGACCACAACACATCTTATACCTTGAAAATGCGATCATATACTAAAACGATGCGATGAAAAAAAAAGAACATGATAAGTTTTAGATTAATTATTTTAAAAACTGCAAAGATGATGAATATCATCGTAATGGTGTACAGTGTATTAAAACTTTTTACTGCTTGTATAATAAATAATTGAATAAAAATACCACTTAAATAATTCATCTGCTTTTTCCTTGTTATTTTTAGAAACATTTTAATATTATACATCGTTGGAAACTAATATGTTTTACGGTGCGACCGTTGGGGCGAGCGCAGCATGTGATCAAACAATGAATTATGATAAATCAATAAAAATAAAATTAACAACGTAAATAAATTTCATTGCAAAATAAAATAAGACATACCTATTTTTTCCGTAAATTTCCATTATCCATAGTTTATAAGATTTCATATGTTATAAGATTTGTTATTTATTTATTTATAAGTAGAACAATAGTTTAATCTCAGATACAATGTTGTTGAATAATAAAGATTGCAGTTGTATCTCCTCTTTTAAAGTAATTGTAACGTCAGTTCATCCCCTTTTTGCAGTCGACATTTATTCTTATTAATTATTTTTTTTGTAATTTACGCTTAAAAATATTTGCTTATCATATTAAAGGAACATGGAGTTGCCCCCCCCCCCCCCCACACACACACACTTGGGATTGGGAGCATGTAATAAATGGAAGTGAAAAGAGAGAAACCATTGAACTGCTAAAGAGCTGAAGGATTAGAATTTTCAGAATTTTGAGAATTATCTTTTTTTTCTTTTTGCTTGTAAAGATTTTTTGGATGAGGCTGCCATCCACCCCCCCCCCCCTTTAAAAAAAAAACCGCTGCTACGTGTACGTTTCTGGAAATTACCGTAATTATAGTGAATACAATAAATGTGAGCATTCATCCAAATGAGTGCAAGTTACAACTGTTTCCTATATCTGAAGAAATGTCCTCATTCTTTAGCTTTGCAAGATTTTGAGAGGATTTTGGTAATTTCAGCAGATTTACAATAACTTCAGTTAGAGTAATTTCCCCTTATTGTGACGTCAAAGTTCACGTTGGTTAAGTGTCGTCTGACTCTTTAAAACTCCCCTGAGAAATAAAAGTAAGCGAAGTATACTGTTTTATTTACTTAAAAAGCATGATGTTCTTAAAATTACACATCTTCTATGCTTCTCAAAAGTTTTACTTTGATTCTCGCGAGTACGTGAGGACTTGGAAACCATTGGTACTATGAATTGTGGGTCCAAATTTACTGACGCCGAAAAAATCTATCGGATCAATTAGTCTCGTTCAACCAGACGCTCGGCTGTCTTCGTAAATCTCCGACGAGCAGAGAGTCTGGTAAAGCGTCACGTTAATGTTTGTAACGTCAAAACGAGGCTTACCAAAATACTGGTATTGAATTTGATTGGTTGAAAGAAACACACCTCCTATAAACCTGTAAACAATATCCACGATGGAATGAATTTGCCGTTTAAACTGAAAGATCTACGACTGGAAAGTTTAAAAACGGTTATAAATGGAAAGGATTTATTTGGAGTGTTACCTTACGGGATATGGTAAAACCAATCATTAATCTATTTTATAGCTGTCGTGGCTGTATAAACAAACATTCACCGCTTCGTCGAACTTAAGTTCAGCCATGTTTAATGAGTCTATGGAAAGCGAATAAGAAGAATAAGACTAAATCGACGTAAGTTCCATAATTTTCACGGCAATAAAATAAAGTACTGTATATCACACAAATCCTTAACCGGCACACATTGACAACGATTCAAAATGAAACTAAATCAGCGCCCCCTATCGGTAGCGGTTATCAACGTGACGCTTTACCAGACTCTCTGCTCGTCGGAGATTTACGGAGACAGCCGAGCGTCTGGTTGAACGAGACTATCGGATCAATGTGCAAACCTTTGTGACGTCACTCGATTTTTTTTTTTTTTTTGATTGAGAGTGTACTGAGGTGAACTTTAGAGGTAACATTGACTGTATGTCGTATACATCGTTATTGTTTTTATTGTCTTGCTGATTCTCGTGAGAGTGTGAAGTGATAAAAATTGCCATGATTATAGGGAACTACTGGGACGATTAAAACAATGCATTACTGGTCCGATTTACTGACGCCAAAAAAATCCGTTGAATGAATGTGCAACTGGTCCGAATTTTCTATTCGCACACGCCTTGCCGTTAGAGCTCGCTTCGCGCCGGCGCTGCGCGCCGGCGAGCTGCGCTCGCTATGAATGAATATTATATAACAGCACTTTCTTTAAACAATAATATTTTGAATACTTAAATATCGGATGTTACTGGTACTGAACCATGCAGTTCGCTTTAATAGCACGCGACTAGCCGAGATTTTTCAATTCAGTCGTCTATTTCGAATAAAGAAAAGTAAGTTTGCTTGAAAACTTTCTTGAATATGTTTTAAACATGAGCTTAAACGATTGTTGTTACCTTTGCACTTTCAGCGGTGGAGGAACTGACGTAATAAGTTAAAAATAGAATATTACCTCTTTGTGATACGTTATTATATCCCTTCTTGATTTGACATATAATATCAATACATATAACATGTATAATCAAAAGGAATTAACTAAATTCCGAGAGATTCATAGCGCAGATGAACGCCTGATTGCACCCTTCACGATAACTGCGGTACTGCTCTCTTGCAGGGCAAATTGATATACTTTGCCGAAGTTTCAGTAAATAGATAAATAAATGACGTAAATGAAACAATCAACGTTACGTCATTTATCACCAAACAATGTCATTTTGCCCTGCAAAAGAGCAGTACCGCAGTTACCGTGAAGGGGTCTATTGAATAGTCTACGACTTTGTGTATTACCATATGATAACAAACGAATAATATTTTATGAGTTTTGTTTATGTATCATAACCCCTACGACCTTTAGTCTGGCCCCACAAGGGGCATAATTCAAATTACATTTTGCAGAGTATAAAATTAACATGTATAGGGATTTTATTATGTTATTATCACGAAGGCGATAACTGATACAGTAAATCGTGAAAACTCGGCAAATTCGGGGCGTGCTAAAAAGCACAAAAAACAAGATGTTTTAGGTTCTAATTAATGATATAATCTAACAGGTGGATAAATAAGAAGTTCACCATTTAAAGAATGTCAAGAATATCAAGAAATAAGGAAATACGAAAAGAAAACGTTAAATTTTAGCCGATAACTGGTACAGTGCCAGTGAAGATTGTCTTTTTCAAATAATATATCATACACAGATAAAACTTCTTTAGTTGACAATTCCTTTATCCATCAACATTACAGAAAATCATTCAAATGAAATACTTTTCTGTGAAATACTAGTACATTTATCTACTGACGGGTCAAATTAAAGGGCTTTCTGTTACAATAATTTTTTGGTGAAACAAAAAGAATAGATTTTTTTTCACAATGGATGTTAATTAGAAATGACTAAAGAAAATGATAATGAGGACATAATAATACAAAAAATAAACATGTATCGAACAATTATAGTAAATTCATAGTGATTAATACAATTACATATAGACTATACCCTTGATAGCGATAGTATACAATACATTAACATAACACATCTCCGATGAGACTTAATTTAAGTATCTAGAATATGTAATGCATTTGCGATTCTACAGAAACTTGCATAAATCTTGAACTAGGTCAAGTGATACTCTATCTAGTGTGAAATTGTGACATTTTATTTTTAAAAAAAGTTGGCAATGAAAAAAATCCCTTTTAAACCCCCGTCTTGCTTGGTTTGTTTTACAACGTAAACGGACGGGGTTGATACAAGACAATCTTTCTCATTATAAGCTGACAATAAATATATTTTTGCACTGTAAACGGAATTTGGATTACAATCAACAGAATACATACAGTTAAGGTAAGTCAAGATATGCGAATGAAAGTAGCGATTTTCTCGAACTACAAGCAGCTAATGGACATCTTTCGGTTTAAAACCTTTTCCTTTTTTTGTAAGTTGACCTATTTGACCACAATATTGAATTTGTAATGTCGAACGCAAAGCAATTCATGCAGTGAAATCTATTTATTATTTCTATGTAATAAGTTTGCTTATATTTGTTAAAAAGGAAGGATTTCACTTTTGAAATTTTATAAAATGATACCACACAACACATTTTACATAATATATCCTTAAAAATAGAGAGAGAAAAATTTATAGAGAACAAAATCAAAAATTCCCACCAAACAAAAAACCTAAACAACAGTCCCATAAAAAAAACCCCGAATGAGTCAATGACTCTCCTCCGCTTACACCACAGAAACAGGGTGTAAGCCTCGGCCGCCCTTTAAGCAATGGCTCTGCATTACTTTATACTGTTATAAATAGACAAGCTTATCTTTTAAAAAGATTGGTGAGCTAGCGCTGTAGCCATCATAAAACACAGAAGCATCGGCAATGGCATAGCTCATTGACTGTGCCTTAATCATTATGTATTTACTGTAATTTCAACTTCGAGGTGAAAATTTTCAAAAACCATTGCATTCTCTCACCAGAGGTCGTGCTACACAAGTTTCGCTTACACCTCTGTCAACGATGGAGAAATAGTCTGCCACATGATCAAAACAAGCATGGCGAGCACATGGCATTGTTGATTCGTTTCTTCTGTACAATCAACTTGAAGGGGAGTCATCGAAGGGCGAAGACTTTGAGGACACGTTTAAAAACATCACAGGACATGGCATTGCTGCTGATTTATGTAAAATCATCGATAAATCGGTAGCGTACAGAAACTGATTTTTCAAACATCTGTCAAACTAGATCATGTGATCATATTTTAATTTTTATCTCCGCAAAATAGTTCTTCCAGTAACGTTGAAATAAAAATAAATAAAGGTGTTAAAGATTTAAATTTAACTATTTATTAATATATTCATAGATAAAAGGAATAACTACATAGATTTTAATTACATTTTGCCAATCGTTTAAGTTTGTACAAGAATCTTGTTACCGTCTTCCTTGGAAGACGGTATAAAGAGTTGAAATAATTTACAGTCTCCGGGTTGTGCACTTCCTCTCCTTTGTGATTGGTAGAAAATACATGATGTGAAAATTTACATTTATTTCATTGGTTGAAAAACTGGTCGGTGCAAGGGAGATAATTTTCTGATGATCTTTTTTACGTACGACTTAACAATTTTCGTAGATTTTAAATCTTAAAAAAGTGAGAAAACGAAAAAAGCAACAAAATTACCTATCGATGAAATTCAGGCTTTATTTTTTCAGTACAACTAGTTGAAAGCAATGTTCTATAATATCTATTGAAATATTTTGTTCTTTTCTTTTTGGATTGTTTATGCAAGTACAAAAATGTGAAAATTTGATACGGTATGTCTAATATCAGTAAAAAAGATACGGTATCGGGTAAAACTAGACCCATTTTAACAGGAGCTTGAACTTTGGGTAGTTGTGGCAAACAGCATTGTGACATAGGCCTGTCTATTTCATTGCTGGCCATACAACCATGGCTCTTTGAAATCAACTAGATTTGTCTGGCTTTGGATCGAGGTAAGACTACGCAATCGGTGTATATTTCGCTTGAAACCAGCGTCACTTTTAACTTGTTTTGACGCAAGAATAGATAGTTACGTCCTACTGAAAGTCCAAGGTCTTGTTAAAATGGTTCTAATATCAGTAAAACAAGTGCTGAATGCTGTTGTATTAAGTTTGTTTTTATTAAAATAATACGACCCTTCCTAAGATCTCTTTTTCCCTACTATAGTCGATCTCAACGTGGTACGCATTTCTCAACTGATTTTAGGCACGCACGCTTAAGGTACATAAAAAAGTTTCAAAAGCCATTGCATGTAGAGGAAGGCGGCCTTATATATAAAAAAAGAATTGAATTTTCTTTGATAACTTAATGCTGTTTAAAGTTTGCTCTAAAGACGGTAAGCTTTTTTAAAAAGCTAAACTTGTAGTACATCGGGCGTTGACAGAGGTGTAAGCGAAACTTGTGTAGCACGACCTCTGGTAAGAGAATGGAACCATTGGAATCGTATCTTCTCGGGCCTTTCCGTCAAGCTCGGAAAACATATCAGAGGTTGTTTTCCGAGCTTGAAGGTAGTTAAAATAAAGCTAACTATTTATTATAATATTTAAAATAACTTTGCATAATAAGACCTAAGCGGCTGTTACTATGGAACCATTGGAATCGTATCTTCTCGGGCCTTTCCGTCAAGCTCGGAAAACATATCAGAGGTTGTTTTCCGAGCTTGAATGTAGTTAAAATAAAGCTAGCTATTTATTATAATATTTAAAATAACTTTGCATAATAAGACCTAAGCGGCTGTTACTATGGAACCATTGGAATCGTATCTTCTCGGGCCTTTCCGTCAAGCTCGGAAAACATATCAGAGGTTGTTTTCCGAGCTTGAAGGTAGTTAAAATAAAGCTAGCTATTTATTATAATATTTAAAATAACTTTCCATAATAAGACCTAAGCGACTGTTACTATTTTGACATTTACAATATAACACGAAACTTCGTGTGAAGATGATAAAAGGAAATTCACATGGTACAGTTTATCTACAGTAGTACAGTATTCCCAGAATCCCCTACTATGGAGTCGAGCATGCGTAATCAAGTGAAAAAGACTAACGTAGTTGCTAGCGCTCGAGAGCGCTAGCAATAATATCTTAATATGTGTACAAACACTCAAGTATTTGTAGTATAAGATTTAATACCACCTTCTATATATATATTTCTGAAAATAAAACCCTAAAACCACCAAAACAGTAATTTTTGTCTTAAGATTGTGTTCAACTGAATAGATGCAGTTCAAATTGATATTATGCTTGAACGTGTCTATTATCATTGATCTATTATTAGAAAACAACAGGTTTGGTGATAATAAATACACTAGTCCATACGCTATCTAAATGTTTCTCAATTGTAAATGGGAAATCCCCGCAAAATTTAACCAAAGATGTAAACTATGCCCAAGTGACAAGCTAAGGTAAGTTGAGTTTGTGGCATTTCAATTTCAATACAGACATGCCTCAGAAACCCCGTATAATGTTAGAAGATAACACCCATTTCTTTAAAAAATGTTTTAGAAAAAAGCGTTTCGTCGTTACAGGCTGAAACAAACAAGGAAGAAGTTCTTGATGTATATGTATTGAGTTTCCGAACTTGAAGTCGTTCAGTCATATACGATAGTAAGTATGATATATAATATTCCCGCCGCTGGTGATTACTTCAATTTAACGAGGTAGTTCATTGTGCACTGCAATTTGTCTAATAAGAGTACCGGTATAAGGTGCCATCGTCGTAAACCAACAGACCGACCGTGAGTGTCCGACGATAATTAGGTGTATGAACTCTTGCTTTTGTATCACAATCTACACCACCATTTGTAAACCTTGTTTTATTTATCTTATTTTACATTCATAGATAAGTGCAGCAGTACAATCTAATGTTTCGGGTCAAAACTTACCTTAGGAGTTTTAAAATTAACTAGCTTGTTTACATGTTTGCATCATGTATCGATTGTTCACCCGCAGTATTTGCTGCCTACCCGGGTCTGGTCTAAATGGCGGAAGAAGATGACGGCATTGTCCAAGAATTCACTTTACGGAAATCTGGAGGACAACGTATCGTTTTAAAGGTACATTTGTTAATGTATATATATTTTCTATAACTACCTGCTCCAGATTATTAAGAGACCCCTTATTTAAAAAAAATCCATTCATTATCACCATCTTTGTTGTTTTATGATTTGTATTGAGATTTGAATATGAAATGCATTGTACATGTTAACTAAACAAAGGGGGAAAATGGGAAAATAAAAATTTATTTTAAGAACCCTAATGAGAGTAAATGTAGTATAAAGTTCAACCGTGTGCTTGTTTCAGATTGACTCGGAACAAGGGAACGTAAAGTACATAAGGAAAGGACAGGTTAAACACTCGTGCATGGTAAAGGACCTGACAGTCACCAACAAGGTTATCTACTATTTGCGTAACGTTTGTTAAGTGATGATGCATTAACTTCGGTTTTAATCAGTTGACAGCTAGTGTCTATACATTAATATTATCTCTTCTTGCAGGATGGTTTACAACTAGCTGTCAAGATTGGAACTCTTGAGAAAATTTTGTCTGCTGAAAATTCCCAGATTAAGGAAGAAATACTCAAAAACATCAAAGAGGTCATAGATCGATACACGCCTAAACCTAATATCCCCTTAAGTAAGTCAGTCCAACTTAAGGTCGGTTTTCACACTGCATGCACACTGATTTCAGGGAACTTTTAAGTAATTGTATATATCTAGTGATCTGTTAATTTGATATATGTAGTGAAGAACAAATGATGCAATGTACATTGCATGTCAAATTAAGTAAGATATAATGAATTATTTGTAAACTTTTAAAAAGTGTATGCGTTTTCCAAAATTAAGAAAGTTGAGGCAATTCATAATGGTATTTATCAAAACTTTTTGTATTTGATGATTTTGTATTGGTTAAATTTTCAAGTATTTTTATGTTGAAATTGAGCCAGATACACTAAAAACAAACCCTTTACAATATATGATTTTTTAAAATCAGAAATAAAAAATAGTGAATAGGGTGTTCTTAAACAATGATCATCCTAGAGCATTTTCAAATCAGGTTTATTAATTTTTAAGTTTTTCTTTTAACTACAGATGAAGGATCTCGTACTATAAAAGAAGGATATTTGATAAAAAAGGGTAATGCTGTGATTGAAAAATGGGCCAGGTATGAATGATTTTACTTTATTCTTTCGAAGTGTAAAATTATGAAATGAACGTTGGGCTCGTCCTTTAATAATTTATTATCGAAAAATAAGTTTTTCGTTTTTAACACTCTTCCTTTTTTCAAATAAGTCATTCCAATAAATTAGTTAAAGAAAATTAACTAATTTACGATGTGTAATATAAGTCACTTTATCTTATTTTAACCACCGGTGTTCCTCAGAGGTCTTATATTATACATATCAATGAAACAACCCTTGAGGATTTATAGAGACAATGGATTCTTTGAAATGTATCATAAATGTTTCCCCCGAAGATTAAGTTAAAAAGTAAAAATACATGTATTTGCAACCTGTATTTATATGGAAGTGTCCGATAAATAAGAGTTTTGGTCGTGTGGGTCTTGTGAAGTTTCTGATTAAAATCTGAGTTTTATTTCTTTGTCGTAATTCAGGCGAAAAGTTTGCATCAAACAAGGTTTCTTGGTCTACTACCCTGATCATTCAGAGGTAAAATTCATATTTTTATTGATTTTGAAATGAAGGATTTTAATGATAAAAGATTATCTTTCCGACAGAAAAAAATTTAACCAAACAGTCTTTTTTTACAATAGAAAATAGTCAAACTTTCACCAGTAATAGAATGTCACGTGGAGGCCGTAGGGACTGACAAGTTCAACGTCACAGTACCGGAAAGAACTTACAGGTAATAAGGATATCAGTATTTCCATTCTTGTTAGTTCCAATCATGGCGTTAGTTTGTATAAAAGCTAGTGTAATGTAATAATGATGATTGGTCGTAGTTTTCAGATTCCAGACGCTGTACAAGATAAACAGGAAGAACGCGACGATTGGGTCAGGGTAAGATTTCTTGATGGCGACGACGAATGCTGTACGTTCTGGATATTCTAAACACTGCAAACCTATATTAAATTTTATGCAACTAGAGTGATGCTACTTAAATTAAAAAAAATATACTGAAATTTACAGTGTATGACAACAACATCTAGTGAAAACATTATCATTACCTAACGCAAAGACAAATTAATCAAACACTCTCTTCTTCTCTGTTTATTGAATCATTGCATTCTTTCAACATGTTGTCTGGGAATAGGAACAGTTGCACATTTTATGAATAGAAATAAAATGGCTATTTTGAGATATGTATTCTTTGCTCTTCGTATAAATTGATTGTTGTTTTCTTTTTTATTTCAGTGCATTAGAATAGCTATAATGGATAGGTAAGTGATAAAAATTAACTAGAAAATTAACTCAAAACACTTAAATGCATTGTTTTTTTCCTAAAATTTTACTTTCATCTTTTGATAGAAAAACACATAGAGTGGGAAGTCAGAAGGTGCTACCGGATGCTCTAATTCGACATAGCGCCAATCGAAAATCCTTCCCTAAATCTACTGTATTAAAACAAGGCATTCTCGATAAGCAGGGAAACGCAACAGTTAAAGTCTGGAAAGAGTACGTAAAGTCGTCAAATGATATTCTTGGGGATGGTTGTTTGAAATTTTATTGGCATCACCAATTACTTTTTCTATTATTTTAAGGCGTTTCGTAAAAGTGGAACCTGGAAAGTTTTCATACGCTCCCCCGGACAAAGTAGAGGTTAGATCACACATATCAATCACGATTATTTGAAAACAGTTGTTATATCTTTATCTATGTCCTGATCATACAGTCATATTTAAATACGTATCCTTATACGGATTTAATGTATTTTTATAGAATACTTTAAATGTTGTGAATCTTCAAGAGAGTAAAGTCTCAATAATAGCGACCAAACATTATGGATTGGATGTTCAGGTTCCAGGCAGGATTTTCCAGTGAGTTAAAGTTATGACTATGATCAACTTATTTAAAGTTTGAATTTGCAAATTTAACTACTGAAATTGAGAAATAAATTTGAATTTGTATGTACCAAATTGCAGTTTTAGGGTACATTCTACAGAGGAAAACAAAGAGGAAGAACATTGGAACTGGATGGAAGTAAGTTATTTCCTCGATAGTAACTTTTTTACTAATTGCACGAAGAAGAGTAGGGACAGTCTTAATGATACACTTGTTTAATATATATATACAATACTTTTTTAATGCTTTTTTGCAGGCGTTCAACAAAGCATGCTGTTCCAGGACATCTTCTGAGTTACTGGAAGACATAAACAAAGAAAATGATCATAATGACACTTGCCCTACAGAACAGGTAACGTAAGAAATATTTTTCAATAGTAATATAGACACAAAAATATTCCGTTTCCATTTTATAGTTTTCCTATTAGTTTCAGCCAGCTATTCCAATTATTTTTAAATCTATACTCCAAAATTGTAAATGCAATAGGACTCTTAAATGAATATTATTCTGTTACTAAATTATTGAATGATGTGGACTTTGAGTCTTTGAACAATTGTTTTGTCGACATGATAATATGAATTATTCCTGGTGCACGAATTTCCTGCATTCATTACACAAGCTGTACCAGGCACAACTCAATAATAGTAAAAAAGTCCAACTCAATATTATCCAATTAAACTTTAATATTGGACTTTGTAATAAATATTATGTCATTCGATCTTTGCCTCCTCTTTCTTTTTCTTTCTTTTTCAACAAATAAATAATTGTAATTGGTTTTTAAAAATTCCCCTTGAAATATTATCAAAATTATTGCATTGGTTTCCTAGACTCAAGAAAAGCTAGGTTCTATGGATCTGATGATAAAAATAATTTTCATGTAAACCCACTTTTTTTAATACAATTTGCTGGATTATCTTTATTGACATTACGAAAATCACAGTTAAAATATAAAGTTTCCCCTGTCACTCAGTTTTGTGTGTTTTAATTCAACTAAAGCTTCTCTGTTGCGATTTCGGATTGTAGATCGGGATACTATCCGGTATATATGCTAAAAGTACAAAGAATTGGCAAACATAGTCTTGCATTTTGACATTTTTTTTTATCTAATTGGCTTCAATGTTGCAGGGTCGCGAGAAAACGATGGGCAATACAGTCGATGAAAATAGGTTTGTCAATCTCAAATTTTTACTATCTCAACGTATTATTCCAAAATCTAAATGCACATTTTATTAAAAGTTCAAATTTCTTCTTGCAGCTGTCGGTTGACTATTCTGGTACCTCCAGGAGATACATTAAACGTGATCAGAAAACCAAGTAGGTCGGATACAAAGAGACCTACCCGAGAACACCTTAGACGGGAAAGTAAAGAGGAACCTCCATAGAATAACTTTTATTTGGGGGTGGGGTGGATGGCTATTAGTAACAACTATATACAATACATGTAATCTCCCTATGTGATATTATTATATATAATATTTAAACTATATTTGGATTATAAGTTATATAAAAGACATTTTACAGGAAGTATTCATCATTTTATTTCTTGTCCATATCAATTTAAAAGTCGCAAGTTTATTCAATATTAGTTCAATCTGAACAATATGCTTATGAAATAATTGTGATTAACATGAGAAAGAAACATTGTCTATTAAATGCATTACTCGTGTATTTGTCAGTTATATTGCAATGTATATTATACTAAAATGTGTATGCATCAGTTAAAAGAAATTAATTAAAATTCAAAATACCAAATGTTTTCTGATCTATTTTTAATAGTTTTTCGTGGTCTCTTTTCTTTCTTCCTAATCGCTTTGATCATGGAGTTCGACCATCTTTTGGCACATTTATATATACATAGTCAGCAAACAATCATTATCCAATTTACTATCGAACTGAAGATCGATATCATCGTTTTATTTCCGAGATCCGGGTGTGAGCTGGCTCTCAATGTACATGTAGGCGTGTTGCCTTTCAGATAGCAAGGGAAGTTTCAACATGGGATTTTTTGTGCATTAATAAAGTACTAAAATGAAATCATGCACAGCAGGAGTGTTATCCAGGTTTTAAAGCTTGATTGCATAATAATATAATTAGATTTTCAAAATCATATGGTAATGTTGAAACCCATGATGTTTTATATTTTTAGATTGTACTTTAAGAAACAATTGAATCTACCATGGCAGACACATAAATTACTTTTATACATGTAGGCCCTACTAGTACATCAAATCAACCCCTTGTACAATTGTAACGGGCTAAGACAATAAATACTAGTAAAGTGTTAGTAATTGTTAATAAAACTTGTTTACACAAATTTCATAAATTCCGCTATAGTGGGGATCATTTGATTCTTTAGTTATGAATAAAGTGTATCGCTCTAAATGAGCCCAATAGATAAGTGAAAGTTTAAATTGCGAACGCGAAGATTCAAAAGACAATTACAGTATGATAAATATCCATATGTAAGATCCGAATGTCCGGAGAAATTAGGTTAGTTCCTGGTTTGTTATTTTGCCGATTATCAATAGATAAGTTAAGGTTAACTTCCCTTATAAACAGATAATCCCTTCCTTCCGTGATGTATGAATAAATAAAGAAGAATTAAGGTCGGAAAATCCCAATAATTAACGAGACCGACTTGAAGCTTACAATCCTCATTCATTTTAGATACTGGGTTAAAGATATTACCCATGTGGAATGCGACCATAAAATTATGTTTTATGAACAGAAACACGAATTCGTTGTTTTAAAAAGAATATATATGCTCTCAATTATTTAATACGATTTATTCACTGGTATTTTTTTTTTATTTGTACGTTTTTTGTTGTTTTTGTGAAAATGGAAAATCAAATTTCATTACAGAATGACACTGTAGGGTTTAAAATAATTGCATAATATCAATATCTAATAAAACGCGTCCAGTAATGTCAATCAGGCATTTTATTATTTGTCTGCACCGCATTGGTGTTTCATAGGACCGACAACATCCAAAAATAAACATTCAATGCTTATATTTATATTCATACTGATGTTTTTTTTGTTTGAAATATATGTATGTGTATGTATGTGTAAAGCCATTATATATGTTCTCAGTCAAGGATATGAAACATACATGGAACAGCCATATTAACAATTTATTTAATACGCTACCGCAGCTAAAAATATAGTGCCAAAAACTTAATATAAGATATAAACTGATATAATTTAATGATTTAATTAATATTTTTCAAAAGTACACATCAAATTAATTATGTAATGTTGAACGTTTCATTTAATCTTACAAAAATAGATATACTCAAAACAGGTGGTGACGTTTATATTTGTGCTCATGGCGCATGTATAGACTAAGTGTATTCATAGGAGTTGAACGTCGCAGATTTCCGATGCAAACATAAGGGGAAATAAACACGGAATGTAAATATAGCAATATTAAATGTATCAATATTAATATCAATAAAATCTACCAAGAAAGGCTTAAAAAACCAAGTTTTACGATAACAAACAAGGAAGAAGTTGACATTTGTGTTAGATTTCCGAAACACTGAGTCCTACAGTCATACACAGTAGCTAACCCCAGGCGAGTAAGGGTAAGTCGCGATAGAATTTCACTGAGCTCCCGGTATTGTCCTATATACTTAATTTCATCAAATTAGATATTTAACAGTCATGTATATTTTTTTGATGAATGAAATAATTAATACAGTTTACTTTAACCATTTCATTCTATAGTAAAACATTATTTTACTTTTCTCTACCGGTACTTTGTTTTAATTTTATGTTGTGTAGCAGTATAATGTTTGCGCTGAACTCTAGATCCTTTATGTACACATGGCTTTTCAGATATATGTCCACCATGTATCAATTGTTTAATCGTAGTATTTGCTGCATACCCGGTGCTTTTTCTAAATGGCGGAGGATGAAAGTAATATTATCCAAGAATTTTCTTTTTTGGAATCGACAGGACAACGTGTTGTTTTAAAGGTATATGTATTTTATTTTCTGGGATCAGGATTATTAAGCGACTTTGTCAAAAATCCATTCATAAATAATTTCTAACATTTAAGTGAATTTATATTGTATTTTGCTAGTTTCAACACAGTTTTTTTAAAGCCATATTAATCAAAAGAACGTTTAGATTTCTGTGGTTTCAGATTTGTGCTGATTTAGCACAATATTTAAAAAAAAAAACCTTATTGCAGATTTCTTTGGTTTCAGATTAACGTTAAAGAAGGGCATGTAAGGTATATTAAGAAGGGAGAGGTTAAACAATCGTGCATGGTACACGATCTTACAGTCTATAGCAAGGTAAGATACAGTGATGACTGAGGTGTTGAAACGATTAAAGGAATACTTAGTATTACTGCATAATTCTACTCTCGTACAGAATGATTTACAAATAGCAGTCAACATTGGGCCTCTTGAAAAAATTTTGTCGGCTGAAAATTTCCAGAGCAAAGTGGAAACCCTCAAAAATATAGAAGCAATCATAGACCAACACGCAATCAGTCCTAGCATCTACTCAAGTAAGTCGACAGTCAAGTCCTCTAGCCTTTTCATTTTAATCTAGAATTCACACACACACACACACACACACACACACACACACACACATTTTAAACAAACATTTTATATTTTTTTATTACAGAAGAAGGATCTTACATAATAAAAGAAGGATTTTTGAATAAAAAGGGAAATACTGTACTTGAAAAATGGGCCAGGTATTTACGAAATATTTTTATAAATTACGTTGTGCATATTTCCTTGAAGAAGGTTACAATTTAGCTTTGGATGTGTTTTAACCAGAAAATACAGTAATTTTTTTGGAAGTCAAAATGTTACCAGTCTGAAATGATGCGTTGAAGATCAGTTTAAAACACATCGTTATTTTATTTTCCACCTGGGATTTACCAGATAACTTTACTCAAGAAAGAAACAATGGATCATTTGATATTATTTTGTCATTATTAATGGATACTTAGGAATCTCAAAAGGTGTAAAGTGCTAACCACCCTTAAACCAGTAACATATATTTATATGCATGAAATCTGAAATGTAGATTTCATATCATTAAGTTAACAATACATTATTCTGATAAAAAAAATTTGCACAGAAATAGGTGAGTAAGTTTTGGGTTTTTTTTAGGCGAAAAGTGTGCATCAAACAAGGAGTTTTAATCTATTACCCGGAACAATCAGAGGTAAAATCATTCAAAGAGATTTAATTAATTTAAAGTGAATAAAACCTTCTTTTGCAGATGTTTTTTTTTTAATATTAAAAATAATTTTGATTTCAGAAAACGATCCAACTTTCACCAGTAATAGAATGTCATGTGGATGCCGTAGGGACTGACAAGTTCAACGTCACAGTACCAGAAAGAACTTACAGGTAATCAAGATAGAAACATTTTCTATTTAGGTCAACTTAATATGGAGTAAGCTTTCAATGATAGACCCTGTGTCTAGTTTTCAGATTCCAGACTCGGTACGAGATAAACAGGAAGAACGGGATGCCTGGATAAAGGTAAGTCGTTACTGTGGAATCATTTAAATTTGTGAGGGCCAATTTTCGTGGATTGTTCAAATTTTAGAGGTTCGTGGGGACGTAATTTCGTGTTTCATCTTATATCTAAAACGGGCATATGACTTTATAATCCTAATTTAGTAATTCGTGGAGGATGTAAATTCGTGGATGAGAGGTACCCACGAATTCCACGAAAATTGAGCCACCACGAAATTTAATGATTCCACAGTATTTGAGACAAATACGCTTAGTAAAGCAATCACAAACAATAATCTCGAATCACTCTGGTAGGACTCTGAAAAAAAAACCGCGAATATATTAAAATAACTAGATATCGAAAGTTTAATCAATATGCATCCTATTAAATTAAAGAGTAGTGACTAAGGTATAATTATTGCCTAAAGTAAACAATAGACTCTACCTAGCCAATACTTCAGGACAGAAAAAAGGTGTTATTATGCTTACGCATGAAATGCATTGGACTTTTTTCTGGTTAAAGGTCTTATTGCAATTCTAGAATGAAAATAATTGAATGTGTTATTTTTTTAGTTATGCCTATATAACAAATATTTCATTTTCTCTTTGCAGTGCATAAGAGTAGCTATAACCGACAGGTATGGACATTTCATAAGGATTTTATCAAAGAATTCTCAAAGACATTGACTTATTTTAATTTCGGCTTTTATTCTCGAATAGAGTCCCACCCCAAAGACCCGGAAGTGTTAAGGTGTTACCAGATGATGTTATTCGAAAGAGCATCAAACGAAAAACCATCCCTAAATCTTTGGTAGTAAAGCAAGGCTATCTCGATAAGCGAGGAAATGCGAAAGTCAAAGTCTGGAATGAGTACGTTACGTTGTTATCTAGCATTCTCAGAAAGTGGTATATTTAGTTGAAAACATATTGTAAATGAGAACATCTTGTGACGTGGTATACTCTGATATTTTTTTCAGGCGTTTTGTCAAAGTGGAATCTGGAAAGTTTTCATACGCACTCCCAAACAAAATAGAAGTAAATGCACATATGAAATATAAGTAGTGTCAATCAATTATTATACTTCTATCCTAAATTCATTCTTTCATATCGAAATTATCTATATCAGTAATCAGGTATATTTAAATTTATAGAATACGTTAAATGTGGTCAATCTACAAGAGGGTGAAGTTTCAGTTATAGCCACTAAAAGCTATGGCTTTGATGTACAGATTCCTGGCAGGACTTTCAGGTAAGTTGATGATAGGGTCATTGAAAAAAAAAGGATTTTTAATTAAAAGTTTGCATTATGTTTCATTTTTTTCTAAATGACAGCTTTAGAGTACAATCGAAGGAGAAAAACAAAGAGGAAGAACAAACGAATTGGATGAAAGTTAGTAATTTCACCATTATACTAGTAACCTATAAAGCTTTAGAGAAACCAGATCTAGTGAACAGTCCGCTTGATTGTACACATTAATGAGATACTAGTATAATGCCAAACTGTATTAATTTGATTCATGAATTTATGTAGGCTTTTACCAAGGCATGCTGTTCCACGACATCTTCTGAGTTATTAGAAGGAGAAGACAAAGACAATGACGAAGATAACACTGATAAGACAGAAAAGGTAATATGAAAGAGAGTGTTTGAATGTATACTAGTAGGTACACATTTAAAGAAGACACACTTGTGGAGTATAAAATTTCATCATGTTTACTATATGGTTTATAATATTTATTTCGTAGCCTTTTAGCAAAGCTAGAACTTCGAAGACATCATCAGTGTTACCTCAAGAACAGGACAATGATGGCGAAAAAGAAAAAGACGATGACCAGAATAACACTTGTTCCACAGATCAGGTAACAAAATGAGTCAAGTTGACCCAACAGACACGGATTAATCTCTGTAAGACTTTATGGAAATTATTACCAATAACTTCATTTATGCAGCAGAAAAAGGAAATAATCGAGGCACAAAACAAAGGGTTTACCTTTATATTAAAAAATTTCATCATGTTTACTATATGGTTTATAATATTTATTTCGTAGCCTTTTAGCAAAGCTAGAACTTCGAAGACATCATCAGTGTTACCTCAAGAACAGGACAATGATGGCGAAAAAGAAAAAGACGATGACCAGAATAACACTTGTTCCACAGATCAGGTAACAAAATGAGTCAAGTTGACCCAACAGACACGGATTAATCTCTGTAAGACTTTATGGAAATTATTACCAATAACTTCATTTATGCAGCAGAAAAAGGAAATACTCGAGGCACAAAACAAAGGGTTTACCTTTATATTAATAATGTAGATGCGTTAAATTGCTAATTATATTGGCTTTAAACAAGACAACCTGCTCAATTACAGGTTCTACTTGAGGAAGAAAACAAAGAATAACCTGATTATAACTTGCCCTACAGAACAGATAATAGAAAAATATACTAAGCTTGCAAGAAATATATTTTAAAGAATTCAAAATAGAATCTTCGTTGTATATGTATTTGATGATATTTTATACTGTTAAATAAATGTTTTAATGCTAATGATGTAGGCCTTAAAGGGACTTGGACACGATTTGAGCTCAATTTTATCAAAATTTATTTTTTCAATTTTAATGTCTAGAATGGTCAATACAGATGTTTTCAATGCTCTGTCAAAATTTGAAAGTCAAATATCGAGTTACAAGCGAGTTACAGAGGTTAAAATTCTTTGTTTTGTAAACAAAGCTAGAGTCCTGTTATTGTTTACATATATCTTGAATTGGTAAAAATTTCAATCTAATGTTGCATTTTGTTGTTGATAAACTTATTTATGAACACATTTAATTAGTTTATCTTGTTTCCACAAGTTATTCTGTCAAAGAAATGGTAATTTCTTTACTTTATATTATTTGTAAACAAATATAAGACTCGAGCTTTGTTTACATAACAACGACTTCTTTCCTCTGTATCTCGCTTGTAACACGACTTCTAACATTCAAGTTTTGGAAAATCATTCAAAATACACAAGTAAACTATTTAATACATAAAAATCAAAAATAAAATTTTCATCTGAAATCGTGTCCAGGTCCCTTTAAACAACACAAACTGTTCTAGGGCATATTATGTGTTATTCAAAGATGGAGACAAATAATTAGACAAAGAAAATTATCTCGATGATACATATCCTTAAGAAGAGTTAAAAGAAAAAGACACCGGTATTCTATACTTTAAGAAAACCCCTTAAAATTGGAGTGCATTGCTTTTTTAAACTAAAGAATTAGAATAAAGTGATGGCATGGTATTTTTTAAAACGTTTATTAGAGATTATAAAAAAATGTGGTTTTATTTTCATTTTTAGCCGCTCTTAATCCCATCACGTTATTGTAAATTATTTATTTTTAATTAACTCATTATACAATTCATTAGTGGTTTAATTTTTACAGAAATTAGAGAGTGACTCTGTGACGGACAACGTTGTTGAAGATGAAAGGTTTGTTAAATATTACATTCAACTATAGTCTGCATTGAGGTTTTATTGCATATTGAGGTTTCGTGGTCGATAAAATAAATTTCTATGGACTAAGAAAATGCAAAGATTCGTAAATTGATGGACACGATGAAAATGGGGAAAATTCATAAACATTTTGACTTGTGAGTCATCCCAACAACGAAAACCACGAATTTTATTTTTGAGAGTTGATTTTAATCAACTCTCCTATGCAGTTACTCTGGCAAACCGGAAGTGAAACAGTATTTGGACTTTAGCACAAATTATCACCGTTGACAAGACTTAGTTCTTGAAAAAATCGATAATATCGATGTTATGTATTCTGAAGCATTGTTTTTCAATGAAACTGATTTGTACAAAACTTGAAAATAGTTAAATTTTAAATGGTACGAACAATTTAGATATTTTTTTGAAGTTGTTTGTATTCCTACCCCAAAGCGTTCAACCAGACCCTCGGCTGTCTCCGTAAATATCCGACAAGCAGAGTCTCTCCTGCTTGTCCGAGATTACAGAGACAGCCGAGCGTCTAGTTGAACGAAACAAGAGTTCAATATTGCTTGGATAATTTGTGTTATTCAATACAGATAAGAACCTATTTGCCATGCAAAATAACATATCGTTGATTTTAAGGTAACTCCAGTGTTTTAGAAATCCGTGTCAAACCAAACATTTTTTAATTTTAATAGTTAAAACAACTTATAAACTTACTATAGAGACCAAAATATTTATACCTTTGCACGTTTGTTTTCCTACAGTGAGCTTCAGCTCACAAGGTCCAAAAATTTAACAGCCAAAATTTAACACCATGATGCATGATCTCATAATATATTAAATTATGCACCAAAATACATCATGTTAGGTTATAATTTAAGCAAATCAATTGATTATCATTAAATCATAAAATTTTATTGATTTTCTACAGAAAATATAAAAAATATTACATTTTTTCTTGCCACGACCTTCCCCCAAAAATCACAAAATTGCATATATTTGAAAAACTCTAAAAAATTATTCAGTTTACATACATTTTTTAAAGAATATTTATTAAGAGTTACATATTGTGTTAACAAAAAAACATAGTTTATCAAAATTGACCATCTAGTTTTTGCTTGATAGTCTCTTGAACATGTGTACCCCCATATTGAAAATGTAAATTTTACAAGTTGTTTCTTGCAAACTTTGGAAAAAAAATTAAATGTAACAAAAAGACACAATCTAACAGTCACTTAAATTGATATACTCAATGAAACTGTATTATACATATAAAATTAAGGTCAAGACTGCCAAAAAAACTCATATAGTTGAGTGCAGTAGTACCCCCTCCCCCTTTCTGTCAAATACTTTCTATCCCAGTTTTTTAACATATTTATCTGTAGATTAAACACCAATCAGTGTTATGTAGTTTTAATTACACAAGTACTTACTTATCCCCTCCTTGTCCCGGAGGACACATGGGGTCGTCAATCTACATAAACGCAGTGTAATTGTTGGAGAAGAATGCATACAATACGTACAATTATATTACACACTCATTGACCTTTTTACATTTCGCTGCTTTCCTTGCTTTCTTCAATCCCTCTAAACGACGGAGATGCTATATATTAACAAATTTTCCACTTTTTAACCAAACCATGATTATTTTAAAACACTTGTTGTGTACCAAAATTATAACCGGAAATTTAGCACGCCGTGTAAAAAAAGAACCGGATCCGAAAGACACTGGAGTTACCTTAAAATAAATTATAATAATCGATAAAATCAACTCCTGTCAGTACTTCAGTACTTTGATTAAAAAAGAAACCACATTTTTATTTTCTATCTCTAATTGTAGCTGTAGCGACACATTAAAAGGTAGCATAAAGCATAGTAAACTGGGTTCATCAAGATCGTACCGAAAAAACCTCAGAGGCCACAGTCTAGAGGAGCCTCTCTAAATCCAGTCCTTTATGTGTATCATTTTGAGGTGAAAAATGGGAAAACATTCTCTTTGTGTGGATGCATTTCTAAATGTATATTTTCTATTAAATATTTTAGATATTGAAAGCATACAAAGTTTTCAGTCATATTATAGAAAATTTATGATTAATTTTATTCAGTTGCAAAAAAATATCACAAAATGTAATTTTTTAAGTTTTGGTTCTCGTATTTAGTAACGAGGTTTTTTTTTTGGTATTCAAATTAGTCTTATTTTACTCTATGCATTATATATTTCTAAAGAATTACAGTAACACAGTCAACAACACAATAACGATGACTTCTGATGTGATTCGCATGTTTTTTAAAAATATTTTTTATTGTACGATATCCTTTTCTATAAAACCTGAATGCTGCATAAAAAATAAAACGATTTCAAAATAAGAGCTTTCTGGTCTTTTTTTTTTTGTTCACCACGAGCTGTTTTTTTTTCCGAAGCGGATGTTAATTTCGTTGCTTCCTTCCCTTCTTCCTTTTAGGCTTGAGCTTGGAGTTCAGTAACTCTCTTCCTAGTCTTTTGATATCCTCCCTGCTGAGTAGGCCTTCGTTATCGAGATCGTGATCAAAGTGGAACTCGTCCTCATCGCTTCCTTCATCTCTCTCTACGCGTATCCGGACGTTCTCTGGGCTGAGCTGGCTTTCCAGATAGGCATGTAGCTGTTCAAATTGATAGACAGATAACAGTCAGAGAGGGTCGGAAATCGTCCTCCGAAACCCAGTGTCGTTCTACTTTAAAATGTTATGAGAAGCAAAATCCAGCTCTGGGTTTTCTATTAGAAATAACTAAATTGTGTTTACTGTAAGTTCTTTTAAAATTTTTCTTCCTGAGATGATTTATAATTTATAAATACATGTATAATAATATCATAACTTATAATACGTCATGTTTTAACAATGAAAAAATCAAAACAAACAAAAGACCCAGTTAATTATACTACCCAGTTAATTATACATGTACTTATATAAAAAGTAGTAATGTTCTTCACCCACCATCTACTACATAAAAGATAAAAAAAATATATGCATGTATATACATTAAAATGCACAAACAATTTGAAATCCAAAAAGTTAATATATTCCGTTATTTCTAAGAACTATTAAGAATCTAATTCTGCAAAAATGAGGTCACGGCGCACGGTCAAAATTTGTGTTATGTCAAGAATAAACCACATTATGTTGAAAGTAATATCTCTCTAAATTGGGCTTAAAACCAAATATTATTGAAACCTCGAATATATTGAGAATTGTCATGATATTCTATGTACCAAATAACGAAGGGATATATAGTTTTGTCGAACTGCAACAGATATCAGTAACTAAAGACAGATAGTAAAATTGACTAAAAACAATAAAGTCGTTGGACGTCACGGCGCAACAAAAAGGATAAACAGTATGGCTTTAACTCGGGGAAAAAGCCGATACAAACTGTGAAAATGCTCAATGGTGAAAAAAAAAGGTCAAAAATTATTTGCACGTTTATGTTTAACTGTATTACATTTTTTTTTTTTTGGGGGGGGGGGGGGGAGGGGGGGTTGTGGTATTAGTATTTTGAACATCGAAAGTACGAAAGAGATTAGAATATCTGTAAATATTTGGTCAAAAGAATAAACAACGTCATCTGACATTCAGAGTTTTTCTTACACTTATCGAAGAGACATGCGGTAAAAAATTCAAACTTCGAGGAACTATCTTATGATTCTCAAACAAATGTGAACAAATTAGATGGCAAGTGATATAGTGCCGATTTTAATTGTATGGTGAAAAGCACAAAAGACTCAGGGTGATAATTTTTTTTTGGTATTTCTATTAAATGTGCGTGCTTCCCATGCGCGGATCTAGAGGGGGGGTTGGGGGGGGGTCCCGACCCCCCCTGGAAAATGAAAATTTATTAAATTTACATAGTAAAATTATAGCAAATATGCCTCGGACCCCCCCTGGCAAACACAATTATCATTCGGACCCCCCCTGGAACAATTTTCTGGATCCGCGCATGCTTCCTCTTGACGTCATGTTTTCAACGTTACAGTGGTGACAAAACTTGTTGTTTTTAAAATTGGGTAACTCAAATAGCTTTTAATCAAATGGAATGAAACCTCGTATATCAATGAAATAAATGTTAGTGCTTAAATTAATCTGTTAGTTATGACTATTATGAAAAACATATGATAGACAGCCACATTGTCTTCGTATATTTTGATTGACCCTCATACCTTGAATTGGTCGGATGCGTTGGACAATTTTGGCACTTCCTCTCGAATGGATTGCTTCTCGGCCAGTAGCTCTAGTTTACGCGAACAGTTTGACAAGTCATCTACCGGGTCACCCTTGCTGAAGTTATGATAGGGCTAAATAGAAAAACAAAATAGAAACACATTACAAGGTACTTGTGCATGTTGCAGCGTGTCTACTACATTCTTCGCTCTCTATACTTTACAAACGCCAATTGCATTCAAACACTCATGCAGTTCCATTCTTAAAAGACTTACTTTCAATTAAAGCTGCTTGGTCCGATTTTGTATCAAATTTTGTGTATGCTTTTAAACGATGGTTATGCTAAGTATGTGTATAACTATAGACATTGCAGTAGTTTTCCCATTCATTTTAGCCATATTTCAATGAGAAAATGATGTACAAATTTTGAATACAAAACAACGAAAATAAAAGGGAATCGTGTAATTTTGCCTCAGTAAAATTCGCCCCCGACGTCGAGGCGGGTATGATTGTGTTGAAACTTAGACATCGCCATTGATAAAGGTCATAATGTTTTAGCAAATCAAAAATAAACATATGTACATTTTTGACGCTAATATTTCTGAAGTTTGGTTTGTTTACAATCGATGCATAATATGTATGTTTAATAAACCAAATCATTCCACGAAATCAAACGGTTCCCTTTTCTAAACCTTCCCACAATGCATTTGGTTTGTTTTTTGTTTGCCCAAAAAGAAATTATTTTTAATTACTTTGAATGTTTTTAACTTTGAAAGGAGACCGATTCTGCTGGTGTAATTAGGCGAAAGTCTATACTATAGTAACTTTCCAAGATTTGTATGGAAAATTATTTGATACTGTAATAGCCAAAAATCGGATCATGCAGCTTTAAAGTTGAAGTGCAGAAATAATTTTTAAACAGTGTTTTTAGTTCAACTATGCACAGCTAGTGCTTATCTGGCAAAATAGTAGTTTCTACGATGCACGAAAGGTAACAACAGAACACGTGCACGTCATGTGTCCAAGTCCACCAAAGAAATTGCTTATTCTAAAGTGTGTTAGTGTATGGGGTAAGCTTAATTTCATCATAATCAAATTAATAGTTTTAATTTTAAAAAAAAAGTTTCTACTTTCCCCTTTTTATACCCCCCCCCCCTTTTATCTAATCAGACCCTGTTGTCACCAACTTTTATCAACTCCATACTCAGCCTCAAATCTGAGTATTGATGTTGACCTTAAATCCGTGCAGTTTTCTTAAAGGACTTGTGTTGAGAGCAGAGTTAAATAAATTTAAAGAGTTGGTGATAGCGGGGCCAAAACTTACTGGCTTCAGTTTGACATCTTTCAGTTTGTCATAAAGTGTGGCTATCCCAAACTGTAGGTCTATCAGTAACTTCTCGTTTTCCTTCATTTCTTTTACAGCCTCTGCACATTTCATCTCGTCTTTTGCTACAAACTCATGCATGTCATCCACCATCTTTCTACCTCTAATCAAAACAACACAAAAATCGCCATAGTGATAATTATTTCAGATCAGTTGCGCATTTTTGTTGGCCAGGACTAGTGTACACATTAAACATATTAAAGTATTTTCATTTATTAATAAATAATTTTGAGCAATTAATGAACTAAGACTCCTTATTAAGTGCGTTTTCCGTGCATCCAATGAACTTTTCTGTTGATTCTCCTATGATCCACAGAAAAAATTACTTGTGTATCTGATTAACTTATCAAATCGTTTAAAATATGCTTGCATCTGTACCGATAGGACCATTTGTAGTAGTGTATTAGCGCATGAATAACAACGCATTGGCGCGAAATGACAACGCGTAAGTGCGAAGTGACAACGCCACAGCGTGTTAATAACAATGCGCTAATACACTTTTGCAAAAGACCCTGTCGGAACACCATATGCCTGTACTGTTCTTACTTTGCAAGTTGGCGTTGACTTGTGAACTTCATCTCTTCAAAGATTTTCACGAGCTTCTCGCGTTCATCCTGAAGTCTGATCTTTGCTTGCTCTTTCTCTTTCTTCTGTTGAAGCAATCGTTCGTGGGTGGATTCCTGGTTCGTTACTCTGAACACAATGTCCTAAAAGTCAATTTAATACAGAATCAAGAAAAAATTCTGCTTCTAGCATTTTCTACAAGAATATAGTGCTTTGTGATGGGGAATCTACAATATGTATTATGTAATTCTACAGATTAGATTTCAATCGAATATTGCAAACATGCATACATGTAAGTGTTTCATAAAACCACAAATTAAAGTAGAGTAATATTACCAACATTTCGATACAAATACAAATGTTATATATTGCATTGTATGTGAAAAAAACATTCAATACCTCCATGTCCGAAACATTGATAGCGCTTTTGATTTTCTCGAATCCCTCCGTGAGTGTTAACAGCTGTTCCTGCCTCTCAAACTTTTCTGTCTGAAGCTTAGCTGCTTTTGTATCTTAAATTGCCAGGTATAATATTGACACATATTTAAATGCAACTTCCATTTCTACACGATAACTAGTAATTTTATACATGTCAGGTTTTTTTTTCGTAGAAATTACAAAACGAATCGTTTCATTAGAAAGGGACCTTTGTGTAATAGCTTACCCGTATTTTCCATGATGATGTTTACTTTCGCCTGAAAAAAAAGTAAATATCATTTATAACATTAAAACACGTCTATTAAGAAATTTTTTGACATTATTATAACTGGAGGTATGTTTCTACCCTCTTTTCCGCCCTTTCGACCACCGGTTCTTTCCGCCGTTCCACTTCCTTTTTGGTTTCGTTCAGCTGGGCGTCTCGTGCACGTTTTGCTTGGTACATGTCTCTCTCCATGAAATGAAGCTCTTTCTGGAACATGAAAATTAAGGTACATAAGCATAAATGTACCTAGCTGTATCTGACAAAATTTTGAGATTTTCATCGGAAATAAAGAGGTTCTAAAAATCGGTATACCCTTGCTTCCTCTTTGCTGTTAACAGCTTTTTTGTTCATGCGCCGTAAGACGGAGATTTCTTGCCGAGCCTGAACCACTGCCGACTCCATGCTGTCCAGACGCGCCGGGTAAAGACGACATTCCTACAAATAGAAGAGAATGGAAGGCAGAAAAAAAATTTATTTTGACTCTTTTAACGTTTTATAGTAATAATTAAACCAACCATGGGACGTTTATTCAATCAATCTCAGAACAACTGTAACCCCTTTGGTGTGTTGCGTTATTATTAATTTGAAGGAAAAAAAACTGTAATTTAAAATGATTTTATTTTTGTTATTAAAAGTAATATATCTTTTATTGTTAAAAGATGCATCTTTTTACGGTACATATACAAAGAAATCCCTCTTCAAATTTGAAAATGTTTCTCTATTCTGAATAGTAATAGATTATTTAACTGTTTGCCATGCATGTATACCTCTTCCATGTAGCGCATGATCTCTCGATACCGTTTGGTGATGTTCCTGGCAGCTTCGTATTTAATTCTGGCTTTATCCATTTCGTTTTGCAGCCTTCGAATTTCCTGAAAAATATGGATGTAAAATCAAAGATATGTAAATGCATAAATACATGCGATACCACACCGGATATAGTCAGGTATGCATGTTGTCTGACTTCAAAAAGGACTTCTGATCTTATCATATACATGTAGTTGAATGAATATTTATTTATATCATCTAATACAAACTGAAAAAAAGATAACACTTTTTAGAACGCATAGAAACATATATTTATGTGTAGACAGATGTTATTGAATCAATCTTCTTTTTAAAATGCATATTGATTTGCCTCGTTTATTACACAACTGCAACAACCAGACATGTGATTATTGTAATCGTATAGTAATAATTGATTGTAATCTGTAATCGAAAATATTTTTGATTACTTGTAATTTAATAATATTGCAGCTAACCTGCACATAAGATGTATAGCTTAAATTTAATGAAGTAAAACATTGAAGAAATTAATTATTAAAATGTAATATATTAATAATCGATTTCTTTAACTAGGTTTTACTTTATGACAATCGATATGTTCAGGTAATTGATTAATTAATAATCGATTGCGCTAAATTCTCCCAAATAACCAATTATTAATCACAATCAATATTATAATTAAATTTTGAAGCGATTTCGTTTATGCTGGTCAATACTTTTAAGAACTAGTGTTTTTTACTCGTTTTCTTTCGAAATCATAGTCCTGTGCGTCTATCTGCATCATCCTGTTGAGCCGGGTCTCCATATCCTGGCATCGCTCCTCTCGGTCCGTCTTCTGGTACAGTAGATTGTTGAGGCGCTTACTGGCTTCACAGACCTTCTGATCCATGGTCTTAATCGCTTCCTGTTCAAAACACGCACAGTGAAATCAAGCTTCAAATATGATGTGAAAAGGACGAGAGAGAGAGAGAGAGAGAGAGAGAGAGAGAGAGAGAGAGAGAGGATATAACAACAGACGTACTTCAACTGTACATCTCTGCATGGACAACAGTTCCTCTCTCCTGTTGTTAAAAACTGTTCTGATTACTTCTTCGTCTCCCTAAAACATATGGGTATATTTGTTATGATTTTATTAAAATAATAAAATAATCAGGCATAGCAAAAGGTTTGAGATAGTTATACTCTTTTTAAACCAATTACAATGGATGAGTACTTGAAATTTTATCAAGATAAGTAAATGAATTACATACATGTATTAATAATTATGATTATGATATAATGGGTAATGTGCATTATTTATTTGTTGTCTAAAACCACTTGTATTTTATTTAGAAAGAAAGGAGTTAATAGTATGTCGATGTTAAATATTATATGATACCATTGCTAGCGATAGCTTACATGTACATCGATATAGACATCGATATAGCTAGCGAAAACTCCTATCGTTAGCTACATGGTATCGCTTGGTTATAGCGTTACTTATACATTGATATAAGCAACATGTAGCGATAAAACTCACATATTTGATAAATCTTCTGTTCTTTTTTTGCAGTGGCGTCGGAAGCAAATTGAAAAAAAGGGGGGGGGCTAGACTTATCAAAAACTTTGGCAAGCAAAAAAAAAGTTATGTATATCCCCCGGTTCCGACGCCTATGTTTTGTCATCAATTACCAAATAATAACCAAAGTTTAACATTATCTGAGAAAAATTTAGTACACTTCTATTATATAATTATAATTAATTTGAAAAGCGCTTACATTGATACTATTGGCTAACTGCACTCTCTTGTTTTTGTTTTCGGATCTTAGTTTGGCAATCAGTCTCTCATAGTATATTTTCCTGGTTTCCGCACTTTCATAACACGCCTTTGCATCTCTTTCTGTTGTAATGTTTTTAAAATATACATATATATATTTAAACTGACCTTGACGTATTGATTTTTTTTTTCCGAACGATGTTAATAAATTTGTTTTGACTCCTTTTCTTTTTAATTTCATAATCGTACCTTTAAGATGAATTTTCCCCCTGAGCTCCTCAATTTGATCTAGCGCTGTTTGGGTGGTTTCCAAAGACTGCAACGTATTATCTTGCTGCATGGTTAATTACTTTTAGTGCTCAATCTAAACCTATAGAGACATTCGGCCGCAAAAGGTCTTCCTGTTATTTCTGGGTTTCTACGAAACTAGCGTAAAATACAACGTCATAGTAATTTATTTTAGCGTCAAATGGAACGTACGTTAACGTCACACCTATATATAGCTACATAATTCATTTCTCTTCTCTAGTGTTTTTCAGAAAATGAGTGACACGGTGTTTTTTTTTTTATTTCGGGGGTTTTGATTTATGTACAATATTAAACAACCTCTTTTAATTTAAAGTGCGCGTCATGCATGCATTTTGAGTATTTTATAATTATATAGACATTAACGGGTTATCATAACGTTAGTCATGTTAGCTGTTCGCCTAAAAAAAAAAACATTTGTTTATTGCTGAAATGACTGGTTCGTAATTTTATCAGTAATTAAGTTAGTAAGAACAGAGTACTCAGAATTGAGGGCGAGTAGTATGGAGAGATAGAATGCGGAAATATTTAGTCCATCAATACTGGTTTGTTATTAAGTGTCAACAAGTAGTTTCCGAGCATGAGTAGAAAGAGGTGGGTGATTTAAATATTTCATATTTCAGTCCCTTATGAGTTATGTTGATTAGACAATTTAAAATCTGTCAATCTTTCTTTTTATTTTAATACCTAGTATTTACCTTTGTAACTATCCTGAAGAACATGGAACTATATAGACAGGCGATGGAGGGAAATCGAATGCCACCGGTGAATAGTTTCGATTACTATTCACTATGGGCAGATAGCACGGAAACTATTTCCCACTTGTTTGTCTAAGTAGACCAGGTTTCAAAATCGGGGATTTCAATTGGGAAAACATTATTGAACTGCAATACAAGCTAATAATGCCGATGTCTTAAAAACATGGGTATTTCTTGCTGGCAGTAAATTGGTGCATGATAAGGCAGAACTTATAAGCATCTTCAACAAAACAGCTATAAAATATTTTTTTTCTTCAGTTTGAATGACCTGAGACGACCAAAGACTACAGCATTTAAATCACCAGTAAGAACTTTATTTATTATATTGATTTCTTGTTTGATACCCCGGCCCGCACTGAATGAAATGGGGGTAATCTGTTACTATTGTGTGCCTGTCTGTCAGTCTGTCTGTCCATAACAAATTTTTGTCCCATTTTTTGTTAGCAACTATAAGTTGCAGAGGTTTCATTTTTGTACCAATCAGACATCAACTTTGTGTATTTTTAGTCAAAGAGGTATATCGCCTTTTTCCATTATTTCGCCTACATCGGTGTTTGGACGGAAAGTACTGTAACAACTGATTTGTCATAAATTTGTGAAACTCTTTGTAAAATGTCAGTTGATATTCTGAACTGATAAGTTTAAACCCTCGATATCTCGAATACTCTGATATACTCTGATATCTCAAAGATTTTAAACAGTCCCATTTAGTTCGAGATAACGAAGTTTGAGCAGACAGACTGTATATGGTTTATTGGCATATCCTATCTTTTACAGACTACACTGTAGTATTGAATAATCATAATCTCAGTAAAAATAGTCTCATTGCGTTCCCCAATCATAATGTTGGACACTGTCAGTAAATAAAATTAATTCATTTATATTAAATTTAAATTTCATCACTACATGTCTAAGAAGAACTGGTACATGATAAATGTACATGAAATAATTTCAAAATTTAACATTCTATCTAGTATGGATTTTACTTGGATTAAGTAAATCATTAATTTTATTGGTAGTAATTTTTTTTTTACATTAAACATGTGGAATTCCAAACTACCTAATTAAAACTAGACTTGTAAATCTGCTCCTCTAAGATATGCAATAAAGTATGGCGCATCGTAGAGGAGTAGATTGATAAGTCTAATTTTATCACCAGGTAGATTGGTGGAATTCATATCTGTGTAAATTCGCAAGAATCACCTCTTGTGGATTTTAAAATTGCAATTTTGTTTTTCTGACAGTTGTGAGCTATATGAAATCTAAATAAAAGTTCGATTTTTGCAATTAATACGAACTGGTATTGGTAGAATTTAGTATTCATGTAAAATCAGAAATCCACAGTATATAATACCAGATAAGTTGAAATATGCCTTCATTATACAGTTGCAATATTTTGATTTTTCTGCCATTAAACAGCTCCAAAATACCGGTACCTCACAGAAGTCAAGCCATGGTATAAAAAACAATGTGCGAGATGATGTGCAAGAATTGGAAAAGAAACTGGAGACTTTTAATTCTGACATAGCAGAGCTTGAAAGCAGGTAAACTTCAAATACATGATACTCATAAACAGAGTAAATTATCTAATTAATATTTACTGTAAAAATTATTATTATCACTGGTGGATAAGTAAACATTTTCAATAGTCAAACAATACACTTGGGTATTAAATATGCGGATGCTTAATTAACGACTCTTAAAGAGACACTGTGACTCAAAATATATGTTTTACTTTTTGATTATGACAACGGAAATAAGTAGAGCTACTCAAAATTTCATCAAACGAAAGGTTTCACGCATCATAAGTTATCACCTATCAATTTACAAGTCATTAAAACTCATCCGGAAAATGCACATGTAAACAAACCGAGTTGTTTTGGACATTGGTATTGTGTCACGTGTTTGCGATTTCTGTCTAAAAATAGTTACAGTGGGATTGACATACTGAAAAAAGAATTTGAATTTGAAGCTATTCGATGTCTATGGTAAGAAATATGCATTAATAGAAAATGCATCTTCATAAATATTTAGTTCCTGAAGACATCGTGTTTCAAAGAGAGGCTTCTGGTTCATGATGTATGCCACGCTGCAGTATTTACATTCCCTTGCGCTTGCGTGGCTATGAAGCGGAAGGAAAACTCAATATTTATGTGTTGGCCCAACGTGTAATTCTATTTTCTCTTTTTAATTTGATTTTTTTACTTTTGAACATCGTTATTTTTCAAAAGTTCACATTTTCATATGATAAATAAAATATGTGGAAATCGTGTAAAAATTCGATATTTGCTAAATCATGGGTTTGTGCGTCACCATGTCCCTTTAAGTTTTAATTTGTTTGCCTTTAATATGCACAGGGGTATTTTCCACAATTTTAAGCTTACCATGTAAGTAGTGTAAATTTCCTCCACTTGTAAATAACCACTTTTACAGTATGAGTTTACTTTTAGTATATTAAGGAACAAGAAGCCCAAGTGCCTTAATGGTCACCTGAGTATATTAACATCATTTAAAGCTGCTTGGTCCAATTTTATATCAAATTTTGTGCACACTTTTAAATGATGGTTATACTAAGTATATGTATAATAATAGACATTGCAGTAGTTTTCCCTGTCAATAAAGCCAAATTTCAATGAAAAAAATTATGTACAAAATTTGTTAACAAAACAAACGACATAAAAAGGTATCGCGTTATTTCGCCTCATGTTAAAATTCACCCCTGATGTCGAGATGGGTACGGTTGTATTACAACTTTGACATTGCTATAAATAAAGGTTGTAATATTCAGGCAAATTACAAATAAACCCGTGTACGTTTAGTTCCCTAATATTTCTGAAGTGTGCTTTGTTTTCAATCGATGCATAGCATGCGGGTAGAATAACCCCAATCATTCAGGGGACAAAACCAAACGGTTCCCTTTTCTAAACATTCCCATGGTGCATTTTGGTTTGTTTTTTCATTTGCCCAAAAAGAAATTACTTTTATTTACTTTGAATATTTCTAACTTTGAAAGGAGACCAGTTCTGCTGGTGTAAATAGGAGAAAGTCCATAACTTTCTAAGATAAATGGCTTGATGTATAGAAAATTATTTGATACTGTATTAACAAAAAAATCGAAACCAAGCAGCTTTAAGTATTATATCCTCTATTTCCTACGATAATTGATTGTAATTAATTCATACAATAACATGCATGACAAGACAGAAATCTACACTATCCAGTGAAAGACCCTACTATCGGCATAATAATATATCCATTTTAAACTGCTTTAGATGCATTTTTTAGCTTTTTAGACACCTTTACATATATGGAACAATATACATTCTACATATTTTTTTTTACATGTAAAGTGTGTGGAAAGCTACATTGTACTGCAGTTATAACACTATATTTACATTCTACTGTGTTTTTCCATTAAATTCTGTGATCTTTAAATGCCTCTAAATGCAACAAGTAATCACTGGGTACTCAAAGGTTAAAATGACGAGTTTTATTATGACGTCACAAACGTTGAACGCTGTAAACTGCAACGTCACAAGCGAAAATCAAAGTTCACGCTTGTGGCTGTTACTGTGGCTCTTCCATTAATATTAACTTACCCTTAGGATAAGATAGGAATTTTAAGGTATGATGAATCACATTTGCAGACAAGGCAAGAAGTTAAAAAAATGTTAGTAAATATAAGCATTAAATCATGATTTTTTGAAGAGTACAGTCTCATAACTGCAGCGCTGTGTGCATACAAATTTTCATAACGCGCTAACGGGCGTTACTCAATTTGTATGCACACACCGCTGCAGTTATGAGACTGTATACTTCAAAAAATCATGATCCAATGCTATAGTAACACACACAGGGTACTGAAAGGTTTAAAATTTGAGTTTTATTATGATGTCACAAATGTTGACAATCTAATTAAAATTAGATCCTTCACGCTCCCATATTTGATATGTCGCTTGCAAATGTTGAATGCTGAAAAATGCAACGTCTCAATCGAAAATCAAAGTTCATGCTTGCGGCTATAACAGTGACTCTTCCATTTATATGAACTTACCCTTAGGATAAAATAGGACTTTTAAGGTATAAATGACATTTGCAGATAAAGCAAGAAGTTAAAAAATGTAAATATAAGCATTAACGATCTCCGATCCTCAGCTAAGTTCGATAACTCTAAACTATCCGGATTTCTTTTATTCGTACCATAAAACTGACTTTTATACAGACAATTTTAATTTAGTATACTACTGCTAGTATAACCATCAGTCATAGAACTACGTATGTGGCGTAGTGGATCCACGGAGCTCTCCCATTTACATACGTCTTGGTATTGAGTTCGAGCTATCGATACACCGGAATTTTTTTAAAAACTTAACTTGTTTCTTTATTCCATCGTAGGTAAATTTGCAATTACTTTGTAAATATTATGGATATTATGGATACCCTCTAAAAAATTCATTTTATATCATTTCATTTATAAAGGTTGAACGAAAAATATCATTCTTATGATGAAAAAAAAATTTGAGGCTGAGGATCGGAGAACCTTAAATCATTATTTTTTGAAAGATGTAGTCTCATAACTGCAGCGGTGTGTACATACAAATTTTCATAACTTGCTAATGTGCGTTACTCATTTATATGCACACACCACTGCAGTTATGAGACTGTATCTTTCAAAAAATAATGATTTAATGCTTAATTGGCTGTTCCCTCTGTATAACGTTCTTATCAATGAAAATTATATATGTATTTTTACTCACTTTTAAGGTTTCTCTACACTTGATGTTTTTAGTTCAACTGAGCCAAAGGCTCAAGTGAGCTTTTCTGATCAAATTTTGTCCCTTGTGTTCTTGTTGTCGTTGTTGTGAACTTTCTGTATTTTCATCTTCATCTTCTTCTCCAGAACCACTGGGCAAATTTCAACCATACATGTACATGTACTTGGGACAAATTTATCCCTTGGCTAAGGGGATTCAAGTTTGTTCAAATGAATGACCACATCCTACTTTAAAAGGAGATAATAAGGAAATATGAAAATTTAATGACATTTTTAGCTCACTGACACTAAGTTGGAGGAGCTTCTGCTGTACCCTCGGCGTCGGCATCGGCATCCGGACCTGGTTAAAGTTTTTGGAGCAGGTCCTATTTTACCATACTTGCATGGATGGCACATCTTATGATACTTATGCACCAGACAGGCTCGAATGCTGAATTTGAGCCATAGGTTTTGGATGCTGGGTGAGGTTATTAAGGTTTTTGGAGCTGGTTTAAAGGTTTTGGAGCAGGTGCCCTTTGATGACTATATTACTGGTCTTAACTTCACCAAACTTGCATTGCTGGTGCTTCTTATAATACTGATGCACTTGACAGGCTTGAATGCTGAATCTGAGCCATAGATTTCGGATGCTGGATGAGGTTAAGTTTTTTTTTTTTAGCAGGTCACATGTTTATGTAAATAATAGTACTAATTAATAAATCTCATGGGTGAAATAATTATGTAAATAAAATTACAGAGGTAGCCTCAGATATGGAGAGAGATCTTGATATTCTAGATGCCAAGGCAGGTTTTTAAAACATTTTAGAACAACTCAAATTGTGTTAGGATTTTGGAGCTGGTTACAAAATGAAGTAAATTCTTTTCATACCTAGTCAGACATAAACAGTTAATATAACTAGTATGTATGTGTAAATAGAGGTAGCTTCAGATACAGAGCTTGATCTCCATTTTCTCTGATGCTGGAGCAGTTGTAAGTTTTTTGAGTGGTTAATGCAGGTTTGAATGTTGGAAAAAATGCTGGCTTAACTATAAACTTTCATGGTTCATGTTACTTTGGATATAAAACATAAGGCAAGCTTCAGACACAGATCTCCATTATCAAGGATGCTAAGAAAACCTTGTCCTACCTCACTCAAACTTGCTTGATAAATGTGATTGTTGATACATGTATATGATATATCATGATTCCTATTCCTATGAAATGGAATCAAATGATATGATATTTTATCATATCATATGATATTGTACTGTATGATAAAATATAGTATTTTATTATATGATACAATATTGTATCATATGATATTGTAAAATATTATATGAAATGTTAAGATATTGTATCATATGATATGATATTGTATTTTATATTTATTATACCTCAATATGATTATTCCATATAGCGCGACATCTGATTGGTTCTAGTCAGGTGTCAGGGCAATAAAACTGCATATTTCCCTGTCATCGTCATATTTTTATCATATCCCACCCATTCAAATTTTCATTTCTTGCTTATGAAAAATCCCGAGGATGAGCATACGATGTAATTAGATAATTAATTCTATTGAAAAATCATTTTAAATCCTTTTTAGCTCACCGAGACGAAGTCGGGGGGAGCTTATGCTATACCCTTGGCGTCGGCGTCGGCGTTGGCGTCCGGACCTGGTTAAAGTTTTTGTTGCAGGTCCTGTATCTAAGTTATTACTTGTCCTATCTTCACCAAACTTGCATGGATGATGCATCTTGACCTACTCATGGACTTGAAAGACTTGAATGCTGAATCAGGGCCATGAGTTTCAGATGCTGGAGGAGGTTAAGGTTTTTGGAGCAGGTTAAAGTTTTTGGTGCAGGTGCCCTTTGATAGCAATTTCTAGGTTACTACTGGTCCTAACTTTACCAAACTTGCATGGATGGTGCATCTTATGATACTGATGAACCAGACATGCTTTCATGCTGAATCTGAGCCATAGGTTTCAGATGCTGGATGAGGTTAAGGTTTTTAGAGCTGGTTAAAGTTTTTGGAGCAGGTGCCCTTTGATGATTATATCTTAGTTATTACTGGTCCTAACTTCACTAAACTTGCATAGATGGTGCGTCTTATGATACTGATGCACCTGGCAGGCTTGAATGCTGAATCTGAGCCATAGGTTTCGGATGCTGAAGGAGGTTAAGGTTTTTAGAGCTGGTTAAAGTTTTTGGAGCAGGTGCCCTTTGATGATTATATCTTAGTTATTACTGGTCCTAACTTCACCAAACTTGCATAGATGGTGTGTCTTATGATACTGATGCCTCTGACAGGCAGGAATGCTGAACCTGAGCCATAGGTTTCGGATGCTGGATGAGGTTAAGGTTTTTAGAGCTGGTAAAAGTTTTTGGAGCAGGTGCCCTATGATGATTATATCTTAGTTATTACTGGTCCTAACTTCACCAAACTTATATGGATGGTGTGTCTTATAATACCGATGCACCTGACAGGCATGAATGCTGAATCTGAGCCATAGGTTTCGGATGCTGAAGGAGGTTAAGGTTTTAAGAGCTTGTTAAAGTTTTTGGAGCAGGTGCCCTCTGATGATTATATCTTAGTTATTACTGGTCCTAACTTTACTAAACTTGCATGGATGGTGCGTCTTATGATACTGATGCACCTGACAGGCATGAATGCTGAATATGACCCATAGGTTTCGGATGCTGGAGGGAGGTTAAGGTTTTAAGAGCTAGTGTGTTTGTGGAGCAGGTGCTCTCTTATGATTATATCTCAGTTATTACTGGTCCTTACTTCACCAAACTTGCATGGATGATGCATCTTATGATACTGATGCACCTGGCAGGCTTGAATGCTGAATCTGAGCAATAGGTTTCGGATGCTGGATGAGATTTGTTGATAATAGCTTGCATAGCTTTTAGTTTTAGCTATAATATTAATGAACTGCAGAGGTAGCTTCAGATGCAGATCTCCATTATCAAGGATGCTAAAAAAATTCTCCTATCTCAAACCTGCTTGATAGATGTGTTCATTGTTAAATGATATAATATGATTCCTATGATATAGTATTGTATGATATAATACACTATTGTTTTATATGATACAATATTATATCATATATTATATTGTAAAAAGTTATATGATACGATATGATATTGTCTCAATTTTTTGTACATTATGATATGATATTGTATCATGATATTGTTATATATAGTATTGTTTATTATGATACAATATTGTATAATATGATATTGTATAATATAATATTTTATCATATGCTATTGTTTCATATGATATTGCAACATATAATATTGTATCATATGATATTGTATAATATATATTGTATCATATGATACGATATTGTATAATATGATATTGGTTTACAGTAAAACACGCTTATAACGAAGTGCCAGGGACGGGTGATTTTGCTTCGTTATAAGCGTTATTCGTGATATCCGTCAAGTTTACAACATGTAATAAAGTCACGGGGAATGAAAATCACTTCGCTGTAAGCGTCAATTCATTATAGGCGTGTTCGCTATAACCGTGTTTTACTGTATATAATATATTATTATATCACATGAAAATGTATTATATAATATTGTATAATGTGATATTGTATCATATAATACAATATAGTATAATATGATATTGTATGATATAATATAGTACTATATCACATGATATTGTATCAATTGATATGATACAATGTTGTATGATAATCTAATTTTATTGTATCATATGATACAATATCCTATTATGTATCAAATATGATACAATATAATACAATACAATATCATACTATAATATTATACAATATAATATCATATGTTACAATATTGTGATGTATTATGTGATATGATATTGTATCATATATTATTATATTGTATCATATAATATCAATATCATAATATATTATGATATTGTATTATGTGATCAAATACAATAATGTATAACAAGATACAATGTCATATCATATGTTACAATATCATATTTCATCATTATTTTTTACAGTATTTTATTGTAATATATGATATATATTGTAGGTATCATAGGATGCAATATCGTATTTTATATAGTTGTATTGATAAACATTGTATCATATAATACCCTATGAAATGAACATATGATTATTATACAATTTTTTAACATATGATATTGTTATACGATATTGTGTCAAAACAGTATCCATGTATATCCAAGATCATTATTAACTATGATTTTCAAAAAATATGATAAAGGTGGTCTCATAAAGGTGATTCCTCATAAAGGTGATGCCTCGTCTCAGTGAGCTTTGTAATCTGTGATTACCTATGTTTATATCAGGAAACTGATATGAAAGAAACCGGTAAACTTCAAATACGTTAACGCTCTACTTCTACCTCTGGCTTTATGCCGGTTTTGTGAGGGTATATTTCACACGCTTGTTAAAGATCGGCCGACAAAAAACAGCCAGTCCAGTATTCAGGTGGTGCCGGTTTTTTAAGGGTTTATATATAAGAAATAAAGAGAGCTGGCCGGGACTTTTTAAATCGGCGGATATTGAGGGGGTGCTGGTTTTTAGGGGTGCTGATTTTGAGAAGTTTCACTGAAGATTTATTCCACCAGAAACTTCATATTTCCCTTGGGCGTTGCTTTCACTTTCTCATCCAAGTCACCCTATTTTCTCATTCTCTTGTCCTATACTCTCACCCAACTCATCCCTCTCCCCCACTCTCTCGCCTATCTCTCCCTCCACTTATGCTCCCCTACCCTCTCACCTCATTTTCTCTATCCCACTCTCTTTCCCCACTCTCTCTCTCACCCTCCAATTTCTCTAACTATCTCCCCTACTCCATCTCCTCTTCCCCCACTCTCTCCCCTTATTTGCTTCCTCCCCTGTCTCCATTCTCTTGTACTCCCCTCTCTATCTTCACTATCTCCCCCACTCTTTCATCCTCCACTATCTTCCCTCTCTTTTCTCACTCATTATCAACCATTCCTTCTCTCTTCCCTTTCTCCCCATCACTCTCCTCTCTCCCTTCACTATCCCCCACTCTCATCCACTACTCTATCTCTTAACTCTCCTCATTTTCTACATTTCTCTCTCTTCCCTCTCTCTACACTCTTTTCCTTCTCTCTACATTCTCTCCACTCTTTTCTGCCTCTCCCCACTCACACTCAACCTCACTCTCTCCCTCAATTTGCTCTCCTTCCACTCCCTCCTTTTCCCTCACCTCCCCCACTCTTTCTCTCTCCCCTTCCCCTCACTCTTCCTCTCCCCTTCTCTCTCCTTTTTCTCCCCTCATTAATCTTTCCTCTCTCTTCACTTGCACTCTCTCCCCCACTTCCTCTCTTTTCACTCCCCTAAATATCCTCTCTTTTCCCCCTCACCCTCCACCCTCTCTCTACCTTTACTATCTCTCCTACACTCTCCCTTTTCCCAATTCTTTCCTTTTGACTCCACTTACTCTCCATCCCCTATATCTCCTCTCTCAACCAATCTCCCTCATCCTTACTCCACCTCTCTTTCCCACACTTTCCCTCCTCACTCTCCCAGCCCTCTTTCCTCTCTCTCCATCCTCTTACTTCCCTTCTCTCTTCCACACTGTCCCTCCTCTTGCTCCCCTACACTTTCATATCTCCCTCCCCTTCCCCTCTCTTCATCTCTTATATCTCTCCTCCTAACTCTCTACTTCTCCTCCCACTTCTCCATCTCTCTCCCTTCCCTCACTCACCCCACTCTCTTTCTCTTCTCTCCCACCCCTGCATCATTCCCCCACTTTCTCTCCCCTAATCTCTCCCTCCCCTCCCTCTTCCTTTTAATTCTCCTCCACACTCCCATTCCCCCACTCTCGCCCCCTACTCTCTCCTTCCCCTTAGCTCAATCTCTCCACTCACCAACTTTCTCTCCCCCTCACTCTCTTCTCACTCTTACTAACTGTATCTCTCCCCTCTTATTTATCCCACTCCCTCTCTTTTCATCCCATAATACTCTCCTACTTTCCTTTTGCCTCTCTACCAGTCCCCTCTCCCAAACTTTCTCTCCCCATCACTCTCAACCTCTCCTCACTGTATCTCCCCCCTTCTTTCTCCCTCACTCTATATACACCCCCTTTATCCCTCTCTCTCTGTTCCCTCTCTCCCACTTTCTCTCCCTGATTGAGAGGAGGGAGAGTTGGGAGTAAAAGGAGAATAGAGAGTGGAGGAGAGAGTATAGTGAGGGAGAAACAGGGAGGGGAGAGGAGGGATAATGAGAGGGTATGGGGAGGGGGAGACAGAAGGGAGAGAAAGCAGGGGATGAGATAAGGGTGGGTGAGAGAGTGAGAAGAGAGAGTGATGGAAGAGAGGGAGAGGAAGAGGGTGCGGAGAGTAAGAGGAGGGAACTTGTGGGAGAGAGGAAGTAAGGGGATAAGCGGGAGAGAGAGGGGGAGAGGGAGGACAAGGGTGGAAAGAGAGAGGAGATAAAGGGGAGGGATTGAGTAAAGAGAAAAGAAGAGAGTGTTTGGGGAAGAAAGAAAACAAAGGGGGAAGAGTTAGGGTTGTGGGAGAGAGCATTAGGGAAAGAAGAAAATCAGGGAGAGAGGGTGGGGAGAGAGAGAATGGGGGAGTATAGGGAAGGAGAGGGTGATTATGGCAAGGGAGAGAAAGGAGGGAGGGGTGGGAGAGTGAGGAGAGAGAGTTGGGGAGGAAGAGGAAGATGAAAGGGGAAAGAAAATCAGGACCAGGAGAGGTAAAATGAGAAAGTAGGGGAGAGTGAATAAAGAGAGGGAAGAGAGAGGGGGTGGGACAGAGGGGAAGTATGGGGAGGGAAGAGAAAGGGGAGAGTGAGAAGAGGGAAAGTGTGGGAGAGGAAGTAAGGGAATGGAGCATAGAGGAGAGGAAAGATAGAGAAAGAGGGATAGTAGAAGAGAGTGAGGGAAGAAAGAGGAGGTAAGGGGGAGGGGAGGGAGAGAGTGTGGGAATGGGATAGTGTGGGGTAGAAGGGTGTAAAGTAGAGAGAAAGTTGAGGGGTAAGGGAGGGAGAAGATAAAGAGGGGATGTGAGAAAGTGAGGGAAAAGAAAAGAGTTGGGGTGAGAGATTGGCAGTAAGGGGAGGGAGAGGGGGAATAGGGCTGGAGAATGAGAGGATTGAAAGTGTAGGAGAGAGGGGAGTAAGGGGAGGGAGAGAGAGTTAAGAGGAGATGTAGAGAGAGGGATAGTATGAAAGAAAATCGAGAAGGGTGAGGGGAGGGATAGTGGGGGAATGGGAGAGGGGGAGTGTGGGAGTGTGAGGGAAAGAGTCTCCTCTGTCTCTTCCTCCACACTCCCCAACTTGTTAGTCTCTTTCTCCCTCTCCCCAATATCTCTATCTTCTATCACCCCACTGCGAGTTCGGTGTAAAGAGCAAGTATAAGAGGGAGAGGGGGAGAGTGGTGTAAGAAGTTGAGAGAAAGTGGGAGAGGCTCTCCCCCTCACTCACTTTCTCTCTGAAAGATAACAACAAACCAATTTGAAAGAACTTTATTAATATAACTTAAAAGTGTAAATGTGTAAATCCAAAACAAACTTTCATCAATAAATAGAATAAACAGTCTTTTGGGCCAACCAAAGATTATTTTTTTAAGATCTATGAAAGTTAATTTAATTCCGTCCGTCTTTTCATGCCTCAAAGAATTCCAATACAAGCAGTTTTGTTTTGAGCATCATGAACAAACACCTTAATGATGAATCCTTTGTACTGGTTATTTTCTAGCTCCACCTTAGTTTCTGATGTCTGATTCTCTTTGGTAGCTACAATGGTAATGAACATAAATTCATTTGTTATATACTATTCATATTAATACCTGAACAAATGTCATCTTTAACAAATTATGAAATACAGAATAAATTCATTTGTCATACAATTGCATCCCCATGGGTCCATAAAATATGTTCATTTGTAAAAAAAAAAAATGGTCCCCATGAATTTCACATGGCTAGATAGTCATAGCCAGTTTATAATAAATTAATCACAGTAAGAAGAGCTGTGTATAAATATTATTTTTTTTGAGGGGGGGGGGGTCAAATTTCTAAATTGAAATATTTTGAAGTTTGTTTTACTTAATAAAAGTGTATGGCTTAAAAATCACCTAAAAGTTTAAGGTAGATCTGATGGAAACTACATGTAGTTTGCCCAGCCTTCTTAAATTTTTTCTTGGGGGTAAAGCCAATGAAAACTTCATAGCAATTCAACCATTAAAAAAAAGTGTCAAATACAGCTTGAATGTCATATATCCCAAGATACATCTTCTGTGAATTTTTGCTTACGATTTGAAATGAATCCTACTCTTGAAATATTTTTATTAAAAATTAAACATCTGAATTCTGGTTTATTCTATAAGACTCTACATGTATTATCCATGCATGCAACTATGGTCCATATAATGCATTGTAATTCAGGCACATAGCTTTGTTTTTGAATGTGGGGAAGAGAGTCAGACCTAACAAAACAACTCAGAGTAGCGGGTCATCTTAATTTTTTTTTTTCAAGCGCCAAATTTTCTTGTAATTTTTAACACTGCACCCCCTCTCGCTTTGCAGGTTTAACATTATAAAAAGCAGTAGGCTGAATTCAGAGTATTATTTTTATTAAATGGCATTGTTGTATCATAAATTTAATTAAATGGATGATACAAAAATATTCTGGGAAAGTTTTCAGTTCAAAAAGCAGTAACTTGTGTGAAAGCACTGGTTGTGCAGATTAAAGTTTGATCAAACCATGATTCCCTAGAGAAAAGTGGGGCCACAAAGTGTGTGTGTGTGTGGGGGGGGGGTTATATAGGAAAAGAGAAAAATCTTCTTACAGGTACAACAATAAAAGGGGCTTGGTATTTACCATAAAACTATGGGGATAAAAATCAGCAATTTTTAAACTTTTTTGAGCAAGATCTACTGTACTTAGTTGTCAAGATATTTTGATTTTGATACTGCAATGCTAATTTGATCAGAGTTAAGGCTATTGTTGCTCAGGTGAGCGATGTGGCCCCTGAGCCTCTTGTTATGTTGTTTTAAATTACTTTTTGGGATGGTCCTAACATATCTTGGTGTATTTAATCATATCTCTGGAAAAAAAACTTATTGCTGAACTCTACAATTCACTAAGAAATACTTATTCTGTTATTAATCAATTACGACATCTGGATGCTATAATGTATTCTTATAAATTACAATGTATCTTTAACTGGACCTGCTTATACAAGGAGAGGATATATATAGGCTATACCTGTTATCCAATCCTTATTGAATTTGAACAATTTGAGGGGGCATTTTTTCACGGTATTTTTATTATGTTAATTCACATTCATTCACTCATTTATTTCAATCTCAACGCCAATGTACAATGGTACACAGAGATTATAATTATACAATTTATTATTAGTACTTACTAATAAAAATCACATGCATGAGAAAAAAAAACAATAGGTATAAAAGATCAACTCTGACTTATTAATACAAACATGAATATTGGGGGGTTCTAAATCAGGGAGCATATTTTATTTATAAAATAAGAGCGTAAATTCCTTTTTTAAAAATCAATTATTACGAATTTTCCAGGAGTGGAGAGGGGTGGGGGTGACCCCATCTAGATCCGCGTATGTATAAGTATACCTCTTATAAATATTTTATTATTAATTGTGGACAAACCTTCTCCCTACAAATAGATAATTATTTAATTGCATTTTTTAAAAACCCTGAATGTAATGTATGCCTAAATGATATAAGCTCCCTGCTCATATTAAGATTTTGTATGATTTTTTTTAGTTTTACAAAGACAAAACAATATACCTAGAGACGTTTTAAACGTACCAGAACTTAAATAACAGCTGCATATAGACGTACATGTACATTTACTACAGGTTTTTTTTTTGCAATTCAATTTCAATAAATATAATGGGTACTAGTATATATTTAGCAGGCACGTGCCATCGGGGTTTTTTTGTGGTGGGGGGGGGGGGGGGGTTACCGCGAATTTTTCTTACCATACAAACAAAAACAAAACCTATATTAATTCGCCAATCATCAAAATCCTAATGTTCATGAGTTCATTTATATATATATATATATATATATATATATATATATATATATATATATATATATATATATATATATATATATATATATATATATATGTGTGTGTGTGTGTGTGTGAATTTAATAAAGAGAAAAATTATCTTCGGGAAAAAACGGTTTTGGGGGGGGGGTGCCCCCTGGTCCCCCTCCCAACCTAACCTGATGCTACGTATACGTGTCTTGATTATAACTAAAGCATTGTAACTTACATGTACTTTTGAAGACCCGAGTTGCATTGTCTTCCTTGAACGGGACATTCGTTCAATTTGCTCAGATTTCTCAGCTACATTTCGTCATTGTCAGCGCAGGCGGGGAAAGAATCAGAGGTTTCTTCTACATGTAATATGAAAGGAAAACAATGTGAATAAAAGAAATCTTTATAAAAACGTTTTAGATCACTTTCATAGTCATGATAGCTGCGTGTGCGGATCTAGAGGACTGGGGGTGGGAGAGAAAAGTAAAACCTATTACATTTACACAGTAAAGTGACCCCAAAAAAGCCTTTTACCTACCCGGCAATCACCCCCCCCCCCTTCACACACACACACACACACTTCTGAAATTTATATGTATCACTTCTAATCTATATCATTCGATGATAAATACTAATACCAAGAATGTATTTTTCTAATAAAAAGTAAAAGATATAAATCCTTTCATTGCTGAACAGACTGCTATATAAACGCATGAATAAATATTCATCAAAATACATTAAAACGCGAGCGTATAGCGCGTGCGTATTTTTATTTCTACTTACCTATCATTATTTAAAACGAAGACAATTTCTAGGCGGGAACCCGTTCTTGTAGACTGTGTAAGGCTAATGCACGTCCACTGCCCTCGAAGACTGCTCAGAAAAATGCGTGGCGCTTGTTCTTGGTCACGTGGGCAGTGAGGTCGGCCGTGCAGTGAGCGATCATCATGGGCACACTTGTTGGGCAATTAGTCATTGACCAAGTAGTCAATGGATTTCAGACAGAACAGGTGCCAAATATATTAAACAACAACAATAACTATCATAAATTATAAGGGGTAAACGTATATATGAGAGAGTTTGTTTTCAGAAACAACAAATAATAAGCACATGCATAAAAATGGTCAATGGATGTTTTGCTCTCGTGATAGGATAAATTTGCATAGAACTGTTATTTTGTTAATTTGTGAATTTTTGATGAAAAAAATTAAAAATGTAACTGGAGTACAGTTGTAAATGATCTCATATACAGCATTGCTCATTAAATTCGTTTTGTTGGATAGTAGACAGTGGCAAATTGAAAGGGGGGGGGGCTAGACTTATCACAAATCTTGACAAGCAAAAGAAAAAAAAAGTCTTTGGTTATGGTTATGTATAACTTAGCCCTAGCACCCCCCTCCCCCGGTTCCGATGCCTATGGTTGACATATACACATAACTTACCACGAAAGAGTTAAAAAAAAACCCAATTTTTTGCATAAAATTTAAACAATAATGCATCAATATATAATAAACCATGTACTAACGATTATGCGATTCATGGCTCATCAAACACCGGTATTTTCCACCAAAATTAAATACTGAAAAAAGGGTAAAATAAAAATTCCACCAATTCCAAAATTCCATTATATCAAAATGCTTTTTAAAATCCCTTTTGGGGTCATACATGTATAGGTTGTGAAGTTGTTTGAATCAATGTTAACTGTTTATTGTACATGTAATTTATCTAAACAAACTTAAAAATGTATAATTTACCAATTCAGGCCATTCCAAGTTTTTTCTATGTTTAGCGTCCGCGGACGGATTGGTTTAGAGATGTAAAAATTAAAAAAAACCCACAATGGTTGTTCATAAAATTAGATCGCTTTTTCATGTGTCGGAAATCAACTACTAATTATAACAACATTCAAAATGGAAACCATTTTGTAATGGAAACTATTTTGTATTTTTGTTACAACATGAAAGAAATACTTCAAAATATATTGGATAACATGCGTCACGTGATTGTCGAGAATGTCGTCTATATTTCAGTAGACAGCAAGCAACCAATTATAGAAGGAGCATGGTAGCCGTAGAGTCATTTTCATAGTAACTGTTTCTTTTTCTGCAATATTTTTTTCTGCAACATATTTCTGCAATATAATATGATACAAAAAGTTTTGATCTTTGTCAAAACAAATCTCTTAATATTAGGTTTGTAAATGTGCGTATGCTTAGCCTTACTAAAGGTGGACTAAACAATGAAATTCAGATATTTATTGAAACGTGTATTTTTTGCATTATAAATACATGTACAGTTGTTTTGCCCCGGATGAGTACTAGTATTTTCTCCACTTAAATCAGAAATCAGATTGTGTTTCATACATGTATAATTATCCATTTACATAGCCGAACAACGATCTAACAGGTGTAGATCGTAATGTATGAAAATATGCATTCCTTTGACTCTTTATAATTGCTTTCAAATGTTGTGAAGGTAATAAATGTCAAGTTAAATTCAAATATATGTAATAAATAATGTTCATTTATGTCTTTTCTGTACTTTTGTTTTGATGTTGACTTTGCGAGAACTTGATAGATCAAAACTAAAAGCTATATATGCCATATTTAATGAACGTTTGTTTGTGGCTTTATTTTTTATCAAGCCACATAAGTTACAAACGTTCTGCAAATTATAATCATACTTTCGGAAACACATGACGCTGATTTTAATGGTCAAATGCGGCATCAAGTTTATTTATATATAAAAACTGCATATACTGACGAATTTTCTTTGATTTAGTATTTTCGATGCTATGTCTGAGGTTAAAAATGAAATAGTTTTAAAATTGTTGACTAAAGAGACAATCATTAGAGACATCGTTTAGTGTTAGACTATCGGAAACCCATGACGCCAGGATACAATTTCAAAAAAAAAAAATTCATCATTACGTGATGTCACGTGCTTTATAATGTAAACAAGAAGTCGACGCGAAAGCGTGATCGGGATGTTGGTAGTGGGCTAACGGAGACAACAAGAAATGGTTTGAGCCGAGGGGCCCCCGAAAAAGATAATACATGTATTGACGTTCATATATTTCATATATCTGCAAAAATTACATGTTTCAACCCAAGTCCGTTGTCATCGCACTCCGATTTATTTTGATACAAGCGGGACCATGGTGACCTTCATTTGCTGCTGCATTACAATACATGTATTCTCAAATTTCATTTTAGGGGCTTAAAGGTAGACATGCTACAGACCCACATAGACAAGTTACACCAATACAACGAGCTAAAGGACTGCGCCCAAATGGTGCTGGGAAGGATAGGTAGATATAGATGTCTGCTCAAAAAAAATATGTCTCGTGAAAAATGTAGAACAATTCGTGCAATCAATAATTATTGATTTAAGTAATTTGGAATATGCATTGTCATTGCACATTTTTAACTGAAAATACGGTAACCGTTGTTTCTATTTTCGGTACAAGTGTACATGTATAATTTAGGTGTTTTACCATTTCTGAAATTCAATATCATCAGGTAGTTTGGCTGCATTACTTATTACATTTCCTAGTATTATGTAATAATTTTATTTTTCTGGACTATTTCAGCTGTACTTGAGGGTGTCAGGACCAAAGACCTCTACCCTCGCTATAACCTCGACTTGGAAGACTGAGGTCAAGAGGAGGCAATGAAATGGTTCATTTCATAATGAACTTGGTGGGCCACCAATGGTGGCATTGATATCACACAAAAATTTGTTGATGAAATACAAACTGTGTTAAAAATTTTTAACTTTTATTTCAAAAAATTGTTAGAAATGCAATTGTACTGTATATAATTTGTTGAAGTTTAATAAAAATATTCTTCAAAAAAATTAATGAAGACATGTCATGATATCGAGAAAAATTTCAGACATCGAGAAAAATTTCAGACAAGTTTATAGAAACTTGATGGTGAAAGCCCAGCGTATACACATGATATATTCCACATAGCACCATATTAGTATATATAAAACATTGCATTGCGATTTCAAATGAACATTTTCAGACGAAACAAGAACTTGACCTACAAAAAAACAACAAGAACAACATGATTTGGATTTCCTGCAGTGTAAAAGTTGGCAGTCTGTATGTAAACATGTTTAATAAGGCAGGAAAACTATCAACAAAATTTAGTGGTAAGTAGTTATAAATAAAATCAAAACTGGTAATCTTTAGATCGATTGAGTTGGCATTAAAATGAGTGTTGTACAGATGGTGTGATTTTCTACATCAATGAAAAAAATAATACCTAACGGGACATTTTGTTACAAGATATGAAATGATTTGCATATACATATTTCAGTTAAGATAAGACATAATGAAAGAGTACAGTACATAGTATTTCTACATGTATTACTTCTATCTACAAAGAACTGAAAAGTAATGGAAAGGAATTTAAGTGTACAAGGTGAAAGCGAAACAGCCACTCTAAATCATTCTAACTGTGAGACATAATTATAATAATATTATGCAAATTCTATCATTTGATTAAAATTATAATACTGGCGTGTGTTGAAAAACACAAAAAATGGATTATACATTTGAAGGTATACTGGTACCAATACAAATACATGTACTTCTGTTTACTTAGGATCAAGCATACAATTACATCCAACAATAGACCTCAAACAAAACACCAATGACTAGACAGCATATACATAAAAAAATACAACATTTACTCTGCATGTACATGTAGTTAACACAATCTCAAATATATAATCTCGGAACTCTCTAAAAATCAATGATGATCACAACTCCTCTTTTGATGATTTTCCCTCTTGCAAGGATTCTTCGGGTTTCACTACAAAGGAGTTTTCTGTGTCTGATATATAGTTGGGTTCTCCGGTGTAATGTGTGGGTTCTACTAGTAAAGGCTCGGCTGACATTGTTATCAAGTCACGAGGGGTAAAATTGGCCTTCCAACCATCTCTGAAATTAATAAATAAAAAAGTTTTGAGAGTCATCACAGATTGTCAGATTATATTAGTATTCTTGAACATACATGTATTATATTTTTATATGTATATTAAAAATCTTATGTAAACAAAGACAAAATATAGCCTTTGCTGGGGTTTGAACCTGCGTCCTCTGGCATGCACACCCAGCACTCTACCAATCGAGCTAAATGGTTAACCCACAAGCCAGAACTAGTAGTAGGAATGCCATATACCTGACTTTACCACACTTACAATGCATGAAAACATAAACTTATCATTTGTTTATTTTTTCATGAGCTGGTCAATGCTTGAAATTTAATAGGTCATATATTTTTGGGAGGATTTTTAATGGATACTTTATGTTGCGCCAAAATGCTATACATGTACATGTACGGTATAAAGAAAATATGCCAAAAGTTTCATGTCAAATAATTATTCTGTAAAGTTTAGAATATTCCTCTTTCAATGATAAAATCACAATTCAGAGCAGACATCTTGGTGTCATTCCTCCTCAAATTTGGTAACACACAGAAAAATTAAAGCTTGTGTTATATAAGAAAGTCAAATTTAAAAAAAGTTAGAGCATTCTTTACCCTCAAATCCACATCCCAACAAAAAATGGCAAACTGTTTATCCCAGTACTTGGATTGTAACTAATTCCAACAAAAAAATCAAATTGTCATAAACTTTCCCTAATTTTTATCTCAGTACTTTTGTTTATAATTTTTTCCAAGAGAATCCAATTGCCATGAACTTTCCCACAAATATTTGCCCCTGTTCCCAACAAATAAATATGAGTCTGCAGAATTTGCTTTATGTACTAGAGTTCCTTACTGAGGGTGTCTATTGAACATGATGGGAAGGTACTCATCCACTGGCACCATTTTGCTGAGAGGCTTCTGATTGAGCAGTTTTTGGGCCCCCTGTTGGGATACTATGTAGGACAGGGTCCAGTAGGAATAACTGGGCCATACTAAGTGTGAGGTCCCATCCACCACTTTCTCCTCATTCCTGTGCAAGCGTTTTCTCCCCAGATATCTGTTTAAAAAAAAAAACACTTTCAAATACTCATGTACAAGGCCTATTAGAAATACATGTAGTACAATATGTCTTATTCTAAAATTTCAATAAAAATCAAGATTTTTATTTCAATAGTAAAAGAAAAGTTATAGATTTTTTAATTTAACCAATGATCTATTACCGGTAATTGTACAATGGTCTTACATGAGATCCCAATTTTTAACGTTTTGTTCTACTTCGGTCATCAACCTTGCCAATTTTGTTTTGAAATAGGGACTAAATCGGACATCATCTTCAAACACAATAGCCTGTCGGTAACCATTCTTCACAACCTAGATCGGAATCAAATATTTCTATAAACAATCACCCAGTCACTTGTTACACCGATGTAGAACCAAAATGGCACAATGTTTTATACTGATTTAAGAGGGTTGGATGGTTGTGGCCATTTTTATACTATTTGAATCTCCATAAAAAGAAGAGCTCTAATTAAATATATAGAAAAACATTCAAATTTTAAAGTGAAAATAAATGAAAATTTTCTTTCTTTCCTAAATAGCAGTTTATAGCTATTAAAACAAATAATTTTTAAAAATATGAGGTGAACCTGGTGGTTAATTTGTTGACCACCTAGCCTCCTTAAACAGTGTCTGTAATGGTATTAAAATAGGTACATTTTACTTACATCTTCCCAAATAAAATAGTGACTAAGGAAACATCCAATTTCCCCCATAGTCAGAGGTCTGCAAATGAGGATTGGATATTTTGATTAACAAGATAAGCTGTACACTGCAGCAAGAATTTTAAAGGTATATTATATAAATATAAAATTAGAAACACATGGAAATCGAACTTATTGAAGCTTTTATGGTTTTTTCCAGGTGGGAATACATATATATGTATATATAAATGAGGACCTGATATTGTTGTAATGCAATTGACTTTGTAAAAATGTGCCATAATCACGGATTCCAAGATTTGAGTTGATTAATGTTCATTTAATTTATTTCAAGTAATATATAATGGATAATGTATTTACATTAGTATTTAATGAAAACAATCACCCAAAATTTATAAAAATTAAAATCTACAAGCAAGAAAAAAAAAAAAGATCTAGAAGTCTGAATATTATAAATCCAAATCCAGCTATACATGTACCAGTAAGTCAATTATAAAGCTACCAACCAAAAGCCAGAATAAAATATGTTCTGCTCATGTGATTAAATAAAAGAGAAACAAGAGGCCCAGGGGCCAAATCTCCCACCTGAGCAACTATAACCAACTGTTCAGAAAACCTTCAGACCGCCTTAAGAGTATGAAATACAAAATATCTAGACCATTTACTAGAGTATATCTTGTTTAAACAGATCCTCAAGTTAAACATTGAGCTCCTTTAGTTGTTTCAGTTTTTGAGAATAAGAATTTAAAAGATTGTTCTCTATAAATTTCAGTGTAAAAATTCACCCCTTTTGTAGCCCCACCCTACCCCCAGGAACAATGATTTGAACAAACTTGAATCTACACCACCTGAGGACGCTTCTACACAAGTTACAGCCTTTCTGGCCAAATGGTTTTTGAGAAGGAAAATTTTTCTCTATTTATCCCTGTGTAAAAATTTGACCCCCCCCACCATTTTGGTCCCACCCTATCCCCAGAGATCATGATTTTAATCAACTTGAATCTACACTACCTGATGAGGATTCCACACAAGTTACAGCTTTTCCAGCCAAATGGTTTTTGAGAAGATTTTAAGATATTTTTCTCTATATACATGTATTCCTATGTAAATATTGACACCCCCTTCCAATTGTGGCCCCACCATATCCCCAGTGATCATGATTAAAAACTAGAATCTACAATACCTGCAGATGCATCTACACAAGTTTCAGCTTTTCTGACCTATTGAATTCTGAGAAGAGAATTTTTAAACATTTTCTCTATATTTTCCTATTAAAAATTTGATCCCACATTGTGGCCCCACCTGCGGATCATGATTTAAACAAACGTAAATTTACACTACTTGAGGATGCTTCAAAAATGTTACAGATTTTCTGGCTAAATGCTTTTTAAGAAGAAGGTTTTTGAAAAATATCAACAAATTTTCAATAATTCTAAATTATCTCCCTTTAAAGAGTGTTTGACCCTTTATTGAACAAACTTGAATCCTCTTCACCCAATAATGCTTTGTGCCAAGTATGGTTGATTGGTCTAGTTGTTTTGGAGAAGAAGATGAAAATGTAAAAATTTTACAACAGCAACAATACAGACAAGGACAACGCCAACGACGGACAAATTTTGATCAGAAAAGCTCATTTGAACCTTCAGCTCAGGTGAGCTAATAAAAAAAAGCAAACAGAATTGTAAATAAGAATGTCCACTTCCTAGAAAGGCTACAAGAATGACCTTGAATTGTTAAAATATCATTTCCATTTTCAATAGCATACCAGGTATGCAAGAAAATTAACAAATTTTTGATTACATAAAGGGTAAACTCATGTCAAATCCTTTTGAGCTACATGTACATGTAGGTTACGATCAATAAAACTGTTTGAAAAGCAGCATATGGCATCCTTAGTTTTGCAAGTTAGCAAAAAGTCTCTCTGAAAAAATTCAAAAGTGATAATTTACATGTACAAGCTATGCAAGGCTAGTCAGTAAGATATACTGTGCACTTAGGAACACTTCCAAAATTATAGCATACATGTATTACATGAAATTGAGAATTACCGTACAACATGTTATGTATATTTCAGGATACATCATGATTTGATAGAATGTATCAATGATATATACATGTACTATAGTGCTGCAGCATAAAATCTTGCGATATAGACTTGCCTTCCATGATACGGATCCGCATAACCTTTCATCATTTCTACTCCGAGTTCATTTAGGTATGTAGTATTTAGTTCCCTTGAAAAAAAAAATAATACAAACTTCTATTCAGACAAAAAATTTTTATCATATAACACATTGTTTATATATGTTGTACTGAAGTGAATTTATGAAAGTGCAAGATCTATTTACGAAACAGGAAAGAATATGTAATCAAACACTAAACTTACTTTCCGTCAACAGCATTCATCGTTTTGGCGTCAATACCGAGAGTTCTAAATGCTTTATACATCCTTTCACGTCTTAAGGGTCGTCTTAACAAATTTATCATGTAAATCTGAAAAATATTCAAAATAACATAATTTTTTTAACTGTTTTGTGGTTTTGTTTTGTTTTTATAATCAACTAAACCCCATCTCAGGTTTCTAAATGTATTTCCAGCACTTTTTCATGATTTCTTTAATAAATGCAGTCACATACTTCCTTATCAGCAAAGAAAAAATCAAAATACATGTAGAACATTTATTTCTTCAATGACATGTCCCCCACCCCCATTTTACCGAGAGAAATCGACAAGAGAGAAACAAAATTTCATAAATGGCAGTTATTAATGCAAAGTAAGCTCTTGTATGGTGTCAAGCAAAAATTGATTGATTGCAGATATCACGTGGATATTGAAATACATACAGCAGCCATATATAAATTCCAACCCAAAGGCCAATAAAACCTGAACAAAATTCAAAAGAATTTGAAATAATTTTTTCGCTGCTGCATGGTCCAGTTATTGATATAAACTGTACCTGGTCAAAGCCTAGCTTGGATGGTGTTGGGTCTGTCGTTGTGATGAATGGGGAACTAGAAAGTTCTGTTCTATCCACTATAAAAAAATATATATATATATAAGAACCAGTTCACTATGGACAATCCATGCAATAGAAACTATATTGAAAATCTTTATAAGACACAGTTCAAATTTTCTATAGAAATATTTGAATTAATTTAGCTCGATTTATGAGTGGAATTAATTCTCCCATATTCTATTCCTTTGTGGTATATTGTATAATACATTGTACTTGGATACTTAACTTGTTACCACACTTCAAAATTAAATCATTTACAACAACAAATATACTGGGAAAAAAGTTAAAGATGAATAATAATAACATTATATTTCAATTCTTTAAATATTTTGACATGTTGCTATACTAGAACATATGTACTAGTAATTAAATACATGTAGATGTAATAAATACATTTGTTGGCAGTTATATCCCCTCCCCCTTTTTAAAATTTGTGTAGTAAAATTTCCATCATAGTACTGTTCAAATATATATAGATATATAACAGGGTATTAATAAATTGCATGATGATATACAGTGTTTGTCTACAACTAAATTATTATATAACATGAGACAATACATGAACATGGCAGTGTGCTTGCCATTCTAATTTATTACCTAACCCTGCATTCAGAATATAAAAGCAACACCAACATCATGCCTGCAATTTGTTCCTCAAATTGTCTAAGCACAGGATCTCAACATATTGTAAACATTTTTTGCTAATTTTTAAAAATATATTTATATTCAAATCAAAGGGACTTTGGAAATAGCTAGCCTAATTTATACATGTTTAACAAGTAAAATGATGGTAGGTCAAAATACTCTTAACTTAGATTTTCTACATACAACAAATGTAATCCCCCCCCCCCCAAAAAAAAAGCATTCTAAAAGAAAGTTTTAACCTATTTCAATTTGAAAAAAAATTCTGGCATTGGTTAAAAAATTTAATCAGATCTGATTTATAATTCTACATCTATCAATCAAAATAAAATATGAAATTATTTTGCAATATTTTTTAATGAGTTTTTCAAAGTCCTTTTATGAATCATTTTTTTGTTTTGAAATTATTGTTGGAATTAACAAAATAATCCAAAAAGGTTTTTAAAGACATTGCAATATTGAATGAAATCTAAAGTTTACCAATCCATGCTTTTGAACACCACATTTGGAACAAGTCAGTATTAATAAAGCAAATTTTATTATAAAATTTCATCAAACCTGGAAATTGTCTGCCTATTTTCATCTCATCAATAAAGTTTGCATCTACAGTAAATAAAATCATATCTGAAAACTAAATATTCCTTCCTCAGCGAGCTGGAGAACCCGTTTTAATTTTCATTTGTGAACAATACTTTTTCCTTAAAACAGTTTCATAAAACCATGGTTTATAAGTACATGTAAATAAAACATGGCATTACAGATGAATACTGTATACCGGATTATTTTCGCCCCATGTTATTTTCGCCCTTCTTCACTTGCAAACAGTTTCGCCCCGTCTTGAATTCGCCCAGACAAAGTTATGTTTAAAATGTGATAATTTAAGCCAATGCAATTCGCCTAGTTTTAAATTCGCCCGTTCACAAGGAGGGCGAAAGGGGCGAAAAGAAAACGGGGGCGAATATTTCCCTGTCTACAGTATAACAGACAATAGTCATCCTAGAATGAACCTCCTTGCTTTATATGTGACACATACATATATAGCTACATGTAATGGTACTGTGTAAGTTAACTGACCTAATACATGTTGTACAAAAATTCACGGGAATATGCTTGTACCTGATATAAAACAGCAAGCAGATGTTTGACAGCTCCGACAAAACTCAAAAATTTATTTGGAAATGGTTGTTTAGTTTTTCACATGCATAATTATATTGTTATAGTAAGAAATCTCATTCCTCAAAGCCTTCCTAAAATTTAAAATATCACTTAACAAGTTTTGGAAAAGTATGAAAACAAAGACAAACAGAAAGTAGACATATAAACGACTTCATATTTACAATGTACATGAACAGTTATCATTTTGCCAAAACTTGACCTGAATTCTATTCAGGTAATTGTATATTGCTGTTTTAACAAGAACGTAATATCCTTTACAGCTCTTAATCTTATCAAAATCACCTTGAGAGACATGGCTAGAAAACAAAACAAAGAAGGAAAAGTTTTACCTATTGCCTCCAATCGGATAAAATCAAAATGCTGACTTTCTTGTTCCAAGGTATTGTGACTCTCTAGAGGAACCATCACAATTCCAAAATACTCAGTATTCATAATGTGCATGACCATTCCTGCAAGTAATCAATCCTTAAATTATTTCAGTTGTTTTGTTTTTTTTAAATAAAATATACCGTTATTTTAAACAAAGTCAGAAATTCAAATGTTTATGTTCAACTGAAGACTAAATAATGGTGTTGCTATTTGCATGTTAGTTATATTCTTTTTGATATTCAACAGAATTAAATACAAGTGAGAGAAAATAAAAGCAGATGAATTCACACCAAAAAAAAAACCCATAAAAAATGTTATAATCTCAACATATGAGAGATTACTTAATTCTTGGAACAATAAATTAGTGCTTTATTATTTCTCTAATATGCTATATTCCATTTGTAATTTATATATCAAAAAGGGTTTCTGACAATGCATTATCATTCACCACTTTCTAACCTGCTTTTCTGACATTGAGACCAAAAATAATGATGTCATCATGAGGGCCATCGTAGCCCTCTGGTTTGTCGTAGGTGAAGGAATCAGACTCCATCAGATGCATATCTAACAGGAATGCACTGTGAACCATTGGAACCTCAAAAACTCCCATCCGCTTTCTCTCCAAAATGTCAAAATATCCAGGGGCTCTCTTATAGTATCCCTGCAACATAAGACATAAGTGTTTCAATGACAAAAAAACAAAATGAAGATAGCATTACTAGTAATATGAATTAAACATACATGTAGGTTTGTCCTTTTTCAGAATTTGACAAAAACAAAAAAAAACAGTGCAGCATAAAAACAATTTTATGTTCTATTTTTTGGATGACTGCTAGACTATAAACTTGGCATTCAAGAACTATTTTGCGTGGTCCAAATGTAGAGCATATTTTATTTATGAAAACAAGGCAGTATACTGCTTTATTTAATTTCAAGCAGATAGTACCTCCTATCTATAATCTATGGGGATATTTACCATTTCATCCATTCCTCCCCAAAAATTCGAGTATGTTTCTCCTATGCTTGCATTTAGCATGGGGGCTATGATGGGTCTGAAAGACACAAAACAATTATCATTCATTAAATATACTTAGAAGGATATTTCAGGAAGTCAATTATGTACTTGCATGAAAGTAAATGTATTAAGTGTCAAAATATATTTTAATTAAAAACTTAAAAGAAACAGTGCAGAAAAATTCAAACTTCTACACTCATACTTTTCCAAAACACTGCTATGTTTTTAAAACACTGTTGTGAAAGTTAACCTTGTTTTAGTAAACTTTCACAACAAGGTAAATTTAATGAGATGGTTTTACAGAATGGTTTCCATTACTTACTGTTTAGCATCAATTAGATGTGTAAGTGTATTTGTATTTTCCAGAACGACATCAGCATCAAGCATCTAAAACAACAAAATATGGAGAAAAACAATAGACCAAAGGTCATTTTAACAAAGAATTTCAATAACATGTAAAATGTAAATCAATGCTAAACTTAATCATATATACACAACATTATACCGTATTATTACGCAAAGCTATCAATATGATTTGAAATTACAAAAATATATTAATGCTGTGTTTCTTACAAATAAGTAATCTGCCCAGGCACGTCTAGCAGCTTGCAAAGCACTCTCTCTAAGGGCAATAACTTTGTCAAATCTCTTTGAAGACCAGTGTACAGGACCAATTTCATCATTGTATTCTGCACATAAATACACAAAAATCATGTTCAATGATGCAGCAACAGTTTTTCTACCCCCAAAATTATTCACTTAAAAATATGTAGAATAATGTACCTGAGAATTATTAAGTGAATCTATTCTCTTAAAGCTAGCCTATATCTACATGTATATATCAAAATATTAAAATAAAATTTTCTTGAATTTTTCAGGATATATCATGACAGTCATCAGCTGTTTATAAAAACAGGGAAATATAGTGAATTGTCAAATCAGCATGAGTAGGTACACGAGTTATATATATCATCCCTTCGGCAAAGACGCCATTGGACTATAGCCATATCTTTAAACCAGACAATTTGTAATGTGTCGCTAAGAAACAGTCCGCAATTACACACGATTCATGAATATCATTGATACTCTATGTCACTCAGCTGTGCAAAATACAAACCGATCATTAAAGTCATTGTGACAAACATCAAACTTGCTGCATGATAATGTATCTAATATAAAAGTGAAAACTGCATCATCTTACTGTCTTCATTGTCATCAATCACCAAGTCTATGTTGTGGTAAACATTTTTATTGGCATCCACCCACTCTCTGAGCATCCGGGCAGAGTCATCCTCATTGTGGTCACTTCTGATCCTGAGCAACAAAACAAGAATAAAAGAAAGTATTTTTAGTGTCATTATGTATTTTAGTTGGTTTCCCCCTTTTAAAATATCTGATTATGAATTATTCTAATAAAATTAAAATCAATTTCATTATTTTCATTCACTTTTTAACACAATGCACATGTTCGCAAAAGCACAGGTAAAAACAACAAACAAACTGTTACTTTAAGTTTTTTTATTTGTGAATTTTCTTTGTGCTATTTATAGGTGGGTTGGAATTTTACATAAAGAAATGATTTTTTCACAAACTGGTCCCCTTAACACTTTTGGGATAAAGTTAAGAAAAAGGACAATAACTATGCAGGCCCCCTTTTTCAATTAGTTTTTTAATTAGGATTCTTGAAGTGAGAATTTCCTTTTCTCTATTTTTTCCTAGTCAAGATATAGATATTGGAGCCTCTTCCTAGGCCGTGAATCTTGTCCCCTCGGTGGAATTTCACTATCCCACACTCGTTATAATGAATGATTCTACTGAAAACCGCTACTGAGGCCTGCCCCGATGTTACGTGCTTGACATCTACACATATAAAATGTCGACAACAGTGCAACACACTTTTCAAGGGTAGTTCATAAAAGTAACCAATTAAAAACATGGCCAGAAACATATTTTTTTAAAAGAACATAAATAAAACTCACCAAAATGATATTCTATTCTTGGGATAATTTAGTTTTTCCAAGTGTCCGAAGAACCATGGCAGAATGTGAGCCTTATTTCGGACCAAAATCGCAATCATAACCGTCGGTTCTGCATATTTGTAATCATTTTCGGATGCATTTTTTATAAATAAATCTTCACAATGCACAAAATTACCCTCATTTCGATATAAAATTAAAAAACAATAAGAAATCACCAGACACGTCAGCCAGCTTCCCATCTCCAACGGCTTCAGTCAAGTGAAATATGATCTTACTTCGCAATCAGATCATCGTCTTATGCAAAACGTTCCAGTGACTTCTTCAGGAGAGGTGTACAATCCGACTTGAAATCGGCGAATTTCCGCATATAATTAGTGAAGTAAAAAAGCCCAAAAATATGAATAAATAAAAGTAGCTTATTTTTTTTCGAGTTTATTAGACTGAAACACCTCACGACTGAGATAATTTTTTTAAAAAAATACAACCTTCTTTAAACATTATCGTTCGATTGAAAATGAATAATCAAAAGATGACGGGTTGTTTTTCTATCATAAATAAAACACGTACAATTAATGAGCATTGATTGGAAACAGTGTGTCTGATGTATCTGAACTGCGGAACACATACCCAAAGCCATTAAAGCAAACACTGGTTTTTTTATTTCCTGTTTGTTGACACCACAGGGGATTGTGTAGAAAAAAAAACGTCGTTAAAAAAGTGGGTACCTCCGAGGGAGTGCGGGACGGTTCGCCCCGAAAGACCTTTCGCACCAAGACGTTTCGCACCGAGATGTTTCGCGCCTATTAATTATGTAGTAATTATTCAATAAACTAATTAACACCATTAACTTCTAGCTGGACATGGAGGGCCTCCAAATTAGTTATAAAAAAGGGAAAGCTGATTAGCCATTTAATTACGATTGCTTAATAAACATAATTATATATGCAATTCAGTTTATTCGCCCAAACCATTAACATTCAATGGTACATGAGGTACATATAACATATTTACGTTAAATAGTAATGTCAAGGGTCTAAAAATATATATATATATATACACACACACATACATACACATACACACACATACACATACATATATACCCATATATACATATATATATATACATATATATATACATACATATATATATATATATACATATATATACATACATACACACATACATACATACATATATAATATTATAATACAACATAGTAATACATGTGTCAATAAGTATACATAAGAGAAGAAAAATAGTAATAATACAAAGAGTGGTAGAAAAAGTGGATGATTATGTAGAGTTCAGAGTTTAAATGGTATTCAATATACGCAAAGAGTAATATTAATAACTAGAATAGTTTAGGCTGGACAGCAGACTTGCTCCTGGATGTTCAAAATAAAAGTGCTTAATTTTTTCAATGTTTTTATGTTTGATGTTGTAAACAGTTCCCTAAATTTTAATGTATTTGGTTTATGACAGTACCTGGTTGGTAAAAATTGTTTACGTAAATTTGAGAGGGATTTGCACTCGAGAATAAAATGAAATTCGTCCGCTAATTTACCAATATTACAGAGTGTGCAACTCCTGTCATTTAAAGGAATCCCATACCATCTACCGGTTTCACGCGGATAATGATTTGGTACATTATATAAATTCAGATTTTTTTCAAAGACGTTTTTAAAAAAGAAGGTTTATTAATGCAGACAATTTTAATATTTTGTATAAATATTTATCTTAAAACATCGCATTATATATATCGTTCTAAAATTTTTATATGATGAATTGCGATGTATTTCATATTAATATTTACTCATTATATTTATACTTAAATCAAAACATTGTGTATAAATGAAAAAAAAATTGTTTTCCAATGATTTATATACAAAACCGGATAAAACGACACTAAAAGTAAGCAAAATTAACAATATATTTTTTAATTTTCATTGTTTTCAAGTTGCATATTATCTATATTGTTATAAATTTTTATATGATGAATTACGATGTATTTCATCATGTTGCATATGTATATGTAACCGCTAGTTCTCATAATTAACACCCGTCTCATAATTAATTTCTTCTCTTTAGCTTGTCATGGAGCACCTCCTAATTAATTTTCCCACCTTTATTAGGAGACCGATTCAGAACTTAATAATGATTGCTAAATAAACAAAATTATATATCTTCAGGTGGATAATCGTTTTATACAATATTAAAGTTATCAGTGAATGTGCCACAATAAACATGATCATATGTTTTCAATAAAGTCAATATTAATTACACGCATAAATATTTATTTATAAATATTTATCTAAATATTATTATTTTTAAAACATCGCAATATATATAATAAAAATATATAATAAATAATATAGGTGCGAAACGTCTCAGCGCGAAAGGTCTTTAGGAGCGAAACGTCTCAGCGCGAAACGTCTATAGGAGCGAAACGTCTCAGCGCGAAACGTCTATAGGAGCGAAACGTCCCGTTACCCTCCGAGGTAACCACTTTTTTTAACGATGTTGTTTTTTTCTACACTGTCACATGTCCCTGTGTTGACACCATGCTTAGATCTGGAGATGGGAAAAGTCGCATCAAAATTTTTAAGACGCAGAGTAAAGTAATAAAAGTAATAAGAAATGTGTATATATTATACAAGATTTAATTTAAATTGACATACCTTACGGATGAAAATCCCCCGTACCCATTATACATACATCCCTTCTCAAATATTTTTGCATTAGTTTTCAAATCATAAGGCCTAACGATAGTGTAGATTTAGAATTGTAAGTTTGTAATCTAATTGTAGTCTAATCTGAACATTTTCGTTTCTATTGAATGAAGAATTAACTGTTTGATGGATCCGCGCATTGTATAACTACACACAACACGTTTTCTATCAAACAATGTACACTCAGGTGCCAAAAGTATGTCAACTCTTTTCTTTTCACTATATATTTTATTGAAAACCAACATTTTTCAAAGCATCGTCAAAAATTAACCCCTGGACAGATCTTAAAAAGATCCAGATTTTCTCTAGCTTTTTTTTTTGCATCATATTTAAATATTTTTCCAACCTTTAGTTCTTGAGATTTGATATTAACAATCGAAAGTTAGATTGTTCGGTCCACATATTGCAAAAGATATATAGTCAATCTCTTAAAAATTATCTTAGTGTTGTGTTTGAAATATCAAATTTTACAAATGAGTTGTCAAAAAAAACAACAACATTTCAATGAATGTCAAAAAGGGCAAATTGAATCTTCTTTAATAACTACAAATTTCTTCAATATCTGACAAAAAATAACAACAGAAAACCTTTTAAAAATAAGTCCTGTTTCATTGAATTATATAGGGAAAAAAGAAAATAGAAAAAATTGACATAATTTTGGCATGCGAGTGTACGTTTTCCCGCTAAGCTTCAAAATTTGGAGAAAACCGAATTATCTGCAAGGTAAACTAAGAGGAGGAGCAAGAGGAGCAGCAGCAAGCAGAGGCGGAGCAGCAGCAGGGGAGGAGGAGCAGCAGAAGCAGCAAGCGGAGGAGCAGCAGCAGCAGGGAAGGAGTAGCAGCAACAAGCGGTGGAGGAGCAGCACAAGGGGAGGAGGAGCAGCAGCAGCAGAGAAGGAGTAACAGTAGCAAGCGGAGGAGGAGCAGTAGGGGTGGAGGAGCAGCACAAGGGGAGGAGGAGCAGCAGCAGAGGAGAAGCAGCAGAAGCAGCAAGCGGAGGAGGAGCAGCAGCAGCAGAGAAGGAGCAGCAGTAGCAAGCGGAGGAGGAGCAGTAGGGGTGGAGGAGCAGCAGCAGGGTAGGAGGAGCAGCAGCAGGGAAGGAGTAGCAGTAGCAAGCGGAGGAGGAGCAGTAGGGGTGGAGGACCAGCAGCAGGGGAGGAGCAGCAGAAGCAGAGAAGGAGCAGCAGCCGCAGCAGAAACAACAGGAGAAGCAGTACATTATGTTCAATTTCTATATACATGTATATTGGGATGTTCCTTAAAGAAAAGACTAGGCTACTTATATATGATTTCAGTATTTACATATTTATGCAATGAAAATTAATAATGAATAATATAAGAAATATTTATATGATGAACAATATACATTTTTCGCTTTACGAAATAAAGCAACAATAATTGATCTGACGACATGCACACAATTACGAAAGTGTAATGTTACTGTGTTTCTTTTGTTATGAAGGCTTCAGTCGTCTTGAATATACGTGTTCGATTAAAGTTATATGGGTTGTCAGTAAGTTCTTTTTCTAGCCCACGCTGTCCATAACATGTCGTGTTTTTCTTTTAATTAATCATATACACATTTTGGTGTAGATTTTGTATTGCAAGGTTCTACTCAAACATTTCAAGAATTTTTGTTTAAATATGAGTGATGTTCCGCATCTTCGCTAGCCAAGGGTTTTCGGTCCACTCCGCTCCCCATAAACTCATTGGCTAGCGAAGATGGATGTTCCGCCACTCAAATGTTTGCTGAATCGGCATTTTGGCAGCTAATACACAGGTTTCCTATTTGTTTTTTATCAAAAAATTTTCCTGAACGGCGGATCAGAAGGGGCTTTTAAAAATCATATTCGTGTTGTGGATGAGCGGCTTAATATTGCTTTAAATTGAAAAAAAATAAATCTGGCTTCAGCTGCAACGCCAGTAAGTGTTGATTTTTATTATGCATACTCGTTTAGGCATAGGCATAGAAGTGAGGCATAGAAGTTTGGACTGACTATGATAAATATTGACATCGTTTATTCAATTATGGTTTAAAAAAAATACGTTTGAGGTTGTCTTTGCGTGGGTTATTTTATTTCGTGATAGTTACATTGAGAGCACGAACTCTACGGACCAAACGTACTGACGTCAGGAAAAATATGGAAGAAGCAGTTGCATGTTTTATTTACTAGTACATAACATGCTGATCGACACATGACATTAGTTTACAAACTATTACACATTTATTACTACACACACACACACACACAGAGAGAGAGAGAGAGAGAGAGAGAGAGAGAGAGAGAGAGAGACTATTACGTATACCAATTATAAAGGAAGCACATTCTCTTGCGGTGATTTATTTACTTTTTGAAATCAAAGCTCAAATCACGTACCTAAGTTTGCTGGTTAAAAACAATTTACATGTGTATTTCAGTTTTTAATAGGATGAGGTTCTGGCAAAAATCAAGCTCGTGTTTGATGCGCATGAATGATAAATAAATTGATAAAAAATTTTAAAAAAAAATCAGTCATATGTTGTAAAATGTATGAGATATGATCATTGTCCTTTTATATGATGTATTAGAGTTGAACCAAAAGTAATGTTACGTACAGATGCGATAAAATCATGAAAACTCATTCTCCATGTAAAGCGACAAACATTCATACTTTGTTTAAAAGTCATAACTGAGTCATTTACAAAAAAAAAATGGCTGCAATGTTTTATTCACACTGTACTGTTATTTCAATTGAATAAATCATTACCTTTTTCATGTATGACAGATAGTTTTTTTTTTATTTCCTTTTTGATCTGCAGTTAAATCGAAGGCTCGACAAACTGCTCTACTCTGAACTTACCCCTTTGGTTTTCTGTTCATTACCTAATTGTAAAATTTTTTTTTTTAAAAATTGGTCTTTGTATAATTGCTACATAAAATAAAAAAAATCAATATTTTTTCTTCGATATCCAGGTACATATCCTAACATGTCCTATCTTCAGTAAATAAACTTAACGAGGTCAAGTCTTATTATTTTTACCATAGATATTTTCATGAAATTTCCTGCATGCGCGGATCTAGAGGGGGGGGGGTGTCTTGGGGGTCCCGACCCCCCCCCCCCCCCCGGAAAATGAAAATTTATTAAATTTACATATTTGCACATGTTGTTTTACTTCTGAATCAAATTTTTAGATCAATAAAAAATTAATTTACCACCCTGATTCTCTAGGGGGTCGTCTCAAAAGTTATCAAATGGGACCCTAAGAAAATTTATTGAAAAAGCGCTAAATGTTCACATCTTTTCTATATTTTGGGTATTTCTGCCCTATGGATTTCTTTTTCTTTCAAATAAATGAAACTTTAATTGTAAAAAGTCACCAAATGGTGAAAGAACGTGGGGGAATAAGCCGAGGTATAAAACCACTTTAGTCCATTTGAAAAACCCACATTTTTTTTCTTACAAATATCACTATCGTTACATTTATTAAACATATGTAATCATTTGCATTCAGTATTGCTAAAACCTTCAAAAATGGATTTCAAATTTAATTGATATTAAGACATCAAAATATGTATATGCTAATTGAGCAACAAAATGCTAATGAAATCGGACGTTCAGACTATAGTTTTTCATAGAGTGGGTCATCATACCATTTTTAAAAGAACGTATACTGATAAAACATGTAAATGTCAATCTTTTTCAATTTAAAAAAAAAATGGTACCAAGACCCACTCTATGGTAAAAAGCAAGTTTCTTCCATCAATTTTCAAGATGATCATCAAATGACCAAGACCGAATTTTGTTTGCGCAATACTAAATTGAGTTTGTTATTTAAATGGATCCAAACATGTGATTCCGTAGTGTAACGGTTAGCGAGAAGTTCTTGGAACATAAGTATGTTGAAGTAGGTGTTCGAGTCTGATGAGTCGTGTTGTAAATATTTTATTATATCTTTGTTTACTTTGTTCATATTCCAAAAACTCATTTGATGTAAATAAAGTAAAAATTGCGTTATTATGAATTAAACGCATACACTTAATCATTTTATAGATTTTTAGTTAGTTACATGTATCTTTAGTATTATTTTTAAAAATAAACAAGTTACTTTGTTGAGGTGTACAAATTTTGGACTTTAAGACAAAAGATAGGAATTCTTTATTCTATGTACACGCACATAATAAATGTAAGCACAGCAATAAAAATATAGTTAATATACATATTATACTAAATGCGTGATTGTCATTTGAAACATACTAGTGATAAGGTTGTGGCTACTTGTGGGCATATGCCTCGGCTTATTCCCCCAAGTTCTTTAAAGAAATTCTTCCCTCGTGGTTTGGTCCAGGGATAATATTAAAGTTGAGTTTTTTGTTTTCCCAAACCTTGGTTTATTTGGCATATAAAAATTAATTTTTACGAAATAACACTTTTAAAACATTAATGTTTCTCTTAATGCTCTGTCAATAAATTATTTTTTTTAAATCCATCGCTGTCTCGAATAAATGAGCTAATCATAATTATTTTCTTAAGCTTTATGCATAGTTTACAATACCAGGAAATGATGACACGTATTGAGCGCCATTTTAGCATTTTACCCCATCAAAGTCATAAAATCAAATTTCTCAACTAATAAACATTACATATAATGTTAATTTTGTATATAACCCTATTCAAAATAAAGTTAAGCTTTGCGCCTACAGCTGCATGAAAATTAAAGATGCCCAAAGTCATGCGCACTCGAACTGTACTCAGCCTCGTTTTTAAAAAATTAACAAAATATGACAAATAAACAGAATTTTATTATTACATTTGGAATTACATTCATGCATGCAATGATTCAAAAGAAACACTACTTTTAAGTTATATAAATGTATGTACGGAACATTAAAATTTTGAATGAATAAATCAAAATTTACATTGACAGTATAAATAAAAATGGCCAAATAGCAGGCAAAGTTTGACACAATGAAAAAACAATGTAAAGCAAATGGACGGAGAAAAAATATCACAAGCATTTGGATTCATAGACAATGCAATTCTGGTACAAGGAGAATGTCTTGAAAAGAATGCAATACAACAAACTGTACAAAAATTAAAAGTGTAATCCAATATGGCTGACATTGTAAGATAAAGGAATTCCAGATCCTAATTAAATTGTGTAAATTACCAGTTCAAAAACAAAGAGTTTTTATATCTACCGGTACACATACATGTGATCATTCATTATAGACATAGTTGTGGTGAAGACACCTACTTTAATGATATCAGTACTTTCAGAAAATGCGAATCATTTATACATGCACTATGAAGACAAGTAAAAGAAACAGCAGGTGGATGTCACTATCACAGATTTATCACTTGGTTCACACACTCTGAACACATTCGGACCATTGAGTTTTCAGATCAGTCTACGTTTTTCTACATCATCTAGAGTAACTGTTGTTCTATTCTTCGGTCGTGGATCAGTAGCCCCCGTCATCATACCCGTTGTACCCATACTGGTAAGGGTCTTCTTCCATGCCCATCCCATATCTGTCCATCATCATGGATTGTCTTCCATCCATCATGTATGGGTCCATCTCCAGTGGCCTGCCATACTCATCCACAGGGGGACCATTCCCTATGAATCCCATATGGGATTCTGGCCGTTCATATGGATCATATCCACCATCCATGGGATTACCATACCTTGCAACAAAAAAATAAAAAATTTATTTCCAGCAAGCATTCCAATGGTCTCTCCATTTATTCAGTTACTTTTACAAAGTATCTTATTGCTTATCGAGGTCGAACTTTAAAGAAAAAGAGAAAAAGTTAAAAATATTGAGGTTTAAAGAATCCACGAATTTCTAGACAATACTGCACACATACCCATATCCGTACGGCTGTCCGTCATACATTCCATTCTCATCAATGAACTCCGGCGTCAAGTGTCCATCCATTATGTATGCATTTTCATACATATCTGAAACGGAGAACAAATATCTTTTAAAAAATTACATTATATGAATTCTATATGAAATACCAAAACTACTACATGTCTGTGGCAAACATGTATCATACATCATTGAAAAAGATGTTTAATTGAATGAAATTTCAGACCACAATCATAATATCAACAAAACACAATAAACATGTATATAACATAATCATTTACTATAAAGCAATAGTTCATGCATGCAAAATATAAATAATTAAATATACATGTATCAATTAAAATAGATTGTTATCAAAGCTGACAAGAACTTTCATACATCAACAAACTCCAAATTGTAAGTACATGTACAGGTAAATGCTGGGGTAAACTAGGAATATAATGCATGATTATTTTCCTGTCAACAGATCCAAAGTATCAAGGTATCAAATTTTTTTTTTGGGGGGGGGGGGGGGTCGTTTTTTTTCTCTTTAAGGTAAAACATGCTATATTGAAATGCACTTTCTCAATATCTTTGTATGTATGGAAATAACATATATGTACATGCATGGTTGCTAATTATGAAAATGTATATGTACACTATTCTGGTTGAAATACACAATAACAATTACATTTGCAAATCATGAACCGCCATAGAACATCTCTCTCTCTCTCTCTCTCTCTCTCTCTCTCTCTCTCTCTCTCACATATGATAATCTGAAGTAAAAATTATTAAGGACAAAAGCTTGGAACTGCAGTACATAATAAATCAAATCAAGCGGAATTATTCATGCATCGTCATACTTATTAACATGTTAACAATAATGGGCACAATAAAACACACTCAAATACATGTAGGATTCATGCTTGAGCTCTCACCTTTTCCACCTATCAAAACAAAACATCTTTTAATACTGAATTACATGGAACACAATCCAAATCAAAAACAGCATTTCGTTTTCATACATAGTTTTGAAATCTTAACCAAAATTGATTTCAAATAGAAAACTAGATGGAAAACCAGTCATATGAGGTAACATAATGACCATCAACTGCCCAAACCCGTTAGTTTGAAAACCTAATGTAGCTAGACTTTAGCCAGCCTGACCAGACAATTAGGTATACTTCTAAATAACATTTTAACATCCAATTTGCTTCACTATTGGACCAAAAATTAAAAAGAATATTTTTCATCACAAGCTTGCATAAATATGCAGTGGATTTCATAAAAGTTTTAAATTTTTGATATGATACTGCAAAGACACCCAATGAATTTTCATGCATTACTGTTGAAATGACATTAAAAGGTGTTTTACATCAAAAAGCCAATATCAAAAATGGGGATATGCAAAAAAAGCAGGATTAAAAGAAGTGATAGAAAGAATCTCTTATAATTTTCAATGGTACATGTTTATAATATGCATCAGACTTGTGAATTTTATTTTCTCTCACCAAAATTCAGGGATATAAAACACAACTTGTTGGATAAAAAACACATACCTTCACAATTCATACGATATTTTTTTATAATAAATAAAACAACTAGTAAACAATGCCTACCATCATAGAACAGGTCCGGTCTGTCCAGGATGTCGGCGTCCTGGAGGTAGGGGTCGTACCCCTCTGGGTACTCCTCTGGGTACATGTAGGGGTCCCCCATGTCTGTCACCTGGCGAGTCTCCACCATCTCTAGCCACTGTGAGTTGTGCCAGCGGAACTTCTCTAGCTGAATCTTCTTGGCCCACTCCTCGTCAAATTCCTGTAATTGTCGAATGCATGTATCACATGCAAGCAGAGATATTCATAAGCAATTTTTGCAATCAATGTTCCCCTGCAGTACGAAGCTCTAACATCATTGATAATAATGACTTAGTTAATTTAACCAATATTTTATTATGCAAATAGATACAGATTGGACATCAGGCAGTGCTTATGTAAGTTGTATGAACCTCATTTAAAGAATAAACACCATTTAACACTCCATATTGATAAAATATGTGAAATAGGTCAAACATTTTTTTTAAGTTTGCTACAAGAACGTTACCCATTAAAATTCATTCTAAAAGGCAAAATAAAAAGGCACAGAAAACAAATTATAGAGAAGAAACTGCTGAGATTTAGAGGAAGATTCCTGAAATACAAAATACAATACTCACAGCAATCATATCCAAAGTATTGTCACACACTTTCCTGATCTCTGAATTCTTGTCATGCATCAAATCAATGAGGTAAGCAGGAGCCTCTAAACTAGGTCAAGGTCATTTGAAGATTAAATCAAGGTCATTTGAAGGTTAAATCAAGTGGATAATCCAAGAAAAGCATTTGCTACCTGTTTTCTAAATTCCACTACTAACAGTAAAACACGGTTATAGTGAACACGCTTATAATGAATAATGACTTTATTACATGTTGTAAACTTGACGGATATAACGAATTACGCTTATAACGAAGTAAAATCGCCCATCCCTGGCACCTCGTTATAAGCATGTTTTACTGTACCTCTTAATTGAGTCTGATTCTGAGAATGAGGCTTTTTTTTGCTGCATATGTTCATCAATAAAAGGATACGGGTATCTTTGATGATGACCTCTCGGGTCGATTCATGAAAAATCATCTGGTAGAAGACATACACAATCTGACAGACCATCTCATCATCCTCCTGCTTGGCTAAAACGAAAAAGTATCAGAAAATAAGAAAATGACCAAAATCAACACTATATACAAGGAAATATTCGCCCCCGGTTTATTTTCACTCCTTTTACCCTTGTTGTCAGGAGGCAAATTTAAGACTACACTATACGAGTATTCTTTACAGTGATAATATGATATACATGCATTAAATCTTCTGTCATATGCAACCTGTCTATATTGTTTGTATCATGTTCTAGACTCTAGTTCCGGGATACAATGTAAATGGTGGATGAAAGACTCTAACTTCCTTGTAGCACAAATGTTACATGCAGTACATTCAATAGATAATTGGTCCATAAACAAAATATAGACACTAAAAAATTGAGTTTCAGAAATGCATGAATTGTTAAGTACTGACTTTACATTTCTGTTTTTAACTGTAACAACTTCATCACAGAAATGGTAGCACAGCTAGGGTATAACAATAATTGAGGTGTATGCAAATGTTCAATGATATATAGATTTATTTTCAATCCTACACCAATATTCAAATGATTAATTTGCATTAAAGTATTTGATTTTACAATAATAATTAGAGTCTAAATAAACAAAGTATGACTATATGTATTTACATAGGGGTTTCCTATATGGCATGCTTTAGATTTGTGATTTAAGACAAAGAGTAGATGTACATTGAGCATGCAAATTTGTTGTGCACAAAAAAATCTAGCATCTAACACCATTACCAAACAACAAAAGCTTAATATAAGAGACACTAAGGCATTTTCATTGATTAGCCAACCATTACCATCGAAAAGTATATAGAACAAGATTGTTAGTATCAATTACGGTACCATGTTAACATTTTGTAATTAAAACCATGTTAATTTCAATCATAAATCAAAATTTTGAATTTTTTTATGAAGAAATAAAATAAATAAAAATAACACCATTTGTTTTCTATCATCAATGTTCAAATTTTCAAAGAGAAAAATGATTTGATTTGATTTTGATTCGATCCACATTTAGGCACAGTTTTACTAAATGCTCTTAAATATGAACGTTTTGCAATTTTCCATATTTGGTTGGTAGGACACAAAGCAATATAAGTACATGAACTTTCTGTATAATGGGTAATACGGTACACCAATAAAATCACTTTGGAACAATATCAGAAATGAGGGCAAATTCTACAACTTTGAAGCACAATGTTTACTGTGGTCGTGTGTGATTGACTTTTACCTTCGTCTGGTTGACAACAAAAATCCAACATTAAATTAATAATTCAATTAAAAATTCAAATAAAGACAATACTTATTATACAATGTAATTGTAAATGCAAGAAAATAAGATTGGAACATGTACCAAATGGTGCTCCCTTTACACCTGGAAATAACATTGCTGCCCAAACACATCATAATTTATTTTTCATAAAATCATTCAGTTTAATAATACTCAGGTAGGTATATTAAATGTAAAGAAAACCTTTAGTCAAGAATAGACAGGACATGTGGCAAAAGATCTAATTTTTGTTTTTACACTATCAATCAAATTCTCTTTGTTTTTATGGCTTAATATGTATACGGTAATTTTTGGGACTGATTAATCAAGCTTTTTGCTGATGTGAATAATCAAAGTTAATATGCACAGATAAAAATTAACATTTTGTGATGCCCATAATGTATAGAATACAAATGGACGAAGAAATGAATGATTTCCCTCATAATAAAGTTGACCAAAATTTAAAAATGCAAATGAACAAGAATACCGTTAGTTAATTTGTGATATACTAAAAGTTAAATTGATGTAACCAATATGTACCATTAAGCAATTCAATTAGTGACTGAATGATGTTTGCTTCAGCCAGCATCTTGGCACAGGCATCATCATTGCACACAGTTCCGACCATGATGATCACCTCAAGCACCCAGTCATCTTCACAGGCACCTGTCAAATCAAGAGGTAAAACTTATGAGATCAGGTCATAGGTCAAAAGTTAATTCTACTGACAGAGGTCAAAGGTCAAAAGTGGACTCTACCACCAGGGAATAGGATTCAAGGTCAAATGTCAAAGTCAAAAGTGGACTCTACTGACAGAGAAAATAAAACAAAGTCAAAGGTCTAGGTCAAAAGGGGACACTATTGACAAAAGAAGAGATGGGTCAAAAATTGATACTGCGGATGCAGGAAATTGAATGGTGACAAGAGTCATTACTACAGGGATATACATGTACATCATTCTTGTTTAATATTAGGCATTCAGTGATAGGATCATTGCACATACCTGGTTCCAGTCGACTCTTAATCCAGGGTATCAGATTATACTCCTTCAGAATGAGTTCATAATCTAGATCAGGAATAGTAAGATTTCCCAGAATTCCCAGGCATTCTAGGCCAAAGTCCTCATCCTCTTCATTAAGTACAGCTTGAGCAAGATCACTAATGTAATCCTAATGAATAAAACAAAAAAATCCATTCATCTACCAACTCTATCCTATTTTTCCATATATACAGTAAGTTTATTCAGTTGCAAGTTGCTGTATTTTCAATTTTGGATTTAAGAATATGTACCAAAAACTCACCACAAAGAGATTTTTGGTTGGTCCATCATGCTGTGACAGATTTCTGATCATTTTCATCAGCAGTGGATGTCTGTATTTGAAAGCCCGCTTCATCAGCATTTTGAGACCTTGACCTTCACAGATCATGGCTGCCACCCGTTTATTAGATGCCAAGTTGACACATAGAGCCATCAACTCCATCTCAACATTTTCTCCACTCTCAAACAGCATTCTCATAACCTAGAAAACAAAATATCCGGTTATATACACATATGTACAACATAGGTTTTAATCAAATTATTACAAAATCAAATGCATAGAGTATTCCTTACCATTGGGATACAGTCAGTGTAAGTAAACATTGATTTGGACTTGTCATCCATGCTGATGTGATAAAGAATCCCCAGCACATATGTTCTGTGGTTCTCATTTTCTGAAGAAAAAAAAAATAAGATTTCAAAACATTTCTTTGTCATAAGGTCAACTGTACATACAATGATTCACAGAATTAGAATGATTATTAGATTGAACCTTACGTAGTAATCCTACAAGTTTTGGAAGAAGTCCAAACTTGAACATTTTACTGCGTAGTTCAGCATCAAAAGACAGGTTCATCAGCAATCTGAGAGTGATGTTTAGCAAGTCCTCATGGTCACATGGCACAAGCTTGGTGAGCTTTTCTATAATGTTCAGCTCGGCCTAAAAATATCAAATACCAATACTGATATGTGAAAATTTCCAATTCTGATCTCATAAAAAATATGTGTATTCATTCTTCATAAAATTATAAAAAAAATTAGGTTTATTTAAGTTTTCCTACCATTTCTGTTTTGTTTTCTATAAATATGCTGAGTTTCTTGAGGAAGGACACCACCAATATCAACAGCTCGTGGTTGTCCCTGTCCAGTGTCTTCACAAGGAACGCTACAATGCTCTTGTTTCTCATCTTCATCTCCACCTTCAAGTCCTCCGCCAAGTTCAGTAATAAGTAATATGCCACTGATAAAGTTAACAGTCAGATTGTCAATCTGGGCATTAGTTCACAAAGTAGCAATTTCTAAGATCTACCAATGTATCCCAATTCATCCCATTAATTCTGATGACATTGCTTTGACTTACCCCTTAAAAGCTGTTCCTGCTTTTTGACCAGACCCTCATACTTTTGACGGCTTTTCTCGTATTCCTCTTTACCCTTTCTGTCTTTATCAGAACCAGGTACATATGGTTAAGAAAATTATGCAACAAGACAATTGTATTTGATTCTTTTTAGAAATACATGTACATGCATCTAATGAGTCTTTTGCTGATGCTGTTTTGGGTATTTTGCTTAATAGATTACTTTTTTATAAGGGGATAATACATTAACCAACGCATTAAAACATATCTATTACAAGTTTACAACTGCATAGATTATCTAGATGTTACATGTTTTAAGTTTCTCGGAGAAGCAGTTAAAGTAAAAAATTGTCTTGAGCTAAAATTTCAAAAAGGATATCAGCTTTTTTCTTTTTCTGTAGCTCCTCGTTCCACATGTCGTACTTCTTTAGCTCGTGCTCTACAATGTTCATGCACAATGCCCCGATTTTGAAATGAACAATAACACCGTGGAATTGAGTGAAGCTGGAGAAACAGAAGAAGATGTAGACAATGTTTGTGGCCAGCTCTGTGCTCTTCTTCCAGTCTTCTCTTAGCACCCTGGCCAGTGCTCCAACCACAGTTTCTAATAGAATAAAACATTTGAAAAAAAAATTTACAAATTTTTGCAATGACATTCTTGTACTTTTATCATGGCAAATCAATCTTTAGATCAGATGTACATGAAAAGTGTTTTTTGTAAAATCAATGAAAACGTGCGCTGTAATTGAAATTTACTTACCATTTTGAAACAGCTCTTCCAAATTGTCAGGGTTTCGAGCTAACTGAAGCAGTAAGGCTGATCCGCGGACCTTCTCTGGAACATCCTCATACAGCAGCTCCATATAATCATCCACATCATTAATGTTGGCCACTTCATCAATCTCTGTGCCATCATAGGAGGGAAGCTCTGGTTTCTCATGCAGCTCTGTTTTTTCTGAGGCCACTGTAGAATAAAAGATACAAGCTGAGTATACAAATGTTTTTAATTCACTTTTTCTCTGACTAATCAAATTACTAAAATAACTGATGGATCTTTACTTTGATATCAAAAAGCTTGAGATTGGCTTGATTGGATGTAAAACACTTTGTCTACCATTCCTGGAAGTACATTATTTTTTTTTCAATTGTACATGGTGTACAAATGAACATATCAAGGATTAAATAAAAAACTCCAAAACAACATTTTTGCTGAAAGATAAGTATAATAATCATGTCCATACCACTGACAGGCCCTGTCTCTTTTCTGTTCTGTAGATAATACAGCAACTGTTCCACCTCTGGTAGTTTTGTGGGATGAATGAGTTTGCATTTGTCAATTATGTCCTTTGCCAAACTGGCCAAATCACTGTTTTCATTCAAACTTTTTACTCGTATACTGCAAAGAACAAAACAAAACAGCTCTAGCTATATAAACTTTCAACACACTCAATGTTTTAAATTATAGATTATCTTTACAGTGTATGGGTTTTATCAATAATTAATTGCTTACATTTTTTGGCATTCTTTCCATTCTCTGAGCATGGGATCGCCAAGTTCACCCAAGATCGTTGCTTCTAACTCATAGTTTACAACTAAGGCTTTTTCTGTGGGATGAACATCAATATTTCCTCCTTTTACTTTCCTGGAAATGAATATCAAACATACTTATATTGAAACAATGAAAGTTTTATCACATTTATTGGAAGTGTATTTGATATTTATTTCAGCATGTTCAGTGTGTCACAAAAATCATTGCAAAATATGGAATCAAAATTAAGGAAGTCCTACTGATTCATAATTGCAATATGGAAAGATATTTTAAGTTCAATAATTACCAGAACATCACTTAAATTGTCTGATCAACCAGGTACAGTATAATTATGATTGTAGATATATGATATTTTTAGTTCTCCAAAGGTGTTACCTTGAAGTTTTTCAATGGTGGCTAATAACTGTTTTACACATGTCCGCAAGTGACAAGTCCGAGTAATAAAGTTATACATTTAATACAATCAATCATTGTGACACACACACATAAATCATTATTGACTTCCTAACTGTATTTAATTTTAACATTTTTAATCACCCAAGTGCAAAATTTGATGCATAAAATTGTTTAAAAAGAATTCATTTTTTTTAAGTTACACATGCCAGAGAACTTGCTCAGTGGAAAACATGATGTGCATTTTCTTCAGAAAAACGTACTAAAAATGAACTTTAAATGACTTTGGTAACCACCAAATGGAAGTCAAACTACCAAACAATGGTCTGTTCCCACCTGTTTTAGTTGTACTGATCTTTTATTTGAACGTACATATATTGTATGGGACTCTACCTCATGAAAAGGTTTCTTCAGGTTTGGGTGATATAGCATTCTAGCTCAAGAGTAAAGAACGCGGAAAACGTTCACACACAAAGGGTCATACTAAAACACGCCTGCCGACGCCTGCCGGGGAAAACACGCCTGCCGAGAGAAAACCACACGCCTGCCATTTACCTGATGGATAATTTTAATATTTTCTTTTATTTTTTATTTAACTTAACTAAATTAATGATCATAATAACAAAAAGTTGACTTTATATTGATTATTTAGCACAAAATTAGCAAAAATGTTCATTGTTGGTAAAGATCGATAACTCTTACGTGGAATCCATACGCCTGCCGAGGAAATCTAGACGCCTGCCGTTTATTTGATGGATTATTTTAAATTTTTTCTTTGATATTTTATTTCTTTTAACTAAATAGATGATAATAGAAATAAAAAGTTGATTTTATATTAATTAATTAACACAAAATTAGTAAAAATCGGGTAAGCAGCTAGCTCTTACGAAGAAATCATACGCCTGCCAAGAAAATCTATACGCCTGCCGTTTATTTGATGGATTATTTTAATTATTTCTTTGATATTTTAGTTAACTTAGCTTAATAAATGATAACAGAAATAAAAAGTTTACTTTAAATTCATTAATTAACACAAAATTAGTAAACATCGGGAAAGTAGATAACTCTTACGCAGAATGCATACGCCTGCCGAGAAAAGTACACGCCTGCCGCTTACCTGGCGGATGATTTTAATTTTTTCTTTTATATTTTATGTTTTCCAACTAGATAAATAATCAGATTAATTAAAAATTTACCATATTTCTTAATTAACACAACATGAGTAAAAATCATGGGTAAATATACGTGGAATCCATACGTCTGTCTTGAAGATCTATACGCCTGCCGTTTACCTGTAGATGATTTAATATTTTTCTTTCTTTCGTTAGTATTTTATTTTACTGTACTAAATAATAAGCATAGTTAAAAAGGCTTAAGAAAAAAAATTGCGAAGGACTTAAAAATAAAGGAAAAACTCTTACTTATAAATCTTACGACTGTCGATTTAATATGCACGCCTGCCATTTTATTTATGTCATTTTTATTTGTATTAACTAATTTATGAATTACTTTAGATTGCTATAGATTTACCATTTTGCCTTATAAGTAAGTAAGTAAGTAAGTAAATAATTTATTTATTATAGTGACATGTGTTATAACAAATTACAAATATGTAATACAAAAATAAATAATGAAACACCCGGCCCATTGGACCTATATGTCACTGCAAATGCAATTATAACATATATACACGTATAATTATGTTCAGAACTATACTTGTTGCTGCAATTGATTCTTTATATTACATGAAGTCGGGTGATACGAGTATGATATAATCCGTATGTCATTCCTTTTAAGTTTGACAAAGTTTTGTTTTCTATCGGAGTATAATATTTTAATTAATATGCCTGTCACTGAAGCTTTTTATGATAGAAATACAGGGTAAGATTTATGAACATGTCTATAGATACGAAACGCCAAAGGAATATACACAGTTATACATGAAGGCATTAAACTGAAAACTTTTACAGTTAAATATAAAGGGCCTTTTCTTTAATATATTGTGCAATATGTACAGACATAGCAACAATTATGTAAAAGTAGGTAACAAGTTAACTCCCCCATATAGACCAGAAATAGGAGTTCGACAAGGAGATGTCATAAGCCCAAACATTTTAAAGATATTTTTAAACGATTTTTCAAAATTGCTTGATGAAGAATGTATAAGATCTGTCAACCTTTCTGGAAAGAACATTAATTCACTGCTATATGCTGATGACCTCGTACTATTATCAGATGACCAAAAAGAATTACAAAACAAACTAGATATACTTAATAAATACTGCAAAGACTGGTGCTTAGAGATTAATACAAGCAAGACTAAAATTGTTATTTTCAACAAAAGTGGTCACCTTATTAATGAGAAGTTCACTCTTGAAAATTCACATTTAGAATGTGTTAACAAATATAAATATTTAGGTACAATCATGTCCTCCTGTGGCTCATTTAAAGAAGCAAGATCTGATCTATATAATAAAGCTCTCAAGGCTTCTTTCAAACTATTCAAAGACCTAAACTCTACTCAACCCCCTATCAACACATTTCTACATCTCTTTGATCATATGATAAAACCTATAGCATTATATGGCTGTGAAATTTTGGGAACCCTTACATCAGGCATACAGGAAAAAGACAAACATTTATATGATATTTTTAAAACTTGGGAGATGGAAAACTTAAATATTAAATTTTGTAAATATATATTAGGCGCTGGGAAAAAAAGCACAAATATTGCAATTATCTCTGAACTGGGACGATATCCTTTGTATTTTTCATTGATTCAAAGCATCTTACTGGCATAGATTAGAATTATGTGAAGAATCTTCCCTGTTGCACAATGCATATAAAGAAACTATTAATCTAATTAGTAAGGCAAATTTTTGGTAATTTTACTAGTATTTAAAAAAAAAATGATATTTTCCAAGGGGGGGGGGGCTCCACCACCCCCACTTCCGTAAGAAATTTGAGTTTTGCCAGGGGGGGGGATCTCTACTCCACCCCCCTCCCCCCGTGTAGACCAGCTCATGAAAAGCATGAGTGAAAATCATTTACAAACCAAAGAAAAATTCTTACATCTACCCCAAAAAATTAATGAATGGTGACTGATATAAATATTTGATATAAATCTAATGAGTTATACAAACATATATTTGTTATTAAATTGTTATTGTTAGCAAGAACATTGATATTTAAGTATCCTAATCTACGACAACTTACTGATCACTAGGGTCGATCTATAAAACTGTTCCACGATCTTTTGGTCTATAGACCAATCCTGTTTTAAAGTTTTTCTAAATACTGGATGAAAAATCGTGTTTTAAAAATGTAAACCAACAGAAATCGTGATACCAGTAGTTTCCTATACATGGAAACCCTTATGATAAAGGAGAGGGCTTTAGAAACGTGTACATACGTGTATATAGTTGTTTGCGTGTTAAAGCAAGAAATCAGGCTGTTTTTTTTTTTGCATCTATATCTCTTTCCCTCTTTCTTTGTCTCCCCTCTTTCTTTCACTTCATCTCTCTTTCTCCGTCTTTTCCATCCACTGCCCTCTCTTTCTTTCTCTCTTCATTAACGGGAACAATTCAAACATCAAGAGAAAAAAATACTAATAAATGTAGTTGAACCTGCGTTCAATTGTTCAAGTATTTCAATAAAAATATAGAGAAAACTGTAGCGAGTCGGTAAGCGTGAGACATTCACATTCTAAATGTTCGACATCTGAACGTGGTGGTTTTTTAAGTAAAAATTTTCCGAGTCATAAATGAACACAATATTCTATGCAGATCGGTTGTGTTTGAACTTAATGATCGTAAAATGTCTTCATGACGATTTTGATCAACCATTCTGACCATAATTAATCGTAGGTCGTGAAAGGTTTTGATAAAAAAAAAAAAAAGAAGAATGCATGCATTCGTAATTATTATTGATTCCTCAATGTATATAATTCATATCATACGGCTTACAATATCATTCACTTCACTATCCCTTAAACGGTTACACTCAGTGTTTTGTAAATAGGAAAACGGGACCACAATCTGAACATGTACATACTGATTAATGTATTTTTATCTCATTTTATTACAAATCATGTACTAATAACAAAATAATTTACTCATTATTTTCTTTGCTATAATATTTTGGGCGAATCGGGGTTGGGGCTACATGTCCAAAGATATAACTAGTGATCGTTGCTCTACTGATACACGTGTATACACGTGTTAGTTTCTTGTGTATTCTGTGTGAATTGAACGGTTTTTTGTCTCTTAAGAAACAATAGACCTTTACCTACCTGTATATTGGAAGACGACCGTGAAGCACACCTTGTACACAAGCCCCCCCCCCCCCCCCTCTCTCTCTCTCTCTCTCTCTCTCTCTCTCTCTCTCTCTCTCTCTCAAATGTTCTAGGTGACTGAGAAAAATAGTTATGAACGAGTCGATCTACCTAAGTATGTCTTAAGATACTATGTATAGCCTATGAACTTACACCTAATTATTAACCCAAAAGTATTATTAAAACCTTGCAGTCCACTTTAATTATTCCAGTTGATAGAGCAAGGTTGCTATAGCATGGTTTCTGACTCTTATTTGTATTTTTACGTATCTATATAAAATTGAAGAATAATACCACTTTATCCTTATATATGTATATATTATGTACAAGCACTTAATCAAAAACTATTTCTGATTTATAAGCCATCATTTTTTAACTGGTCAAACTTACGTCTCTTCATAAAACGTGTATAGTCCATTCATAACCGTAAACATTTGTGTTACTATCTTCGAGAAGCTTATAAAATACAGAAAAACAAAACTTATTTTGTAGGGGAAAATATCATTCATTATTATTTACGAAACAGTCCAGGTGTATAACCAAGAATATTGACATGATTTGAATCACTTTACAACGTCAATCATTGAACCGGGGTGCTTTTTTCTCCATTAAAAATTGAGACCAAAAGTCGTAAAATTTTAACCCGGTCACATTTTTAAAAGCTTGGTAAAATTAAACGAACTCAATACTGATAACCTCATAATAAAGCATACATTGAACATGTAGCTGCAATAATTATACCGGCCCGGTATATATTGATTGTGTTGAATATTGAATCAAACTACAGCTAGAGTTCTGCTTTGATTTGGTAGTTGAATGCTCTATAGCTGAGCTTTTTTTCTTCTATGAACAGAATAAGTCATCACTGGAAAGGTTAAGCTTGTATTGGGTTTCAAAAGTGATTCAGTCTATGTTAGATTTTCTTGTTAGAAGAATACGGTTTTTTAATATTCAAACTGATAGCCCCCCCTCCCCTTTTCCCTTGAATGGAATAATTATCCGCTACATTGATATCATGCAATGTAAAATTTTGCTACAGGCTTATGAATGACCTGACCTTTGATTTTAAAAACGCAGCGAAACAGAATCAGAATCTAGAGATTTAGATATAGTTTGGTGAACCAGGCAGTGAAATTCTTGAGATGGAAAAGTTTTTCAAGATGTAAACAGTTACAAACATTGTACAGAACTAATTGTGTACGAAAATGTAAATGCACTTTGCTTAAAAAGTCTAACCTTTCCCCATATACATTTACTAAAATTAATAATTTTGGAGCATAAATATTTGTAAAATCTGGAATGCTTACACAAGAACGTTAGCCTGTTTGTTTTAGAAATACATTATATAGCCTTCATACATGGATAAAGGCTATGCCAGTCCCACTTCTCTAAAGAAATAAAATTGTCGAATTGCATCTTTTAAATTGATTGAGTTGGTGTAAATATTAATTTACATTACATGTCTTGAATTTTGTATTTACATGTTCACCCACACAATATTTACAGTTTGACTCAAAACGTATTTCTGAACTTAGTATAACAGTGCATTGATTATATATATTCACATCAGTATACTTTCCTTCTTATTTCAGACACCACTTTTAGATCGTATGAATATATAACATAAAATATTTTGATTATACGTAAAATACATGCATATTTTAAGGGTTCTTCGAAAAATTAGAGACCATCTATAATCTTAAAATTCGAGCAGAGACATACACTGTACAAAAGTCATGTATATAACAGATATTATATACGTATATATATACGTCCCTGATTCGAGTTTGTAATATATATTTCATTAACTGCAACAAAAGAAGAAGGGTATGAAAACACTGGTACAGTATAACGATAACTATGTGAAAAGCTGAAGTTTTTCAAGAAATAAAATAAAAGACATGGATAAATGATTAAATCGGCAGGCGTACAACTCAGTGTCTCGGCAGGTGTAAGCAGTTTAAGAACTCTTTGTCTTCTTTACAGACTTTGAACATTTTTAATAATAATTTTCATTAAACAGCGAATACAAAATAACATTTTATTTCTTTGATTATGTATTTAGTTTGGAAACATAAAATATCCAAGAAAAAAAAATATTATCCATCATATAAACATAAAAAACAGCAGGCGTATAGATTTTCTCGGCAGGCGTATGCATTCTGCGTAAGAGTTATCTACTTTCCCGATGTTTACTAATTTTGTGTTAATTAATGAATTTAAAGTAAACTTCTTATTTCTGTTATCATTTATTAAGCTAAGTAAACTAAAATATCAAAGAAATAATTAAAATAATCCATCAAATAAACGGCAGGCGTGTAGATTTTCTTGGCAGGCGTATGATTTCTTCGTAAGAGCTAGCTGCTTACGTACGCGATTTTTACTAATTTTGTGTTAATTAACAAATATAAAATCAACTTTTTATTTCTATTATCATCTATTTAGTTAAAAGAAATAAAATATCAAAGAAAAAATTAAAATAATCCATCAAATAAACGGCAGGCGTCTAGATTTCCTCGGCAGGCGTATGGATTCCACGTAAGAGTTATCTATCTTTACCAACATTGAACATTTTTGCTAATTTTGTGCTAAATAATCAATATAAAGTCAACTTTTTGTAATTATGATCATTAATTTAGTTAAGTTAAATAAAATATAAAAGAAAATATTAAAATTATCCATCAGGTAAACGGCAGGCGTGTGGTTTTCTCTCGGCAGGCGTGTTTTCCCCGGCAGGCGTCGGCAGGCGTGTTTTAGTATGACCGCACACAAATTTATAACATTCTGAGGAAATTCGAAAGTAAATTCATTTTAATACTTAAAATGTTTTGAGAGACAATATCTTACCTTTTTAAATATCTAGCATCTTCTGCTTGCATCATCATCGTGAAGGTTTTTCAAAAATGTAGTCACAGTGACAGATTCCTTCCCAATTTACAAAAATTCACATTCATAGCGACAAATCAACTAGCGATGTCAGCCATGTCAAAATATTTATAATCTCTAAACAAAATGCACGTATTTCCGATATTGAAAATATCTTTAATTGTTTAATTATAAGAACAAATCTATCATTTATAAGCCGATAAAATACTGAATTTTATTGTTTAATCGTTTATAAAATATTTGCTATTTTATTATTTTGTTTTGTTAACTCGTATTAAAACATATTCGACTATTATAAATTTTTATGATATGAATAATTGTTCAATAAATTCGGTTTGATAACTAAATTTAAAACAAAAAGTAATGTGTAAAGTTTCCAAAAAAATATATATGAAATAAAAAAAATCGATCTAAAATCAACGAAATATCAAATATCATTAGATTAACATTTAAGTAGAGGTTGTTTAAAATCCAACGCACCTTCTGTCAATCTAGGAAAACTTTTTTGTCAACAATTGACTGTTTGGGATGTGATATTTTGAAACTCAATGGCCGAGGGTCAGTCACAATCAACGGGTGTCACCGAAACACAAGTTATAAATGAAGAAGTAGAGGTATTGTTTTTTCTTTAAATCGTAACATGATTAATATGTTTTACGGTGCGACCGTTGGGGCGAGCGCAGCATGTGATCAAACAATGAATTATGATAAATCAATAAAAATGAAATTAACAACGTAAATAAATTTGATTGCAAAATAAAATAAAAAATACCTATTTTTTCAGTAAATTTCCATTATCTATTGTTTATAAGATTTCATATGTTATAAGATTTGTTATTTATTTATTTATAAGTAGAACAATAGTTTAATCTCAGATACAATGTTGTTGAATAATAAAGATTTTAATATAAATGTTCATTGCACTGTATCTCCTCTCCCCCCTCCCCCCAACTTGGGATTGGGAGCATGTAATAAATGGAAGTGAAAATGAAGAAACCATTGAACTGCTACTAAAGAGCTGAAGGATTAGAATTTTCAGAATTTTGAGAATTATCTTCTTTTTCTTTTTGCTTGTAAAGATTTTTTGGATGAGGCTGTCATCCACCCCCCACCCCCTTTTAAAAAAACCGATGCTACGTGTACGTTCCTGGAAATTACCGTAATTATAATGAATACAATAAATGTGAACATTCATCCAAATGAGTGCAAGTTACATCTGTTTCTTATATCTGAAGAAATGTCCTCATTCTTTAGCTTTGCAAGATTTTGAGAGGATTTTGGTAATTTCAGCAGATTTACATTAATTCAGTTAGAGTAATTTCCCCTTATTGTGACGTCAAAGTTCACGTTTAAGTGTCGTCTGACTCTTTAAAACTCTCCTGAGAAATAGAAATAAGCGAAGTATACTGTTTATTTACTTAAAAGGCATGATGTTCTTAAAATTACACATCTTATATGCTTCTCAAAAGTTTTACTTTGATTCTCGCGAGAACATGAGGACTTGGAAACCATTGGTTCTATGAATTGTGGGTCAAAATTTACTGATGCCAAAAAAATCTATCGGATCAATGTGCAAACCTTTGTGACGTCACTCGATTATTTTTGATTGAGAGTGTACTGAGGTGAACTTTAGAGGTAACATTGACTGTATGTCGTAATACATCGTTATTGTTTTGATTCATTGTCTTGCTTTGTCTCGTGAGAGTGTGAAGTGATAAAAATAGCCATGATTACAGGGAACTACTGGGACGATTAAAACAATGCATTACTGGTCCGATTTACTGACGCCAAAAAAATCCGTTGAATGAATGTGCAACTGGTCCGAATTTTCTATTCACATATGCCTTGCCGTTAGAGCTCGCTTCGCGTAAATTAAGCATGGAACTTCCATGTGTATCATCCCCTTTACTATAAGCAAAAAAATATATCAAAACAAAACTAATACGTGAGCCGAAGAGTCTCTGTTAACACTGAAATATCGAGTATCTACTACACATAACACCCAGTACAGATGCTTGATCCATCTCTAAATTTATCACGAGAAATATAGCGCAAGATCAGTGTGACGTCATACTTAACATTCATTTGCTCTTGACAGTTCTTGTAAATTGTCGGATAACTTCGGGGAAGGAAATGACGTCATATGTCAGCAAAAGTTCAGATAGGTACAGTTTATTTTACGTCAGCATATGTTGTTTACTTAAGAGTTTAAAAGGATTTTTTATTGGTAAATGAAAAATATGTACGCGATTTTAAAGGTGAGAATTTTTCTTAGAAACGCTTCCTGTTCCACCATGTTGCTATGCACCGCAAAGGATTATTGGGATATGTAGAACTTTTTCACGCGGGTCCACAAAATTTTCTTTGAACAATTAATGTGCAGATTTCAACTCGAATTTCCTCTGTTCTTACACGTTGTCTATGGAGCTCGCTGCGCTCGCTATTATTAACGGGATGGATCATGGGAGAAATAATTAGGAATAGATGGGATTTGAACCTGTGCCCCCATGAATTATCTGGTCGTGTGCTCAACCAACTGAGCTTCTTTATCTGACGCCAGCGATCGAATCGGTCTGACTGTCTGTCCCCCCCCCCCCCCCCCCCCTCAAATGATCTTCACCCTCGAAGGATCATTCCCCGTTAACCTGTTAGAACACTATAAATATAACAAGGTGGGCATAATTATGACAGAGTAGATAGGACCCCTGAAATCTCATGAGTGGTGTCCTACCAACTGAGCTACTAGTATTTGTAGCCGGCTATCAAACTTGTCTGACTGTCACATTCCTTCTGCTTTAAATGATCTTAAATTCACCCTTCAAATTCAATATCCCAGGTTCGTTTCTCTGGCAGAAGTTAATTAACCTGTCAGTTTTAGGGGTTGTCATGGCAGCAAATGAAAGAGGATGGGTGAAATAATGATGGACCCGACCAAGATTCAAACCTGGGTCCCTGAATTCTTTAGTCAGATGCTCTACCTCTTATTCTTAAATTATGTACCGGTGTCATATAATATTTTGATACCGCGAAATATTGAACCCGGGTTCAATATATTATGCGATATTATGAACCCGGGTTCAATATATCGCTGCGAAATATTGAACCCCCCTATAAAATATTGAACCCCAGGTTCAATATATTATGGCTGCGATATTTTGAACCCCCCCTCTAAATTTTATTGCTATTGGAGAGGGGGTTCAAAATATTATGGCTGCGATATTTTGAACCCCCCTCTCCTATTTCCAATTCCCATTGGAGAGGGGGTTCAAAATATTATGGCTGCGATATTTTGACCCCCCTCCTATTTCCAATTCCCATTGGACAGGGGGTTCAAAATATTATGGCTGCGATATTTTGACCCCCCCTCTCCTATTTCCAATTCCCATTGGAAAGGGGGTTCAAAATATTATGGCTGCGATATTTTGAACCCCCCTCTAATTTTTAATGCTATTGGAGAGGGGGTTCAATATATTATGGCTGCGATATTTTGAACCCCCCTCTAATTTTTAATGCTGTTGGAGAGGGGGTTCAATATATTATGGCTGCGATATTTTGAACCCCCCTCTCCTATTTCCAATTCCCATTGGAGAGGGGGGTTCAAAATATTATGGTCGCGATATTTTGAACCCTCCTCTAATTTACCTTGCTTTTGGAGAGGGGGTTCAAAATATTATGGCTGCAATATTTTGAACCCTCCTCCAATTTTCAATTCCCATTGGAGAGGGGGTTCAAAATATTATGGCTGCGATATTTTGAACCCCCCTCTAATTTTCAATGCTATTGGAGAGGGGGTTCAATATATTATGGCTGCGATATATTGAACCCCCCTCCAATTTCAAATTCCCATTGGAGAGGGGGTTCAAAATATTATGGCTGCGATATTTTGAACCCCCCTCTAATTTTCAATGCTATTGGAGAGGGGGTTCAAAATATTATGGCTGCAATATTTTGATCCCCCCCCTCTAATTTTTATTGCTATTGGAGAGGGGGTTCAAAATATTATGGCTGCGATATTTTGAACCCCCCTCTAATTTTCAATGCTATTGGAGAGGGGGTTCAATATATTATGGCTGCGATATTTTGATCCCCCCCTCTAATTTTTATTGCTATTGGAGAGGGGGTTCAAAATACTATGGCTGCGATATTTTGAACCCCCCTCTAATTTTCAATGCTATTGGAGAGGGGGTTCAATATATTATGGCTGCCATATTTTGAACCCCCTCCTATTTCCAATTCCCATTGGAGAGGGGGTTCAAAATATTATGGCCGCGATATTTTGAACCCCCCTCCAATTTTCATTTCCCATTGGAGAGGGGGTTCAAAATATTATGGCTGCGATATATTGAACCCCTGTCCAATTTCAAATTCCCATTGGAGAGGGGGTTCAAAATATTATGGCTGCGATATTTTGAACCCCCCTCTAATTTTCAATGCTATTGGAGAAGGGGTTCAATATATTATGGCTGCGATATTTTGAACCCCCCTCTACTATTTCCAATTCCCATTGGAGAGGGGGTTCAAAATATTATGGCTGCGATATTTTGACCCCCCCCCCCCTTAACCATTTTTTAGATAGAATTGTATACAAATCAAATCTTCATAAATCATTGCACAGAGAATGCCTATCACCTATGAAAAGGGGGAAGAATGTGATAGATGTGTATATATAGGCTCAATACTGCCATGCTTGTAGTCCACTGTGTATATATAGGCTCAGTACTGCCATGCTTGTAGTCCACTAGCATTAGCTATAAAGTGTGTTTGTTTGTGATCAAACACCTTTTTCCAAACTCTGAATCTCTGATCAAAGTCATCAAAATTAATGTGTAATTATGTACTAGTATTAAATAATTATACCAGTAATAGAATTTCCAAACATTTAACGAAAACTGAATTTTGATACTTAAATACAACTAAGCACTCTTTATGTCAGACTGTTATTTATGTTGACAGCTGGTACACACAGTACATACTGGAAGCTTTGGATGCTGTGATTTCTGATAACTAGCTAGCTCACAGAAAAACTAAAAGGATAAAGTTAAGAGTGACTTTGATTTATTTTGTGTTGATTTTATTCTTTTGAAAATTTTCAGCAACCACAGGTACTACAACTCAAGTTGAGAAAGCCCAAAAACAAGAGGGAAGTGAAATGGACAACAGACACAGTAGACAATGAACACATGAACAAGAAAAAGTCAAAGTGTAAGTTCATGCTGAGCATTTAATTTTTCTAACTGTCAGTTCTCATTAACGCTGCAGGGATAAGCATGTGCAAAACATTAAATTTAAGTATATTTACATCTACCGAGTATGATTCCTTCTATTTCTTACGGAAACTTTAGTTAATTCATAGCTCTATAGAAACTAACAGGACTGATATCGACACACCCCGTTTATTGATTGGTCAAAACCTACAGCGACTGAAACTAACAGGTAATTGACCATTCTCTCACCAGAGGTCGTGCTACACAAGTTTCGCTTAACCTTTGTCAATGCCTGATGTACAAGATTCTTGTACAATCATTGCATAAAAAAATTACATAACCTGCTAACGCGGGTTATGTATTTATTCCGCAATGTCGCCATCTTCATATCCTGCATGAATCACAAAAGATAGCATTTTATTGTTTAAATAAAACCAAAACAGTTGAGGGAAAATGTGTATTACATGTATTACCAACTTTGGAAATTTTTAGATAAGAACTTTTAAAACATCACGAAAATGTTATAATATCTAATTATTAGTGGGTTTGATTTTCGTATACATGTTTATCATTGTCTTTCATATCTCAGGTTGTTGCATCTATGAAAAACCAAGGATGTTTGATGAATCATCATCAGATGATTCGGATGATGAATGTCGTAGTTGTAGAGGACACAAAGACAAATGTTTCCGCACAGACAAGGATGACGATTCAGGTATTAAGCATATTAAGCAAACTGCATTTTTTATATAGAGTTTAAGGAAACGCAAAGTCAGAATATTAGATGAAGATGTTATATTGATAATAGGCATCAGTTTGAATTCAGTCAGACTATCCAGCCAGTGTCATACATTACAATAATTCACAGAAATTACTCTATATTAACTGCATATGTGTTGGTATGGATGATACAAACCTTATGTTTTTAACTGAGTGTTATTGTATGTATTTTAATTTAATATCCAAAGGATGATTTTGTTTGCCAGAGGGGTCTGAAGCCTATTTTTTGGTGATTTTACTGTGTAAATTTAAGAAGTTTGATTTTTCAAAGGGGGTGGGGGGGAGAAACCCATGAACCCTTTTCTAGATCTGTGCATGGGTTTTTTGTTCAATTGCACAATGTATTTATTCCTAGATAAGTTTGTTTGTACACTTTCATTCAATATTGCAAGCTGCACATAGGAAGTTTGTGTTCAATTTTCTTCATAGATTTGCTTAACCAACCAGCCTCTTTAATTAAAATCATAAAAAAATCATGGAATTTTTCAGGTCCCGGTCCTGGTTCGGAAGTTCCAAGTTAGCAGTGGACCAGTGAGTGAGAACTTGTCATAATACCTGTGCTACATATTATGTTCTGTTGAGTTGTCCAAAATCTAATGAATTTTTGTTAACATTATGCATTGCGATGTAGACAATGGAAACCCAAAATATATGCTGTATATGTAAATATGTTTTTTTTTAAATTTTTAATTTTGTTGTCTTAATATGTGTGTTTATAATTGAAGTAAAATTACCGGTACATTATTTTGCAACAAATAAATTATGAATAGTTAATTGGAAATAATTTTCTTTTGCAAAAGCCATGAGGTTTTTATCCATCTATAACATAATTGGATTAAGGATCTATGTAGAATTGTTGAAAGTAGTCCGATATGTAATATAAATGAAAGGGAAACTATTTGACAATTCAAGCTGCAGAATGCAGAAAATTTTTTGCAAGTGAACTATGGAAATACTGATAATCTAATGTTTATATACTGTAAACCACCCGGTATATAAGTATGTTTGATGAGAGCTGAAAAGATACTTTCACTTTCAGATTATATAGTCAATACAAAATGTAATATTTCTTTTTAAATTCTTAAACGTTTCTTATAATAATATCAAGCTATACTCTACAAAAGGAAGTAAAAAATACTGGGTAATACAAAACTACCATTAACTTTTAAGAAAAAAATTGTAACTTTTTAAAGCCTCAGAAATTTTATGTTCCTCTTGTTGTCAAAGTTTCAAAAGTAACGGGATCATTAAGAATTTTAATAATGATGATTTATAGAAAATTCTGTAGTTTTATTTTATTTCTTAAGCTGTTTTGTGCATTGTAAATCCTCATCAAGTTTTCAATGGGGAAATAAATGAAATTTCTTCAAGACATAAAATTAATTTGTCCTCTAAAATAAAACATTTATTGCTGTGTAGGTTCATCCCTGCAAGATCTTGTATTTGGTTTCAAAGAAGCCATAGAAACTGGGAATTTAATAAGGATTGCTGAATACTTTGTTTTACTTACTTAATGATGTTTTGATGTTATATTGAATAAAGATATAGTGCCATTTTTCTGTCTACCCAAGTCTCATAAACTGTGTTTATAAATAGATGGAACCTTTATTATGAAAACAGGGTTAATAAGTTTTTTATGTATGTCTTGAGGTAAGAGATGCATCTTGTAATGATTTGTTAGGAATGCTCATTAAATTGCAATTGGGAATTCTTGAGTTGTATACTACAGATACACATTCACATTTTCTTTTATTATACTTTCATGTTAAATACTGAAATCTGATTGGTTTAGACGCAGTTGACAATCCGTTCTCATATCCTCAGCGTTAGCAACACACTTGGCAACGGGCCGATAGAACGAATTGTTACATGCGCGTAAATTATGCGCGTACGGTTCGCCGTAAAACTCACGTCTTTTCTATATAAAAACAGTAAAATTTGCTATAAATTGAAGACATTCAGTATAATAAAATAAATAGTGCCTGTTTGGGAGGGTACCAGTTGAAATTGACACCCATCGAAAACGCTTTGCGTCGGTTGACAATGGTTTTCTCGGGGTGTCAATTTCAACTGGTACCTCCCCAGACAGGCACTATTTATATATTGGCTCACCTCAGAATAGCTCAAAATCACCAATAGTTCAAGGAGTTTTACTAATCTCCATTGACCAGCTGTCTTAATATCTGTACTTTTTCTCTAGAACTATTAGCCATTTTCTTTCAAACTTGCCACCCCCCCCCCCATGGGACCCCAGGCCCCAGGAAGGGTGCAAGGTTCATAACAGGAATAGGATTTTTTTTAAAGGTATCTCACTCCTTAATGTTGTATAAAGAATTTCTTGAGAAGCATATCATTAGAATCTGTAGACAAAACATACTTAAAAATACAAAAAGGGGGATCAGTATTCATCCCTCTTTTCCAAATATTGTTAATTTTTTTGTTTTCCATGACTCAAATAGTTTTTCTAAATCGTCAACAATTTTTGTCGAATTTTTATTGTAACATTTCTTCGTTTTGACCTATAAAGATTTCAAGAGTTTTTTTTATATATGTATTGTTTAATCTTACATTTTCTATTTCTTGTAAAATATTTTTCCAGGGACCTGTTAAGAGACATTCTGTTTTACACATATTTAATTTTATACCTGATACTTTACTAAAACTTTGTATTATCTCTAGGGAAGTTTTTAACGAAGCTTCGTCTTTTAAAGGGAGAGTACAGATTAAGTGCATTAATTCATTTCTGTTTGAACAATGAAACCATATTTAATATTAGATACTTTAATGATTCACAAGGATTTCACCTTAATTATGCATGCACGTGAAAACGGTTTTCGTACGATCGGTAAAAACTTCTTGTACAAAAACGCTAGTAAGTCTAGTTATGCGCCAGCTACCAGTGACTATTATTAAAGCGCCTAATATTACCATACCAATTTACTGCCATAATTCTTGTGTCGTTTGTTTTTTTACTTAATGTAGATTTTCTCCTGGAAATTTTTACCCAAGTTCTGCAGTTTTTAGCTCACCTGAGCTGAAAGCTCAAGTGAGCTATTCTGATCACCTTTTGTCCGTCGTCCGTCTGTCCGTCCGTCCGTCTGTCCGTCTGTCCGTCTGTCCGTCTGTCTGTCTGTCCGTCTGTAAACTTTTAACATTTTGAACTTCTTCTCTAAAACCGCTCAGCCAATTTCAACCAAATTTGGCACAAAGCATTCTTATGGGAAGGTGAATATAAATTGCAAAAATGAAAGACCGATCTTGATTCAAAGCGGAGAAAACCTCGAATCTGTAGAAAAAGGGGGGTGCATTTTTAAAAATCTTCTTCTCAAGAACTACCGAGTCAAATTCAATGTAATTTAGCATAAATAATCCTTATGGAAAGGAAAATATAAATTGCAAAAATTATTGGCTAATTCTGTTTCAAATCTGAGTTATTACGAAAATAATAATAAAGGAAAGGCGTGTTTCAATCAGTTTATAGCTTCGGGTTCGGTATTCCATGAGTAGATGAGATTGGTAAAATGGGTAGGCAAACCCGTGCCGGGGCAAAACAAAAGATTGGCAGTTATTAATATGCCAATCTCATTAAAATTTTGAGGATATGTTACGGACCAGTATATTTGTATTCGCTGTAAATATTGCTGCAAAACAATGCGTATTTTGGAATTGACGATTGCCGATCTGCCCCGGCTTTTATTTTGCCCCGGCCCGGGTTTGCCCACCCATTTTACCAAGACTCGTGTTTAAGATAAACGGGTCGATCTGACAATGTTGTGCAACAGTTCGCGTACGAAGGGGATCTTTGAAACATGCAGAATACATTGGTGCCGATTTTGTGAAGTAAATTGAGGTGAAATATTTCAATGCGTTGACAGTTTTCACATATGACGGTGGTGTTAGCTTGTTTTGATTTTCGTTTCGTTTTCATTATCTATGCTTTGTAACCTGGGAACTATCGCCTGTATTTTGTAAATTTTTACGTATCAAATCAAACAGAGACTTCGGTAAATCAGCCAGTTAACTGTTTACCTGCGCAAATTAAGCAAAATCTGATGTATTAAAAGAGTACTAAAATACTATTCATTCTATCGGTAATTCGGTATGATCTTTTGCGTAATATTAGATTAATGCAATGTGTTTTGTTGAGATGCTTAGCATTTTCTCGAGTTTATTCATAAATTTAAATAGAGTTTAATATCGCTGACGGAAATATGTAGGTATATACATGTATATGATTTATTTTGAAAAATAAATTGTGCACTTTATTTGTTATAGTGCATGTTTCTTATGTTTAATTGTTTACAATTTCTATTTACTAACCATATTTGAGTGTTAAGCTTCGAATTATAAGCAAGATACAGAGATTTGCTCACAATTCTATGTACACAGATCTGAGGCCATTCTTTTTTTCCGCTTTAAATGCTGAATAGGAAATACCAAGTTAAAAATCTTAAGCTGAATGTAATAATTTTTTACTCGTGTGAACAAAATATGACTCAAACCTAGCAGAATTGTAAGCTCTGTATCTAGCTTATAATTCTACGATTGACACTGAAATTTTGGTTGATCATTAGAAATGTCTTGCTAAATGTTAAATACTTGTACAAAAAAATTAACGGATGATATGCTGTATATAACTACTCTCTGGGGCCCCCTCTTTATACAATGAATAATGTAAAATCTACATCAATTTTGATAGTTTTTCAGACATGAGTAAATAAAAACGACACCGTTAAACAATATCCATAGTTCTGACACATTTCTTTTGCGGGGATAAAGGAATTATCGCTATTCCAAAGAAAATATTACAGCGGAAAATTATCCTGGTCTGTAGCCATTTTTATTTTTGAATAAAGATGAAAATAATGGGTGTGCCTTAGTAAAATAGTGATGTGCCTGTCAATACTGTAACATTGATTTTTATAGTTCTTTAACATGTCACGTGACAACAATTTTCATTCCAGTGTATTCATCACTCAAATGTGAGTAAAGTTATAAAAGTCACACGAGTTTACGCCAGGTAAACAACAACGGAGAAGACAAATTAAATTTTTGAATGTTTTTAATTTGAGGAATTGAGCGGATTGGAGTACAATTTTCTTCTTCACATCTATAGGATATTTGATAAAATGCAATAACTATTATATGATTATATTTAAAAAAAAATACAATAACTAGTAAGTAGTTGAGGAAGAAAATGTACCTATATGTTCTCATATATTTTAATCGCTTTATAAAGTGGGGGAAGGGGGTGGGGCAGAACGAAAATATAGGGAATTGGAAGTTAACAGTGTACCCCTACCAAATGTTAGTTTTATATCTTGCGTAGGATTTTCTTATTCTGGGTAAAAATAGTATTCCATAAAGATACAATGTCAAAGATTACGTGTATGCAAAAATAAGTGTAAAATTCGAATACTTTACAATATTTATTTTTTGTTATTCTACTGAGGGGCCATATGGCACAATATCTTTTGAACGCCCATTGTTGCTCAGGTGAGCGATGTGGCCCCATGGGCCTCTTGTTTCAATAGATGTTGCTGAATCACACCCGTTCATTTGCTTAAAAGTTCTTGAATTACTTTTCGTCATTGCAGCCAACGACGCGGGGAATAGACATTTCTTGTGTAATGTAAAAACTGGAAGTCGAGTTGAAGTATAACGTTTTTCGAGCTTATTTGATTGAAACTCGAATGTCTTGAATTCTTGTATACAGTTGGATTTATTCTTGTAATCAGCATGGAATTTAATGATTTACTGATAAAAATACTTAACTAAATCATATAACGCACATTTGTTCTACATGTATTTTGGTTGCGGCACAGATTTCCATTGACAGTAACTATGAAAGGAACCAAAAGCCAATGGCTTGGCAAACTAAATTGCGTCCTCATGACGCGCACTTCTCGGTCCCCAAGAAAATGAAATATACCCCTTCCCCTAAAAAAAAAGCTTAGTCTCCATGAATTGTCGCGCGATTTGTTACGAACACGATTACCAAAGCGTAGCCGATCGTTGAATTTCTTGGCTTGGCAAACTAAATGGCGTCCTCATGGCGCGCACTTCGATCTCGGTCCTTAAGAAAATGAAATATACTCCCCCGCCCCTTAAAAAAATGACGCCACGCAATTAATAAATAATCTTTGGCTGTATTGATATTTACATTAGTATATTGCTGTACATTGTGTACTAACAAAACACAAAACGTTAGATTTTGATGTTTAGTCTCCATGCATTGTCGCGCGATTTGTTACGAACACAACGATTACCAAAGCGTAGCCGATCGTTGAATTTCTATGGAACTTAATGCTTGGATACGAGGTGATGCGAATTGATACGTTCTAATAATATGCGATTCGTTGATCTTTGAAACGGTAAGGTCACGATGGACATATTAAAGGTGATGCGATCTGTCAAAATTGCCTGTTTAGATATGATAACATACGTTCTGATAAGATTGTACGTAAACACTGTGACGTAATGCGCTTTGAGCTTTAACATTTGATACGAGAGACGCACGTTTGTTAATACGAGACAACATGAGACATAACAGTTGGAATATGGTTTACTTGGCATTGTTAGTTTTTTTGCGACATCTTAAAAGTTTTCTAAAGTTTTTATAAAACAACGCGCTGTTCAGAGCATACAGAAAGGGATTGATCGCCGATTTTGCCCACAACAACCACGTTAGAAACTCGTAGAAGTCTGTATCGACGCAACTACCGCAAAATGATTTGATAATAGTGGCAATAGTATAAGGTGCCCAGGTGATTGCAAAAACGAGGACGAGCAAGGCAAGAAAACGTGCAGCCTTAATATCCTTGCGAGTTTTCTCCCTCTCTTCTGCGCTTGTTTTCTGTTCTGTGATTGGGTTTGATGAAAAACTTCTTCCGTTGGGTAGCTGAGAAACGACCGTTAGTTTCCTTATTTGGAGGTATATAAGAAGATTAATTATGGACACAGCGATCAGTGGAATGACAAAATCGATGATGGCCGTCGTTGTAGTAAAAGTGAAATGGTTGACAAACTGCACATCGCAATTTCCCGGTTCAATGATATTCTCTCCCACCCATAAGTCCCAACCGATGATGGCGGGCGAATAAAGCGAGAACGACAGGATCCAGGAAACTAAGATTTTGATCACAGTTTTCTTCGTGGTCTCTTTCATGATGTAGTGTGGCCCGTGCTTCAAGAGAAGCAGACGATCGAAGCTGATCATCACGATTGTAATGGTGGACTCTGTAGAAAGCGTGAAGTCAGCCACGAGAAAGGCCTTACAGAAATGGTAGCCAAATGGCCAATTATAGCTAGTAAGAGTAAAAACTGAATAGAACAGCATGCTGAAGAGACCGAGACAGAAATCGGTGACGGCAAGGTTAACCAGGTACATGTTATACACGGTCCGCAGACTTTTATCCTTTGCGAATGCTATGATGATAAGAGCGTTTCCAGTCACTGCGAGAACAACCAAAACAACCAACAGAACTCCCAGCGGGATGGTGACATACAAGGGAAATAACTCGATTCCATCTCCCTCGTCTTTTGTCGTATTTGCCGAATCATTCATTGCGTTTCCTACAAAAGAAAAGAAGATGAGTGGATAAGATAGCGCAAATGCCCATTCGGTTTTATTCGTAAAATACAATTTTGAATTTATTAGTTTTTAATTAAATCTATTCAAATATATAATGATACGAGTTTGCAAAAGCACAATTTCTAACTATATTCAGTTTTTAATACATTTGACAAACGATAAGAAAATAATATTGCTTTAAATTTTGGTGGTATCGAACCCACAACATAAAAAATCTTCTTATATAAGGTTAGCTTATGTCTGGTGCTCTAACCACTGAGCCATTTCAGACAAACAAAGTACGCTGTTTCAATACTATGTATGAGTTTGGCCACGAATTTACGGACTTGTATTATTTGTTCAAAACATTCACTTGTTTGGATACAAAATGATATTTTTAATGTATAGTGAGTCATCTCTCCACGTTTTTGTTGATTGAAATCGGTTTGTTTTCCATTAGACCTTATTTAGAATATGAGAAAATTATGGAGCACAGACCTACTCTAAAAAGAAAAGGCCTTTAAGTTCTAATAATTTAAAAAATGACACTATTTGGAGGTTTTGATACGTATACGCCTGTTTTAGGCGACATATTCCAAGTATTGAACATATTTAAAGGTTAAAAATAGATGATATGTTAAATATATATTGTTTTAAATATTGTTTTGTTTTAAATATCAGATTTATTGATATTTTAATTTTTCAGTATCTTATTTTCCGTGTTTAGGCATTTTACACGCCTTATCCACTCATCTTCTTTCTTAAAAAGGTTACTTTAAACAATGAAGCAAAAATCATTAGGTCTCGTTTGGATATACAAAGATGCCCGTAAAGCTAAGTAGTATCCTGTATGGAATATTAGTTTCCTTATTTTCATCATTATATCACATATTAATATGACATGTGGTGATAACGAACAGTGTTCAAATTCTAAAGTCCAAAAGGAAATTACAGAGGAGCAGGGACCTCTTTAAAAAATAGGTGTAGGATCAGGTGCCATGGAGGAGTGAGCATCCTCTGCTGACCGATCACACCCGCCATGTGCTCTTTGTCGTAATCGGGGAAAAACCCGGAAAAGTCCGTACACAATTAGGTGACTTATTATGGTCTAACAATTAGTATGATAAACGTCAGTCAGCATGCGACCCAGTGGAAGATTGTACATGTATTTGCTGAACAGGTCGTTGTATCGACCATAGAACTTACGAAAAGATGACTTCAAACGAGACTGTTGATAGTCCTGTTTCATCAACTTGTTTGTCAGAAGTTTGCCTCTCCTTGGAAAGAGTTCATACGAAGAGCATGCCCTTGCGTATACTAAGAGACAAAAACACCGTACGCAGGTGATGAAGGTATATTAATACATAAGTAAAGAAAGTTGACTATAGAGAAATCGAAGTCATCACGTTTATCATAAAGTTTTGTTGTTAGGTTACCATCAATGTTCATTTCCAGTAAAATATCCAAATATGAAACAGATGACGCAGACTCTTGGATATCTTTTATTTCAAGTTCACTGGGATATATCGAGTCAACGTAGGTATGGAAGTAACGATATACGAGTAACACGCATCTGAAATTAAAACAATAAAAGCAAAATATAATTGACTGACCGAGAATAATGAACTAGTTTCAATTTCGTATCTTTGGTTGTATTGCGCCGTTTATAATCTGAATTGGGTTTTCTAAAGTTACATATTATGCAATGATTTTCAACTTGTTATATCCGTAATTGCTTGTAAGAGTCGGCGTGGAACCATTAACATTGTTTTGTTATTATGTATTGATATACATTTACATCTACCGAGTATGATTCCCTCTATTTCTTACGGAAACTTTAGTTAATTCATAGCTCTATAGAAACTAACAGGACTGATATCGACACGCCCCGTTTATCGATTGGTCGAAGCCTACAGCGACAAAAGAAAAATCACGGACTGCACAAAATTATCATGATGATAATTTAACTTACTTTTACTTTTTTACAATCAATAAATTAATTTGTTTAGAAAAAGATGTAAAATTAAATATAAACAATAAAATGCTTTCTTTGATGAATCATGTAGGTTATGAAGGTAACGATCATTGCAGAAAAAAATTATATAACCCGCTAACGCAGGTTATGTATTTTTACTGCAATGTCGCCATCTTCATATTCTACATGAATCATGAAAGTAAGCATTTTATTGTTTAAATGAACTGCATGCAATTTCAATAAGTGCTCAACATATTCTAGATTGAAAAGGGTCCTCCAAAACTTTGGGAAAAGCAACATGCAAAACTGGTATTTTTAAAAAAGTTATAACTACTAGTAGTATTCTTGTATATATAGAATTAATAAGTGACAAAATGAATGAAAAATAGTCTTCAAAATGAAAAACACTTTTTGGGAAATCAAAATAATAATTTTTGAAATTTTGTCCAATACATGTAACAAACAAAGTTACCTGCCGTATTCGAACTCAGAGTCACCGGGTCAGTAGTTTGATGCCATGTCCACTGGGCGACGAAGTAAAGCAAAAAACTATTTACCAATGCAAATCATAAACACTGCAACTCACAGGGGGTGTAAGATCCTTTGGATTATTATAACTTTTTATATCCATGAAATATAGAACAAAACAGCAACACCAACAGCATGCAACGAAACAAATCACTTTACGCTGGGCACATGTACAAATTCTATATTGACATATCAAACGTTTGATCAACAAATATCAAAACTTAAGCGAAAACTAATAATGTCTTAGTGTGGTTCGAAAGAAAAAACAACAGCACTTACACCAAAATAAAAATTATGAGTTTGCAAAGTATTTCAGTTTTTAGTCAAATCACTGTAATTATAATATCAAACTAAAATTATTCATGTACAGTTTTAGAATTAATGTTTACTCACCTCTTTCAGTACAAGTCAATCGACGTCGTTAGTAAATCCGTCTATTTTATAATCTTTTTTTTTTTTATAAACCATCAGTAGCAGCCCATTGTTAGAATTCCGTCTTAATAAATTCACCTTTTTGAAAATAGAGAACACCATTACATACGAAGGTTATACCAAAATAGCATAGACAAAAAACATAACTTAAAATATGTTAACTGCAATTTCATTAGACTTCTGTGTTTTCTTTAACGACTCTTTGGCAAACAAAACATGAAAAATTTAATTCTGTTCTTAATTTATATACTAGATATATATGGCTGTCTCCTTTATTACATCTAAATCTAAATCTAATCTAAATCTTTAAGAAGCCGCTGAGTTTCAAAGAACACCGGCTACAGATGTTAACCATATACCTGTCAAACTTATAGTACCTGTATTTATTAAATTGATTGCATCAAGTGCGGTCTTTCTGGTTTGTCATGCAGACTTGAAGGGAAAAGCGGTTATCGATTTTAAATTGCATGAGTGTGAAAAGTTTGTTAAGCCTTTATTACGCAATATTTTAGGGTAAATCGGAACTGCGCCCAAATTTTAAAGGCTTAATCATTATATCATCACTACAGCAATACTACAGAGAGAGAGAGAGAGAGAGAGAGAGAGAGAGAGAGAGTACTGTATCTGGGCGAATTCAAGACTGGGCAAAGCCGTTTGCAAGTGTAGAAGGGCGAAAATGATACGTGGCGAAAATTACCCTGTATACAGTTTAAATTTTATTTTGTGAAAATTTGTTATAAATCATATGATAAGACAGTTATTACTGTTTTATTTCGAATCAAAACAATGATTAAGCTACCCTTGATGTTCAAGGCCTTGACTTGAGGGTAATCGTGTTAAAAAATCCAGACCTGTAAACTATGCAATCGTGTTGGTGTGTGAGTCTGAGTATGAATGTGTGTAATATTTTGATTGCGTAACCTATAAAAACTCGGACAGTAACCACTTTAAGAGGTTCACCCTTTCAGATTTGACTAAGTTCCTTCCTATGATACACATTTTGCAGCTTAATTGTTTTTGTGATTCTGCATTTGTATCTTCATGCTCGAAAAAAACACATCTGACATGTTACAAATCGACAGATGTAAAGTCTACAAGTGTGTCGAATTTTGACATGACCTTATATGGAAAATGCTTGCTGCGGGAAAAGGCGTGCCGTAATCGCCGGAATGGACTAAAATAAACATAAAATTCAGTTAAACTATTCTAATGAAATATATTATTTTCTTTGGATCGAGAATATTATTTTCAGAAAAAGATAATATAAGGTATAATAATAGGTAATATAATTTCCATTGACACTGGTACATGTATAATACGATAACGGTTAACTTTTACTAAAAAAGAAATGCCTATATCTATTTTAATATCGCTAAAATAATTTGATATGTAATTTAAACTGGAAAATATAAGTTGAATACGTTCTCTTTTCTTGAAATGAGACGGATCAAGAAATTTCCTATAGGGGTGAATATACTTTGAGCGGCATGGGGTTTGGAGACCGCCGTGAGGCCCCATGTAGGTTCACTGCTTACCTGAATGCTAAGAATTTTGAGGGTGAATTTTTTATTCATCATTTATTTATAATTAGAATTAAACGACTTGCAAAGAAATTTGGTAATTTTTCGCGGAAAAATGTATGTGTCTAGATATTTTTTTTTTCAAATATCAAAATGACTTTGTTGTGCAAGTGCATTATAAATAATAAAACAATCTGAAACTATTATAAAAAAAAAGTTTTTTAATCATTAATCAAAGTACAAAATGTTGTAAAAAATTGAAAGGTTATGAAGAAATAAAAAATAAAAAATACTATTACTAGTATGTTTATGTTTTTATAATTATAATTTTTCTTCGAAAATCAAATTTCTGAAATTAAGGAACGGGTGGGTTAAACAGAATTGATCGTATATGAACAGGTGAAGTTTTAATTATTAAATCTTATAAAATATATACTCTATTGACAGTAATTTTACAAAACAAAGTAGCTGCTTTATGGTATTCAGCACATGTTCACAAGTGGCTGTACATAAAACTATAAAGCTTTCCGGAAAATTTTGATTAACCAGGCAACTTCACTGAGTGTGTCTAGATTGAATCGACATTCAGGACGCCATACTTACATCCCGTAATAATTGCTTGAAATGAAAACATTTTTGCAAATTAATTTTCACCTTCTTTTTCTATATATTACCGACAAAATGCAACATTTTTTTATATAATTTAAACACAGTTTAATTTCACGACAGTTAACCTTATCTTCGGATTTTTTTTTATTTATAGGGAGGGGGGTGTGCCGCTACTCATGTCTCATCTAAATCACTGTTTTTCAGGTAGTTAGTTTTTCTTATTGATAACTCAGGTTTTTAAAAAATTAATCAGCCGGTCGACCCCGTGAATTTTTTTTTGGGGGGGGGGGGGGCTCTTGTCCCAACATTGTTGTAGCGATAAGGATGCTTTTGGTGATATTTTCTTTATTCGCCCGAGCTCTATACTTTCGTTACATGTACTCTTAGATAATAGAAATGCGTGTTACATTTAAACAAAGTTATGATAGGTAAAATTTTCCAGATCTAAGATATCTGATGCATGACGATTGAATTCTTCACTCGCATCTTTTCTGGATTCTCTTGATATAATGGACACCGAGATTAAATTTATTTTTCAAAAAATCGTACTTCCTAAAAAATGTTGTTATCCAGAGATAATATGATGATATGTAATATTTTTTTGTTTATTCTGTGCCCATTCCGGCGATTACGACAGGCTTTTTCCTGCAGCTATCGGTGACGTCACTGTTTCCATATATGGTCATGTCAAAATTCGACTGACAAACTTGTAGACTTTACATTTGTCAATTTGTAACATGTCAACTGTGCTATTTCAGAAAATGGAGATATAAACGCATTGACTATATACCGATGGAAAATGCGTATTATAGTGATAGGGTACATGTAAATAACAAACAGCATTTTATAGTTTCAAATGTGCATCTGCAGGAAGATCTGCGGAGTCAACTTTAGAATTTTTATGTCCGAGTTTTATAGATTACACGATCAGCATTACACACATTCATAATTAGGCTCACACACCAACATGATTGCATATTCGGATTTACAAGTTTACATGACTGGATTTTTGAACACGATTACCCTCCATACTTGACATTCGGGCATGATGAATATTGTACTTATCGGATAGCTAATTCATGGTATTGACCTTAAAAACAGCAATACCTGTAAAAATTTGAGCATTCTTTCAACAACAAAAGAACAACCCCTGCCAAAATTACTTTCTTGACATCTAAACAAAGTTAGGAAAAAAGCCATCATAATTTTAAACTTTTAACAGTGCATGGTGTGAACAAACTTGACTCTATACACTATACACAGTCATTCATGTCACATATCATAGTAAAAATTACATACTGGTATTGTAGTCTTGACGCTCCTTACAATATTGTTTACGAGATTTTCTCTTCGTGATTTACCACTGGAATATTTTCGGGCGTTGGAAAATATAAGAACGCTTAGTTCCTTAAACACGTGTGTCTTTATTAAAACACTCGGAAGTACTGTTTTACAAAAAACGGGGTTCACCAAAAACATAGCATGACCAATGTGACTTAACAGGGTAATCTTAAAATACAAAATCAATATTATTACATCACCCCTTTTTTAAAAGAATGCAGTGTCATGCTGAAAGAAACACAATCAAGCACATAGATACATAATACACAATTCACAAAGAAAGGATTACCACACGACCAGACCGACTCACATAAGGTTTAGATTTACAAGTACAGTGTACTTGCTGGGACACTATCTGAAGTTTTAGATGTTAGGTCATTCGTAGACAAATTGTCTGAACTTATAGTGGGAATTGCCAAAGGTGGGCCTAGGCCCTTATTGGGGCTCTGCTTAATGGCTAATGGGGTAGCACATTCATGGTCACGACTCAAGATGGTAGGTGATTCAAATTCCGGTAGGGTAGCCTCGCGGGACTTTATTAAATCGCTCCTATTCCGATGGTACTCCCGGTCATCAGGCGTTCTTACTATTAATGACCGAGGATCAACTTGACCAGTTACAGTTGACGGAACCTAAGTGCCTTATTTCTTAATTTTCACGGTTTCACCAATCTCGAGAGGTTTAAGTGCTGTGGATTTCCCGAATAGAATTCACTTTGTTTTTGTCGACTAAGGACAAGCTGGTTCCGAAATTGCTCATGATTGACGAGTTTCGGCTGCAACTATTCGCGAGTTGATGGTATGATAGATCGAAGCCGTCGACTCATCAAAGCTTGCGCGAGGGAAGTTTTACCTTTTAATGAAGTGTTCGAGTATTCAAGGATACCCAGATAAAGGTCCTTACGGTCAGCCTTACATTTTCCGAATATGTGTTTAACTGTTTGTACCGTTTTCACGGCGAGACCATTAGACTGCACGTGAGTTGGACTGGGCGTCGCGTGAATAAATCCGTACTGTTTACTGAACTTAGCAAACTCATCGCAAGAATACTGGGGATCATGATCAGATACAAGTTTCTTTGGTATCCCATGGTGGGAGAATGCAACTTTGATTCGTTGAATGACTGTACCTGCTAGAGTATTTCGGAGAGGGTATACCTCAAAGTATCGACTGTAATAGTCAGCTATGGTAACAAAATCTTGTCCATCCTAAGTGAACAAGTCAGTGGCTACAACTTGTCAAGGAAGCTCAGGGACCTCATGAGGTGTAAGAGGTTGTTTGGGGTTATCGTTGCGCTTTTCAAGACATGTATTACACCTAAGGACCATTTCCTCAATGTCCGAAGACATTTTTGGCCAAAACAGAATATCACGCGCTCCTTTGGTGCATTTCGTTACACCCATGTGGCCGTTGTGTATGCGTTCAAGCATAATCTGCCTTTGTCCGTTCGGAACAAAAAAACCAAAAACGGTTGCCCTTAACTATCAGATCATTAGCTACACTAAGCTCGTCGCGAAAGTTCCAAATTTTTTTGACAAACAATAAACAGTCGCGTTTGTTGTCTGGCCAACCATTCATAATGGTGCGCTTCAGCTCGAGATTCTGAGGATCAGCGGACTTGATGACACGTGTCTCATCTAATCGCGTGTCGTTGATCGGAATGCTCGACATGACACTGTGTACTAACGCGTCCATGCTGTCTGAGAGCTCGTGGTAAGTATCACTAAGAAGTTTACGCGAAAGCGCATCAGCTACCGGTATGTCCCTGCCGGCTTTGTGAACAATATCGATGTTGTATCGATATAGCTGTATGCGTTGCAGTCTAGCCGGGGCTGCAGCTAACGGTTTCTTCACAATGGAGATGAGGGATCTATGGTCTGTTTCAACTATAAAGCGTCTACCGTAAATATACTGATGGAAGCGCTTACTCCCGAACGGAATTGCTAACATTTCCTTTTTTATTTGCGCCAAGTTAACTTCCCTTGAGGTCAGCGTTTTAGGAATGCGGGACTGTTAGCCCCGAAAGACCTTTTGCGCTGAGACGTTTCGCGCCGTTAAATTTAATATGTGGTGATGATCACTTGTTAACAGTAAATTAATATCAACTTCTTAAAGGGACCTAGATACGATTTTTTGCTTTGTACTGTTTTGTATTATTATTAATTTATTATTCCAATATGTAACCACTAGATTTCATTATTAATTAACACTCATAATCTAATCTCGTCTTCAGCTTGACGAAAACACCATACGCAAAATAGAAATCTGAATTAGACAATTATGATAGCTAAAAAACAATAATTATAACACCTTCCGCTAAATTAACATTGTTATATCTACGGATGGATAATTTTTTATACATTATTTAAGTTATCACTGGGTGAATTTGCAACAACAAGCGAGATCGATATCATTTGTAGACAGTGTTTCAATATATATCACAATCATATTAAAACATCGCAAAATATATCGTTATAAATAAATAAATAATACCGGCGCGAAACGTCTCAGAGCGAAAGCTCTTTAGGAAGAAATGGTCTCGGCGCGAAACGTTAATAGGAGTGGAAATTCCCATTACCCATTTTAGACGCGTAAGCGACGGGTTAGAGTCTTGTATTAAAAGCAGAAATCGGTATCTACCGAAAGACGAGTTGAAAGTAGTCAAATCTGAGGACTATTCAGTCAATTTAATAGCCCAATAGTCCAAACGCGCGTCAAGTTTTGAAAAGTATCGATCGCCCGTTAAGATTGGAATTATATCCTCTAAAGTTTTCATAGGGTAGTGAGGACGTAAAATTGTCTGATTGAGATCGCGAGGGTCAAGGCGTACTCGCAGGCTTGCCAGAACCTGGTTTTTCAGTAATGGCAAGAGAGTTGACCCATTTCGTCGGCTCAGTAACCGTAGTAATAACTTCACTTTTCTCCATGCGCTCAAGTTCTATCTGCAGTTTTTCGCGTAACGCGAAGGAGATCCGTCGTGGAGGATTTACTACGGGAGTTGCGCTTCGTCTATGCGGATATCGTATTCACCAGGAAAAAGCCCGATGCCCTCGAATACGTCTAAGTACTCCGATAGGACAGATTTATTATCTAAATGATTGCGCGTTACCCAGGTCGGTTTTGTCGGAAATAGGGTTTCTATTGCCATGACCAGCTTAATAAACTCCAAATCAATGCACGATTTCAGACCAAGTATGCGTACGGAATCGGTTTCTACAATGAATAAGTCAACCTCCTTTTCCCGATTCCCGTGCGCGCATCGGATTTTTTGCTTACCCAGGGTTTCTAAACAAGACTTACTGTAATCATACAGATGCTTTGATGGCTGCTTCAGACTACTCAGAGAACCAATACCATTAAATAACCTTACGGGTAATATGTTCACCTGTGATGAAGTTTGAATTTAATGGGGACCCTCCCCAGACCTAGGTTAAGTATCTGAATGCCTGGTCTGTGCTTTCGCAGGGATTGCGCGCAGAGGTGTCTATGCTCATTATATAAAGATCATCATCACTTTCGACCCCACCCCTTGATCTGATTGTGTGGTTACCTCATTAACATTTAAGGTAGATCGGCACATGGCCGCAAAGTGAGTCCACCTATTACAAGAGTCATATCTTTTGCCTTTAGCAGGACAAGTCTGATGTTCATCATGTAGCCTGCCATAGTTCCCACATTTCTCATTCGCGCTCTTTGCGGATCTTTGTTGAAATCGCTTCTTGCACTATCCTCTGAACTTTGGTTGGGTGGATCCGGGAATCGCCTTCGGAGGGTTGTGGTGACTGGTTCCATGTGCCGGTCCGGATGTAGGTCGTCTATTAGCGTGGATAGCGTGTACCTCGGACGAGTTGTTCCCCATGAACTTTAATTGTTCTTGGGAGTATTCAAAATTCTGGCCAATCTCAATGACTTTGTCAAGCGTAAGGTCTTTGTCTACGTTGATGAGCTGTACCCCTTATCTTGGGGGATGCTATGCCAAACACTATGCGGCCCGGATCATCTCGTCTGCATTTGTGTAAGATCAATCTTTGCTCTAAAGTTTAAGCTTGGTGATAAACTGGTCGAAGGTCGTGTTGCCCTGAACTTGGTGGAATTAAGAGTCTCGTGTGAGATTTCTAAGGGATAGAAATCTCAAAAGGAAAAGGGGGAAGAATTTGATAGATTTGTATATATACATGTAGGCTCAGTATTGCCATGCTTCTACTAGCATTAGCTATAAAGTGTTTTTGTTTGTGATCAAACACCTTTTCCAAACTATGAATCTCTAATCAATGTCATCAAAATTAGTTTGTAATTATGTAGTAATTATTATAATAGAATTTCCAAGCACTTAAGGAAAACTAAATTCTGATACTTAAATACAACTAAGCACTCTTTATGTCACACAAGGGACGTGTATTCTAACCAAAATGTTAGTATATACGTCCATGGTCAGACTGTTCAAACATTTATGTTGACTGCTTTGGATGGTGTGATTTCTGATAACTAGCTATAATTATAGCTCACAGAAAAACTAAAATGATAAAGTTAAAAGTGACATTGATTTATTTTGTCGATGATTCGGATGATGAATATCGTAGTTGTAGAGGACACAAAGACAAATATTTCCGCACAGACAAGGATGACGTTTCAGGTATTAAGCACATCAAACAAACAACACTTTTTATATATAGTTTAAGAAAAAGAAACATCAGAATATTAGATGAAGACGTTAAAAGGCATCAGTTTGAATTCAGTCAGACTATGCGGCCAGTGTCATATATTACAATAATTCACAGAAATTACTCTATACATATCTATAAACTGATTATGTGTTATGTATGATACAAACTTTATGTTTTTAACTGAGTGTTATTATATAAATAGTGCCTGTTTGGGAGGGAAACAGTTGAAATTGACACCCGGAGAAATCCATTGTCAACTGACGCGAAGCGGAGGTTGACAATGGTTTTCGAGGGGTGTCAATTTCAACAGTTACTCTCCCAAACAGGCACTATTTATTTTATTATACTGAATTTCTTAATTTCAGAGAAAATTTTACTGCTTTTATATGGAAATGACGTGAATTCCAAGGCGAACCGTACGCGCATTATTTACGCGCATGTAACAATTCGTTGTGTTACCCGTTGCCAAGTGTGTTGTTAACGCTGCGGGTTATAGAACGGATCATCAACTGCGTCTAAACCAATCAGACAGATTCGGTATTTAACATGAAAGTATAATAATGTATTCTAATTTAATATTCACGGGCTGATTTTGTTTGCCGAGGGGTCTGAAGCCTATTTTTGGTGATTTTACTGTGTAAATTTAAGAAGTTTAAATTTTCAGAGAGAGGGAAGGGGAGAACCCCCATGAACCCTTTTCTAGATCTGTGCATGGGTTTTGTGTTCAATTGCACAATGTATTAATTCCTAGATAAGCTTGTTTGTACACTTTCATTCAACACTGCAAGCTGCATATAGGGAGTTTGCATTGTTCAATCTTCTTCATAGATTTGCTAGACCAACCAGCCCCTTTAATAAAAAAAATCATTTAAAAAATACCATGGAATTATTCAGGTCCCGGTCCTGGTTCGGAAGTTCCAGTGGACCAGTGAAAGAGAAATTGTCATAATACCTGTACTACTTATTATGTTCCGTTGAGTTGTCCAAAATCTAATGGATGTTTGTTTACATTATACATTGCGATGTAGACAATGGAAACCCAAAATATATGCTGTATATATATATTTATCAATGAGGTGTGTGTGTGTGATTGTGTGTGTGTGTGTGTGTGTGTGTGTGTGTGTGTGTGCGCGCGCGCGCAAAGTAATATATGTAATTGGGTTTGCAGGGGGTGGGGGGATTAGGGTCCGAGGTGTATTTTTTGGTAATTTTACTACATGTATTAATATAAATGATTTTTTCAAGGGAAGAAGTGTCTGTTCCCCTCACTCCAAACCCTTCTCTTAACCCTTCTCTTAATCCGCTCGCACACGATGATGTTTACACATAAAAGCAAATCCAAATTAAGCCGGCAACCGCCGAGAGGAGGGGGCATAATTTAATTTTGTTTGTAATAATTATATAGACCATGGCATGAAATGAAAAGATTATTGATTAACTTAAAATTCACATGCAAACAGTTCAACCACGAATTGTACAATAAGAACCGCTTATGTGTATTTTGTGCATGTGGCCTTCATTTTTACTAACAGTGCTATTTAGGGGCAAACACTTGGTGCGGTTATTACTGTCTAATGACAGCATCTAGTTAATTTTGTTGTCTAAATATTTGTGTTTTATAATTGAAGTAAAATTTCCGTTACATTTTTCCAAGAAATGTATAATAATGAATAGTTAATTGGAAATAATTTTCTGTTGCAAAAGCCATGAGGTTTTCATCCATCCATAACATAATTGGGTTAAGCATACATGTAGAATTGATAAATGTAGTCCAATATGTAATGTAAATGAAAGGGAAACTATTTGATAATTCAAACTGCAGAATGCAGAAAATTTTGTGCATGTGAACTATGGAAATACTGATAATCTAATGTTTATATACTGTAAACTACCCGGTATATAAGTATGTTTGATGGGAGCTGAAAAGATACTTTCATATTCAGATTATATAGTCAATACAAAATGTAACATTTTTTTTAGAATTCTTATAATATCAAGCTTTACTCTACAAAAGGAAGTAAAATACTGGGTAATAAAAAACTACTATTAACTTTTAAGGGAAAAAAATTGTAATATACTTGTCCATTTTTAAAGCCTCAGAAATTTTATGTTCTTCTTGTTGTCGAAGTTTCAAAACTAACAGGATCATTAAAAATTTTAATAATGATGATTTATAGAAAATGCTGTAGTTTTATTTTATTTCTGATGCTGTTTTGTGAATTGTAAATCCTCATCAAATTTTCAATGAGGAAATAAATGAAATTTCTCCAAGACATTAGAAATTAATTAGTCCGGTGGAATAAAACATATATATGTATGTGTGTTTATATTTAGATGCTAATTTTATTGTTATAATATGTATGATTGTAAATATGTTTTAATGCAGGACCACGATGATAACCAGCTACAGCTAATCGTGTAGTCCTGGATAAATAGGAGTTATTATTATTATTATTATTATTATTAAACATTTGTTGCTGTGTAGGCTCATCCCTGCAAGATTTTGTATTTGGTTTCAAAGAAGCCATAGAAACTGGGAATTTAATAAGGATTGCTGAATAATTTGGTTTACTTACATAATGATGTTTTGATTATATAGTGAATAATAATATAGTGCCATTCTTCTGTCTACCCAAGTCTCATAAACTCTGTGTTATTACATAAATGGAACCTTTATCATAAAAACAGGGCTAATAAGATTTTTTCGTATGTCTTGAGGTAAAAGATGCATCTTGTAATGTTTTGTTTGGAATGATCATGCAATTGCAATTGGGAATTCTTGTGGTGTATATTACAGGTACACATTCACATTTTCTTTTGGCTCACCTCAGAATAGCTGTATTTCTAATTATCATTGACCAGCTGTCTGAATATTTTTTAAATTTTTTTTTCTAGAACTATTAACCATTTTCTTTCAAACTTGCCCCCCATGGGACCCCGGGAAGGGTGCAAGGTTCATAACAGGAATAGGATTTTTTTTAAAGGTATCTCACTCCTTAATGTTGTATTAAGAATTTCTTAAGAAACATATCATTAGAATCTGTAGACAAATCATATTAAAAAATACAAAAAGGGGGATCAGTATTCATCAATTTGATATATTGCGCATTTAATTTGACCTTTTTGCACCTTAAATTCAATTTCAGCCCGATTTTCATTTGTTGCCAATATTTTAATTAAGCAAAATTATTTTATCAAATATTGTTTTTAATTATGCAAAATGATCAGATTGAATCGAGAGATAACGAGAAAATTCTGTGTGAAGCTGTATCATTTTGTGTGTGACCCTTTTGCTCTTAAAAATAGCTACATTTGATTTAAACTAAAAGCTTTTTGAATATCAAAAATTTTATAAAATTATAATTAAGTTTGTCTAGATATGTATTCAGTTTTATTATGACATAATAAAACATGGGGTCAGTGATGTCAATTTTTAGACAGAGGGCTTCAAATATAACTATTTTGCAAAATTTGGCTTAAAAAATTTCAGACAGGGGTGACCGCTTCGGCAGTTTTGACTGTATTCGCATGATTTTATGCCAAAAGTCTAACACACTCTCAAGATTTAAATTTCTACCTGTTACACAGAACCTTAAGAATATGTTCCAAACCTACCAAATGTTAAAAATGTACCCAATAAATGGAGTATAATAAAAGGTATATTGAAATTTCATAAAATTGCTGATTTCTGTCATTCTCGTCTAAAATTCATCCGCTCAAAAATAGTTTCCCCCAAAAACTTGTTCTTTTAATTAATGAATTTAAATGGGGTTTCCTTATGAATGCTGTGTAACTATGAAACAATAATCTTTCTGTGTTGATAAAATAAACAAAATCATACTTATTTTAAATATGATATCATGTGCGCACGTGACGAATGAGATACCTTAATAATTACTCCCAAGAGGGACAATGTTACAATATGTGATTACTATGTAACCACATTGAAAATGTGTAGATTATAAATTTTTAAAACCTTCCGAGAATGCACATGTACCTTCTAATTCCTGATGTAACAATCATGTAGTGCAAACGTTCCGAAGCGTATATTCTAAATTGCTCATTTGGAGAGTGGGGGACTCAAATTTGGAGAGTGGGGGACCCACAAAGTTTACAAAGGAATATACATCAAAATGTAATGTCCCCTCCCCCCCCAAAAAGTAATCACATAGAAGATTAAATGCATTAATCCATCTCTGTTTGAACAATAAAACCATATTTAATATGAGATACTTTATATGATTCAAAAGAATTTCACTTTAATTATGCATTACAGTTCCATGAAGTAACTAACATTACAGATATGAATAATAAAGTTACAATAATTTTATTCATTTTATTGATTCTTTTTGGCCTTTCCTTTCTTCACTTTCTTATTTATCTTTGTTTTTCCTTTGATAACGATTTCGTCGTCCTGTTTTAGGATTCGGAATTTTCTGAATTTTCTCCTTTGGCCTCGTTTTCTTCCGCGTTATTTTGATCACGATGTCTATAGGCACTATCAACGGTTTCACTGATTTTTTCATTATTTCCTTTCACTTGTGAATCAACTTCGGGTTCAACTTTCTTTTGTTCATCGTGTGTTTTCCAGATATCATCTTCGGTTGGATTTTCCTGTGTTTCGTTTACTTACATTTCTGGTTCTGATTCCCTCTCATGAGTCTAGTCATGCTGTGCGCCTTTCTCCTTATTCACCTCTTCTGCAGGGCCGTCATCTCCTGAATCGTGTTCACTAGACCCACACGAACACTCGTCTCCCCATTCAAGACAATCGTAACACTTTTTCACAGTACATGTTCTAGCGTAGTGTCCTTGTTGTTAACATCTAAAGCAGACGAACTTAGGGCAAACCCTAAACAGATGATCTTGTGAATAACATAACATACACACTTTAATTTGCCCATTGTGAATAACTCTGTAGTATTCTTTTCTGAATTTGATTGTGTACGGTAAGGACTGCATATTTGGTGGTAATTTTACTCGTACATATGTCGTTCCATCGGCGATGTTTGTTCCAGGGTAATATCGCCGTTTGATTGGAGATAATATTTCAATGTTCATTGACTGAAGTGCATCTTCAATTTCATGATTTCAATGTATGCTGGGAGATGTAGAAAACTAACCATTTTTGAGTTTTGAACAATTTCTCTGCTTCCATATGTTTTGTTTCCTATTTTTATTCCTTCTAATACTGAATGGGGGCCCTACCGTCTAGAGTGATTTCATATAAATTTCGTGATCTTGGGACACACGCGAACATAGAATCAACTCCACAATGTTCATGTACAAACTTGATGATATAATCGGGTTTAATCTGCCCATTATCTAACACATCAACAGTTACTGTATTTGCACGGCGATAATTTCTGTTTACCTTGTTTCGGTTGTTTTGTGATCCGCCTTCATGGCCGCCACTCGACGTGGCAGGCATCCTGCCTTTTGTTGACACAAAGTCAACACTACTTGCAAATACAGTTCAACAATTCACTTAATGATTTCGTATTAAATGCACGTTTTCTAAATTCCTTATTAATTATTTTAGAATCATCTGCACCCGTTACAATTTTCATGTAACTGTGGATAAAGCTATTATTTCAAAGACATTTTTATCATTTTCCTTAATATAACCTACATGTAGGATAAGATAAAAACTTAAAAAAAAGACAGATTCTTTAATGTTTTAAACTCCATATCAAAATGTAGCATGTTTTCCGGCACAGTCTCTTGATGCTCAAAACAGTTAACCTAGTCCGTTACAAGCACATGTTACACGGTGAACATTTACCTTACGATCAACGGCATAAAATGAAAATTTTAAATATTACATGATATTGATATTAGTTTATGTGTGTTGAATATTAAGCTACTACACATATGCTGTAGCAGTTGCGAATAACGTTTTTCGTAACCGCCTCCATTCCTATCTTCAACGTTTTATTACTGTCAAAGTGAACTGTATTTGACTTTAGTCCAAATTGTTTTACACAAAGGTGTGAAACCATCGCACAGGCAGGAGTAAATCTCTCTACGCTTGAACGCACATAATACACAGGTATGAGACGACAGGTGGACAGTCCGTGTAACGAGGGATCGTAAGGAATTAATAATACATCAAACGATTTTACTAACATTAAAGCTATACACGCTAAAATTTGCGTCAATTTTAAATGACAGGGAAAATACATGTGTTTAATTCCTTACAAAAGTTATCGTTATGCTGTTCATTATAATGCCCAATTCGATCACGTGATAAAGATATCAAATTTAAAACAATAAAAAAATCTGCCAGGAAAGTAATGCCTTCCCATGAATATCAATCTATCACGTGATATCGACAGCTAATTTTAGAGCATCACACAAAACTTGGTGGGGGTCAACACCTTCATAATTGTTCGAAGGAAAGGATATAATTTTTTTTCAGTAAAGCATAAATGAGTCCTAGTATGTACGATTACGAGTTAAGGAAAGCAAAAACACAAGCGTGTGAGCATGTCCATGTATATTCATGTACTTCCCATGAACAATGACGTAGGCTTATGTGTTTTCCCCTTATTTTTAGTTCGTGTCAGTGTTATCCTATTTAATCATTAAAAATATTGGTACCGTGAATAACAAACGTATTACATTCATAATACATGTATATATTTCAAAGTAACAACTGTTAAAACTGTATATAAAATCGAGACGGATATGTAATTAGGCAAACAACAACGGCTACCTGATTTTCCGCGAACATGCGCAATGAGGTCGGTTTCGCTCCTTCTTCATCAATATTCATGAAAAGGCATTAGGAAAATAAATATTTAAAATTCTATATCTTTGTAACTTTAGAGATTTATCCACTGTAATTTACAGAATATAGTTAACTTTTATAAGTAAACAAACACATGCGTTTTCACTGTCATTCAAAATTGACGCAAATTATATTGCGTGTATAGCTTTTACAAATGCAATAAACAATTGTTTCACTTTACTACGTTTCTAAACTGTTAAAGGTGTTTGAGATGTTCCACCCCGCAAAAAAACCCCATAAAAACCTGTTCATCTCTGCAGAAAATCAACGCATTAGATAAACCCTATAAAACCTTCAATCAAGTTAAGAGAGAGAGAGAGAGAGAGAGAGAGAGAGAGAGAGAGAGTTTTCTGTTTAATATAACGAAGTATACGAATTAAACATCACAAACACAGTATATCAATCTTTAAATCAAACATCACAAAAAGTGTAGAATACTGCATTGTTAGGCATACTTCTTTTCTCTTTACTTGTAATCAAACATCACAAAGAGTGTAGAATACTTCATTGTTAGACATATTTCTTTTCTCTTTACTTGAAATCAAACATCACAAAAAGTGTAGAATACTGCATTGTTAGGCATACTTCTTTTCTCTTTACTTGTAATCAAACATCACAAAGAGTGTAGAATACTTCATTGTTATGCATACTCTTGAAATCAAACATCACAAATAGTGTAGAATACTTCATTGTTATGCATAATTTTTTTCTCTTTACTTGGAAATGAAAATTATATCAGAACGAAACTCTTATCTTGGAAGGAACACGTGGTGCACCTAGTGCGGTTGATTTGATTGACAGGGGTAGCACGTGGATTAAGACTGAAACTGCATGCTGATCACAATGTACTATAGTCTTTTATAGTCTTTTGTGGATACTAATGTTATGAATATTTAATATAAGTATTTTTCAAATGAATGTACGTGAAATTACGCCTAAAACGCTAAATCTCAATATCTCTCTCTCTCTCTCTCATCGTCGACAGACGAAGCAGTTCGCAATTTAGAGGTTATCTTTTGCCTTGAACAGGTTTGGAAACCCCCATGGCATGCCGATTTCTATCTTGGATTTGCTAACCATTATACACAGGAGATAATCGCGACTTAAACTTATTATACACAAGACAGAAAATGTTTACATAAATATTTTGCATTGTAATTTTTGAAAAGTAATTCGAGTTATATGCATTTAATTACATGTACAGTTTTCCATGTTGTTTTAAGATGCAACATAATTACCTCCTTCCATTTCTTGTAAAAATCAACACCTTTACGTAGTAATATAATAAACTTATAAGGTTAAAATAAGAGAACAACACAAATTATTTTAATATTATCTACCTAATTCTGATGTTAATCTGAAAAATATCCTTAAATTGCCATAAACCTCTTCGCGAATATTCTAACATGATAAGCGGTTAGTGCGCTGTTTTTCAGACCGTGTATTATATCACTTGCACAGAAAACCCTGCCCATGAACAAGTAGACTAAAATCTTAAAATACATACGAAATACGAATATAATTTATATAATACACGTAAATGTGTACTTTCTGTTTTCTATAATACGATTGCAAATTGGCTGAAAGTTGTTGAAACTCGATCATATGGACATAGATCTGCAAAAGCATTTCAATAATTTGATTTACCCGGTATGCAGTTTGCATAGATGAAACAGAAAAGTTTCAATACTTCTTCACAATTTAATAAGATTGAAGAAAAAAAAATCTGACTGGCAAAAATATGAATTTTTGAATAAGCCACGTCAATATTAATACTTTGTAAAAATACATCGTCAAGTTATAAATTAAATAGCATCGATGAATGATTTTAAACACACGCTCTAAATTTTTAAAAGCATTTACAAAATTTATCGTCTGTTGTTTCAAATAGTTCCATTAATAATATGATATATATATAAATATAAATATATATATATATATATATATATATATATATATATATATATATATATATATATATATATATATATATATATATATATATATATACTTGTAGCTGTCTATTATTTTTTTTATCTAGGGAGATAACTCGCGTTTCAGTCCGATACGTTTCCTCACCTGTATTTGATCGTCAAGACCGTGGCGGTTTTGATTTGCTGAACGACCCTACCTCGGGGGTACGCGGTTTTACCTGAGACAACTGTCTTATACCGCGTTGCAATTTGGACCGCGGGGTGCGCGGAAAATGTGAGATCCGGGTTGACGGTACTGTAGGCACAGTACTGCCACACTCCTACAATATACTAGCACAAGCTAGTGGGTTAACCCTTTAGCTCAGTCGGTAGACTGTTAGTTTTTAAACTGAAGGGTCCTGGGTTCAAGCCTACTCGTTGTCATTCCGCCTATTATATTACATTGGCGCCCAACGTGGGGTAAAATAAAGAGTCTCGTGTGAGATTTCTAAGGAATAGAAATCTTAAAAGAAAGGGGGAAGAATGTGAAAGATATGTACATGTATATACATGTAGGCTCAGTACTGCCATGCTTCTACTAGCATTAGCTATAAAGTGTGTTTGTGGTCAAACACCTTTTCCTAACTCTGAATCTCTAATTAATGTCATCAAAATTAGTTTGTAGTTATGTAGTACTGGTAATAATTATAATAGGATTTGCAAACATTTAAGAAAAACTAAATTTTGATACTTAAATACAACTAAGCACTCTTTATGTCAGACCAGGGACGTATATACTAACCATAAAGCTAGTATATACGTCCATGGTCAGACTGTTTCAACTTTTATGTTGACTGGTACACACTGGTAGCTTTGGATGTTGTGATTTCTGATAACTAGCTACATGTATAATCATAGCTCACAGAAGAACTAAAAGGATAAAGTTGAGAGCGACTTTGATTTATTTTGTGTTGATTTTATTCTTTTGAAAAATTTTCAGCAACCACAGGTACTACAACTCAAGTTGAGAAAGCCCCAAAACAAGAGGGAAGTGAAATGGACAACAGACACAGTAGACAATGAACACATGAACAAGAAAAAGTTAAAGTGTAAGTTCATGCTGAGCATTTAATTTTTTCAACTGTCAGTTCTCATTAACGGTGCAGGTATAATCATGTGCAAGAACATTTATTTAAGTATAAAACCAAAACAGTTGAGGGAAAATGTGAATTACATGTATTACCAAATTTGGAAATTTTCAGATAAGAACATCATTAAAATGTTATTATTTAATTATTATAGGGTTTGATTTTCGTGTACATGTTTATCATTGTCTTTCATATCTCAGGTTGTTCCATCTATTAAAAAACCAAGGATGTTTGATGAATCCTCATCAGATGATTCGGATGATGAATGTCGTAGTTGTAGAGGACACAAACACAAATGTTACCGCAAGCATGATTGACGATTCAGGTATTACACCTGGAAAACGTCACTCAAATTAAAAGTAAATTATTTGATTATGAAATATAATGATAAATAAATTCTACATATGTCAACATTTGCAGTTTGGGGATAAAAAATGAATATCTAAAAAATTGAATTCAGTAATTCACAACAAAAACCCCTGTGGGATTCGAACTCGGGATGTAATAACTTTCACAAAATGTCTTCTAGCAATAAGTTTTAAAATGTTCACAAACCGAAGAATAATAATGCGGACCTCGCTAATAACAATATCCTTTGTGTCTATGTCATTCCCACACAGCTGGAACACTGCATACTTTGGACGAAATCTACGTATAAAATTTTGAAAACGTTCTATATGGTCCGGATTAGCGAGTCGTCCACCTGGAATTCCACAATATTCAACAATAATGTTTTCAATTCCAAAATTCTTAAATTTCACATCTGAATCGATATATTGTTTCAGTTTCACGATATGCGAACTCCCCAAAAGCACAACATCCGCCATGATATTTTTAGAACAGAATCCAACATGGGTATTGCCGTCTATTTTTAGCCACTCTGATAAACAACGCACACATTGGGCGATGCAGAATAGATCTCAAAATAAAAGTTCCAATATCAGTTTTAGTTAACAAAGAACTGTATATAGCTCGGACACTGCATAACTGCGTTTACTATACTCAGAGACATACATGTATACGTTTTTCTATACTCTTAACTTACGAACACATTACATAACAACCCACGCTATCTTTTAAATCCGATAACCAGCGTTATCATAACTGTTTTCAGCATCTAACTGAAGTATTTGATGAGTGCACTTACACTGAAAATGCTGGATTAAATTCCACAAGCAAATTCCTTGTATGATTTACAGATTGAACATCTTATTAAACTTTCATTTCGGGTGCGTTGTTTTGATTCAAGCTGCCACCTAGCGGTGAACTGGGCAGATAACTCTACCCGTAAAAATTACTATAACAATGCCACCTACCGGTAAAATAGGTTAAAGGGGGATAATTCGCGATTGCCAAAAATGCATTTATTTGCATAAATGTGATTTTAATAAAACGAAATGTCGGTTCGATCAGAGGTCAGCCATTTTGTGATGATGTGCTATTCCACCTTAAGCATTCAAACAAACAGCATTTGTTAGATATAGTTTAAGAAAAAGCGAAGTCAGAATATTAGATGGAGACTTTATCGATAATAGGCATCAGTTTGCATTCAGTCAGACTATGCAACCAGTGTCATACATTACAATAATTCACAGAAATTACTCTATACATATCTATAAACTGCAAATGTGTTATGTATGATACAAATCTTATGTATTTAACTGAGTGTTAATATTTGAATAGTGCCTGTTTGGGAGGGTAACAGCTGAAATTGACACCCCTCGAAAACCATTGTCAACCTCCGCGAAATTGACACCCCTCGAAAACCATTTTCAACTGACGCGAAGCAGAGGTTGACAATGGTTTTCGAGGGGTGTCAAATTCAACTGTTACCTTCTCAAACAGGCATTATTTATTTTATTATACTGAATGTCTTAGAGAAAATTTTACTGCTTTATATAGATATGAAATTAATTCTACCGCGAACCGTACGCGCATAATTTACACGCATGTAACAATTCGTTGTATTACCCGTTGCAAAGTGTGTTGCTAACGCTGCAGGTAATAGATCGGATTATTAACTGCGTCTAAATCAATCAGATTTCAGTATTTAACATGAAAGTATAATAATGTATTTTAATTAAATATCCACAGGATAATTTTGTTTGCCAGAGTTGTCTGAGGTCTATTTTTGGTTATTTCACTGTGTAAATTTAAGAAGTTTAAATATTCAAAGGGGTAGGGGAGAGAACACCACTGAAAGCTTTTCTAGATTTGTGCATGGGTTTTGTGCACAATGTATTAATTGCTAGATAATCTTGTTTGTACACTTTCATTTAATATTGCAAGCTGCATATAGGGAGTTTGCAGTGTTCAATCTTCTTCATAGATTTGCTTAACCAACCAGCCTCGTTAATAAAAATCATCAAAAACCATGAAATTTTTCAGGTCCTGGTCCTGGTTCGGAAGTTCCAAGTTAGCTGTGGATCAGTGAGTGAGAACTTGTCTTAATATCTGTGCTACATATTATGTTCTGTTGAGTTGTCCAAAATCTAATGAAATTTTGTTTACATTATGCATTGCGATGTAGACAATGGAAACCCAAAATATATACTGTATATATTATATATATATATATATATATATATATATATATATATATATATATATATATATATATATATATATTCTTAATTTTATTGTGTAAATATTTGTGTTTTAAAATTGAGTGTAAAATTAACGATATATTTTTTGCAAGAAATGTATAATTATGAATAGTTAATTGGAAAAAATTTTAAGATATAAATATTAAAAAGTCTATCACACTCTCAAGATTTAATTTTGTACTGTTACACAGAACCTAAAGAAGATGTTTCAAACCTATCAAATGTTTAAAATGTGCTTTATGAATAAAGTATAATAAAAAGTATATTGAAATTTCATAAAATTGCTGACTTCTGTCATTTTCGTCTAAAAATCATCCGCACGAAAAAAAGTTCCCCCAAAACTTGTTCGTCTAATTAATTTAAATGGGGTCTTTTTATGAATGTTGTGTAACTATGAAATAATAATCTTTATGTGCTGATAAAATAAATAAAATCATACTTATTTTAAATATGATATCACGTGCGTACGTGACGAGTGAGTTAATTTAATAATTACTCCCAAGAGGGACAATGTTACAATTTATGATTACTATGTAACCATATTGAAAAAATATATAGATAATACATTTTTGAAAACTTCCGAGAATGCACATGTAGCTTCTAATTTCTGATGTAGCAATCATGTGCAAACGTTCTGAAGCGTATATTCTAAATTGCTTAAATGAGGGGGGGGGGAGGCACAAAGTTTACAAAGGAATATACATCAAAATGAAATGTTTCATATTCCCTCCAAAAATAATCACATAGCAGATTAAGTACATTTATCCATCTCTTTTTGAACAATGAAACCATATTTAGTATGAGATACTTTAATGATCCACAAGAATTTCACCTTAACTATGCATGCACGTGAAAAGGGTTTTCGTACGATCGGTTAGAACTTCTTGTACCAAAACGCTAGTTAGTCTAGTAATGCGCCAACTACCAGTGACAGTTATCAAGTCGCCTAATATTACCGCCATATATCTTGTCTTTTTTTTTTTACTTAATGTAGATTTTCTCCGGGATTCTTTTGCCCAAGTCCTGCAGTTTTTTGATTACATGTTGCTGAATCACGTTTGTTCATTTGCTTAAAAATTCGTTAATAACTTTACCTCACTGAAACCAACGACGCGGGAAATAGCAATTTCTTGTATAATGTAAAATCTGGAAGTCGAGTGGAAGTATAACGTTTTTCGAGCTTATATGTTTGAAACTGGAATGTCTTGAATTCTTGTACACAGTTGGATTTATTCTTGTAATCTTCATGGAATTTAATGATTTACTGATAAAATACTAATTTAATCATATAACGCACATTTGTTCTACATGTATTTTGATTGTACAGCACGGATTTCCATTGACAGTAAACATAAAAGGAACCAAAAGCTAATGGCTTGGCAAACTAAATGGCGTCCTCATGACTTCTCGGTCCTCAAGAAAATGAAATATACTCCCCCCTTAAAAAATGACGCCACGCAATTAAGACATACTCTTTGTCTGTATTGATATTTACTTTAGTATATAGCTGTACATTGTGTACTTATAAAACACAAAACGTTAGATTCTGATGTTAAGTCTCCAGGCATTGTCGCGCGATTTGTTACGAACACAACGATTACCAAAATGTAGCCGATCGTTGAATTTCTATGGAACTTAATGCTTGGATAATAGGTGATGCGAGTCGAAACGTTCTTATAATATGCGATTCGTTGATCTTTGAAACGGTAGGGTCACGATGGACATATTAAAGGTGATGCGATCTGTCAAGTTTGCCTGTTTAGATACGATAAAATACGTTCTGATAAGATTGTACATAATCACTGTGACGTAATGCGCTTTGAGCTATTATACGAGAGAAGTACGTTTCTTATTAGGAGACAGCATGAGACACAACAGTTAGAATATGCTTTACTTAGCATTGTTGGGTTTTTTGCGACATCTTAAAAGCTTTCTAAAGTTTTTATAAAACGACGCGCTGTTCAGAGCATACAGGAAGGGGTTGATCGCCGATTTTGCCCACAACAACCACGTTAGAAACTCGTAGAAGTATGCATCGACGCAACTACCGCAAAAAGAAGTGATAATAGTAGCAATAGTATAAGGTGACCAGGTGATTGCAAAAACGAGGACGAGCATGGCAAGAAAACGTGCAGCCGTAATATCCTTGCGAGTTTTCTCCCTCTCTTCTGCGCTTGTTGTCTGCTCCGTTATTGAGATTGATGAAAAATTTCTTCCGCTAGGTAGCAGAGAAAGAACCGTCAGTTTCCTTATTTGGAGGTATATAACAAGATTAATTATGGTCACAGCGAACAGTGGAATGACGAATTCGATGATCGCCGTGGCGGTAATTAAAATGGATTGGTAGGCAAACTGAATCTTGCAATCTCTCGGTTCGCTGATATTCTCTCCCACCCATAAGTCCCAACCGATGATGGCGGGCGAATAAAGCGAGAACGACAGGATCCAGGAAACGAAGATTTTGATCACAGTTTTCTTCGTGGTCTCTTTCATGATGTAGTGTGGCCCGTGCTTCAAGAGAAGCAGACGATCGAAGCTGATCATCACGATTGTAATGGTGGACTCTGAACAAAGCGTGAAGTCAACCACGAGAAAGGCCTTACAGAAATGGTAGCCAAATGGCCAATTATTGCTATTAAGATTAAAAACTGAATAGAACAGCATGCTGAAGAGGCCGAGGCAGAAATCAGTGACGGCCAGGTTAACCAGGTACATGTTATACACGGTCCGCAGACTTTTATCCTTTGCGAATGCTATGATGGTAAGAGCGTTTCCAGTCACTGCGAGAACAACCAAAACAACCAACAGAACTCCCAGCGGGATGGTGACATACAAGGGAAATAACTCGATCCCATCTCCCTCGTCTTTTGTCGTATTTGCCGAATCATTCATTGCGTTTCCTACAAAAGAAAAGAAGATGAGTGGATAAGATAGCACAAATGCCTATTCGGTTTTATTCGTAAAATACAATTTTGAATTTATTAGTTTTTAATTAAATCTATTCAAATATATAATGATACGAGTTTGCAAAAGCACAATATCTAACTATATTCAGTATTTAATACATTTGACAAACGATAAGAAAATAATATTGCTTTTAATTTTGGTGGTATCGAACCCACAACATAAAAACCCTTCTTATATAAGGTTAGCTTATGTCTGGTGCTTTAACCACTGAGCCATTTCAGACAAACAAAGTACGCTGTTTAAATACTACGTATGAGTTTGGCCACGAATTTACGGACTTGTATTATTTGTTCAAAACATTCACTCGTTTGGATACAAAATTATATTTTTAATGTATAGTGAGTCATCTCTCCAAGTTTTTGTTGATTGAAATCGGTTTGTTTTCCATTAGACCTTATTTAGAATATGAGAAAAATATGGAGCACAGACCTACTCTAAAAAGAAAATGCCTTAAAATTCTTATTATTTAAAAAATGACACTATTTGGAGGTTTTGATACGTATACGCCTGTTTGAGTCGACATATTCCAAGTATTGGACATATTTAAAGGTTAAAAATTGATGATATGTGAAATATATATTATTTTAAATAATGCTTTGTTTTAAATATCAGATTTACATTTTACACGCCTTATCCACCCATCTTTTTTCTTGAAAAAGTTACTTAAAACAATGAAGCAAAAATTCATTAGGTCTCGTTTGGATATACAAAGATGACCATAAAGCTAAGGAACTATAGTATTTGTGTGCACTATCGTTGGTTCAATGTAGTATCATGTATGGAATATTAGTTTCTTTACTTTCATCATTATATCACATATCAATATGACATGTGGTGATAACGAACAGTGTTCAAATTCAAAAGTCCAAAGGAAAATTGCAAACAGGAGCAGAGCGAACACGGACCTCTTAAAAAAAGAGGCAGGATAAGGTGCCAGGTAGAGGAGTAAGCATCCCCTGCTGACCGGTCACACCCGCCGTGTGCTCTTTGTCGAAACAAAAAAACCCCGAAAAGTCCGTACACAATTGGGTGATTAATTATGATCTAACATTAAGTATGAAAAACGTCAGTCAGCATGCGACCCAGTGGAAGATTGTATTTGCTGACAAGTTGTATCGACCATAGAACCTACGAAAAGATGACTTCAAACGAAACTGTTGATAGTCCTGAGTTATCAACTTGTTTGTCAGAAGCTTGCCTCGTCTTTGACTGCTCATACGAAGATCATGCCCTTGCGTATCGAATTAACTGAGAGACAAAAAACACAATGCGCATGTGATGAAGGTATATAGCTACATATGTAAGGAAAGTTGACTATAGAGAAACCGATGTCATCACGTTTATCATAAAGTTTTGTTGTGAAGTTACAATCAATGTCCATTTCCAGTAAAATATCCAAATATGAAACAGGTAACGCAGACTCTGTGGTATCTTTTATTTCAAGTTCACTGGGATATATCGAGTCAACATAGGCATGAAAGTAACAATTGTTACTTGATAATACGTCTTCGATATACTTGATATGAAAAAAATGACAATAACAAACCGCCAACCATCTCAAAAGTCCTAAAACGAAATACAAATTAAAAGCAGAACAACACGGACCTCCAAGATAGAGGTAGGATCAGGTGCCATGGAGGAGTGAGCATCCTCTGCTGACCGGTCATACCCGCCGTGTGTTCTTTGTCGTAATCGGGAAAATAAAATACGAGTAACACGCGTCTGAAATCAAACCAATAAAACCAAAGTATAATTGACTGACCGAGAATAATGAACTAGTTTCAATTTCGTATCTTTGGTTGTATTATGCCGTTCATAATCTGAATTTGTTGTTTTAAAGTTACATAAAATGCAATGGTTTTTAACTTGTTATATCCGTAATTGCTTCTAGGAATCGGGGTGAAACCATTAACTTTGTTTTGTTTTTATGTATTCATATATGAACTGCTTGCAATTGCAATAAGTGCTCAACATATTCTTGATTGAAAAAGGGTCCTCCAAAACTTTGGGAGAAGAAACACGCACAAACTTGTATTTTTTAAAAAAGTTATAACTACTTATAAAGGAAATAAATATAATTTTTGAAACCCTTGTCGTATTCGAACTCAGAGTCAGCAGGTTAGTAGTTTGATGCCATGTCCTCTGGGCTACGAAATAAAGCAAAAACGATTTACCAATGCAAATTATAAACATTGCAAGTCAGAGGGGTGTAAGATCCTTTGGATTATTATAACTTTTTATATCCATGAAATATAGAACAAAACAAAACAGCAACAGCATGTAACAAAACAAATCACTTTACGCCGGGTATATGTACATGTACAAATTCTGAAAAGCTAAATTGACATATCAAACATTTGATCAACAAATATCAAAACTTTAGCGGAAACTTATAATGACTTAGTGTATTTCGAAAGAAAAAAAAAACAACACTTACACCAAAATAAAAATTATGAGTTTGCAAAGCATTTCAGTTTGTAGTCAAATCACTAAAATTATAATATCAAACTAAATTATTCATGTACAGTTTTAAAAGTAATGTTTATTCACCTCTTTAAGTACAAGTCAATCGACGTCATTAGTAAACCCGTTTATTTTATAATCTTTTTTTTTTTCTATAAACCATCAGTAGCAGCCCATCGTTAGAAATTCCGTCTTAATAAATTCACCTTTTGAAAATAGAGAACACCATTGCATATACACTAGATATATATGGATGTCCCCTTTATTACAAACTAAATCTTAAAATAACCAAAGCAGCCACTGAGTTTCAAGGAACACTGGCTACAGATGTTAACCATATACCTATCAAACTTCAAGTACCTGTATTTATTAAATTAATTGCGTCAAGTGCGGCCTTTCTGGTTTGTCATGCAGATAGAAAGGGGAAAACGGTTATCGATTTCAAATTTTATGAGTGTGAAAAGTTTATTAAGCCTTTAATTACATTACGCAATATTTCATGGTTAATGGGAACTGCACCTAAATTTTAAAAGCTTCGTTATATCATCATTACAGCAATACTACAGAGAGAGAGAGAGAGAGAGAGAGAGAGAGAGAGAGAGAGAGAGAGAGAGAGAGAGAGAGAGAAAGAGAGAGAGAGAGAGAGAGAGAAAGAGAGAGAAATTAATGCCAATTGTGTTGCAAATCTGAAATTGCTTTTTTTTCAGACTGCGACACTTAAAATATATCATCTTAACTCAAAACATTTATTTCTTCCGGGCCACCTTGACAAAAGTATTACAGTGGAATGTCATATCATTAGTTCATTTAGGTACTTTGTATATACTTTCGCTACATTTGTATGTGTATATGAGAGAAAGAGAGAGAGAGAGAGAGAGAGAGAGAGAGAGAGAGAGAGAGAGAGACAGAGAGAGAGAGACAGAGAGAGAGAGATGGGGTTATGTTTTTTTTCTTTGCAAACTGTTTCCAGAAACATCCATTTCGATGGATATCTATGGAGGGAAATAATTGCCCCCGTTTTATTTTCGCCCCTTTCGCCCTCGTTGTCGGTGTGCGAATTTAAGACTGGGCGCAATCCAATGTACCAAATTATATTTTTATAACACTTCTGTATCTGGGCGAATTCAAGACTTGGCGAAGCCGTTTTCAAGTGTAGAAGGGCGAAAATAATACGGGGCGAAAATAACCCTGTATATAGTATAAATTTTATTTTGTTTAAATTTGTTATAAATCATATGATAAAACAGTTATTACTGTTGTATTTCTATCAATATGATGATTAAGCTACCCTTGATGTACAAGGCCTTGACTTTCGGGCGCGATGAATACTCTGGAATAATTTGAATATGTGGCGGCTCAATATCCGTGGTATTCATGGTTTGTCCTCACCCACGAATAAACATCCTCGACGTAAACTAATTATGAAAGAATAAGTTTTTTTTACTGAAACTGAATACCGACGCATCCACGATATTAGATCCCCACAAATAAGCAAAAAATCCACAATCCACGAAAATTGTCCGCCACGAATTTAGATGATTCCACAGTATTGTACTTATCGGATAGCTAATTCATGGTATTGACCTCAAAAACAGCAATGCCTGTATAATATTTAAGCGTTTTTTCAACGAAAAAAACCCAGCCAAAAGGTACTTTCTTGACATCTAAACAAAGTTAGGAAAAAAGTCATCATAATTTTAAACTTTTGACATTTCATGGTGTGAACAAACTTGACTCTATACACTATACACAGTCATTCATGTCAGTCACATATCACAGTAAAAATTACATACCGGTATTGTAGTCTTGACGCACCTAAGAAGACTGTTTTCGAGATTTTCTCTTCGTGATTTACCACTGTAATATTTTCGGGCGTTGGAAAATATAAGAACACTTAAATCCTCAAACACGTGTGTCTTTATTGAAACACTCGGAAGTACTGTTTTACAAAATACGGGGTTCACATAAAACATAGCATGACCAATGTGACGTAACAGGGTAATCTTAAAATACAAAATCAATATTATTACATCACCCCTTTTTAAAAAAGAATGCGGTGTCATGCTAAAAGAAACACATTCAAGCACATACATAATACACAATTCACAAAGACAGGATAGAACGAGGCTTTACTACACGACCAGACCGATTCACATAAGGTTCAGGTTTACCAGTACTTCCTGTGACACTATCTGAAGTTTTAGACGTCGGCTCATAAAAGCGTGCGCGGGGGAAGTATTACCTTATAATGGAGTGTTCAAGTATTCAAGGATACCCAGATAAGGGTCCTTACGGTCAGCCGTACATTTACCAAATATGTGTTTAACGGTTTTTACCGTTTTCTCGACGAGACAATTAGACTGCACGTGAGTTGGACTGGACGTTGCGTGAATAAATCCGCACTGTTTACTGGACTTAGCAAACTCATCGCAAGAATACTGGGGGCCGTTATCAAATACAAGATTCTCTGGTATCCCAAGGTGGGAGAATGCAACTTTGATTTGTTGAATGACTGTACCTGCTAGAGTATTTCGGAGAGGATATACTTCAAACTATTGTTATATTCAGCTATGGTAACGAAATCCTGTCCATCCCAATTGAACAAGTCAGTGGCTACTACTTGTCAGGGACGCTCAGAGACCTAATGAGGTATAAGAGGTTCCTTGGGGTAAGCGTTGCGCTTTTCAAGACACGTATTACACCTAAGGACCATTTTCTCAATGTTCGAAGACATTTTTGGCCAAAACAGAATATCGCGCGCTGTTTTGGTGTATTTCGTTACACCCCTGTGGGCGGTGTGTATGCGTTCAAGCATAATCTGCCTTTGTCCCTTCGGAACAAAAATACGGTTGCCCTTATCTATCAGGTCATTAGCTACACTAAGCTCGTCGCGAAAGTTCCAAAATTCATTCTTTGACTTACGGTGAACAGTCGCGTTTGTTGTCTGGCCAACCATTCATAATGGTGCGCTTCAGCTAGTGACTCTGAGAATCAGCGGACATGACGACACGTGTCTCATCTAATCGCGTGTCGCTGATCGGAATGCTCGACATGACACTGTGTACTAACGCGTCCATGCTGTCCGAGAGCTCTTGGACAGTATCACTAAGAAGTTTACGCGAAAGCGCATCAGCTACCGGTATGTCCTTGCCGGCTTTGTAAACAATATCGATGTGATATGGATATATCTGTAAGAGCATAGGTTGCGGTCTAGCCGGGGCTGCAGGTAACGGTTTCTTGATATTGAAGATAAGAGGTCTATGGTCTGTTTCAACCGAAAAGCGTCTACCGTAAACATACTACACTCGTACAGAATTGCTAACATTTTCTTTTCTATTTGCACGTAGTTAATTTCGCTTGAGGTATGCGATTTAGACGCGTATGCGACGGGTCTAGAGTCTTGTAGTAAAAGCGGAAATCGGCCAATCTCAATGGCTTTGTCAAGCGTAAGGTGTCTATCTACGTTGATGTGCTTTTCCCTTATCTTGGGGGATGCTACGCAAAACGCTATGCGGTACCGGATCATCTCGTCCGCATTTGTGTAAGAGTAATCTTTGCTCAAAAGTTTAACACCCCTGCGAATGTTATTGTCATTCAAATTTAGACCACGTGGTTTTATATGACCCTTTCAGTTTCGCAGTAAAAATCGTGCCTCGTGTTTATAATCTATTTCCTAATTTCTAGGTACTTGTATAGTCAAATATAAAATCTAGACATATATTGATTTTAAATTTTATCTTCATTAATTAGTGGATAAAATGAGTTGTAGAAATAAATGTGACGATAGAAAATATAGGGGTTTTTCTGTTGTTGCAACAATTAACATGCTTAGTAGCGATCCCCCTAAGGATTAAGTTTCGATCCGCGCCTGACCTAGTAATAGCATCAATAGTGAAACAGACTATACTATTTTATGCAGAATATTCCTTGAAAATGGCTAGATATACTACGTTTTTATACAAAACAGGCACCCACTCTGTTTTTAAAAAACTATAGTACTGCACAACAAACGTATAAAACATGGCTATGATTTTATCAAGCAACCCAATGTTTACATTTTCAACCACGTGTAGAGTGGTTGAACACGAACGATAACTCTTTTCTGAATATCATCGTTTAGTTTAAATAACCGCTGGATGATGAAATAAGACATATATCTTAATAGATGTTCATGCTTTAACATAAATCAAAGTAGGATATGATATAAAAAACGGCCAGTACTTACGTATTTTGAGAATATTATCCGAACACAAATATTTCCGCTCGAAATTTCATAGGAACTGAACAAATCTCGGGGAAGTCTCGTGAACTTTCATTCGAGCACCTCTGGATTTATTACATACTTAGCAACGATAAAGAACACATTCCGAACACATTCGTAGGGGTGTGTAAACTTGGTGACAAACTGGTCGAAGGTCGTGTTGCCCTGAACTTCGTTGTAAAACTTATAATGGGCGAAAACGGGGTTTAACTTTGGTTGCACGTGGTTTTTGAAGTGTTCATAAAGACTGTCTAATTTTTTACTTCATCAGCAGAAATATCCCATGAATTAAATATGTCCCTTTCTTTGTCTCTGACCCACAGAAATAAGTATTAACATTGTTCCTCCTCCTCTTTGCTGTTGAGGGGGCCGCCGAAAATCAACTGAGCGTGCTGCTGGAATTTCTTTCAGGCCTCCGAAAGGTTTGTGGACACCAAGTCCATCACAGGTGGAGTTATTCCTTCCATCCCACTTCGGACACCATCTAATATTTTCGGGCTTTGGAAAAATATAAGAACGCTAAGTTCCTCAAACACGTGTGTCTTTATTAAAACACTCGGAAGTACTGTTTTAAAAAATACGGGATTCACATAAAACATAGCATAACAAATATGACGTAACAGGGGTAATCTCAAAATACAAAATCAATATTATTACATTAAGAAAATGTAACTATAGGCTCAGTACTGCCACACTCCTACTAGCACAAGCTTGTGGGTTAACCCTTTAGCTCATTCGGTAGACTGTTAGTTTTTAAACTGAAGGGTCCTGGGTTCAAGCCTACCCGTTGTCATTCCTCCTATTCTATTACATTGCCGCCCAACGTGGGGTGGAATGAAGAGTCTCGTGTGAGATTTCTAAGTAATAGAAATCTAACTCTGAATCTCTGATCAATGTCATCAAAATAAATTTGTAGTTATGTAGTAATAGTTATAACAGAATTTGCAAACATTTAAGGAAAACTAAATTTTGATACTTAAATACAACTAAGCACTCTTTAAGTCAGACCAGGGACGTATATACTAACCATAAAGCTAGTATATACTACCCTGGTCAGTCTGTTCATACATTTATGTTGACTGGTACACACTGGTAGCTTTGGATGTTGTGATGTCTGATAACTAGCTATAATTATAGCTCACAGAAAAACTAAAAGGATAAAGTAAAGAGAAACTTTGATTTATTTTGTGTTGATTTTTTATTCTTTTGCTAAATTTCAGCAACCACAGGCACTACAACTCAAGTTGAGAAAGCCCAAAAATAAGAGGGAAGTGAAATGGACAACAGACACAGTAGACAATGAACACATGAACAAAAAAAAGTCAAAGTGTAAATTCATGCTCAGCGTTTAATTTTTCAAACTGTCAGTTCTCATTAACGGTGCAGGTATAATCATGTGCAAGAACATTAATTTAAGTATAAAACTAAAACAGCTGAGGAAAAATGTGAATTACATGTATTACCAAATTTGGAAATTTTCAGATAAGAACTTTTAAAACATAAAAAAGTGTTAATATCTAATTTTTAGTGGGTTTGATTTTCGTGTTCATGTTTAATATTGTCTTTTTATATCTCAGGTTGTTGCATCTATGAAAAACCAAGAATGTTTGATGAATCATCATCAGGTGATTCAGATGATGAATATCGTAGTTGTAGAGGAAAAAAAAGACAAATGTTACCGCACAGACAAGGATGACGATTCAGGTATTAGGCATTTCAAACAAACAACATTTTTTATATAGAGTTTAAGAAAAAGAAACGTCAGAATATTAGATGAAGACGTTAATAGGCATCAGTTTGAATTCAGTTAGACTATGCAACCATTGTCATACATTACAATAATTCACAGAAATTACTCTATCTTTAAACTGCATATGTGTAATGTACGATACAAACCTTATGTTTTTAACTGAATGTTATTACATAAATAATGCCTGTTTGGGAGGGTAACAGTTGAAATTGACACCCCTCGAAAACCATTGTCAACCTCCGCGAAATTGACACTCCGAGAAAACCGTTGTCAACTGACGCGAAGCGGAGGTTGACAATGGTTTTCAAGGGTTGTTAATTTCAACTGTTACCTTCCCAAACAGGCACTCTTTATTTTTTATACTGAATACCTTCATTTTAGAGAAAATTTTACTGCTTTTATTTAAAAATGACGTGAGTTCTACGGTGAACCGTACGAGCATAATTTACACGCATGTAACAATTCGTTGTGTTACCCGATGACAAGTGTGTTGCTAATAATGCGGGTAATAGAACGGATATCGATTATCAACTGACTTGTAAACCAATCAGATTTCGGTATTTAACATGAAAGTATAATAATGTATTTTAATTTAATATCCACGGAATAATTTTATTTGCCAGAGGGATCTGAGGCCTATTTTGGGTGATTTTACTGTGTAAATTTAAGAAGTTTAAATTTTCAAAGCGGGGGGGGGGGGTCGCACTCATGAACCTTTTTCTAGATATGTGCATGGGTTTAGTGTTCAATTGCACAATGTAATAATTCCTAAATAAGCTTGTTTATACGTACACTTTCATTCAATATTGCAAGCTGCATAAAGGGAGTTTGCAGTGTTCAATCTTCTTCATAGATTTGTTTAACCAACCAGCCTCTTTAATAAAAATCACAAAAACCATGGAATTTTTTCAGGTCCTGGTCCTGATTCGGAAGTTCCAAGTTAGCAGTGAATCAGTGAGTGAGAACTTGTCATAATACCTGTGCTACATATTATGTTCTGTTGAGTTGTCCAAAATCTAATAGATTTTTGTTTACATAATGCATTGCGATGTAGACAATGGGAACCCAAAAGATATGCTGTTTATGTATATATATTTCTTTGAATGTTCAATTTTGTAGTCTTAATATTTGTGTATATTATAATTGAAGTAAAATTAACGGTACATTTTTGCAAGAAATGTATCATTATGAATAGTTAATTGGAAATAATTTTCTGTTGCAAAAGCCATGAGGTTTTTATCCATCCAGAAATGGAACATAATTGGGTAAAGCATACATGTTGATGAAAGTAGTCCAATATGTAAAGTAAATGAAAGGGAAACTGTTTGATAATTCCAGCTGCAGAATGAAGAAAATTTTGTGCACGTGAACTATGGAAATACTGATATTCTTATGTTTATATACTGTAAACTACCAGGTATATAAGTATGTTTGATGATGTCTGAAAAGATACTTTCACATTCAGATTATATAGTCAATACAAAATGTAATATTTCTTTTTAAATTTTTATAATATCAAACTATACTCTACAAAAGGAAGTAAAATATTGGGCAATACTAAACTGCCATTAACTTTTAAGGAAAAACAATTGCAAGATACTTGTCCATTTTTAAAGCCTAAAAAATTATATGTTCCTCTTGTTGTCAAAGTTTCAAAACTAACAGGATCATTAAAAATCTTAATAATGACGATTTCAAGAAAATGCTGTAGTTTTATTTTATTTCTGATGCTGTTTTGTGCATTTAAATCCTCATCAAATTTTCAGTGGGAAAATAAATGAAATATCTTCAAGACATTAGAAATCAATTTGTCTTCTGGAATGAAACATTTGTTGCTGTGTAGTCTCATCCCTGCAATATTTGGTGTTTGGTTTCAAAGAAGCCATAGAAACTGGGAATTTAATAAGGATTGCTGAATACTTTGTTTTACTTATTTAATGATGTTTTGATGTTATATTGAATAAAGATAAAGTGCCATTTTTCTGTCTACCCAAGTCTCATAAACTCTGTGTTATTACATAAATGGAGCCTTCATTATGAAAACAAGGTTAATAAGATTTTTACCTATGTCTTGAGGTAAGAGATGCATCTTGTAATGTTTTGTTTGGAATGCTCATGCAATTCGGAATTATTGAGGTGTATATTAGAAGTACAAATTCTTATTATCTTTTGGCTCGCCTCAGAATAACTCAAAATCACTTAAGGTTCAAGTGATTTTAATAATCGTCTGAATATTTGTAACTTTTCTCTAGAACTATTAGCCATTTTCTTTTAAATTTGCCCCCTCCCCCCCCCCCCAATCTCATGGGGCCCCAGGAAGGGTGCAAGGTTCATCACAGGTATGGGAATTTTTTTTAAAGTGTCTTACTCCTCAATGTTGTTTTATGAAGAATTTCTTGAGAAGTAAATCATTGAAATTTGTAGACAATACATACTTAAAAATATAAAAAAGGGGATCAGTATTCATCCCTTTCATTTATGGCGCATTTAATTTGACCTTTTTGCACCTTAAGTTCAATTTCAGCCCGATTGTAATTTGTTGCCGTTAGTTTTAATTAAGCAAAATTATTTCATCAAATATTGTTTTTAATCATGCACAATGATCACATTGAATAGAGAGATTATGAAAAAATTCTGTATAAAGCTGTATCATTTTGTGTGTGACCTTTTTGCTCTTAAAATAGCTACAATTTAATTTAAACTAAAAGCTTTTTGAATATCAAAAATTTTATAAAATGAGTTTGCCTAGATATGTATTCAGTATTATTTTCACACAATAAAACATGGGGTAAGTGTTGTAAAACTTTAGACAGAGTGCTTCAAAGATAAAATTCTTGCAATATTTGGGTTAAAAAATTTCAGACTTTTTCTATATATTCGCATGATTTTATGCTAAAAGTCTATCACACTCTCAGTATTAAGTTTGTACCTGTTACACAGAACCTAAAGAATGTGTTCCAAACCTATCAATTGTTTAAATTGTGCTTTATAAATAAAGTATAATAAAAAGTATATTGAAATTTCATAAAATTGCTGATTTTTGTTATTTTTGTCTAAAAATCATTCACACGAAAAATAGTTCCTTCGAAACTGGTTCGTTTAAAAATTTAAATGGGGTTTCTTTATGAATGTTGTGTAACTATGAAATAATAATCTTACTGTGTTGATAAAATAAATAAAATCATACTTATTTTAAATATGATATAATGTGCGCACGTGACGAGTGACATACCTTAATAATTAACCCCAAGAAGGACAATGTGACAATTTGTGATAACTATGTAACCATATTGAAAATGTGTAGATTATAAATTTTAAACAAGAGGCCCATGGGCCACATCGCTCACCTGAGAAACAATAGGTATGATGAAATCAGCTTAATGGAGTCATAATACCAACTATCTGGACAATGTAGTATAAAACATGTAGTTCCTGTTTAAATGAAAATCCATTTTTCCCCCTGGATATTCTTATTTTTATTATCATTAGTCCCTTTTCTAAAAGGATGATTTTATAGTCATAACACATGTTGAGCATTGCAGTTCTCAAAAAGACCCTTAACAATTGTTTATGTATGGGATATAAACCTACATCAAACTCTGAACCACTTGTGAGGCCTAAGAATCATCAAGAGGCCAAAGTCTAAACAATTTTAAAGAATCAACTGGCTGATTATTTTCTGAGAAGAATATTTTTAAAGATTTACTCTATATATTCCTATGTAGAAATTCAACCCCCAATTGTGGCCCCACCCTACGCCCGGGGGTCATGATTTTCACAACTTTAAATTTACACTACCTGAAGATGCTTTTACACAAGTTTCAGGTTTTCTGGCTGATTTGTTTCTGAAAAGAATATTTTTAAAGATTTACTCTATAAATTCCTATGTAAAAATTCAACCCCCATTGTGGCCCCACTCTACCCCCGGGGGTCATGATTTTCACAACTTTGAATCTACACTACCTGCGTATGTTTCCACACAAGTTTCAGTTTTCCTGGCTGATTAGTTTCTGAGAAGAAGATTTTTAAAGATTTACTCTATACATTCCTATGTAAAAATTCGACCCCCCATTGTGGCCCCACCCTACCCCCGGGGGTCATGATTTTCACAACTTTGAATATACACTACCTGAGGATGCTTCCACACAAGTTTCAGCTTTCCTGGCCAAATGGTTCTTGAGAAGAAGATTTTTGAAAATTTCTCAAAATTTTTCAATAATTCCTTATTAACTCCCCTTGAGAAAAGGCGTGGTCCTTAATTTTCACAACTTCGAATCTTCTTTGCCTAAGGGTGCTTTGTGCCAAGTTTGGTTGAAATTTGCCTAGTAGTTCTTGAGAAGATGTCGAAAATGTGAAAAGTTTACGGACAGACAGACAGACGGACAGACAGACGGACAGACGACAGACAAAATGTGATCAGAAAAGCTCACTTGAGCTTTCAGCTCAGGTGAGCTAAAAACTTCCGATAATGCACATGTAGCTTCTAATTTCTGATGTAGCAATCATGTAATGCAAACGTTCTGAAGCGTATATTCTAAATTGCTCAAATTAATTGGGGGATGGGGGACCCACAAAGTTTACAAAGGAATATACATCAAAATGAAATGTTTCACCCATTTAGTGCATTAATCTATCTCTGTTTGAACAATGAAATCGTATTTAATATGAGATACTTAAATGATCCACAAGGATTTCACCTTAATTATGCATGGATGTGAAAACGGTTTTCGTACGATCGGTAAGAACTTCTTGTACAAAAACTTTTGTACGAAAAAGTCTATTAATGTGCCTAATATTACCATAACCAATTTACTGCCATAATTCTTGTGTCTTTTTTTTAACTTAATGTAGATTTTCTCCGGATTTTTTCGCCCAAGTCCTGCAGTTTTTTCATTACATGTTGCTGAATTACGTCCGTTCATTTGATGAAAAGTTCTTGAATTACTTTACCTCATTGCAGCCAACGACGCGGGAAATAGCCATTTCTTGTGTAATTTAAAAACTGAAGTGGAGTGGAAGTAGAACGCTCTTCGAGCTTATTTGATTGAAACTCGAATGTCTTGAATTCTTGTATACAGTTGGATTATTTTTGTAATCGTCATGGAATTTAATGATTTACTGATAAAAATACTTAACTAAATCATATAACGCACATTTGTTCTAAATGTATTTTGGTTGCACGGTAAGGATTTCCATTGACAGTAAACATGAAAGGAACAAAAAGCCAATGGTTTGGCAAATGACGTCCTCAGACGCGCACTTCTCAGTCCTCAAGAAAATGAAATATACCCCCTCCCTCAAAAAAATGAAACAACAAAATTAAGAAATACTAGTAATCTTTGCCTGTATTGATATTTACATTTGTTTATGGCTGTAAAGTGTGTACTAACAAAAGATAAAACGTTAGATTCTGATGCTTGGTCTCCATGCATTGTCGCGCGATTTGTTAAGAACACAACGATTGCCAAAGCGTAGCCGATCGTTGAATTTCTCTGGAACTTAATTCTCGGATACGAGGTGATATTTGAAACGGTAATGTTTCGATGGACATATTAAAGCTGATGCGATCTGTCAAGATTGCCTGTTTAGATACGATAACATACATTCTGATAATATTGTACATAAGCACTGTGACGTAATGCGCTTTGAGCTTTGATACGAGAGACATACGTTTCTTATTACGAGACAGCATGAGACACAACAGTTGGAATATGGTTACCATTGTTAGGTTTTTTGCGACATCTTAAAAGTTTTCTAAAGTTTTTATAAAACAACGCACTGTTCAGAGCATACAGAAATGGGTTGATCGCCGATTTTGCCCACAACAACCACGTTAGAAACTCGTAGAAGTATGTATCGACACAACTACCGCAAAAGGAAGTGATAATAGTGGCAATAGTATAAGGTGCCCAGGTGATTGCAAAAACGAGGACGAGCATGGCAAGAAAACGTGCAGCCTTAATATCTTTGCGAGTTTTCTCCCTCTCTTCTGCGCTTGTTGTCTGCTCCGTTATTGGGTTTGATGAAGAATTTCTTCCATTGGGTAGCGGAGAAACGACCGTCCGTTTCCTTATTTGGAGGTATATAAGAAGATTAATTATGGTCACTGCAAACAGTGGAATGACGAATTCGATGATGGCCGTCGCTGTAGTGAAAATGAAATGGTAGGCAAACTGCACCTCGCAATCTCCCGGTTCGATAATATTCTCTCCCACCCATAAGTCCCAACCGATAATGGCGGGGGAATAAAGCGAGAACGACAGGATCCAGGAAACGAAGATTTTAATCACAGTTTTCTTCGTGGTCTCGTTCATGATGTAGTGTGGCCCGTGCTTCAAGAGAAGCAGACGATCGAAGCTGATCATCACGATTGTAATGATGGACTCTAAACAAAGAGTGAAGTCAACCACGAGAAAGGCCTTACAGAAATGGTAGCCAAATGGCCAATTATAGCTAGTAAGAGTAAAAACTGAATAGAACAGCATGCTGAAGAGGCCGAGGCAGAAATCGGTGACGGCCAGGTTAACTAGGTACATGTTATACACGGTCCACAGACTTTTATCCTTTGCGAATGCTATGATGGTAAGAGCGTTTCCAGTCACTGCGAGAACAACCAAAACAGCCAACAGAACTCCCAGCGGGATGGTGACATACAAGGGAAATAACTCAATCCTATCTCCCTCGTCTTTTTTCGTAATTGCCGAATCATTCATTGCATTTCCTACAAAAGAAAAGAAGATGGGTGGATAAGATAACGCAAATGTCCATTCGGTTTTATTCGTAAAATACAATTTTGAATTTATTTGCTTTCAATTAAATCTATTCAAATATATCATTATGATGCAAGTTTGCAAAAGCACAATTTCTAACCATATTCAGATTTAAATATATTTATCAAACGATAATGAAAAAAATATTGCCTTAAATTTTAGTGGTATCGAACACACACCATGAAAACCCTTGTTATATAAGGTTAGCTTTTGCCTTGTGCTCTAACCACTGAGCCATTTCAGACACAACAAAGTACGCTGTTTAAATACTTTGTATGAGTTTGGCCACGAATTTACGGACTTGTATTATTTTTTTCAAAACGTTCACTTGTTGGGATAAAAAATGATACTTTTAATGTATAGTGAGTCATCTCTCCAAGTTTTTGTTGATTGAAATCGGTTTGTTTTCCATTAGACCTTATTTAGACTATAAGAACAGTATGGAGCACAGACCTACTCTATAAAAGAAAGGGCCTTGAAGTTCTAATTATTTTAAAAAATGACACTATTTGGAGGTTTTGATACGTATACGCGTGTTTGAGTCAACATATTCCAGGTATTGAACATATTTTAAGGTTAAAAATCGATGATATGTGTTATATATATATATATATATATATATATATATATATATATATATATATATATATATATATATATATATATAACACCATTGATATTTTAAATTTTCACTGTCTTATCATTCCGTGTATAGGCATTTTACACGCCTTATCTAGCCATCGTCTTTCTTGAAAACGTTACTTAAAACAATGAAGCAACAATTCATTAGGTCTCGTTTGGACATACAAAGATACCCGTAAAGCTAAAGAACTAGGTTGGTTCAATGTATAGAATACCGGTATTAGTTTTTTTTCTTTCAGTAATATACGAGTAACACACGTCTGAAATTAAAATAATAAAACCAAAGTATGATTGACTGACCGAGAAAAATGAACTAATTTCAATTTCGTATCTTTGGTTTTATTGTGCCGTTTATAATCTGAATTGGGTGTTTTAGAGTTACATATAATGCAATAGTTTTCAACTTGTTATATCCGTAATTGCTTGAAAGAGTCGGCGATGAACCGTTTACTTTGTTTTGTTATTATGTATAAATATATGAACTGCATGCAACTGCAAAATGTGCTCAACATATTCTAGATTGAAAAAGGGTCCTCCGAAACTTTGGGAAAAGCAACACGCACAAACTGTTATTTTTTTATTTTAACTATAAGTACTAGAAGTATTCTTGTATATATAGAATTTATAAATGACTGAAAAATAGTCCCCAAAATAAGAAATAACTTTTTCGGGATTAAAATAATTTTTGAAACTTTTGTCCAATACATTGAACAAACAAAGTTACCTGCCGTATTCGAACTCAGAGTCAGCAGGTCAGTAGTTTCATGCCATTTCCACTGGGCAATGAAGTAAAGCAAAAACGATTTACCAATGCAATCATAAACATTACAGTTGGTGTAAGATCCTTTGGATTATTATAACTTTTTATATCCATGAATTATAGAAAAAAAAAACCCAACAAAACAGCAACAACATGCAACGAAACAAATCACTTAACGCTGGGTTTATGTACAATTCTAAATAGCTAAATTGGCATATCAAACATTTGATCAACAAATATCAACATTTTAGCGGAAACAAATAATGTCTTAGTGTGGTTCGAAAAAAAAACCGACAACACTTACACCAAAATAAAAATGATGAGTTTGCAAAGCATTTCAGTTTTTAGTCAAATCACTGTAAAAATATCAAACTAAATTATTCATGTACAGTTTTAAAGTTAATGTTTACTCACCTCTTTCAGGACAAGTCAATCGGCGTCGATAGGAAACCCGTCTATTTTATAATCTTTTTTTTTTATAAACCATCAGTAGCAGCCCATTGTTAGAAATTCCGTCTTAATAAATTCACCTTTTTGAAAATAGAGAACACCATTACATATATATTAGATATAAATGGCTGTCCCCTTTATTACAATCTAAATCTTTAAGAAGCCGCTGAGTTTCAAAGAACACTGGCTACAGATGTTAACCACATACCTGTCAAACTTCTAGTACCTGTATTTATTAAATTGATTGCGTCAAGTGCGGCCTTTCTGGTTTGTCATGCAGATTTGAAGGGAAAAAACTGTTATCGATTTCAAATTTTATGAGTGGGAAAAGTTTATTAAGCCTTTAATTACGTATACTTTAGGGTGAATCGGAACTGCGCCCAAATTTTAACGGCTTCATTATATCATCGCACAGCTCTCTACTACCACGAGAGAGAGAGAGGGAAAATAATGCCAATTTGTGTTGCAAATCTGAAATTGATTTTTCTCAGACTGCGACATTTAGAACATATCATCTTTATGGAAAACATTTATCTCTTCCGGGCAACCTTGACAAAAGTATTACAGTAGAAATTATATCATTAGTTCAATGAGTGTCTTAAGGTATTTTGAAGTAAAATACTTTTGCTATATTTGTGTGTTTAAGAGAGAGAGAGAGAGAGAGAGAGAGAGAGAGAGAGAGAGAGAGAGAGAGAGCGTAATGGTTTTTGGGAGTTGATTTTAATCAACTCTCCTATGCAATTACTCTGGCAAACCGGAAGTAAAACAGTGTTTGGACCTAAGCACAAATCAACACCGCTGAGAACACTTGGTTCTTGAAAACAATCGATAAATTCGATATAATGTATTCTAAAGCATTGTTTTTCAAGGAAACTTATTTATAAATACCTTAAAATTAGTCAGGTTTTTAATGGTACGAACAATTAAGATAGTTTTTGTTGTCGTATGTATTCCTACGCTCGATTTTATTATAGCCTCGCTCGATTTTATTATAGCCTCGCTCAACCGGACGCTCGGCTGTCTCCGTAAGTCCGACAAGGAGAGGATCTCTTTTGTTATAAGAAATGAACGGAAACAGCCGAGCATCTGGTTACACGAGACTAAAGTAAAATATTGCTTGGATCCATACAATTTTCTCAGAAATATTTCGACTACTGATACGAAGTTAGATGAAATTAATTAATACATCTCTAAATATTACACAACACGATTCATATGGGGTTTCTCAAAATTCTTGTCGGAAAAGTCCGAGAATTCATATTATAATAAATATGCGCAATTTAAATACAAATAGAAACTACTTGCCACGCACAATAGCATATCGTTGATTTTAAAATAAATAACAATCGATAAAATCAACTCCCGTCAGTACTTTTCCAGACACACCCATTTTGATGAATATGTATGCAGGGAAATATTCGCCCCAGTTTTATTTTTGCCCCTTTCGCCATCGTTGTCGGTGAAAGAAGGGCGAAAATAACACGAAGCGAAAATAACCCTGTATAGAGTATAAATTTTATTTTGTGTAAATTTCTTAAGAATCATATGACTGTGCATGAACAAAGTTGACTCTATACACAGTCATTCAAGTCAGTCACATATCACAGTAAAATCACATACCTGTATTGTAGTATTGACGCCTCTAGGAAGATTGTTTTCTCTTCGATATTTACCATTCCATAAAAAATTTAGCGATCTCGTTCTTGAGAGGTTTTTAAAGATTTTCCAATATATTCCTATGCTGATATTGTCACAAACCTTTGATCCCCATATAGTTTAGATCTACAGATTTAATCTAGAGATCTTAGAATTATATTATTGAAATTATGAATCCGCAACCATCGATTTCCAGTAGAAACGGGTAGATGAAAAATATATAATAATATCTAATTTGAACATGGAATGTACATATTTTGCAAACAATAGAAAAGGTTTAAAGCAAGAGATACTGTAAAAACCTTAATATAATGTAGAAAAATTAATAGAAAATAAAGTTAAAAAACAATTCTGCTCTTCCTAAATGCAAAAAGCGTTCACTGTGCTTTTGCATTTTGTTTCTAATTTGCTTGTGTTCCTTTTTTTGGGGGGGGGGGTTGTTTTTTGTTTTTGTTGGGTTTTTTTGGGGTGGGTGTGGGGGGTGTTTGTATTTAATTGTAACATGTACTTGAAAAGAAAAAAAAAGAAATTAAGACCTACGAGAAGAGAAGCCGGACAAATGCTGCTTTGAGCAAGCTATTAAATAACTCCCAAAACTCTGCATTTTTCTTTTGGTTTTTTTCCCCCTTGAAATGAATTTGTACCAAGATGGAACCAAGGCCACTTCAGCAGATCCATTCCAGGGATTGCTGGCGATCGCCCGCTACTTCACTATCGAGAAAGTTTAGATCGGAAACAATTAATTGTAACTACTATTATCTGAGTCTCGACTGGTACTTTATACCCTTGTAGTAGTTGACGAAAGATTGTGAAATATGGCTACCGAATAGTTTATGAATTCGTGTCGGCTTTAGTTGATTTAAGATTGTTGGGCACGTGGAAGACTATAACAGTACAATATGATTCTATACTCTGTCCCGAGTTTTTGCTTCCAACACTTTTCGCTTGATTTATATATCTCGATAATCGTAAATACATTTGTGTTCAATCTACGTTCATCCACTAATATAAAGAAAAATTCAGATTATCTGTTTTGAAACGATCCCTCTACCGCTTCATCCAAAATAGAAAGTATACGGGGATTTTGCATTGCATCAGCCATGAAATACCTCGGATGATAACGTTGAAAAATGGTGCGTGGTATTCCGAGTGAGTTCCGAATGGTGAAAAGATGTAAACATTTCCCATTAAAAATCTCCGTAAGAAATTTGTTTTCGTTCCTTTGAACGTTTATGGGTAAAAGTGATAATGTGTCAATGAAGATATCTTGGATATTTCCCTTTTTTCGATTTCAACTGTATTTCTTTCACAGGTATGTGTATTTTTATTATAAATCATCAAAACGTGATGGAAGCAATAATATTTCATACTATATAGTACTGTATAGAGAAACTGATATCAGGAACTCAAAAAAAATTCCTAACATAGGATACATATTAACAGGAACCTTGACTTTGGGTTGAAGGAAAAGAAAACATGCAATTCAACTTAAAAAAAAGCCCATGCATAATGTATCATTCGATTTCTTAAATAAAAAAGATAAGAATACTTATATAGAAAAACAATTAATCAAGTGACTTGGGGGAGGGGGAATTCACGTACATTGTGCTCGCTTTAGGGTTTTTCGTTTTCCACCGCCTTGCTAAACAATTGTCAAAAATGTATGAAATCGTTATAACATTTATACACAGTGAAAATGTATCACATTACGAGCATATACTGTATGCATGAGATTAAAGGGACCTAGACACGATTTCAGATGAAAAAATTATTTTTGATTTTTTGGGATAAAATAGTTTACCTGTGTATTTTAAATGATTCGCCAAAATTTGAATGTTAGAAGTCAATTTACAAGCGAGATACAGAGGAAAGAAGTCGTTGTAATGGAAACAAAGCTCGAGTCTTATATTTGTTTACAAATAATGCAAAGTACAGAAATTGCCATTTGTTTGACAAATTAACTTGTGGAAACAAGAAAAACATATTCAGTGTGTTCATAACTTATTTTATCAATGACAAAAAAGAACATTAGATTGAAACTTACACCAATACAACATATATGTAAACAATAACAGGACTCGAGCTTTGTTTACAAAACAAAGAATTCTTACCTCTGTAACTCGCTTGTAACTCGATATTTGGCTTTCAAATTTTGACAAAGTATTTAAAACATCCATATTGACTATTCTAGACATCAAAAATGAAAAAATAAATTTTGAAAAATTTGCGCTCAAATCGTGTCCAAGTCCCTTTAAATGGCTAACAGAGGAGATAACTTTTTCTAAATAAAATATAGGTAACCCAAGATTACAGAACTCACATTGACGAGACTTTTAAAATGAGACCACCGTAATCAAATTATATGAAAATCAAAGTTAATGATCTTTATTACAATATTTTATCGTATGAGATGAAACAATATCATTATTTTGTTATGCGCACGTGATAAGAGGAAAGATAAGAATAACACACACACACACACACACACACACACACACACACACACACACAAATAAATTTCAAAAAGTGAGACAAAAAAAAAGGAAAAAAGAAAATGTTCCTGTTTAACCACTAAAGTCCCCCCCCCAAAAAAGGGAAAAGAAAATGTTCCCGTTTAACCACTAAAGTCTGGTTGAGTGTACTAACGCCAAGTCCCGCCATGCCCAGTCCTTTAGTAAGAGCCTCTCCTTTCATACGCATATACCTGTCGTCTGTTGTACGAGTTTTCTAGCTCACCGTAAAAGCTCCTGTTGTTTCTATTATGGCCTCTGTAACTTACTAAGGTGCGATTTTTGTAACCACTGTTCCTATATCGGAAACCTTTGTCATGGCTTCTGTGTGGCGCGTTGCAAATAGTATAGATTGTTTTCTTCATATTTGAAGCTAATACAGCTGTTCCATCTCTAGAGAGGTGAATGCCATCTCTTTCAAAAGTCTTTTTATATGTGTACCTTGTTCTGCTAGGTTTGCCTTGTCACAGAGAAATGTGTTCTCTGATTTTCTGAAATTCTGTTTAAGCATTGCATTTATCAATTCACCTTTGACATTGCAATCATCTCTGTCCATCCGTGGTGTAGCTAGGGAGAGAACAATTTTGGTGTCCGGAAACTTCTCTAAGGTTTTGTCAATTACCGATGTCATCTTTTTGACACATCCTTATGCATCAAGTTGGGATTTAATGTCATTTGATAATAAGTGGAAAATTACCACATGTACAACAGGCTTCATACCAGGGCCATAATTTTCATGTTTGTCGATGGCATTTTGTATTGTATAAGCTACATTAGTTTTTCTTTTTGTGTTGTTTACTGCTGCCATCTTTGTGGTTCAATGTATTCTTTGTTAAATCTTATTATAAGTAGAAGGGGAATTGTTTGTTTTCTTTGTATCACATTTCCCCACTGTTGTGTGATTATTGTTCTATGTGAACATTTCCAGAATTGGTTACTAGTATTGGAATGTACGTTTGCTCAGGTAAATTATATTCAGTTAGCTTTGCTGGAATCGCATTACACTTTGTATGCTTGCTTCTAGTCTAACTGAAATGATTTGCCTTTGTGTCTGTGATACTGATAATGTGTAGATCTAACAGAACATTCAAATGACTTAATTTCATCTTGTTTGGAGTCAATGCGAGCCGAGAGATATTGTTCTTTTTTCCGGGAATTTTTACATGCTTTGTTGAGTTTTAATTTTGTGTTTTTATGAGCACATTTTTCTTCCTTGTATTTGTCCTCTTATATATTGATTTTTGATGTTGATGTTTAGGAGTTGACACTTTGTCAGGTCATTGTTTGTTTTCTGGAGTTTGAACACAGATTCTCTTAGTTGTCTTGCCGAGTTCCTGTTCTTTTTTTTTTTTTTTTGCTGGTCTGTTTATGATCACTTTTTCCGCATCTTTCCTTCAGGTCGGCAAGTATCGTATTGATGTCACTATTTCATTTTCGTAGATACTCTTCCTGGTGCTGCTGAGTTTCATTAAGATTTCATTAATGTCCTTGGATTTTAATACAATTTTTCCCCTATAGTTGATTGTAGATTTTGTCTGTCATGTCCACTAAGCTCCCTTCTTGTTTATCTATTTCACTTTCATAAGATTTTTTCACTACTCATACATGTATATTGGGTTTATTGTACCTGTTAGCACCCAAAATTTCTCGGGTTGTTTTTTTTTTTTTAAAGTCTTCTTTGGTTCAGGTGGCACGGGACAATTTTTTGATACAATTCATTGTAGCCAGGGGATGTGTGTCTTCGGGACTCTGTAACTAGAATATCCTCAGTTCCCCTTCAGCACAAATACCTTTAATTCACTTGTCATAGGGCCAATCACCAATTTCTGAAGAAGATTACTAGTCAAAACCTGTAAAATTTTCTATATACTGGATTTTATGAGATTTTGACCCTTTTATATTTTGCTAATTGTTCATGATTTTTCAGCTTTTTAGACTTTTCTTGTTATTTTATCTCCCGTCTGTCACTTGCAATTTCACTGTGTAAAGCCAACATAACAGTCATAGCCGCGGTTTCGCATTTTACTTCTGATTCTCATGTACCTAACATATGGGGCCTACTTATTGCATGTCAATTTCAACAAGAGATATCCCTCTAACTAATGATCATCATTAAAAATAATTTCATGAATTTTAGCAACACTCATAAGCCTTCATGTTCAGCAACTCTCAATTTTACAAAAATATTGTATAAAAATACGGGTACTTTATCTGAAACTGTCCCTTACTACCTCAGCTTTGTCTGATTATAGAGTTTCCTAAAGGGTTTTTTCAGGTTTGTTTCATCCACATCTTTAAGTGTGATATTGGGTATGTTTTCGCTTGAAACTTCATTGTTTATATTATGGCGCTCGAATTCTTCAGAATTTCCTAAGTTTTCAAAAAATATAGAGTGCAAAACTTGAATGTAGAGGTGAATCATCTTTTGTTCAACACGAAATGCCGCCATTTTTCCTGCTCTGCATACAGATGGGGTTGATTTGTACAAAGTCAGCTTTTCTTGCTCTAGCATGACAAGTTCATGAAGTTTTCATAATTTATGTTTTTTAATATATTTTCGAAGAGCATGATGTGTTGAAGATTATTCGGGTTACACACGTGGGGGTTGTAAAAATTGTTGATTTACTAGATTTAGGCGGATAGTCGATGTACTAACTGATTGTAACGATAAAAGATTGGGCATTCTTTACTAACAAAGATGTATCTGAGTAGACTGAAATGGACTCTCCCGGAGTGCTAATTTCCCCTTTGACGGGTGGCATGACCAAATGTTATATAAGTTCTAACAGAATGTTAGTAGAACAGCTTGCTGAAGAAATGTGTTAAAGAAGAAAAAGCGAAACAAAGAGAGCAAGGGTTTAAGTAAGTAGCACCAGTGGTAGGAGTAGTCTAGAGGAATTGTGGTGGGGTGCCAGGTGAAGTCATCCTGAATAAGGGTTAAATAACCTGGTACTTCGCGAACACAATAAGAACTCTGACAAGTAACACGGTGCAGGATGCCCGGCTCTAGGACACATGCACACACACCTCTCCTTATATTAATTATTTTATAAACGAATCATTAATTAATACTCCGGTAGAGTAAAGGTAAATTATATATAATTTAATATATATATATATATATATATATATATATATATATATATATATACACACACACACACGAAGGTCAATAAAAATTACGAAGACAATGTGGCTGTTTACCATATTTGTTTCATTAAAGTCAAAACTAACAGATTAATTTATGCAACAGTACTTATTTAATTGATATACGAAGTTTCATTCCATTTGATGAAAAGGTATTTTTGTTACCCGATTTTAAAATCAACATGTTTTGTCACCACGGCGCAGTGTAACGTTGAAAACATGGCGTCAAGATGATGCAAGCACAGTTAATAGAAATATCCGATCTTTATATCACCCTGAGTGTTTTGTGCTTTTCACCATACATTTTAAATCGGCACTACATGTATATCACTTGACATCTAATTTGTTCACAATTGTTCGAAAATCATAAGTTAGTTCCTCGAAGTTTTCTTATTTTTTACCGCATGTCTAGCTTTTCGTTTACAGTAAGACAATCTGAATGTCAGATGACGTTTTTTTTTTGATCAAATATTTACAGATATTCTATTCTCTTTCGTACTGATTGATGTTCAAAATACATTTACCACAACCCCCACAAAATGTGTTAGATTTAAAGGGTACCTGCAGCCAAACCCATGTGAAACTTATGTTATAGAATTTATTTACCAAAATTTAATGCTAAAAACCGCATCGAAATCGATGCAAAAATAACGGAGTTACGCCGCTTCAAAGTGGCTATTTTCACCTGCTTTGAGAGATCCAATCAAGAGAAAATAGAATTTGGCGATAACGAGGCTTCAGCGGAAGTGACGTCACGAGGTCAACAGGAGGAAAATTTCCATACAATACTAATGATACAAAATAAATTCGATTTTACAGCACAAATGATTGTTGTAGATCTAATGTTTTGACGTATTAAGTTATTTTAAGTATTGTAGATTTAGAAATTTGTATCCGTATATATTTGTTACAGTCAGATTTATTTTTAAAGGATTTTAAAATTTGCTATCCTCCTCGCCTCTTTACCGATGATTACGATATCTTAAAACACTTGCATGGGCAGAATATGTTCATTATTCAGTTTTTGATAACATAATATCACTTCACACGCGAATGATCCGAGACAATAACACAGGTAAACAGGTAAACTAACGGAGCTACTGCTCCAGACACGTGTATGTATACACATGGTACACATGCATGTCTGTTGAACCAAGGGGGTTTCACACTTCTAGACTGGTAAATTGATTTGTGTATAATAAGCTACTCAAATCAGAAAAATAAATTAGACTGTATAAAATCAGGCGTTCATAAACTAATACAAATGTAGTCTGTCAATCAGACTATCAAAACGTAACCACTAACCTGCTATCGTTCAAAATAAATGCCTAGATTGTTACTTATATTTACTTACATTTAAAATGACAAAATTTACTATTCAGCCGTTTTAATCTTTTTAAAAATGTAATTAAGTAATTATTTCGGAAGTAATTACGTTGATCATTAATTTAATCTTAATTTCTTATGTAATATTTAAAGCAATACAAGCTGTATCTGACGGTAATTTTTCGATGTGCTAACTTTGCACCAATTAACACCTACCGATAAATCTCTGATAAAGCCGAAGTTCTGATAAGAAATTCAGCATGATAAACAAAAGAAACGGCCTTAATTGCATTCATGCTGTGCACTTTCCTTTGAAACGGCCATTACCTAATTATCTCTCGGACACACCAACGATGATTACCGAACCCGAACGAGATGCTGATTACGAAGTTATACGGAGATGGAGTCGGATGTGAGTATCTGTGTATTTTCTCTGTTTTACAAAAAAAAGTAATATCATGAATGAAACATACCTCAAATAAGTGCTAGAAAGTAATATCTAATGAATTATGCCACTATAGAGCACGATTACAGATGAATCTTGAGCAGAATATGAATTGTTGCTTCATTTGAATACATTGAGGCCCCTCATAGGGTAATTTGTTTTTATTGCAAACGGGCTATATAATTCTAGTTTGTTGTTTAATCAGTAATCAAAATACCCCTAATAATAAGAATTAAAAAAAATGTAGCTATTTTCATTCATATTCTTCTTCTTCTATTTTTTGCACTTATTACAGAACTCAGATAGATCAAGAAGCGATTTATCAGAGGATTCAGATGAATTTTTCCCAGATGTTTCAAGAAGAAGAGGAAGGGGTCGTGGAAGACGAATTCTACCAAGTGTAATTATATTTTATAATAATGTTTCAATACAAAAGGGTAAATGTTGTCCAATTTAAGAGGAATACAGCTGCAAAAAAAATTATTCGGGGGGGGGGGGGGCTGAGGGATGATTTTGTTTGCCAGGGGTGGGGGAGGAGGATGTTGGATGATGGCATGGTCTAATTTTGGTAGCTTTACTAAATTTAGGAAGTTTGTATTTAACAGCCCACTCCCTCTATGTGTGGAACTATAAAATTTACATAATGATTGTAATGAAGTTCTTTATAGATTTTGTGGTGGTGATAGCGAAAACGACAAACAGTAAAATAAACGAAACAAAATGAATTTATTTAACCAAAACAGAAATTAAAAAAATAGAATATGAAGATACTCACACTCACAAACACACACCCTCACTCTCACTAAGAAAGAAAATATAACCTTAAGTTTTAAATCAAACAACACTGACAATGAAACAATTAGAAATAAACTTTTAACACATTCAATTGTCAGTATCTATATGAAACGAATAAATGCTTTTAACATCAGCTAAATATAGCTATAACAGTATGTAAAGGAATAAAGCAACAAATCAAAATTACCAATACTGTTATCTGAATTTCACAGGAAAAGTAAATTGGAATGTTATCTGTAATTGAACAATCAACTGTTATCACTAGCTTATTTAATCATTAAATAGAATTGAAAGTTTGGCTTCATATAATTGCAACAGCCAACCTAAAATAGTCACCACTGGGCCTCCATAGCACACACAACACATAAATCTCCAGTCCCGGACTCGAAGGTCTCTCACTGGAAGACTATATCAAATAGGGCCTCCTGACCACAAACGATCATTAAATACGAGCTCCCGTGCGTCCCACTTGAGTCACGCCCTGCTCCGTTAATGTTTCTCGGTCCCAGTCCTGTCCCACATACACGTATGCTACGCTAAGCCTTCAGTTCACCATTGACACACCTCGTTTAACGATAAAACTCTCCCTGCACTGAAACAATAATTACCTATTCTAAAACCTATAGACATACTATAATATTCACTTATACAACGAAAATAACAAACGACCACACCCCCGTAAATATACCATGAAACTGACAAAATATATATTTTTTCAATTTCAATTTGAAGTCAATTTCCATAGCCCTGTAAAAAATATGTTTCCTTTTCTTAGCAGACTCCTGCAGCTAGGAGTAGAGGTCGCCGTGGCGCCGGGAGAGGGAGGGGTAGAAGAGGAAGAGCTGACCAAAGACCGAACCGTGTGGAATTGGCAGCAAGAGCAAGAGAGGAAAGAGAAGCTCAAATGGAGGTACTGGCAGCAATAAACAAAAATAGTAAATAATGGAACTAATATTTGTAAGGATTTCAATTTGGTATTTTTTTAAGATGAATATTTATTCAATTTCAGAATTGCATTTCGTCACTAGACACCAATGGTCTCAGGGATGCCTTAAGATTAGTGTGCTCCAAGCAACCTTCATTTATGCTCGACATCCTCCAGACAATCAATGGTGAAAATCCAGAACCCCATCACAGTGCAGTTACAGCCCCAAGTTGGTGCATTTGCTCAAATTGTAGAGAAATGCCATCAGAGAGAGAAAAAGTATGCTGCAACAAACCCAGTCAAAGTTGCATCTCAAGATTACCTGTAAGCATTTTTGCTTGTAAGCTAAAGCTATTAGATATTATTTAGCAAAATGAGAGTCATTAAAAATTTGCATTTTATGTCTCATAAAATTACTCATTTCCTTTTAAGGATTTTCAAACTGTTGTCCTTGATGAGCTTGTGTTGGAAGTGGCGATGCGATACCACAATGATGTTCTTGCAGAGCCAAGAGACGAAAATTTTAATCGATCACGAAGACATACAGCTTATAGGCAATATATTATGTGGATTCATGGTAGACTTGGTGCAGGCAATAGAAAGGTGATTCCAAGCTGCTGTGTTTGGAAAATAAGAGAAAAGTTTCCTGAGCCATCAGGACAGTATGTTGGCTTCCTTGAGGGGGTCATTGATTAGCAGCTAGCTTCAAATAAAAACAACAAATTAAATAAATCTACAAACTTCTTTTTACTTTTCATTTCAATGTCCACTTAGTGAGTTAATGACTCTCTGAGAAGCGAGACTTTTTCTCAGCCACTAGTTCTGCTGTAGGTGGTGGAGGAACTGGTGCAAGAACAGAGGACACTCTTCTAGGATCCTCTACACTTAATACTGATGGCTGGTTCATCCCTATTCCATCCAGTAATCTGTTCTCCAAACAGGCCTTCATCAGCTTCTCGGAGTACGGATACTTCTTCTTTTCCTTAACCCCATAGGTTGACCACCGCCCACTCTTTTTACTAAAGTATCGTTGATGTCTAAACAAGTGGAAAAATATGTTTTGTAGTTTTTTGCTCTTTGGATTAATTTTAATTTTTGCTCTTGGATTAATTTGAAATTAAAACATTTTAACATAGAAAACCGGATTACCTCTGAGAGCCATCCTTCTTTCTTGAAATATCTCCATCACAGTTTGAATTGTGGTCTAAAGCAGCAATAAGGTTCCTAGCATTGTATACAGGTGGAGTGTATGAGTGCTGCTTTGATGTATATTTCAGGATCAAGTTCTGGAAATTTTCTAAGGCAGCTGTGCTCCTGATAAAAAAAAAGAAGTTAACCATAAATAATGATTAAGTGAATAAGATGTATACATTCATTTCAAAAGACAAAATGATTACATGTATGCAAACATGTATATTTTTAAGCCAGTACAAACCTGCAATTCAAGTAATATGGAATTTTCTTCACCAGTCTTTTGTCACGAACTATATCTCTTAATGCAACATGAGCAGGTGATCCTGGCTCTAACCAGCCGTTGTCACGCTCCTATGTGAGAGGCCCATGCATGCAAGAACTTCTAGCTCCTACTCTGTACGGGAGGATCCATTCATGCTCGTTGACAACATGATGAATAACGCCAAACCACATACCCTGGATAGGTTAAGAAAAGCAAAAGGTGATTAAATAGATCTATTAGAATTTTGGAAGCAAAAAGTTTTGTAATATGATCTTATGACTTACAATAAAATCCTCCTCTGTGTTAGCTGTAGCAGAGCAGAACCAAAAGTGGTTGACGACCTCTCGAGCCCAGGACAGCAATGGTTTCTTCGTTTTCTCCTGTCCAGCCTTTGTTAAAAAAAATGTTTCAAATTCACTTATCGTTACTAAACAAGAATTGTCAGTATAATATTGCAAAATCAATTCAACAATTTATCCTACCTGAATTATTTTTTTCCAAGATTCTTTGAACCATGCCATATATCAAACGTGTGTGTGATTTGGGGATAGTCCTTTCCTGAAAAATGAATGCATTGTTTCTTTAAAAAAAACAGACCCAATTTTTGGAATATGAATAGTATTCACTTAATTCAGTACTAATGTAAACTTACTCATCAGAGCTTCTATTTGTACATGAGCATCTGTGACAATTTCCACAATTTTCATGTTATGACGAAGGAGGAACTGGAGCCCTTTCTGAAAACATGCCTTCTCCAGCACCGCGCTTTTTCCTCCAGTCATCCTTTTGTCCAATGTTATGATGCACAGTATTTTATGGGTATCGTGCTCCATAAAAGTATAGGTGCAGTACTGTGCACAATGTCCAGGGCTGTCCATACGCCCATCCCCTAGGATAAATATTATGAACATTTAACATTCTTTTAAAATACATGTATATACATTATTTACAGGTTAAAGCTATAAATTCTGATTTAAACTACTGTGAAATTTTAATCACCTAAAAGAACAAGATCCTTTCCTCGAAATTCATCCAAAACCTCATTTTGATGACTTTCCCATATTTGAACAATGCTGGGCACTACATAAGTTCGCTGAATTTTCCAAAATGAAGATGATGAAAGGAAAGGCAATTTTCAAAAAACTTGCAAACAATGCAAGCTTTTGAAAGTTGTTTCCAGTGGCAACCAGACTAGCTGAAATAAGAACATCCCCACTGTGGAGACCCCGGTTGAAGAGAGGCTGGGAACACCATTTGTGTGCAATGTGCTTATTGCTACACATCTGAAATGAAAGCAAAACACATAAACTTTTGGTTAGAATTGTATGAACATGTATGAATTTGCATATGTTGATTTTTCTTAAGATTATCAATTATTTATCACAGGTCCATAATTGTCAATTCTTACCCATTTCAAGTATACAGCAGATGAGACTGTATCTAGTGTAACTCGCACATCCTCAGTACATCCATTCACTTTACATTTGTAATGCACCCTTGTTGTTGCCAATTCCAGTAAGTTGCTGGTGAATACAAGAGCAGGATTGTCTTGAAGAAGAGTGCCAATCTCATCATTAGATCTCACCCTCTTAATGCCATAACCAAGTTCCGTCTATGATTCCTGGCAAAATTGATGATCCTCCTCCTCATCCCCATCTTCCTCCTCCTCATTATCTGACTCACCAAGGGAGATACCATGGTCTAATCTTTAAAACATAAGCATAATATGTGAAATCTTATCATTAAACATAAGCATAATGTGTGAAACTTTCTTTCGAGCTCTATGGTCAGCAGTTAAATATTCCAAATAGCTTAATTAAGTTGTTAGACTGACGCCGAATCATTATAAAATCTTTAAAAAAATTATGACAAAGGATGTAAATAAGTCTAAAATAAAATTCCACTATCGTATTTTTAAAGAAACAAGACAGACTTAAACATGCAGCCATCTTGCTTGGACTCTCGCCCTGATCTGTTTATGATTAATCCTGTGTTTATTTTATATGCATGCTGTTTTGATTGTTATTGGTTTGAAATTAATATAAATGAATAATCGGGCGACATAGTGGTAATTTTATGTTTCATACGAAGAATAGACCCTGCGTTATAATACCTTTTACAAAATATGTACTATTATCAATATTATTAATAATGTCATGGAAAAATCATCCCAGAAAAATACGAAAATATGTTTCTTATAACAGTAGTGCTTTGATTGATTGTCATTTTGCTACATAGAGTGTGAATTTATATGGAAAGTGTGTTACAAATTTGATTTGATTCATCAATCAAATGAAAAACATGACAATAACAATTAAACCGTCAACCATCTCAACAATCCATAAAACGAAATACAAATTCAAAGCAGAGCAACACGGACCTCCAAGATAGAGGTAGGATCAGGTGGCATGGAGGAGTGAGCATCCTTTGCTGACCGGTCACACCCGCCGTGTGCTCTTTGTCGTAATCGGGAAAATAAAAACCGCAAGAGTCCGTAGACAATTAGGTAATTAATTATGGTCTAACAATTAGTATGAAAAACGTCAGTCAGCGTGCGACCCAGTTGAAGATTGTATTTGCTGACAAGGTCGTTGTATCGACCATAGAACTTACGAAAAGATGACTTTAAACGAGACTGTTGATAGTCCTGTTTTATCAACATGTCGACATAAAGAAGTTGCATGTTGACATAAAGAAGTTGCATGTCAGCATATTTATCTTGCATGTTAACATAAATAAGTTGCATGTCGACATAAATAGGTAGCATCTAGCATCTTGGATGTCACATGTGGGCGATATTTGAGATTTTTTGAGATTTTTTATAATTCTTATTTGATTCAATTTTCTTGCATGTCAACATAGTTATGTTGCATGTTGACATAATTATCTTGCATGTCAACATAGTTATCTTGCATGTCGACATATTTGATAGAAAAATAACTTGCACACAAGGGGCAGAGATATGCCACCATACTTGTGTGTGCAATCAGAACGGTTTTTAACAAAATCGTTTTTTAGATTTCCAATGACAAAGTAAGCATTTTTATGACGACTTCCATTTTTATTGAAGAAACAACTGTCGATGAATTCTTAAAGTCTAGATTTTAATTTGTCGTGTGGAACAAACAATTTTTCGAAATCGGCATTTTTGTACGGTAAAATACGAGTTTAAACTCAAACAACATTTTATTTAGTCATCCTGGGTTGAAAAGGAAATAAAAATACAGAAATATATGGAGGGTAATCGTGTTCAAAAATCCAGTCATGTTAACTTGTAAATTCAAATATGCAATCGTGTTGGTGTGTAATTCTGAGTATGAATGTGTGTAATTCTGATCGTGTAATCTATAAATTGACTCCGCAGACCTTCCAACATTCTTCCAACAGATGTACATTTGCAACTTTAAAATGCTGTTTGTCATTTACATGTACATGTAACGTGTCACTATACTACACATTTTCCATCGGCAGTAACCGTTTTCCGGAAATAGCACAGTTGACATGTTACAAATCGACAAATGTAAATCCTACAAGTTTGTCGAATTTTGACATGACCATATATGGAAACAGAGACGTCACATATAGCTGCAGGAAAAGGCCTGCCGTAATCGCCGGAATGGGCACAGAATGAATAAAAAAATAAATTACATATCATATTATTTCTGGATAACAACATTTTTTTAGGAAGTACGATTTTTCAAACAATAGATTATAGGCTCGGTGTCCATTATATCAAGAGAATCCAAAAAAGATGCGAGCGAAGAATTCAATCGGCATCAAATGTCTTAGATCTGGAAAATTTTAAATATCATGCTCTGTTTAAATGTATACACGCATTTCTATTGTCTTAAAGTACATTTAAAAAATCGTGTAAGTATACTTAGAGTTCGGCTGAATAAAGAAAATATCACCAAAAGCATCCTTATCGCTACCACAACGTTGATACAAGAGCCCCCCCCCCCTCCACGAAGAAGAAAAAATCACAATATCAATCATGATTTGTACATTTTAGCCTTTTGTCGCATATTTTAGGCAGTAGATGCAGATCGAGGGGTGATTTTTATTCATGACAGTTGTAATGCACCGTTTTGGTTGAATTGGTTGTAAGCTTAGATGTTGAATGACCGATCGGGAGACGGAGAGGATCGCAAAATAATTTTACCGATGAGTTTCACGCAAAACTTCCAGCTGATGTGACAGTTTGAAATAAATCCAAGATGGCGGGGATGGGTACCTTGTGTTTTATTAGATATAGGGTATTTATTTTTATTATGAGAAAAATATATAACGTCAGGTGCCTGTGCTTTACAGCCACTTGTGAACATGTACTGATTACCATAAAGTATCTACTTGGTTTTTTTAAATTACTATCATTACAGTATATATTTATAAGATTTTAAAATTAAAACCCTACCATTTCATATAGAATCAAATCTGTTTAACCCACCTGTTCCTTAATTTTAGAAATTCGATTTTCGAAAAAAAAAAAAAAAATATGATTATAAAAAAATACTAGTATCCCTTATTTATTTCTTCAGAACCTTTCAATTTCTGACAACATTTTGTACTTTAATTAATAATTATAAAACTTGTTTCCTAACAGTTTCAGATTGTTTTTTTTTTAATTATTTATCATGCACTCATAACAAAGTCATTTTGATATTTGAAAAAAATATATAGATACACACATTTTTCCGCGAAAAATTACCAAATTTTTTTGCAAGTCGTTTAATTTTAAAGAAATAAGGAATATAAAATTCACTCTCAAAATTCTTAGCATTTACATGTAGGTAAGCAATGAAGCTATATGGGCTTCACGGCGGTCTCCAAACCCCATGCTGCACAAAAGATACTTACCCCCTAGGAAATTTCTTGATCCGTCTCATTTCTAGAAAAGAGCACGTATTCAACTTTATATTTTTCAGTTTAAATTACATGTCAAATTATTTTAGCAATATTGGAATAGATTTTAGGCAATTGTTTTAGTAAAAGTTAACCCTTATCGTATATTACATGTACCAGTGTCCATGGGAATTATATTACAGAAACCAGCACATTCGTCACTGATTTTTACAAACATTCACCTCTTCTTGTTTGGTCCAGTTTCAATCATACCTCAAAATCTTCTTTCATAAAAAATGAAAAAAAAAATATTTTTGATCCAAAGAAAAAAGTATCGTTCATCAAAACAGTTTAACTGAATTTTAAGTTTATTTTAGTCGATTCCGGCGATTACGGCATGCCTTTTCCCGCAGCGAGTATTTGCCATATAAGGTTATGTCAAAATTCGATAAACTCTTGTAGATTTTACAACATGTCAACTGTGCTATATCCGAGGGTGAAGATACAAATGCAGAAACTATGGATTTAAAGATATATGTGGCGTATTTTTAGTGAATAACAATAATAAGATCTGATTATTTGCTTCATTTCTTTACTTAAAGATAGGACTTTCACACAAATTACGCTTTATAAGTCAATCGCATAACAAAGATACAAGAAATCAAAAAAATATTTTTTATTTTTTACCGGCACGGTAAAAAATACAAAAGATTTGAATAACCCCGCCTTAAATGGGTCACGTGACATCCACTTGAATGGCGACGACGAGAATGATAGGTATACCGTTAAGTTTGACAGATTTGGCAATGAAAGAAAAAAGAGACAGACTGACAAGGATAGGAACAAAGGGAAGGTTGTCTTCTGAGACCATGTAGATTGATGGGACAGGAATTAAAGCCAAATTAAACTTAAGTTTCTATGATGAAGTTTTACATGATGGGGTTTTGCTAGTCAGGTTCGTGCTCCATGTGTTCCGTGTCTTTACTTTATAAGTTTTAAACCACAAGTGAATTTTCGTTTAGAGGAATTTTTGAATAAAGAATAAATAAACACTATCAGTACATGCATCCCTCAGGGAGAGGGGTGTTTACTCCGTTTACAGTGTCGATGATGCTAAAATCGTGTTTCGTCTTTATTACACGTAATTAACGATTTATATCGTTGTACATTAATGAATATCGGAATAATAATGCTTCGAGTATCATCTGATATAAGAATTTTCTAACTTAAGACATGAAAAACGTGATTCTAATTTGTAAACAAACTCTTCTTCCATCGTGTTTTCAATGCTAGGTTTTCCCGCACCCATGCGCAGTGGCGTTATAAATGGCGAATAACATTAATATTCATCAGACGTGTAGCAAAGTTTAGAGACAAATAACTAAAGACAGAACATGTTTTATGGGCCTAGAGTTTGTGAAACGTCTAATTATAAGAAGCACAATGTATATTTTTACTCAAACTCATGTCAAAAATTTTACTCCAAATACGCCACATATACCTTTAAAATGTGCAAAGTTGAAGGTTCAATTAACTAACAAAAACAATTAAGCAGCAAAATGTGCATCATACAAAGGAAGTGAGTCAAATCTTAAAGTGTTTATGCTCGAGTTTTTATAGGTTACACGATCAGAATCACATACATTCATACTCAGAATTACACACCAACACGATTGCATATTTGAATTTACAAGTTTACAGGTCTGGATTTTTGAACACGATTACCCTCCATAGAAATAACTGTTCATATATCGATAAAACAATGGAAGAAAACAAACAGTTTTCATACGATTTTCTTGTTTCTCATGTAGCGGCGTTGACCCCGTGACGTCACAGTTCATCTCGCGCCAAATCGGCTTGATTAAAAAACCGCTCAGGTGTGAAATTGGGTTTTCCCCAAATATCTCGAATAGTACTTATGCGATCGCAGTAAAATTTTCAGGATGATGTTTTTTCACATAGATCTCCACAATATCAAAAATTGACCGGCACTGCAGGTAACCTTTAAACACAAATGTGTAAATAATTTTTGACAAATTTTTTCCATCATTGAGCAGTTTTTATCGGCTTTTACCCGAGTTAGATCTATACTGTTATACATATCGTTGTGCCGTGACGTCTGGCAACGTCAATGTTTTTAGGCAATTTTAAAGCGGACTATATGTCTAGATCTTTAGTTACTGATATCTGTTCAACAAATCTATAAAATTATCCCGTCATCTTTTGGTACATAGAATACAATATCAATTTTTAATTGTAGGTTTCATTATTAGTTGGTTTTAAGCCCAATTTATGGAGATATAATATGGTTTATTGTTTAAAGGGTACCTGCAGTGCCGGTCATTTTTTTGATATTATGGAGATCTATGTGAAAAAACATCATCCCGAAAATTTTACTGCGATCGCATTAGTACTTTTTGAGATATTTGGGGAAAACCCAATTTCACACCTGAACGGTTTTTGAATCAAGCCGATTTGGCGCGAGATGAACTGTGACGTCACGGGGTCAACGCCGCTACAGGAGAAACAAGAGAATCGTATGAAAACTGTTCGTTTTCTTGCATTGTTTTATCGATATATGAACAGTTGTTTCTGTACTTTTATTTCCTTTTCAACCCAGGATGACAAAATAAAATGTTTGAATTTAAACTCGTATTTTACCGTACAAAAATGCCGAATTAGGAAAATTGTTTGATTGATGAATTACATGCAAGTCAAATTTGTAACACACTTTCCATATAAATTCACAGTCTATGTAGCAAAATGACAGTCAATCAAAGCACTATTGTAATAAGAAACATATTTTTTCGTATTTTTCTGGGACGATTTTTCCATGACATTATAAATGATATTGATAATAGTACATATTTTGTAAAAGGTATTACAACGCGGGGTCTATTCCTCGTATGAGACATAAAATTACCACTATGTCGCCCGATTATTCCTTTATACTAATTTCAAACCAATTACAATCAAAACAGCATGCATATAAAATAAACACAGGATTGATTATAAACGGATCAGGGCGAAAGTCCATGCAAGATGGCTGCATGATGAAGTCTGTCTTGTATTCTTTAAAAATACGATAGTGGAATTTTATTTTAGACTTATTTACATCCTTTGTCATATTTTTTTTTTTAAGATTTTATAATGATTCGGCGTCAGTATAACAACTAAATTTAGCTATTTGGAGTATTTGACAGCTCGAAAGAAAGTTGCACTTTCAATTAATATTAGATAAGAAATTAAGACTAAATTAATGATCAACGTAATTACTTCCGAAATAATTACTTAATTACATTTTTAAAAAGATTAAAACGGCTGAATGGTCATTTTGTCATTTTAAATGTGAGTAAATAATTAAGTAACAATCAAGACATTTATTTTTAACGTTAGCAGGCTAGTGGTTACGATTGATGGTCTGATTGACAGACTATACACATGTATTAGCTTATGAACGCTTGTTTTACACAGTCTAATATATTTTTCTGTTTAGAGTAGCTTATTATACACAAATCAATTTACCAGTCTAGAGGTGTGAAACCCCCTTTTGTTCACCAGACATGCATGTGTACCATGTATATACGTACCCCAGATATACACGTGTCTGGAGCAGTAGCTCCGTTAATTTACCTGTTTACCTGTGTCATTGTCTCGGATCATTCGCGTGTGAAGTGATATTATGTAATCAAAACCTGAATAATGAACATATTCTGCCCATGCAAGTGTTTTAAGATATCGTAATCATCGGTAAAAAGGCGAGGAGGATAGCAAATTTTAAAATCCTTTAAAAATAAATCTGACTGTAACAAATATATACGGATACAATTTTCTAAATCTACAATACTTAAAATAACTAGATACGTCAAAACATCGGACCTATATCAATCATTTTGGCTGTAAAATCGAATTTATTTTGTATAGCTTTGTATGGAAATTTTCCTCCTGTTGACCTCGTGACGTCACTTCCGCTGAAGCCTCTTTATCGTCTAATTCTATTTTCTCTTGATTGGATTTCTCAAAGCAGGTAAAAATAGCCACTTTGAAGCGGCGTAACTCCGTTATTTTTCCATTGATTTCGATGCGGTTTTTTGCATTAAATTCTGGTAAATAAATTCTTTAACATATGTTTCACATGGGTTTGGCTGCAGGTACCCTTTAAGGAATACAAAGTTTGACCTTGCGCCGTGACCTCATTTTTGCAAGATTAGATTCTAAATAATTCTTAGATATGAAGGAATATATGAACTTTTTTTAATTTCAAATTGTTTGAAACAGTTGCTAAATTATGTGTACTAAATTTAGTAATAATATGACGTTAAATAATACAGCTATGGCAAAAGTCTTCGTATTTTTAGATTGACCCTCGTATAATACCCGCTTCCATTGAAAGGAACCCAATAGATAACACGTTGCACGATTTTACATGAATAATGAGATCATACTACTCACCTACAAGTTTCGCATTTAAAAAAAAAAGTTAATTAAGTTTTTAACGTAGTTGTTGTCATCTTAGGTAAAGATAGAGACAATAATAGATTAGAAGATGTGACCATCAAAGGGCACCTGTTCCAAAGACTCAAAAAGCCCAGCTCTAAAAACCTTAACTTCCTCCATACCATCCGAAACCTATGGCCGATGTTATAACATAAGGTCTCCTGACTCGGTAAGGTAAAACAATTTCTGATTTACGTCAAACCTTGTCCCTTGGTATACTGAACTTTTGTGCATTTCAATCAAAATTTGTTTTTCCTATCAGTAAAGTGGTCATTTCAACAATTGTTACGTGATAAATATACACGTGACGAAGCTGTTGACATTAAATAAAAATACTGTAAATGAGTGTTATTTATGGATAATGATATACCACAGTTCTGTCACTATATAGATTCTGTCTGTACTAATATTGTTAAAGTTATTTTTATCTCCTTTTAAGCTCATTATGAGTCCGAATGCTAGATTTGTTTCACCCTTACAATGATTGCTACCCTCATTATTTCTAAAATAACGTGTGTTAGGCGTGCGTTCCTTTTTTCATGTCTATTGTACTTTCCATATATAGGCCCTACTACAGACGTGTTTTTCTTATTTACGTTTACGCAATGGTAATATAGTTCAGTTCTTTATTCTGTAATAAACAACAGTTACATAGATATACATGTACTTTAGTAACATGCCAAATACATACATTATTTATTCTCTCTCTCTCTCTCTCTCTCTCTCTCTCTCTCTCTCTCTCTCTCTCTCTCTCTCTCCATGTCTCGGAATCCATATATATATATCTTAACAATCATTCCGGATTGAAAAATTTACTTTGACATAGTTCACTTTATGTTCATAACGTGGAATCATTTGAATTCGTGGGACCATTTTCCCTGGATGAAAGTTTGTTGATTGAAGCTTGTTGTGAGGGGACCAAAGATTGCCACGAATACTGATTCATCACAAATTCAACTATTAAGAACTGGTATTCATTATTTCAACAATCATGTTATCCGAACATATGTACATACAATAAGCAAAGAAACAATACAAAAATACAGACATTTATATAGAAACCTTTAAAATTTTGTTTGATTGTATTAATGATCAACCATATAGAAAAGTACCGTCTATAACAATCAAATGCACACTGCAATAAAGAAAGATCTTTTTTCGTGTACATCTATAAGTATATTTAATAAAGTCCTGGTAGTACGAAATAGTCAACAACTTTGATGTCTTATGGTTTGGCGTTTGTAGTGGCAGTGCCGCTTGGAGTGTCAGTTATTTTTCCTTTTTTGCCACAAGATAGCATATTCTGGAAATTCTTCGCAAATCTAGCGCTGTTGTAGGCGTATAGAAAGGGGTTCAGGGACGCTTTTGACCATAGCAACCAGTTGAAGGCCTCGTAAACATTCTCGTCGACACAGGAATCACAAAACGAGATAATTATAGTTGTGACAGTGTACGGCGCCCACGTTATGCCAAATACGACTACAAGCATAGCCAAAAAACGTGCCGCTTTCCGGTTTTTGGCGTCGACTGCGGTGGTAACAGAAGGAAGTGCGTCTTTTGCGGCCGGTGATATTTTAGACCTTTTTCTGATCTTACAATAGATCAGAAAGTTGAGAATACCTATCGCAATAAAGGGTATTGCAAACTCCACTACCGCCGTGGACGCCGTAAAGGCAAGGTCGTTGGCAAACTGGACGTCGCAGTCGCCTTGTTCCACGGTGTCTTCGCCGGTCCACAAGTCCCAACCGATGATTGCTGGCGAGTACAAGGAAACGGCCACTATCCACGTTAACGCCAACTTCAAGACGGCAACCTTCGGTGTTTCTTTGTGACTGTAATGTGGACCATACCTAAGAAGCAGCAACCGATCAAGACTTATGACAATAATCGTCAAGATGGACTCCAAGCATAGGGCAAAATCTATAACCATGTACGTCTTGCAGAAATGGTAACCAAACGGCCAACTGTGGCTTTTAAGGGTGTAGACGGCGTAAAATGGCATGCTGACCAGACCAAGCAAGAGGTCGGTGACGGCCAGATTTATGAGATACATGTTATAAACATTTCTTAGTCCCCTGTCTCGAATGAATGCCGCAATCGTCATTAGGTTGCCAAACACGGCGAAGAAAATCAGACAAACGATGACGATCCCGCAAGGAATGGTCACAGAGAGGGGGAACTCTTCATCCTCATTCTCCTCGATTTCATTAGTCAAGGTCAGGTTGCTCATGTTGGTCTAAAAATAGGATGTATATATATTGAACATTTACGGTATACACGAATTTCACAAGCACCTGACGTAATATAATATATATATATATATATATAACGTCGGGTGTCTGTGATGTATTTTAATATTCAAGTCATCATGCTGTGTTTTGTTTCTTTTATATATATATATATATATATATATATATATATATATATATATATATATATATATATATATATATATATATTTAAAACTATTTATTCCAAATTTACAATCAACATGGCAATTATTTCAAATATATGGGCGAAATCCTGATTGTGTTTCATGAAAAAAGAAAAGAAAGAGGAGAAAAACTATAAAGCTATTTAAAAATAAAGTCACGCAAATAGACCGAGTCATTGTTTGATGAAAAAAGAGAAAGAAATGTCTTTGGCATTGGGCATCATTCAACACTGAGTTTTGATCGGCCATTTTGACCAAAAAAAATGGGAAAAATTGCTTCGAACTGAATTCGTCTGATTTATTCCGAAAATATCATCTTTTTTATTTAGATTTCTTCCTGTATGGTACATGTAATTCTTACGATGTTGATTATTTGAAAACTGACTCTTAAATCAAAAAGGATGGATAAGAGAAACGTCATGAAACCATGGTAACCTATCGATATTTGTGAAGACAAATTCCTAACATTTGTGACTAGCAAAGTGTACTTACATTAACCTTTATATTTTAAAAGATTTATTCGCCGGTTTGAAGTATTCTTGTGGCGTATATTATACAGTGTAGTTATTGGGCTCAAGAAATCATTAACACTTCCCTTTCTTTGCAATTTAGTTGGAAAGCAGGTGTTTTATCTACTTGAATATGAAGAGAACAGATCTGCTCATTCACCACAATCATGTGATAAAGCTTTTCCGTTCAATTGAACTCGGACAATGGCTATTTCTTTCTTTTTCTTTTCTTCTGTTTTGCTCGCCATGGTCTATGATGGTCTATGATCATGAAAAATTTTAGACTTATGTCAAAATTTCAATCATTCATCAAATACTTATTAGTCAAAATTTAAGATTCTACATACGGGGATTTAGAAGGGGTCTAGGGGGTCCGGACCCCCCCCCCCTCTTGAAATTCAAATTTCTAGAATTTACATTGTAAAATTACCTAATTATAAAATATGTCTTGGACCCCCTGGCAAACTTAAATATCCCTCGCACCCCCCCCCCCCCCCCTTTCCAGGTAAAAATTTCTGGATCCGCGTAATTTTCTTAATGTGTAAAATGCATATAACAAGACGAGGAAGTAATTCTAAATTGAATTTTGTAGGTATGGCATAATAAATATGTGGTGTGATGAGCACATTTTGACCTAAGTTTAAGATTGCTTCGTGATTCTGGGTCTTGTTGATAAAAAAAGTCTGGGGATCAAAAGGGGCCCAAATTCCAAGGGAAGGGTGTTTAACTCGACACACAGGTATACCATCCAGATGAAGTAAAATGAAGGCTGTACTTTGAGGGTGTGAGACAAATGAACCGTGCTTTGTTACAAGAAAACAATCTAAAAAGAGAGAGGTACAAAAATTAATACATTTAGAACTCATGGACCTCTTACTAGTATTTCATTTTTTCCCCTAACCTAATCTTTCTAGTCTCTTGTTACATCATAGGTATTTGCTTGGCTGAAAATGTGGACTATTTCTTTTTTCTTTTGTTTGAATGACAATCCCAGCAACAACCCCGCCCTCGAAATTATTTCTGGATCCGCACTTAAATGGACCTAGACACGATATTTTATTATAACATGATTTACTTGTGCATTTAAATGATTGACCAAAAAATGACTGTTAGAAAATAAGAGAGATACAAAGGTAAGAAATCACTGTTATGTAAACAAAGTTCAAGTCTTATATTTAATTTGTTTACAAATAATGTAAAGTATGAAATAACCATGTTTCTGACAAAATAACTCGTGGCAAAAAAAAAAAAAAGATGAACTGATTTCACGTGTTCATAAATTATATCATCAACAGAAGAAAGCAGCATTTGCAATTGATTGAGATTTATACCAATAAAACACATACTAGTATGTAAACAATTATATCATCAACAGAAGAAAGCAGCATTTGCAATTGATTGAGATTTATACCAATAAAACACATATTAGTATGTAAACAATAACAAGGCTCGAGCTTTGTTTACAAAACATAGAATTTCAAACTCTGTACGTGGCTTATAACTCAATATTTTACTCTCAAATTTTGACGAAGCATTAAAAATACCAATATTAACCATTCTAAATATTCAAAATGGTAAAAATTTAATTTATCATTTTGAGCTTAAATCCTGTCGAGGTTCCTTTAAGATATATTTTTGCTAATCTTCAAAATTAGCAATTTTCTGAAATTCTAAATTTGGGCAGCGTTATAATGATCTATTACTTTTTCCACAAAAAATTAATAGAAATAATGAAAGCAAAAAATTAAATTATGAATGTATGATAAGATATTTTTCCTTTTGAATATATTTGTTAATCTTCAAAAATCGCAATTTTCTAAAATTCAAAATTTGAGCAGCGTCATAATGATCAATTACTTTTCATAAAAATTCATAGCTGTAATTAAAGCAAAAAAGGAATGCATGATAATAAATTATTCTTCCTTTTGAATATTTTTGTTAATCTTTAAAAATCGCAATTATAAGGTATTTTCCTTTTGAATATCCTAGTATCAAACTCACAATGACTAGCAATTGCATCCAAAATGCAAAATTTCAATAATACCGGTCAAATTGTAATAACAAATGAAGATGGTCAGTGGACAGCTTAACGCAATATTGTGATATTAAAATAAGAATTTTAGAATAATTGAAAAAAAAAATTGTTATATTTAAGGAAAAATGGTTCAGGCATGTAAAAGCATTTATACGAAAATAGGCCACCACTCTGTTTGAAAATGGTTGAATTATTAAATACGAATTATAATAATTGCTTTTAATTGATTTGATTTCTTAATTCCTTATAATAAAAAAAACTAAGACCATTCCGAAATATATATGAAAATAAATCACCTCTATCCTTACCTGTATCAAGCTACCGTCAATATGAGTTATGTCTTATCTTGGATTTATCAAAAACGCCTTTTATAGTTAATCAATGCGCGAGCATATCATGTACCTATAGCACCATTGTTGCAAAAATAGAACATAAAAATAATAACAATACTAGATACGATCTCGTTACGAGTAACGAGTAGGTCTTCCGTTCAATTTTTAAAACGATGCGATTAAAATATTAATGAAATTTCAGAATACCCCCTCAACCCCTTCCTTGCAGATTATGTATATGATGTCAATATCCTTAACAATGCTTAACAAAATGTTTTGCTTTTTTACATACAGCACATTGAAGATTTAAGATTTTAGTTCCTTCAAATCCCTAATTATGTCATCAATGGTTGTGGCAATGAGTTTTACAAACTGATATTGTTACGATCAACAACTTTGCATTGATAATGCATTACAAAATGTTGATCGTTTTTAAGTTATGTGTAAAAACTTTTACGAGTGCCTTGGCCCCTAATTTAAGGGGCCAGCCCCTTTTTCTTGTGTTCATTCAAAAGGTCTCACAAATACTCACATTTTTTGTTCTTACACCTATCTTAAATTGTTGTTCATTTTTGAGATGCAAACGATTGAATATTTAAGGGGCCAGCCCTCTAGATCCTTAATGGGGACAGACATTGGTGTTTTGATTAGTGGAATTGAATAGTATCATCAATACAGACATTTTCTCTTTAACAATGCTTAACAAAATATGTCTCCTTCTCTAGATATATTGTGTCAAAGTTTAAGTACTTTGGCCCCTTAAAATCCCTAATTACGTAATACATGGGGGTGTCAATAATTTTTTCTGATAGATATTGTTACGATCAACAACTCTCCTTCTATAATGCATTACAAAATCTTTATCGTTTTTAAGTTATGTGTAACAGACTTTGCGAGTGTCTTGGCCCCTAATTAAAGGGGCCAGCCCCTTTTTCTTGATTTTGTTGAAAAGGTCTTAAGAATACTAACATATTTTGTTCTTGTACTTATCAGGAATTGTTGTTCATTTTTGAGATACAAATGATTGAATATTTTAAGGGCCAGCCCTCTAGATCCTTAATGGGGACAGACATTGGTGTTCGATTACAATCATTAATGCAAACATTTTCTCTTCTACAATGCCTAACAAAAGATGTCTTCTTCTCTGGATATATTGCGTCAAAGTTTAAGTACTTTGGTCCCTAAAAATCCCTAATTACATAATAAATGGACGTGGCAATGATTTTTTCTGATATATATTGTTACGATCAACAACTTTGCTTATATAATGCATTACAAAATCTTGATCGTTTTTAAGTTATTTGTAATACTGTTTACGAGTCTATTGGCCCCTAATTTAAGGGGCCAGCCCCTTTTTCTTGATTTTATACGAAAGGTGATATGAATACTTACATTTTTTGTTCTTACACCTATCTAAAATTGTTGTTCATTTTTGAGATACAATTGATTGAAAATTTTAGGGGCCAGCCCCCTAGATCCTTAATGGGGACAGACATTGGTGTTTTGATAAGTGGAATCGATTAGAATCATCAATGCAAGCATTTTCTCTTCTACAGTGCCTAAGAAAATATGTTTCCTTCTCTTGATATATTGCATCAAAGTTTAAGTACTTTGGCCCCTAAAAATCCCTAATTACGTAATAAATGGGCGTGGCAATGATTTTTCCTGTTAGATATTGTTACGATCAACAACTTTGCTTCTATAATGCATTACAAAATATTTATCGTTTTTAAGTTATTTGTAATAGACTTTACGAGTCTCTTGGCCCCTAATTTAAGGGGCCAGCCCCTTTTTCTTGATTTTGTTGGAAAGAACTTTTAATTCTCTACTACATTTGTTCTATATGTCTTAACAAAATATCAACTAATAAAAAGATACAGATCAAAACGTATGAAAATTTTGAATGAAAATTAGTACCCAATTTTCGTGCCTAGGCGAGCGCCAAGAAATGGCGCCACTGGCGTAAAACAAATACATGCTGCACAACTTCAAACTATAGTCTACCTATCCTAAAAATTTCATAGTGATATCTCTGATAGTTTCTGAGTTTATAGGTGCACAAAATGAGTCGTCAAAAAATACAAAATGGCCGATAAATCGGTACCGGAAGTGACGACAAAAAAAATGAAAAATATGTATGAAGTTTAGATTACGTCCAATCATCTGTGAAAAAATGAGCGAGATCGGTTGAACAGTTTTCGAGAAATCGCGTGCACAAAATTTGGAAAAAAAAATTAATAATAACTAGATACGATCTCGTTACGAGTAACGAGTAGGTCTTCCGTTCAATTTGTTTAAGTATACGGTTAAAATATTAATGAAATTTCAGAATTCCCCTTCAAACCCTTCCTTTCAGATAATATATACGATTGTCAATATCCTATACAATGCTTAACAAAGTGTTTTGCTTTTTCACATACAGCACATTAAAGATTTAAGATTTTAGCTCCTTAAAATCCCTAATCATGTCATCAATAAGTGTGGCAATGAGTTTTACAAACTGTTATTGCTACGATCAACAATTTTGCATCTTTAATGGATTACAAAATCTTGATGGTTTTAAATTATGTGTAAAAGACTTTACGAGTGTCCCGGCCCCTAATTTAAGGGGTCAGCCCCTTTTTCTTGAGTTCATTTAAAAGGTCTCACGAATACTTACATTTTTTGTTTTTACACTTATCTTAAATTGTTTTTCATTTTTGAGATACAAATGATTGAATATTTAAGGGGCCAGCCCTCTAGATCCTTTATGGGGACAAATATTAGTGTTTTGATTAGTGGAATCGATTAGAATCATCAATGCAAGCATTTTCTCTTCTACTATACCTAACAAAATATTTTTTCTTCTCTAGATATATTGCGTCAAAGTTTAAGTACTTTGGCCCCTAAAAATCCCTAATTACGTAATAAATGGGCGTGGCAATGATTTGTTCTGTTAGATATTGTTACGATCAACAACTTTGCTTCTATAATGCATTACAAAATCTTTATCGTTTTTAAGTTATTTGTAATACAGTTTGCGATTCTTTTGGCCCTTATTTAAGGGGCCAGCCCCTTTTTCTTGATTTTATACGAGAGGTCTTATGAATACTTACATTTTTCGTTCTTACACCTATCTAAAATTGTTGTTCATTTTTGAGATACAAATGATTGAATATTTTAGGGGCCAGCCCTCTAGATCCTTTATGGGGACAGACATTGGTGTTTTGATTAGTGGAATCGATTAGAATCATTAATGCAAACATTTTCTCTTCTACAATGCCTAACAAAATATGTCTCCGTCTCTAGATATATTGCGTCAAAGTTTAAGTACTTTGGCCCCTAAAAATCCCTAATTACGTAATAAATGGGCTTGGCAATATTTTTCCTGATAGATATTGTTACGATCAACAACTTTGCTTCTATAATGCATTACAAAATCTTTATCGTTTTTAAGTTATGTGTAAGAGACTTTACGAGTGTCTTGGCCCCTAAATTAAGGGGCCAGCCCCTTTTTTCTTGATTTTGTTGGAAAGAACTTTTTATTCCCTACCACTTTTGTTATATATGTTTTAACAAAATATCAACTGATAAAAAGATACAGACCAAAACGTACAATTATTTTGATTCAAAATTCGTATCCATTTTTCGTGCCTAGGCGAGCTCGAAGAAATGGCGCCACTGGCATAAAACAACATAGAGGTGCACAACTTCAAGCTATGGTCTACCTATCCTGAAAATTTCATAGTTATATCTCTAATAGTTTCTTAGTTTTTGTGTGCACAAAATAGGTCGTCAAAAATGAACAAAATCGGTCGTAAATCGGTACCGGAAGTGACGACAACAAAAATTTCAAAAAAATATAAAATTCAGATCACATGTCATCATCTGTGAAAAAATTGTGGAAATCGGTCGAATAGTTTTTGAGAAATCGCCTGCACAAAATTTGGAAAAAATAATAATAACTAGATACGATCTCGTTACGAGTAACGAGTAGGTCTTCCGTTCAATTTCTTAAACGACACATTTACAAAATTAATGAAATTTCAGAATTCCCCCTCAACCCCTTCCTTTCAGATAATGTATACGATTGTCAATATCCTTTACAATGCTTAACAAAGTGTTTTGCTTTTTCACATTCAGCACATTTAAGATTTAAGATTTTAGTTCCTTATTATCCCTAATTATGTCATCAATGGGTGTGGCAATGAGTTTTACAAACTTATACAAACGATCAACAACTTTGCATCTATAATGCATTACAAAATCTTGATCGTTTTTAAGTTATGTGTAAAAGACTTTAAGAGTGTCTTGGCCCCTAATTTAAGGGGCCAGCCCCTTTTTGTTAATTTCATATGAAAGGTCTCAATAATACTAACATTTTTTGTTCTTACACCCATCTCAAATTGTTGTTCATTTTTGAGATACAAATGATTGAATATTTTAGGGGCCAGCCCTGTAGATCCTTAATGGGGACAGCCATTTGTGTTTTGATTAGTGGAATCGATTTAAATTATCAATACAAGCATTTTCTCTTCTAAAATGCTTAACAAAATATGTCTCGTTCTCTAGATATATTGTGTCAAAGTTTGAGAACTTTGGCCCCTAAAAATCCCTAATTACGTCATAAATGGGCGTGGCAATGATTTTTTCTGATAGATATTGTTACGATCAACAACTTTGCTTCTATAATGCATTACAAAATCTTTATCGTTTTTAAGTTATTTGTAATAGAGTTTACGAGTCTATTGGCCCCTAATTAAAGGGGCCAGCCCCTTTTTCTTGATTTTGTTGGAAAGAACTTTTGGTACTCTATCACTTTTGTTATATATGTCTTAACAAAATATCAACTGATAAAAAGATATAGATCAAAATGTGTGAAAATTTTGATTTGAAATTCGTACCCAATTTTCGAGCCCTAGCGAGCTCCAAGAAATGGCGCCACTTGCGTAAAACGAAAACAATAGGCACAACTTCAAACTATGGACTACCTATCCTGAAAGTTTCATATTCATATCTCTGATAGTTTCTGAGATCAACTCTGCACAAAAAAGGTCGTAAAAATGTGCAAAATGGCCGATAAATCGGTACCGGAAGTGACGACAGGAAAAATATTAAAAATGTATGAAGTTTATCTCAAGTCTCATCTTCTGTGAAAAAATGGTTGAAATCGGTCGAATAGTTTTCGAGAAATCGCGTGCACAAAATTTGTGGAAAAAAATAATAATAATAAGAAATCGTACGAAAACAAAAAGGTCTTCCGTTGGAAACGGAAGACCTTAATAATAAGAAACAGTACGAAAACAAAAAGGTCTTCCGCTGGAAACGGAAGACCTTAATAACTAGACGCTCGTTGCGAGCAACAAGAGGTCTTCCGTTTAAATACACCTAACGCTATTTGGATAATTGTTCTTTTCTATCATTTCTAAACAATTCTTCAAATTTCATTTAACCCTCTCTAAGGATTTCAAAAGACATATAATTATGCGAATTTCGAACTCACATGTTGATTTTTTTTTATTAAAATACTTAAGACCGCGGATGATTGGAAATATACAGCTTACGTCATTTTAACTTGTTACCGTCATAACATTTGATATGGACGGGAACAAATTGACGCGGACGTCTGAGAAAACATTGGATTCAAACTGAAAAAAAAAGCCGGTATTATTTTGATTTATGATAAAACTAGATGATATCCCGCGCAAGCGCGGGGATTAGCAATAATTCACATATTATATTATATTTACATATTATATTATAATACAATGCTTAATATGTTGAACCAGGTTTTTTTGTTCATTTTTCTATGCTTTGTGTCCGAAATTTTTCTTAATTCCTTTTCTTAAAATATTCTATAAAATTGAAATAAAAAAGCAACTGCGTGGCTGAAAATTTAGAGGAGAGGACAGGAATGAAAATCTAAGCTGAAATGGAGTATATACACATGAACATGTACATGGCCTTAATTCTTTTTGTTGCAGCTGACTGGAAAAAAATAGACTATTATCTTATTTCAAACCAGGGTGTGGGTGTATAGTGCGTGGTATCTCTTTTTAGAACTTTGTTCTTTATGTCAAATTTTACTTATTATTGCCCAAAATAAGAAATTTAGATAAAACACTGTCAACAAATTAATCTATAAGGTTTACTACCAATCTGTCGTGGTATAAAAAATATACAGTGGGGCTTCAGATATCCGGATGCCAGATATCCAGACGCTTCGGTTTACGGACTATTTTATTTGGGAACATATTTTGTATACGATATTTTGTCTCATATATCCGGAATTTCGCGTTCCAGATCCGGACGGTCTGTTTTTACCACAAAATACTGTTTAACTATAAATTTTGCTTCATTTAACCGGACGGTAAAATTTAATGATACTCCGATTAATACAATAGAAAGATTAAGTCTATCAATTGAGTTTCACACTTTTTCACCTGCTAGCCCCCATGAGTAGCTTGTATAAACACTCTGACTTCTCAAATAACTTTCAAATACTACTGACATTGCTGGTTAGACAGGATTAGTCGTGCCTCACTGCACTTGGCTTGGGTATCTTGACACTGTGCACCTGTCAAGTGCAATCACTTTTTAAAACACCCCTCTATTTAAAAGGAAGAATGTGCTTAATAAATCTAGGAAGTTTTTCATAGCTTTGTGGTATTTATATTCAAAAAATTTATTTTAAACGAAGTGCTTTTTTAGATAAAGTCAAAACCGGAAGAATAGGAAGAAAACAAAAAGGAAAGCATTTCAACTGATCGGAAGTGCATTGCTTAAACATTGACGTGTCTAGATATAGATTGTTAAAAACAGAACGTAAATAGGCACATTTCATCTTATAATAATTACTTATCAGGTAAAATTCAATTATAGCTTACGGACATCAACTCACACATGTTGAAATGCCAACGGTGTGAGCAGTTACTCGGGTGCAGGCATTTCGAAGTTTATTGGCAAAATGCCTTAATTTATAAGTATAGATTTAAACGGAAAACATTTAAATCTATCATTTTAAAGATAAAATCGTTACACAAAACACAATTAAGAAAGAAAAACATTCGACACTCGGAAACTGAACCCGGGTCGCCTGGGTGCAAGTCCACCACTCTAACGAATGAGTTATGCGAACTCTCGCTTCAGGACTTTGGAGCCCAAATTCTCGAGAATGCGTGGATCGATTTTAAAACAAATTTCATATTCAGAAGTTATGAAAGCGTCTTCATCGAATAATAACAAAAAAAAAATTCAAAACAAATAAGTTAAAAAATTTATGGTTTTTTTTGTTTACTTCCGGTGACGACCGGAAGTGACGGCGGACGTTCGGATATGCGAGAGACACTGCGGCTAGAGACTCTATACCATCCCTGAAAATTTGAAAGTTCTATCTTAAATACTTTTGGATAAAAATCGTGAACAAGCAAAAACATAAAATCTTTAATATCTCGGGACCGGAAGTAACGACCAAAAAATTGATCGATAAATTTTTTACAAATTTTGTGCTGAATAAGATCTGAAAGTTTCATTAAAATCGGCTGAAGCGTTTTTGAGAAAACGTTAAAGAAAAAAAAAATAATAATAATAGGGGAAAAGAAACAAAGCAATAACAATAAGGTCTTCCGTTGGAAACGGAAGACCTTAATAATAAGAAACAGTACGAAAACAATAAGGTCTTCCGTTGGAAACGGAAGACCTTAATTAATGTCGTATTTTTCGATCCGAGTTAAAAAAAATAAAGATAATGCAATAAAGACAGGCGCATTACATTTTTGTTCATATGAAATATGCTAGAAAAATGAAATATGAAGTTGCAAATAGATCGGAGATAGTGTAAAATATAATTGATTTTGTTCAAAAATATGTGATTTGATAATATGTTATTGTTTGCTGGTGTGAACAAAAGGAATAGACATGCACAAGTTCTTAAAATCTAGAACGCTCTTTTCTATATAATTTGTGATTTAATGTTGTTGATTCAGTAATTCAAATCTTTCATTAAATCCGGACGATTTGGTCGGGAATAAAGGCGTTCGGATTAACAAGGTTTCGATGCATAGTTTTATTAATCTTCTAATTATTAATTTTCCCCATGTATCAAATTGTCAATACTTTGTTTCAATAAAGATCACTAATCAACGAAAGGAGAGCTGTACGGTTGTGGCCATTTTCAAACTATTATAATATTAAATCTTCCTATTAAAAAGAAAAGCTCTATATAAAGATATAGCTAAATATACAAATTACAAAGCTTAAATGTGTGGATTTCTTTCCTTTACTAAATGATAGTTTATAGCTTAATTAATCACCTAATTGTCTATACGGACTTTTCCGGGTTTTTTTCCCCCATTACGACAAAGAGCACACGGCGGGTGTGACCGGTCAGCAGAGGATGCTCAGTCCTTCTAGGCACCTGATTTTTAGAGGTCCGTGTTGCTCTGCTTTGAATTTGTATTTCGTTTTATGGATTTTTGAGATGGTTGACAGTTTGTTATTGTCATTTTTCATCCAATAATCTAATGAAGATCTGATGGTTAATTTGTTGACCATCTAGCCTCCTTAAAGAGGCGTGGTCACGATTTTGGTCAAATTCTATTTTTCTGTTTTTATTATTTACAATGCTTTAGAAATGCATTTCTAATGATCTAATGAAATTTGAGAGTCAGTCTTAGAGTTATAAGCAAGATACAGGGCTCACAATTCTTTGTCATGTAAACAAGGCTCGTGCCCTTGTTTTTGTTTAATATACCAGTAAAAAATCTTTTTCAAGCTGATTGTTCTATCTTCTTATTCATATTAAGCATAAATAAACAATTCCTAACGTTTAACACATTCATTTTACGTCTAAACTGGAATTTTTACTTCAACATTCAAAATGTAAACAAAAGCTTTGTTTACATAGCAAAGAATTGTAAGCTGTGTAACTCGCTTATAACTCAACGAATGACACTGAAATTTTGGTTGCCTGTTAAATAGGCCTTATTAAAGCATTGTAAACATTTAAATCGGGAGAATATTTTTTGACCAAAATCGTGACCATGCCCCATCTTTAAAGGGGCATGGTCGTGATATTATTTTTCCAATTTTTATGTTAAGATAGCTTCATTAATTAAGGTATTTCTAATGGTCAAGCAAAATATGAGCGTCAGTCGTCAAGCTATAAGCGGATACAGAGCTCAGAACTTTTTGTTAATGATAAGATATTCTTTTATTCCTCCAAATTAATGGAGAGTATTATGAAATCAAATTACAAACTTTTGTACAGTTGGTAACAAACTTAGAACAGAACAGATTTGTATATTTACAATAAGAATGAACAGTTATATAACATGGCAATTGGCAAGTTATATATTGCGACATCAACCACAAAATACCCTTTGTTTTTGTACAGTGTATATGCAACAGTTAACATGACATTTAATTTTCCATTTTGTAATCGATATTTTTTCAAAGCTTGTTCCATTGATACACCCCATTAGTGATAAAAATTGCAACTCAGGATCCATATTATCAAATAAACATATTAATATACATATCTAATATTTTTAAAATGTTTTCAAGCATATTGTCTCTATCTTCAACAAAAGTTGAACAACTTAAAGGATATGCATATTATAGTGTTTTACAGATTTGTTACAAAATGGACATGTTTTTTTTAAAACTATTTTCATACTTGAAACTTGTACTAAAAAAAATTATAAATAACCTTTTAAGAGGATCCTCTCTAGCAATAATCCACAATTTATTAGGACTTAGCTTTGTATGAATCTTACTGTGAAAATACATATCAGTATTTACAGAAAGAGAGGCATGCCATTGTTTTTCTTCTTCTGTCCATATTGTTTTAGTAACTAATTTTGAATATTCCTTTCTGCTAAAAATTATACTACAATTGTTAACAAACAAATCAAGGAGCTCATATTTCTTAGCAGTTTGTAACAGAGTCTTAGTAGCAAAAAACTTTTCAGTAACATGAACATCAGATAAAAATCTATAAACCTGGTTGTGTCAGGAGGTTTGATCTGATCTATGGAGTCTATACCTAAAAACAGTAGCCGGCATTTATCAATATAACCTTGAATAGTCCAAAGTCCAATACTTGAAATGCTTGAAAGAGACGGAGAAAACTCTGAAAATCCTTGAATTATTCTGGAGAAATATCTTTGAGTAATCTCCAGCATTTGGATGTCTGAGATTAAAATGTCAGTGACGGCCATATTTCACAAGAGTAGAATGCAGAGGATAACACCACTCGTTTCCATATTTTTGAAGACACAACTGGATGGATTACTACGAAAGACGAATAGGGCCACATATAAAAATATTTTTATCTCCTAATTACGAGAAAAGATCTCGTTATTACGAGTTAATTATCTCGTTATTACGAGAAAAGATCTCGTAATTACGAGAAAAGATCTCGTTATTACGAGTTAATTATCTCGTTATTACGAAATAAAACTATTTTTATATGTGGCCCTATTCGTCTTTCGTAGTTTTCAGAGTTGTTAACACCAAGAAAGAAATTTGTATCTTGCAGTTTTACATACACGTTCTGTTAATTTGTCACACTTTTTGTTTTATTGTAGAAGGCAGCCAGCATATATAGTACTGTCAGATTGTGGAATATCACTTCCAAATAATTTTATACTATGAGAAATAGAGCATTTCTTGGTTTTGTTAAACACAATGAAAACACCTTTACTCGGGTTGTAATGAAGTCTCCAAGAAAATGCATATTTTTCTACATGACTGAGTAAACATTGTAAAGACTTTGGTGAGTTGCTCATTAGAACAGTATCATCTGCTAGTAATATGCTAGGTATATGCAAATTACCCAAATGAAGACCGCATGAGTACCTTCTTGACAAAGCTCAGATAACAAATTGGACTCTGAATTAATCTGATCAACTTATCAAAATTAATCATTATTTTGGTATATTTTTATTACAGGGTAAAAGATAATTCACAAGACCGCGGAACATTAACTGGCAAGATTGGAAATATACAGCTTACGTCAATTTCACCGGTTACAATCCAAATATTTGATAAGGGGGGGGGGGGGACAAATTGACGCGGACGTCTGAGAAAACGTTGGATTAAAAATTACCACTTCTGAGAGCAGAAAATTGTTAGTTTTAACAAAGAAGTTATGTATGTTTTGGGGAACATTATGTAAATTTAAAAATCTTATTTTATTTACTGCTACTATCTAGAGCTGGATGTCTCGTGTTAGTACTCGCGATCCGTGATTTAAACGAAGCTAAAAAGTATTGAATGTAGCAACTTGATGACGATCCGCGTATAATAAACATCAAACGTGTAAAATAAAGACACAAATTGACAAGCAACAATCACATATTGACACGATATGTTGTAAAATACGTACATATTTCAAGCTAGAAAGGGTTGCGATATACATGTATGTCAAATTATGTCTGATCTTTTTATATTAGTTGCGCAATGCATTTCCAGGGAATCTTCAAAAGGATGGCAAAATGAGTAGGGTGCCTGTAAAGTGCGAAACGAAATCGAAACGAAACGAAACGAAACCAATCGAAACGAAACGAAACCAATCGAAACCAAACCAAACCAAACGAAACGAAACGAAACGAAACCAATCGAAACGAAACCAAAAATCGAAACGAAACGAAACCAACGAAACGAAAAAAACCAACGAAACGGAATTAAACAAAATGTTTTGTTGATTTGTTTGGTATATTTAAGGAATAAGGAATCATTCTTTGAGTATTATGAGGCGATAATTTTGGTCGGGGCGTGATCAAATCGAATAAAGCCCAAAGAGTTTATGATAGATTTGATCACGCCCCGACCAAAATTATCACCTCATAATATTCAAAGAATGATTCCTTATTACTTATATTTACATAATTTTAAGCCACCGCACGACTGATTATTAAAAAATATAAATAGGCAAAGCCCGCTGGTGCCTCAATTTGGCGTCATTTGAAGTTATGGGTTATATTGTACAAAATCGATACGTATAGTATTTTCACAGGCAAGACACTGGAAAATGTAATATAATTATTTAGTGTAAAAACAAAATGCATTTGAAATATTGTAAAGTGTGTATATAGGCCTACAATAAGACAATATCCAATCACATTGGTTTTTCTTTAAAGAAGGCAATTACGTGGCGTTACTGATAAGTTGACTCACGGAATTTTAACACTGTGAAAGTTAGAAGAAATTGACTTTCTATAATCTGTAATTGATTAGTTTATCGGATCTTAAATTTGTAGCCTTTAGAACTTTCATACGATCATCATAACCAAAGATTTAGAACATATTAGATGGTGACCAGTTGCTAACAATACAATAAGAATTGTTTCAAGATATGTAGAATGAATTTGGACGCTGTATTTTAACAAAGAAGATGGGTGAATAAGGCGTGTAAACTGCCTATATGAGGATAGATTAGATACTAATAAATTAAAATATCAACAAATCTCATAATTTCTTTCTAAATTATTGAAAACAATGTATATTTACCAATACATCGATTTATAACCTTTAAATATATCAATTAATTGGAATAGGTTGATTTAAACTGGCGTATGCGTGACAAAACCTCCAAAATAGTGTCATTTTTATAACTTCAATGCCTTTTCTTTTATAGAGTGGGTCTGTGCTCCATATTTTTGTCATAGTCTATATAAGGTTTAAAGGAAATCAAACCGATTCCAATCAACGAAAACATGGAGAGATGACCCACTATACTTAAAAAATGTCATTTTGTATAGCAACAATTGAACGTTTTAGAAAAATATTACAAGTCCGTAAATTCGTGGTTGAAGTCGCATATTAGCATTTAACAGTAAAGATTTTTGTGACTGGAATGGCACAGGGGTTAGCGCATCAGACAGTATGTAACATTATAGAGCTAGGGTTTTTAGGTTGTGGGTTCGATACCATCAAAACTTAAGAATTTATTTTTTTTTTCTTATCGTTTGTTAAAATATTCAAAACTGAATATAGTTAGAAATTGTGCTTTTGTAAACTTGTATTATAACACTATCAAGTATATTTAGTTAAAAAAAATTAAATTTGAATTTGTATTTTACGACTAAACCAAATGGGCATTTGCGCTATCTTGTTCCCCCATCTTCTTTACTTTATTGAATAAAGCGCTATTATTCATGTATACTACCTCAACACAATCACCTCTTTCTCTCCCTCTTTTTCGCACACACACACGCACATTGTATTGCACATATTCGTTTCATTTTTATATTTCTTATGGATAGAAAAAAATTAAATGTCTTCGTAAGTTTCATCATTCTCTCTCTCTCTCTCTCTCTCTCTCTCTCTCTCTCTCTCTCTCTCTCTTATATACACACACACACACACACACACAAACACAAACACAAACACTCATTCGGTTCACATAGTCAATAAAATAACGAGTAAAATGATTTGATTTGCATAGTTTAAACACAGCGATGACAAAATAATTTGGTTTTCGAAAAAATTCAGTATCATCTCTCTATCTATATGTCTAAACACAGCGATGATGAAATGCTTTGGTGAAAAATGACAATAAGAAACCGTCAACCATCTTAAAAATCCATAAAACGAAATACGAATTCAAAGCGGAGCAACACGGACCTAAAAAAGGATAGAGGTAGGATCAGGTGCCTAGGAGGAGTAAGCATCCTCTGCTGGCCGGTCACACCCGCCGTTTGCTTTTTGTCGTAAACGGGAAAATAAAAACCGCAAAAGTCTGTAGACAATTAGGTGATTAATTATAGTCTAACAATTAGTATAAAAAACGTCAGTCAGCATGCGGCCCAGTGGAAGATTGTATTTGTTGACAAGGTCGTTGTATCGACCATAGAACTTACGAAAAGATGACTTCAAACGAGACTGTTGATAGTCCTTTTTTTATGAACTTGTTTGTCAGTAGCTTGCCTCGCCTTAGAAACTGTTCATATTTTGAATAAGAAAATATGGATTAGTAAAGATTACAATATTTATTCACATTATACCATTTAATACATAGTGTACAATATAATTACACTAATACTTCAGGATAGATAAAACTTATGTTTATTCCGTTGTTACTTAATCATAACCGATTTCGATATATCAACAATTCTCTAGCGCAGCATGTTCACCAAAAAGTCTGACTATCCCTTTAATGAAATAAATCAGAAGCATAAAAAATATTAGAATGTACATCAGTTATTTACATCATTCTATAATTTTTTGCAAATACCGGGTAAGCGGCTTAAGAATTCAGAACAACAATCTAAAGATAAAGGCCATTATGTTTATGGTTTAAAATTTTTTTAAATGAATATATTTTATCACTTTTATGTAGTCATTAATGATTTTCAGTTTTGTTTGGTTTTGTTTATTCCGTTTCGTTGGTTTCGTTTCGTTTCGATTTGGTTTCGTTTCGATTGGTTTCGTTTCGTTTCGATTTCGTTTCGCACTTTACAGGCGCCCAAATAAGTACTTGTAATATGAATAGGGACTTAGTTTCACCAGAGTCATGTTTTTACAGCAATGTAGCAGAAACTGAATTTTATCATACTTAATCCCGATTAACTTAATTGATGCTTTGACACCTTCCGGAATTTGAAAGAGGACGGTATTATGGGTACTATATAGTATGTCCTATCTTTTCAAATTAATGGTTTCTCAGATCCGCTCCGCTCTACATTTCGTTTATGTATGCGCAGCGGATCCAATCAGAAACCATTGACTTGGAAGACAGATATGTCAACTCTGCATGGTTAATTAACCTGGTTTTCCAAAAGAAAATGCCGGTTATTGAAATGGTGAAAATGGCGGGCGGGCGGTCGTGCGGCTGCCAAAAGGGTACCCTTATTGTACGGATAGCTCCTTCTACTGTTTTCATGTTAGGAAATTGTTGTTTTGCAGATTAATTGTACATATATCAGAGGTGTGCATATTACTTGAATTTTGATTTTTGATAAGTTAATATGGACAAAATACCAGCTGTTTAAGTTATAGTTATTGTTTGGCCAAATATTGCATATAGGGTACCCCTATTGTACGGATAACTCCTCCTACAGTTTTCATGTTAGGAAATTGTTGTTTTGCAGATCAATTGTACATATATCAGAGATGTGCATATTACTTGAACTATGATTTTTGAAAAGTTATGGAAAAAATACCAGCTGTTAAATTTGGTTATTTTTTGGGGGCAAAATATTGCATATAGGGTACCTCTTTTCTCTGGATAGGTAGTGTTTATTAATTCAGGGTTGACAAATGGAGAATGGATATGATTTACACAAAAGAAGACCCGGTTTGCTGTCACATTGACAGCTTTTCTCTTGTCTTGGAATGATCCGAAAATACGAGGCATCGAACGCTAAAATAATTTTTTCATGCTATTGAAAGACTCGAATCTCGAATCAGGAAAGTGACACACATTTCATATGTAGGTACATCGAATATACCGTACAATAACATAAAAATTTTATTATTAAAGAAAACGGGAAATTGTCTTTATCTACATAATACATGTAATATATATATATATATATATATATATATATATATATATATATATATATATATATATATATATATATATATATATATATATATATATATATATATATATATATATATATATATATTATATATATATATATATATATATATATATATATATATATATATATATATATATATATATATATATATATATATATATATATATATATATATATATATATAAAAGATTCCGTATGTGTTTCTAAGGTTAAGTGCCCGTAAGTAAATAGACTATATAAATGTCAAACGGCAATTTACGTAAATAACTTTTCTTTCTTTTTTGTTTGTTATTCTTCAATTCTTTTGTTGGGGTGTTCGGTTACAACTTGGAAACGAAAACACTTTTGTTTCATTTTTATCGCTTTGCTTCTCATCTGACACAAATTGATGACATTATGTTAAAAAATTATTGTATGCGATTTTTAAATTCTTCGGTAGTAGTATGTTGATATGTATTTTTAAATTAAACGATTAAATATCTCTCTCTCTCTCTCATGATTATGGCAAATCCGGATTCCGTCCATCCGTTTGATTTTCTTTTGTGTTTACTGTCTATGTATCATTTCCTGTATAATTTATCTTTAGGTAAAAAATTACCTTGTGACTTTATTTAGATGACCGACTAAAGAATACAGGTAAGACTAAGCACCCATTTTAAAACTGAATTTAAATTTATAGCTTTACATTTTAATCATGGGCAGGTAATGTATTTTATCAGAATCTGTCGGTTTGAATGGAAACGCCTTTCTCCTTCCGGGAGTAGCCAGGCAGTATAGGTTGCTATACATGCGCTTTTCCGCAATTAATCAATATTGTTTAAGTTGAAAATAATGCAAATCTTCTTAAACCTCACTATCCTGAATGAAAATATCCTTCTATGTTTTATACATATACTTTTTATATATTGACACACCCTTTTTCAAGTTTCACTATAATCAGCTGTAAATGTATTCTGACCATGACTACATGTATATCTACCATAATAAAATTATGATGTCATATTGAAATCCCATACACCAATAAATGCTAAGGAGCATTTCCAAGGCTAAAGAAAGTCTGGTTAGATATTATAAATTTGTCTAAATAAAAGGTTTTATTTGAGATATAAATAGATTAATTGTCTGAAATATTATAGAATAAAAAAATTAAGCTCTGACACGTCTTATTACAACAAAATCAAAACAATTCTTGAAATTTTCTCAGAGTTTGATACAAAGTCAAACTCCATGAATGTGAATTTGAACAAAATTTCAACTTTTTTTTAATCTCTAAATTATTTTCGGAATTTCACTCACCTGTGCTCAAAGATGTAGTGAGTTTTTCTATTAAAATTACTGGTGCATAAATGCATTTTAAAATATAATGCTCAAAATATCAAATGAATTCAACAACATTTCTGTTGATTTATGGTAATTTAAAAATGAATGTTGATAAAATGAATGCTCATGACTATATATTGATGAATTCACAGCATTAGTATTTTTAAAACAATAAAATACCGTAAATCTGGAAATTTTTACCGTAGATAAATTTTTAGCAAATTTGCGCGTGCTCTGCATTCGCAAAATTTTTTTTCCTAAAAATTAATCAACAATAAAAAAAAGTAAATAAAAATTTTGCCAAAGGTTGGTTTTAATCCTTACTATATGAACAGGTGTCCGTAAATAATAGTCATTTTAAAACCTGTTTATATAACAAGGTAATTACCCCCTAGCTATAACCAGCGTGTGGAGAAGGGCTTCACTCAAAATCGGTATATTTGATTGACTAGCAGTCTCATGTCTATCTTAAGTGTAAATGTATACTGATGACACTGCATGCATGCGTGATTTATTCATACATATGATACGTACCGGCGTTACGCAGAATATATAATAGCGTTATTAATTTTTTTACCCTATTCACAGTGTACCGACGGGACACCAAAATTCACGGATTATGAAACTTTGTACAGTATTTTGAATTTCTCGCTGAATGCCGCCATTTTTCTCTCATTTTCGCTTGCTCGACACCGGAAAACATCACCTGTGTTTGACACGTGACCCTCCGATACTTGTGTACTGTACTCAAACCGTCGCATGTGAAGGTGTGAACTGCTAATTGGGATTATTATCTCTCTATAAATACGTATCAAGATACCCCTTTAGGTAGTTTTGTTGTATTTGCTGCTGTTATTTTATATATCGGTAATTTGAACAAGATATAAATTGCAGACTCAACTCTCACGTGATACTTTATGAAGTTGGTAAACATATACGATTCATGAGAAAAATAGAGGCGGCGGTGATATATGATATCCGAAGGTTAGCTAACATTGTGCACGTCAATATGTGTGACATTTAATATTTGAATGCTTTTTATTTTTAGCGCCGATGACAATTCGCAAAAATTTAAAACGTAAAAATTAATCTATAGCTTTATGACTCGGATTCGCAAAAATTAATCGACGTAAAAATTTCCAGATTTACGGTATATATGCTTTCTTTGGTGCTTCATTTGAGCTATGAAGGTAGTTAGCGTTGCAGAAAGATACATAACTTGTGTTATTTATCTTTGAATCATTTAATCAATTATCCTTAAAAGCGAGTAAAAATACAGATACTGTATTATTATTATTGTCTGTTAAAATTTTTTCATAGAATGAACAGCCAATTTTCCATAAATGTGAAGTTTGCCATTGTAACTACAGTGTAATTGAAAGTCTGAGGTCAATCTGTACAAGTCCCTGGAGTTCATGCTCTTAAATCTTACTGTAGCTTTAGTTTTGATAAATCAAGAAAATATACGTGCAAATAAGTAGCAAATTTAAAGTATAAAGAACTAAAACATCTATGAATTGTAATAAAATTATATATTTTAGCTACTTGAATTGATTTAAAAGAATTGATTTCATAATCCAAGATAAAGAAAACAATTTCTATTGTCTGAATATTTTACGATTGTTAATTTAAGGCTGGACGTTGTGAAGCTTGTCTTTGGTATGGTCTGACTCATCGTTCTACCAATTACAAATGTATAATCAGTCATGCATTAATTCAGATTGCTCAGTAGACATAATTATAGGCTATATAACTAAATATATTTATTCCCGATATATGAACTCTAAAATCATGAGCCAATCAATTAAATGCAATAAGTAGGTTTTTTTCAGCGTTCATGAAACTAAAATACATGTAGTTAAAATGAGAAATTAATAAATAAAATATTTAACGTACAGTATACTGTATTGTAATATGACATTTTTTTTTAAACCAAGCAAAAATAGAGAATGATTTAATCAGATTGGGCTTTTATGGATCTTCTTTGCAGAAGAGTGTATATTGATTTGCTCTCTTCTCTGAAGATAGTAGAATAGCAGATGATCATCTTAGACAAGCAATGGTATTTCTGTTTGAACACTTTGGAAAAATGCTAGTACATTAAAATTTTAGCAAATAAGCTGTACAAAGATGCCTAGATGCATTTTTAATGAGAATACTATGCAAAATTTATTTTGAATACATACAATCTTGAAGTGATAATACAAGAAGAAAACTTTTCTATTTTGTAACATATTTTTATCTTATTAGAAATCTTACCTTTTGAGTGTGTGAAACAGTCTGCTCAATCAGATATTAAAATGTTTTAAAAGTGTATACAAGTTTGTATTGATCTGTTGATGATGCTGGATTTGAATTATGCATTGTGTCCATTTTAAATACAAAAAAATTATCATTAAAATTTCTCTTTGCCACAGATTGAAAAAAAATGGGCCATATTTTACTTCTTTCTTGTTTGTTTTAAAATGCTGCAAACAGCAGAAAAATCAAAGATATTTGTTGAGATTAATTTTTATTGATTTCTTAAATTATATGCCTCAACTCTTCTCATGCTAATTTTTACATACATACCCGTATATTCCCATCATACCCAATAACTATATGTATCATTTATCGATAATACAATTTAAATCACACCACAGTCATTGATTGAACTATAAATGCATAGGTGAACATTAGCTATGCAAACATAATATCAAAACTTATTACTGGCAATACTGCACATTAATTGATTTCCTATAATCTAAAACTAATTCATTGAAGTAGAGTTTTGGTCTACTAGGTGTATACACTTTGACATTTTTTATTTTTATTAAAACTTTATCATATTTGATGTGATCGTTTCCTGAAAGAAATATGGATGTCCCTATAAGACTTCTCTGTAAACAAGACTGTTTAGAATTGATTGGCACAAATATTTAATACATGTAACATTTTTATATTTTGTACAGTATCAGAATATCTGAATAATTCAGATATGTATTAAAGTGCTCATGCTTTATAAACTTCAGAAATATTAGTATATTATACACATAATTTATTTTATTTATGTGAATGACCAGTTGAGAATTAATGTTCAAGGGTTGTAATTTCTGCAATCAAATCTTTTTGTTCAATTCTTGAAGTGTGGTTTGTATACATATGCATAAATATTGGTGACCAGTTTGCTTACAATCTCAGAGATATTTATCACACTTGAAAAAATGTGTAATGCATGTATTTGCAGTTTACGGTAATTTCCTGTTCCCTTTTGGTCTAGTCACCCATGGGATGATAACTCAATTTCAAGTTGTTCAAAGAATATGTAATGTTACACACTTTACTTCCTTTTAATTGTGTTGTTTGTATAACAGACAGTTAAAAAAGGAAGTAAGTTAAAAATGATAGTGGGCTGTATTTTTATTATCATTTAACAAATACAACGGTATACAAATAAATTAAATATATTTTCACTAATGAATACATGTATTTGAAATAGATAAATGAGAAGGAAGTAAGGTAAAAATGTTCAGATGTTTTTAGATGTTCCATAAAAATAATTGTGCTTGTGGTCCTTATTACCAACTGTACCTAAAAAAATGTGGTGAGAACAGTATTAATTTCAATATTTGGTGCAGTTTGACAGTGCATTCAACTGAAGGATCTGTCTTAATAGACATATACACCTTTTTTATTTTAAAATTCTACGATATGGAAAACCGTATTGTTAAACATCAACTTTATATCCATCATTTGCATTTTCAGTGATATTTTATCATGGATAAAGACAGAAAAGGAAAAGACAGGAAGAGCACAAGTTTTGTAAGTCTGTTTAGAATACAATGGTGTAGTTCAAATTAACAAGTTATGAAAAGTTAAAAGGATTTCTTAGCAGCAGGCGTATATTGAAGGTTGGTGATTGTTAATTTATTTTAATATTCATTTGCAGTTTCATCGTCCAAAGAAGAAAGATGAAAAAGATAAGAAAGCCAGCACTCTGCCTGGGGTGTCTGAAGGAATTGCTGGAATGGCAATGGAAACTATGAATCAGTGGGAGGTCAATGAAATGTTTGAAAAAATGCTGGTATGTAGGAGCTTTTGGAGTTGAAATTTTGATTGGTAATGATCGAGCTTAGTTACATCAATATTACTGAAATGCTAGAGATTATGTAAACATTACAGAATCTCTGATAACTTTAAACTGTATGCAGTGTACATATGTCGGCATCTAAGTTTTATGGAAGTTTAATACAGAACTGCATGTGCATATATTTAAGTCTCCCAAACGAAGTTTGGAGACTTATTGTTTTTGTACGGTTCTTATTATTATTATTATTATTCTTCTTCTTCTTTTTCTTCTTTTTCTTTCTCGCTCTGAACTTGTCCGTCGCGTTTCTCAGAGATGGATGAACAGAATTCTACTAAACTCTAGGATATGATAGGCCTGCATATCTACCGGTAGTTGTGCACGCTGGTTTGATTTTTCTCATTTGGGGTTGGCCAACCACTTTCTTGGGGGGTCAAAAGGGTGTGGGGTCTAACATAGAACCCTATGGGAAAAATCGTAGACTCTATTGTAAATGGTTATAACTTGAAAACGGACAGAGATAATTGCAAAGGGTTTTCAGAATCACATATTGTCTATTATAGGCAATATATGGGGTTTATTAGATCTTACCCCTGGGGTCATCCCCACCCCCCGGGAATTAGAAATGACCAAATATCTTGAAAACGGTTAAGATCCCCACCCCTAAACCATATATATTCTTGTTCATTGTGTCAAGAGGGATCAAATGGTATGTAGGTCATTGGTTCCTGGGGTAGTCCTGACCCCCCTCGAACAGGAAGTGCCCAAATATCTTGAAAACGATTGAGATCCCCACCCCTAAACCATATATATTCATGATCCTTGTGTTAAGGGGCATCAAACGGTATGTAGGTCATGGGCCCCAGGGGTAGTCCTGACCCCCCTCAAAAAGGAAGTGCCCAAATATCTTGAAAACGGTTGAGATCCCCACCCCTAAACCATATATATTCTTGTTCCTTGTGTTAAGGGGCATCAAACGGTGTGTAGGTCATGGACCCTGGGGGTAGCCCTGACCCCCTCGAACAGGAAGTGCCTAAATATCTTGAAAACGGTTGAGATCCCCACCCCTAAACCATATATATTCTTGTTCCTTGTGTTAAGGGGCATCAAACAGTGTGTAGGTCATGGGCCTCAGGGGTAGTCCTGACCCCCTCGAACAGGAAGTGCCCAAATATCTTGAAAACGATTGAGATCCCCACCCCTAAACCATATATATTCTTGATCCTTGTGTTAAGGGACATCAAACGGTATGTAGGTCATGGGCCCCGGAGTAGTCCTGACCCCCCCTCGAACAGGAAGTGCCCAAATATCTTGAAAACGGTTGAGATCCCCACCCCTAAACCAGATATATTCTTGTTCCTTACATTATGTCGGTTCACCAGATATATAGTAAATGACCCCTTGGGAACCTCATTAAATTTCACAAATAGAAATATTCAACTATTAACTCTTTTTGTCTGTAAAGTTTGACCCATGTTGGTCATCCCTAACCCCAATGATGGCCTCGTTCGTTTGGGAGACTTTATAATCGCCCCGATTATAATTACATCTTGTGATTAGTATTGGTTTTGAAGATTTAACAAAAGATATCATTATAAAAATGAGCTTTGAAAATATTTCAGAATTGGAAAGCAAAGATCTGTTGATTTTTCTTGAGATATGTTTATTAAAAAACATGAAACTAAATTTACAATTTTTTTTCTCTCTAGGACAACCTGAATTTGACTGAGGAGAAGAAGAAACCCTTAAGGCAGAAAGGCATGGACGAGAAAAAGGCCATGTTGAGAATGCAGTTGAATGCTGACAAAGTACGGAACACTAGGGAAATGTAGTTTTATGTAATCCAGCTTGAATGCATTCTCTGGTAACGATTTATTGTATTTTTCTATACAGATTGAGGTGGGGTCAGATCATCCCGCAACATTTCTTGAAAAGTTGAAAAATCCTGAGTTACAGGGAGAAGAGAGACTAGAGATATTTAAGTCTTTGAAAGTCTTATTGACAAGTAAACCAGTCAGGTAAGAGCTGGTGTATCCTAGCTTCCCCCACCCCTATTATTCCCCCTACTTCATTACCATATTTTTAATTATACGGCTTGCTTTTTATTTTTAGCCTCTCCAGAAGCACAACCAACAACTGACAAGCAAAATTTTTTAAAAATAAAATAAAATAAAGAAGAGTCAGTAGGAAAAAAGTTGAGATAAAATTTTAACAAAACTTGATGTGATATTTATTGAAATCCCTTCTACTGTATTTATGGGGGTGGGGCTGGGTAATCTACACCCTCTAATAACTGTCCACATGTGCGTTAGTACTTCAACAAATGTATGACAACAAGGATAAGGGGTATATACCTGTAAAGTGCGAAATGAAGTTGAAATGTTCTTTTTTCTGCTGTCCAGTCATAAGAGAAATGACCTACCTTAAGCAACATTGGCAACAATTACAGAAGACTGTTTCTAACTTGCAATAATCTGAATACATGTAATTTAATATCTAAACAAATTTTATCATGCATTCATTTTTTTTTTTTTTTACAAGCTGGGTGAAAGAATTTGGTGAAGATGGTTTGAATATGCTGTTGAAGCATCTTGTTCACTGCTGCAACAGGTGAGATATGTTGTTGCTACCGTACATGTGTGTACCGTTACTCAAAAATGATTATAGTCATGCATATATTGTACAATAGATGTGTATGTTTAGCATTTGTTTTTTTCATGTGTATTTCATGTTGTGCATATGATATATCGTAGTATGATTGCATGATGTAAAAAAAAAACCCCTTATAATCCTTATTTTAAAATATTTTCGTAGATTGTGAAAAAGAAAAAAAACCCATCCATATATGTACTGTACACTAACTTTTATTCAGTGTTAGAATATTAATCACTGGGAACAGGCCCTAATATATGTATCATGTATTTATTTAAGGAATGAATTCAATATTTTTTTGTTTTATACAGTATAAAATGGTTTTGGTCAGTTTACGCTTTATAAATCACAAAGCGGTTTATAAAAAAGCGTAAACTGCTCCAAACCATTTTATATTGTATAAAACTAATGAATATTGAATTCATTGCTTATAATTTAATTTTTTGCTGTAAATTGTAGATAAAAACTGTCAATTGATTTTTAAAATGACATCATCATGTACAAAATTCAAATGTAACGTCTGTTGGATTGATAGGTTTTTGATGTTAGTCTTACTATGATTTAGGCAACATTCTTTATACGATATAAAACCTTTTTTTTAGCCAATCAGAAAGAGCTTAACAACCAGAATTAAATTATTAAAGTTTATCTGCAAAGGCTCAGTCTCAGCGAACCAGATTATCACTAGTATATCACAAAATAAATTCCTTGCTAATAAAAATTGGATTACGTACAGTATGCAGTTACGTAGATTTGAAGTCTGCATGCTTTTGACATGCAAAAAATAAAGTAGATCACCAGGTATGATCCAGCTTCATTAGAATCTGTTTTAATGAATGGCTAAAAGAACAAAGTAATGGCTGCTGAATAACGGATACAAGAAAAAAAGTGGTTTGAGTTTAGTTTGATAATATACCATGTAGCTTAATAAGCCAAATTATTATGTCTTTGAAACTGTTTGAATACAGAACAAAGGAAACCATGAGGTATATTTTGCATGTCATATCCCTTGACGTAATAAATGGCTTCATCAATTTTGTTGTCAGTCATTTGGGCTCTAGTAATCACCTTCATCATACGGCTCTTCCGAACGCTGAGGAATTTTCAAAATGCGGAGCAGTGTTAAGTTCACACGGAAAAGCTAAGGTCTTTAATAAAGGGATTGTTAAGCTTTCAAAGAAGAAGGTACAGTTTCCTACAATATTTGCCCTAAAATTCAAAAGTTGTTTAAATCTCATAAAAATACACAGATGCCATCTTGGACATGTGTGTATACAAAGTACCAAGTTATAAACTTTTATCTTGTTTCAAAAAATAATTATGACTTAAACATTTAGGCACATTTTTTAAGATTTTGTCAAATATGATGAAAAATGGCACATTTTCTCTTCTCTTACTTTTTTGAAGAGGAAAATGTGTCCGCAGCCGTCGCCCACAACGAAATTAATATATTTTATGTGATATCACATAATAAAGTTATTTTGTGAGTTTCATCGTGGGCGACAGCTGCGGACATATTTTTCTATTCAAAAAACTATTAAGGAACTGGTGTCTTCTGCTCATTTTTATGAAAATTACGGGAAAATGCACTGTTTGTGACGTCACAATTAACTTTGTGAACGTCTAATCAGGTAACTATTTATAGATTTTTAATTTATTGGTATTCTTGTGTAAATAAACGTTACATTTCAATTTCCTGTGATATTTTTAAAAATCACTCTAAAACAGGGCAAAATATGACTGAAACTGTACCTGGTTCTTTAAATGTTTTGCCCATCATTTCTATCAAACAGTTCTAATAAGTGGCAATTTGTACAAAATGCAACTTTTTTATTTTGAGATGAAACAACCTGTATGAAATCGGCATGTTTAATCATTTGTAGTGCCCAGATATCATTGAACAAATATATGTCTAAACATGCAATTTTTTCTATTGTAGCACATATAATAGATGCAGCAGTTTGCATGCTATAACTTCTATAAAAAAAAAAAAAAATTAAAAGATATAATAGACCATTGCATCGAAAAGACAAAGTTCAATAGACCTAGATATCTACGACCTAGGAACTAGGGTAGCTGCTACGATCTTTCAAGCAACCCTGTATTTGTAGCCTAAATTTTTAATGCTTAGCATCAAATTCAAGATGGCTACCTTAGTTACCACTTTGTTTGTAACAAACATGAAATTTATCTTAACTTGTGATATTTTTTGTTCATCCTATAAGTTATTGTGAATTTTAACATGTATATTTTCACTTGAAATCAACAATTTTTGTCGTTATAATAAGTCTTAAGTTGAATATTTCCAATGTTAAATCAGTGACCTAGCTAGCAGCTAAATTATTGGTCTGTTTTATAGACCTAGATATCTTGACCTAGCGATTAGGCTTGCTGCTACGATTTTGAACACAGCCTAGTTGAATTTACAAACTATGATGATATGATGGTTTTTTCAAGATTTGGTTTTCATGGTTTTAAACTTAAACTAATGCTTTTGTGCCATTTCTTTAACATTTTTATTGGTATATGTCTGTTTAATGATATGATTGTTGTATTTAACGACTGCGTTCTACAGGTCCATGCCCCATGTCCTGCAAAGCAAATACAATTTAATCTGTATTTGTACAATCCAATTTTTAACGACCCTGTACCCTTTAAATGCTAATAATTCATTACAAATTTAAGATAATGACTTGAAAATTGGATAGATTTGTTATTTTGATAGATTTGCATTTTTTAAAAATTGTGCTGAAATGACATTGAATGGTCACACTTGTTACTTAAATTTTTGTTTGCAAAAAACACCAACAGCAGAAAAAATTTCTTTCTTGATTTATTAGTATTTTGTACGTACCATTTGAAAAGATTTAGATATAAAGGAAATTTGAATTAAACATTTTATGAGCGAGTTTGAAGGAATATAAAAGACATTAGCTTTTCCGTGCCAACTTAACACTGCTCCGCGTTCTGCAGAGTCCTCCGTGTTCAGAAGAGCCGTTTGATGGGGGTGGTAATGAAGTAGAATATCTCTTAATGGAAATGATATTTGCAGCAGTTTCTGAATAAGAGAGAGAGAGAAAGAGAGAGGGACAGAGAGAGAGAGAGAGAGAGAGAGAGATTTATAAATACCATGGATTAAAGAAATTGATGAAGCTATTAAAATTTTCTCTCTCAGGAAATGGATTTTCAATGTAACTGTTATGTACCAATATTTATCGCAATATTTACCAATGAAAGTATAAAACTGCTGCATTATACAGATATATATTTCTTTTTGAGCATCATGTTCTTCTTCTCATTTACTCTGCATCATTCAAGGAAGTGTACAAGTACGGTATATTTTTTAAAATTGCATCTTGCATGCAGGAAGAAAGCAATAAGTGCCTATTTTTATACCTAGTATATATATATATATATATATATATATATATATATATATATATATATATATATATATATATATATATATATATATAACTTGACATTCATAATCTAGCTTGTCTGAATTTTTTTTTGTACTGGCCAAGTTTCATTACAACTGATTTGGTATCTAAATACTCGCACTCCCATTTCATATTTGGAGTTTAAAGTGGTTTTTATCAGGGAAAACCTTCAATTAAACCCAATCCTTTGCACAGAAAATGCAAATGGATTAAGATAAGATTGGAAAAGCTTGTATCAGGGTTTAAATAATGTAGTGAATGTGACATTCTCATTAAGTACATATTGCAATACCCTGTATTTTACTCCAAAGTAAAATAACACAAATACCTCAGGCACAATAATTTCTGAAGTTATGATTTTTATTTTGATACCAATGATATAAATGTACTTTATAAGGACAGTTATATAAATTTAAAGTACATTTTGTACAAAGTAAATGCACAGGTTTTCCTACATTTTCCCAATATATACTTGAAACTGTCAGCGTACATATAATTTTCGGTTCATTTAATTTATAGTTTCTAGGGAAAAAGAATTCGAGAAATAGAAAAATAAGATAGTGCTAAAATCCATAGCGACCATAGTGTAGAATTGATTTTTTAAAAACATTTCTAAACAGTAATGGTGATTTATGAGAGATGTGGCACATTATAAAGCCTAAAGATGCTATATCTCTTTGTGAATATCTTATTAAATAATATATGTTTAGGATAAGAGGCTGCAGGTTAATAAGCTAGCCTTTATATTCTACTTGCAGTTTCTTTTAATGTTGTTCTCGTGCAACTTTTATTTCTTCATAGTTTTGTTTTCTGAATATTTAGAAACTGTTATCGATATTGGTGGGGATTAGTAGTTGTCTTTGTAAACAGTTCTATCAAGACTTTCTTTGATAATTATTCATTGTCGACTGATATACCACAGTACTGTGTATAATGGTCAAACACATACTTAAGGAATAAGGAATCATTCTTTGAGTATTATGAGGTGATAATTTCGGTCGGGACGTGATCAATTAAATCAAATGAAGCCCGAAGGGCTTTATGATTCAAAGAATGTTTCCTTATTACTTATATTTATATAATTTCAAGCCAATGTGCAATTAAATATTTGAATATAAATACATGTAAGCAAACCTTTCTGGTGCCCCAATTATACTTCATTTGAAGTTATTAGACTGTATAGTACAAAATTAATACGTAGTGTTATCACAGGCAAAGACACTGAAAAATGTATATATATGTACATAAAGTATGAATTGCCCTCTCCTTCTATATATATACACTAGCTAATGTATAATTTCTGTCTTAAATTATTTTGAGTTTCATTTCTATTAGTGTGGATTCCTAATTAAACACGAGTTGTTATCAACATACATAAAATCGTGAGACGCTTCCCTGACAGCTACTAAAATATTTTTTATTTTAATTTTATTTTTTAGTTGTATACTCTAAGGAATCATATTAAAAAAATTTAATGTTCTAGCAATTTTATACATAATATCTAGTATTGCAGAATAAGTACTCGTGTAAATTAAGAAATCTACAGTATTTCATCTTGACTGACAAATTATTTATTTCTCAAAAACCAAAAAAAAAATATATCTAATGGAGGGTCAGTTTTGGGAAAGTTTTCTCTTAAACTAAGTATCAATTTTTTTTATTTAATGAAAAGCCTGGCATAAATAGAGCCAAAATGTGTCGCATATATATATTGGAGTATATAGTCACGGATGCTTAAATAAGAATATGCATGCAAAAAGAATACAACTGTAACTTTTGTTAACTTTAGGATGCTAAAATCACTTCAGGTAATTTTATTTTCTTATAAAATTCAATGGTTTATGGGTAACTAATTGTAATAATTATTAATTATAATAATTGTAATTGTAATAATTGTAATAATTGTAATAATAATAATTGTAATAATAATAATTGTAATAATAATTGTAATAATTAATTGTACATCGATCTTTAGATACCTCACAACTACCAATATTTTATAACTATTAGTCTCATAGAATGGACTGAATCGAATGAGGGATCTGAAAATTAAAAAAAAATTGTTTGCATGATTTATTTAATTTTCAAACTCAGCAAATTCTGCTAGTATTTTACAGAAATTTATTAATTTTTATATGTTATATTAATATTAATAATTAAAAAAATGTTTCATAGCCAGTACTTTACGTCTTTTAATAAAAGCTGCTGGCTTTGAATATACTGAACATATATATAGCATTTGATAACAAAATACTAGCTAATTTATGTCTTTCTGGTTTTTTTTTTTTTATGTAGGAAAGAAGAGAAGCAAAGTAGACTGGAATGTGTGAAGTGCATAAAAGCTTTCATGAACAACACTGTAAGTCTAGACATAGATGATTTAGCACACCTAGAATGTAAATAAGTTGTTCAATTCATCCATGTGGGTGTAAAAGTTTTTGTGAAATTACTCACTAAATCACAAAAATAATCATTTTTGAATTAATCTGTTTCTATAACTTCTTTGGCTTTTTTTTCACTTATAGACATGAAAAGTACTGGTAATATGATCATCGAGACAGTCAGCTCGTTTGATTTTCTAAATGTAACTTAAACATGTATGATAAATACCATGAATACAGGGAATGTGTAAGATTAAATTTAACTATTCACTGTATATCTTATCAAAATAAATGTATCTGACAATAGAAAATATATCCAACTGGAATAGCTTTCACACATAAATGTTTCTAGCAGGAGGTTTTTTAACCATAATATCTTTTGTAATTTAAGTAGAAAGTTAAAATGGAGTGAGTGGTACAATTTCAAAAATTTCCAACATGAAACACATCTCATATTTCAGAATTATAGACACTTTATCTCAGTATTTATATGAGTTTTATATTTACAAATATAATAAAAATTTCTGGACAGTTAAGGAAAATTAAACTTATGCCACCATGCCACTTAAGTACTGAGTGATCATGATTTATGTCGGTTGAAAATAAATAAATGCATGAGCAAATAATATGAGAAAAAAAAATGGCATAAATGAATCGAACACAGAAATGTCATTGTCAGATACCCACAGGTGATTGCGTCTTTTTCTTATCGCGATAAGTAAAAGACACAATCACCCGTGGGTATCTGATGATGCAAAAATGTATAATAGCAGGTGATATTTTATATTTAATTCTGTACAGATTGACAATATATGAAGGGAATGTCAAATTGAATTATTCAATGTTTTATATACTGTATACAGGTTTTTTTTCTCACCCTGTGTAATTTTTCGGCCTTCTACACTTGGAAAGAGTTTCGCTCCGTTTCGAATTCGCCCAGACATAGTTGTGTTTAAAGAGAGATAATGTGAGACATCAGATTCGCCCGGTCTTAAATTCGCCCGCTGACATTGAGGGTTGAAAGGGGAAAAAATAAAACGAGGCCGAATATTTCCCTGTATAGTGTATACAGTATTATTTATTTCATATTAGTACAGTTTGTACTTTTTTATTGTTTCACATTAAGTTGCATGATTTTAAAACAGGGATCAGCTGTGGGAGTTAAATGTAGCTATTTGCACTTGTATAAATTTTAATAAGTACTTTCTTTCAAATGTGGGTTGGGTCCTAAAAGTTAGTGGGAATTTGATGAACCCAAACATTGTTCCTCTACTGCTGGTACAACAAATGAAATATATTTTTTATGCAATATGATTTAATTTTTTAAAAAGAATATTCTATGAGGACACATGTACTAAAATATAACTCAGTACAATATTTTTAATGTGTAAAGAAATATATACTAGAATATATGAAATAAACTGTTTTAAAAGCAATTTAATTAAGGTCATATGTTTACAAGTCTCTTAATTAATGTAACCAAACAAAAGTGAAAAACATAAACTGATACATAAAATTCTTGTAAAAGAAATTTAAAAAAAACCCAACCCTTTTGATGTTAGTTTTCTGGTTTTAGGTAAGAAAGGACAAAAATCTGTTATAAATTTATTTTCATACCTTAATTGGCTTGGTCGAAAACGTCCTGTTGATGGAGTATAATTTCATCCGTTGGTTCAATTGCGGTATTAAAATAATCAAATTGGGTATCGTTATTATAGCTTGATAATTGCACTTTTTTTTTAAAGCATTGAATTTCAATATAAAGATGATTGAGGTCATATTGATTTCTCAGAAAAAATAAAGATAAAAATTAATTGACAGAGTAATGCGGGTTTACTTCCACTGAGAATGATGGAGTTTGGGTACTGTGTTAGGGTACACAGAGGAAATGTCTACACATGATTATCATGATTATAATGCCAGCAGGCGAGGCTACAATTTCTTGATTGACTCCTGTGTGCTCACACTGAAACAAAATATCACAGAGAGGTGTGGGGTTTCCCATGATTTTTCAGAAATAGATTTTATACCAATTAAGCCATGAAACTTTTTCTAGACTTGTATGGAGATTATAACAACAAAATTTAATACCATGATAAAGTAGTGAAGCAGACCTTTCCATAATTTAATTACATGTATCTTTAGAGAGTTTCAGCCCCAAAATCTTGATTTCTTTTGAGTGAGTGTTTTGATTTCTGTTTCTTCTTTGTATGTAGTTTGGCCTGACAAAGATGCTCGAGAGTGACGATGGGCTCTCTATTTTATCCCGGTGTCTAGACCCCACTGACCCAGACACCATGATGTTGTGTGTCAGTATTTTGGCTGCAGTCTGTATCTACAACCCACCATTTGGGTAGGAACTTTAGAAAACATCTGTAATTTCAGTGGTTTTCTAACAATGAGGCCAAGATTCTTTAGAGTATCTATGTCACCGGTATTGATTTGAAATAGTAACAATGTATGAATTATTAATGGGTTAAGTTGTAATGTAAAAAGCATAATGAATATTCATTTGGGATTCATTTTCATTAAACAAGGTCAATCAACCTTACTTTGAAAACACCTCTAGGTATTTTCTGCAAGTTACTTTTTTCCTGCGGTATTTGACCTATTTTGTCTGATATATTTATAAGTAATGAATGAGTGTCAAATCTTAGTACAGTAAAACTCGGTTATAGCAAAGTCCAAGGGACCAATGGATTTACTTCGTTATGTACGTTATTCGTTATATCCGTATAACGAATTCGTAATAATAACTATAGCGAATTCACTATACATGTTTTCCTTCACTAGACTACAATTTTTGCTAATTGAGGATTAGAATGAAAATACATTCTTTTGATACCTTTAATAATCGGGTTGTGAATTGAAGAATTCATGTGAAAATTAAATCATTCAAACTATCATGTTAAATGGTAGTAGAAACTTTTAAAACTGTAAAGAAATTTGTTATAAAAGTGTTAAGTTTCGTTATCATTCACCTATATCCTTAAATTCGTTATATCCTAATTCGTTATAACTGTAAAATTTTGCAAAGATTTATTAAGAATTTTACCAGGGACTCAAAAAAACTTTGCTATATCTGAGATTTCGCTATATCCGTGTTCGTACTTAACGAGTTTTACTGTAACCGGAAAAATCACTTTAGACTTGGCCTCCTTCAATTTCTTGATTCATGGTGAATACAGCAAAACTCGAATATAACTAACATGGATACAGGTAAATTTTATGGCTATATAAAGAATTCTTAATATTCATGTCCCGGCTAAGTTCTTATATAAACCTCTATTAAATTACCGTATATAACGAACACGGCAATAACAAATTTACAGCTATAATGAAGTAATTTTAAAACTTCCGTTGGCAAAATTTTATTATATTTTATAATTAGGTCACCTGAGTAAACTCAGGTGACCTATTGCTATCTGTTTTCGTCCGTCGTCGTGCGTCGTGCGTTAACAATTTACATTTTTAACTTCTTCTTAAAAACTACAAGGCCAATTGTTCCCATTTTTGGTGTGAAGCATCTCTATGGTAAGAGGAATGTAAATTGTGAAATTGGTGGCTCTACCACCCCCAGGGTGCCACAGGTGGGGCCAAATATGCAAAAAACAGCCAAATTTTCAAAAATCTTCTTCTCTACTCCCACACATGTGAGGAAAAAACTGATTGCATGGTTATGATGTCCATGAAGCCCTCTACCAAAATTGTGAAATTCATGGCCCCTGGGTCAGTGGTTCAGGCTCTAGGGTGGGGCCTATATGGTCATATAGTAAAAATGTATTAAATCTTAGAAAATCTTCTTCTCTACTCCCATAGATATTTGTTAAAAACCAAATGCATGGTTATGATGTCCATGAAGCCCTCTACCAAAATTGTGAAATTTATGGCCCCTGGGTCAGGGGTTCAGGCCCTAGGGTGGGGCCAATATGACCATATAGTAAAAATGTATTAAATCTTAGAAAATCTTCTTCTCTACTCCCATAGATATTTGTTAAAAACTAAATGCATGGATATGATGTCCATGAAGCCCTCTACCAAAATTGTGAAATTCATGGCCCCTGGGTCAGAGGTTCAGGCTCTAGGGTGGGGCCAATATTGTCGTATAGTAAAAATGTATTAAATCTTAGAAAATCTTCTTCTCTACTCCCATAGATATTTGTTAAAAACTAAATGCATGGATATGATGTCCATGAATCCCTTTACCAAAATTGTGAAATTTATGGTCTCTGGGTCAGGGGTTCAGGCTCTAGGGTGGGGCCAATATGGCCATATAGTAAAAATGTATTAAATCTTAGAAAATCTTCTTCTCTACTCCCATAGATATTTGTTAAAAACTAAATGCATGGATATGATGTCCATGAAGCCCTCTACCAAAATTGTGAAATTTATGGTCCCTGGGTCAGGGGTTCAGGCTCTAGGGTGGGGCCAAAATGGTCATATAGTAAAAATGTATTAAATTTTAGAAAATCTTCTTATCTACTCCTATATATATTTGTGAAAAACTAAAGGCCTGGATATGATGTACATGAAGTCTTCTACCTAAATTGTGAAATTTATGACCCCTGGGACAGGTGTTTAGGCACTAGGGTGGGGCCAATATGGCCATATAGTAATGTATCAAATCTTAGAAAATCTTCTTCTCTACTCCTGTATATATTTGTGAAAAACTAAAGGCATGGATATGATGTCCTTGTGTTAAGTGGCATCAAATAGTATGTAGGTCATGAGCCCCGGGGATGGTCCTGTCCCTCCTCAAACATTAAGTGCCAAAATATCTTGAAAACGGTTAATATCCCCACCCCTAAACCATATATATTCTTGTTCCATGTGTTAAGGGCCATCAAATGGTATGAAGGTCATGGGCCCTGGGGCTGGTCCTGACCCCCTCTCAAACAGGAAGTGCACAAATATCTTGAAAACGGTTAATATCCCCACCCCTAAACCATATATATTCTTGTTCCTTGTGTTAAGGGCCATCAAATGGTATGTAGGTCATGGGCCTCAAGGGTGGTCCTGACCCCCCTCAAACAGGAAGGGCCCAAATATCTTGAAAACGATTAAGAACCCAACCCCTAAACCATATATATTCTTGTTCCTTGTGTCAAGGGGCATGAAATGGTATGTAGGTCATGGGCCCCAGGGATGGTCCTGACCCCCCTCAAACAGGAAGTGCACAAATAACTTGAAAACGGTTGAGATCCCCACCCCTTAACCATATATATTCTTGTTCCTTGTGTTAAGGGCCATCAAATGGTATGTAGGTCATGGGCCCTGGGGGTGGTCCTGACCCCCCTCAAACAGGAAGGGCCCAAATATCTTGAAAATGATTAAGAACCCCACACCTAAACCATATATATTCTTGTTCCTTGTGTCAAGGGGCATGAAATGGTATGTAGGTCATGGGCCCCGGGGATGGTCCTGACCCCCCTCAAACAGGAAGTGCACAAATAACTTGAAAATGGTTGAGATCCCCACTCCTAAACCATATATATTCATGTTCCTTGTGTCAAGGGGCATCATATGGTATGTAGGTCATGGGCCCTGGGGGTGGTCCTGACCCCCTCAAACAGATAGTGCCCAAATATCTTGAAAATGGTTGAGATCCCCACCCCTAAACCATATATATTTTTGTTCCTTTGCTCATGTTAGTTCACCTGATATATAGTAAAGGACCCCTGGGAACATCATGAAACTTTGTGGGTCATCCCTACTCTATATGATAGCCTCGTTCGTTTGGGAGACTTTATAATCGCCCGATTATAATTACATCTTGTTTTCCCTTGCTTCTTCCGAATGGAGTTATCTTCCTTTGCTTGTTCATATTAAGTAATTAATCATTGAATATAATGTAATTATAAAGAAGTTGTATGATCAAAAGAGTTATGCAAGGCTTTTTATCATTTGAAACAAAAATAGTTTTTGAACTTTCAAAATAAACAAATAGACTTGTTAATAGTAAAGTAATAATTGGCTAACTAAAATCACTGATATAAAGGTAAAATGACTTTGGTATATATGCCAGATGGTGATTCTCAACGAATGTTGAATATTCAAAAACTGGAACAGGAGAAGTGAGTAACTCATGATGGCTTTTATCGATAAAGCTGGATTTTTTTCGTTTGTTTAAATGCCCACAGGGAGAGTTTCTGTCTGCCCCGGGGGGATGGGGGATGGGAGGATGTTTTAGATAAAACATGAATAATAGTCACCTTGTTATTATTATTAAATTATTTTCTATCAGAGTCTTGCACCTTTTCAATATCAGGTCATGCACTCTTTTATGATCTTTTAAGCTTTTCGGTAAAATTATAGGTTTAATAGTCCTTTTTGAAAGATTTCAGGCAGGGAGGTGGTCGTCATTACAAATTAAAAATTTTTCTATTCCAGAATAAAACTTAATTAAATGCATATATGAGACTCCTTGACAAGTTTGTGTATGGGTTATGCTACTCAGGTGACCGTCAAGGCCTATTGGCCTCTTGTTTATATAACAAATATTTTTCATTACAATTTTCACTGAAGATACACAAAATTTTAAGATGCATATATAAAATACTCAAATTCAAATATTATACAAAATTAAAAAAGAAAGTTGAAAGGTAATATATTGACATTTTTTGTAAATGACGGTAATTTTCATTTTTATAATTTACACTGTCAGCTGCTTATTTTATAATAAATTCGCTACTATAAAATATATATATTTTGAACAAATTTGCTATAAACATATAACGAATTACGGCTATAACAAAAATTTTTTTCTATGGTCCCTTGAAATTTGCTATAAACGAGTTTTGCTGTAGATTGTTTAGCATTGCTACTCTGAAACCACAAGACTTGCAACTTTCACAAATTTTTTTTGGATTGACTTTGAGAATTTCTAGTTATCTCATTGCAGAAGGATGTGAGACTCCTGAAAGCAATAATTGCTAATTGAATTTCATGATCAGTTTGTTAACTGTTATGGCTTTAAAAGTAAAAATTTCAAATGACTTTGGAATGAAAGCTAGTATTTGTCACAATATGTGAAAAATCTATGAAGGTCAAAGGTCTAGATCTTTTTAGGCAAAAAAAAAAATAAGAAAGAAAAAAAGTGGATATCATAATACTCTAAAATTGTTCAATGTAGAGACCAAAATCTTCAACAAAGTAAGCAAAATGATAAAGGTTTCTTTCAATTTATTAATGACAAAGGGCTATGACAATTCCTAGCAATCTGATATTATGAACCCACTTTGTATGTGCCCTTTAGTAATAAGTATGTCTGTCTGTCTGTCCATCCATCCATCCTTCCACCTGTAAGTCGGATTTTCTGTTTGCCTGATGCATACCGGTATTCATGTTCCTTTTCCTCTAATTTCACCAATACAGTGCCCTTGATTGAGGATATGCAATGACATTGAACCAATTTTTTAGGTCAAAGGTCAAGGTCAAATAACCTCTGTATGAAATTGTTGTTCATAACATATTTTTCTCTCCTTTTCGTCTAGTGACAGTTTTTAAATTGATGTAGATATTTACGCAAATACATTTTCTGCTATATTTACCATTTGAGTAAATTATAGGTGACACCATGCAACAAATGTTTAATAAACGGTATCAATTGGTGAATTATGCATTTTCAATTTCTAGGCATGAAAAGGTGTTAGAGGGTCTGACCATCAGTGCAGAGATGAAAGACATGGACCGTTTTGACATGATCATCACAGGTCTTGGTATGGGGATTAATCTTCCCCTCCAGGTCGGCTGTATGCAGCTGGTCAATGCCATCATCTGTACCCCTCATGATCATCTAGATCAGCGGCTTCATCTCAGAAACGAGTTCATGAGATGTGGACTCAAAAACATGATCAAGGTATTTGATTGTAATCTTTATATCACCTCTGTGATTGTGTAAATAACTATACTGAACATTGAAATTGTGAAATTAAATCTATTAATTTTTTTTATTTAAATACAAGTAATAAGTTTGTATTTCTTAAAAATAAAAACATCATCCAAACATATCAACAAAGAGATTATATTTCAGGAGCTAAGAGTACGATGCATTTTGATAATGTATATAATCTGTTTTATTTTCTTTACCCCCATTTCGTAGAATCTAGATGAACAGGATAATGATGAGCTTCAGGTTCAGCTGACAACATTTCACGGCCAGGCGGATTACGATCAAGAGGAGATAATCCAAAGATTCGAACTCACCAAAGTGGACATGACGTATCCTTGAAATACATACATATACATGTAGATCTTAATTTATTTTCTAAAAATAAAAAAGATGAAAGCCATTATTTCTGTAACTGTAACATTGAAACATTGATACTTTCGATGTGGAATAGAGAAATGGGAATTGGCTCAGTATTTATTGGCCACATTTGTTTAATGATTTGCTGGCTTCATAAAATCTCGACGTAAAGTTGGGCGCACGTCACGATTTTCTTAACTGGATTAATAGAGATGTCGATCATTGTTTTGAATTACTGAAGCAGATGAATTCTGCGGACAAGGAGAATGAGCGATGCTTCCTGTCCATCCTACAGCATCTGCTCTGTGTGCGAGATGACTTTTATATCAGGTAAGACAGCTGAGCCTCATCTTCGTACATTGCATGTCAGATGTCTGTCATTGTATAGGGTAATTCAAAACAGTCTTTTTGTACAAGGCATGTCAAGACTCATCAGACAATGAAAAAAAGCCAAAAATCTCCAAGATAAAATGCCTGTTTTGATTCCTGTAGCTGACTTTCATTTTTGTCTGTAGTCATGGTGATGTTTGTCTATTTTCACATTTGTTAGTGTGAGCGCTTAAGAGCACCTGCTCTGCTGAACTGGCTAATAATGACATTGTTTTTTTTTTCATTTTTGTCATTATTCATGGCGATGTCGGTCTCTTTTCAGATTTTAATGCACTATGGGTATATCCAGCCTTTACCATTGTGTTTTGTTTTACAAATAATTTTAGACATAAATAAAAAAGGATGTCATATTTTCATGAAGCCAACTAATTCTTATGTGTACATGTTTCATCTTTTTTTTATTGGTTTAATGTATTACTGCATATACCTTGGAATCATTAGATTTTGTGGTGGCTCAATTTTTGTGGAATTTGTGGGTACCTCTTATCCACAAATTAACATCCTCCGCAAATTAATAAATTACGGTTATAAAGTCATATTTTGTTAGTATAAATTAAAAACTGAAATTATGTTCCCATGAACCTGTAAACTTTAAGCAATCAAAGAAAATTAGCCCTCACAAATTTTAATGATTCTTCATTATTTCAATTACAATTAATTCACTTGTTCTAGCTTTTTCAAATAGTTTTTGACCCAAAGGTTAAAGATAAATACATGGAAAACTTACTTCATTTAGGTACTGGTAATACATGAACGTTATTGATAACAGAAGGCAACAAATCCACCAAAGAGTAGGATTTTCACAGAAACATTTCATTTTTGGCTTACCTGAGCTGAAAGCTCAAGTGAGCTCTGATCACTTTTTGTTCGGCATCTGTCTGTACATCCATCTGTCCATCTTTTTATAGACTTTTCATATTTTTTACTTCTTCTCCAGAACACGAAGTAAAGCTTGGAATTTAAGTTTGTTAAAATGAAGGGCCACATCCTATTCCAAGGGGAGGTAATTTAGAATTATTGAAAATTTGGTGACAATTTTCAAAAATCTTTTTCTTAAGCACCATTCAGCCAAAAAAAGCTTAAATTTTTATGTGAAAACATCTTCTAGTAATGTAGAATCATGATCCCTGTTGGTAGAGTGGGGCCACTGGAATTACAAGAAAATAATCTTTAAAAATCTTCTTCTCGAAAACTGAAAGAATTAACAAAAGGAGCTCAATGTTGTGATCGACAGTGGTTGTTTGTGAAAGGGTATGGTGGTCGCCTGTTTGGACACGTGGGTTTTCTCTGGGCACTCTGGCTTCCTCCCACATTAATGACCCCCTTGCGCTAACATCCGTGCCAACGAAAGATATTAATATAAATTGTAGAACTTGTTTATCAATTGTTGAAAAATAAATAAAGTTCAGTTTTTAAAAAAAATGTTTAACATAAGAATTTGTGGATAAAAATATTTTAAACAAGATCTTCTCTACTACCAGTAGATTTTTCAGTATTTGATACCATTAAGCTAATTTGATCAGAGTTTTGCTATTGTTGCTCAGGTGAGTGATGTGGTCCCTGGGCCCCTTATCTTAATTGGAATGAGTATGAAAACAAAAAAGATGTAGCCAAATGACTTGCATGATATATATACAGATTTGGATTTGCACAATAGCTGTAATTTTAAAAGAGAAAATATTTACCCTTTTAACATCTGTTTGTTTACATCGTCTCTTATTCCATGTAGATTTTGTTCCTATAATCTACTTTCACATCCCATGTAGTGTCAAAATTGTCTCGTACATTTTTAAATCTGCATACTAGTATGAATGTATGTTTACTCTATAGGTAGCTTGTTAGTACAAGAACGTGTTCTTCATGTATTTAGCTTGATGCAATTATATCAGCTTTAAAATGAGAAATGTACTTTTTGTAATGTTTAGGAAATTGATAGCAATAGATGCTAAAGCCCAAGATAATGCAATTCATGTAACTGTTTAAAAGGTTGAAGTTACATAAACTGTACATGTTAGTCTTAAGTTATCCTTATGGGAAAGTTGTCAAAGTGAAAAAGCCATTAAAAAAAAAAATATATATATATATATATATATATATATATATATATATATATATATATATATATATATATATATATATATATATAAGTATATCTATAGGGTTTACTGTTAACCAACTTTTATTTGTGCAACTTAATTTCGCGAAACTGGTTTGTGGTGACTAATTTTTGCAATCAAGATGCAGTTTCTCTGGAAAATACTGTAAACATATTATATTTAGCGTGTACGATATTTGGTGGATTATGATTTTTCAACAAGTTGGCGTGGATTTGATTTAGCACATTTCTGAATGTACCTATTTATCGACATATATTTTACATTTGGCGATGTACTTGATTTAGCGAACGCCATTTTTCCCGTCAAAAACACTAAATTGAATACACAGCCAAATTTAATACGCCTACAGTAATTAGCAGAGACATCTGAGGACCCCTTTGCCGTAAAAAATATTCACGATGATGAGGCTCTCGAAATACTTGCAAAAATTTCTTGCATGCCAATAAAAGTTGGTGTTTGACCGTACAGGTACATGGACTTGAGTTAATATAAATACAGCTGGAATTGTCTTTGTTTATTGTCATGAATATCAACATATGATGATGCATTTGACATTGATAAAGATTTTTGAAACGATTTTTGACGATAAATGACACTGAAGATATTTTTCCTTTAGGACTGAGTACTACCGACTGATAGAGGAATGTCTGACCCAGATAGTTCTACACAAAGACGGAGTAGACCCCGACTTCAAGAAGACCAAAAGATTCAACATCAAAACGGAGAAGTTCATGAGTTAGTCTTATCTCTTATTATAAATTCAGTCTTATTTCATTCTGAAGAAGTTTCAGCTTCATAAGATGTAAAAAGATTCAAAATGAAGGTTGTTTTTACCAATAACTTTAAGATAGTTAAATCCACAAAAATCTGGTCTGTTGTTTATATTTATGAAATTTAATTCGTTTTGCAGTTTTTGCAAAATTGTTCTTTTTATGTATCTCTATCGGTAAATTCAATCGTAAGTGGGACACTGCTACAGGTAATCCAATACACCTTTAATATGAAAATATGAGTGCATTTCATGTTTCTTCAGTTATGATTTCAATGCTTTCTTACAGATGAGCTTGGAGAAAGAAGGAAGGAGATTACAGAGCTAGAGAAGAAGGTGTCGGAGCTAGTACCAAGTGCAGAGAACCTTCCCAAAGTTCAGGCCCAGCTAGACGCAGCCATGATTGCCAAGCAGGAGATAGAGTCCAAGGCCCAGATCATGGAGGAGCAGTATATGACCAAGGTCAACGAAGCAGACGAAAAGAAGGAGCAGCTGGAGAACAAGCTCAAGGAACTGGATGCTGAGATGAACTCCAAGCTAACGGAAGTCAAGGAGCAGAAGGAAAAGATTGAGGAAGACTTCCTCAATATGAGGGTGAACAAAGATAAGGAAATTGCTCAGCTGAAGGAACAGGTAAATTGAATGAAACTCTTAATTTTGATGAATGAGTTGGTTTTCTTTTTTTTTTCATTCATATTCCTCCTTTTTTTTCAAATTTATGAATCATTTTTTATAGTCTAAAGTTTTAGCACATAAAACTCCTTCATTCTTCGATTATACATCATTGACTTCAGCTAGAAGTTTTTTTTTTTTTCTGTTCAGGTTAAAAGTCGGCCAGCCATTGTAGATATGGACATTGCACGACCAATCAGTGTCAAGGCATCCACTCCAACTCCACCAACTCAAGTCAAAAATGCATCAGTACAAACCACAGAGGAACTCCTTCCAGTAGCACAGCCATCACAGCCCACACAAACATCAGCCCCACCTGCTGGTGCCCCAGCCCCTCCTCCTGCCCCACCCCCACCTCCACTTCCACCAGGGGTAACAATTCCTGCCCCTCCCCCTGCTCCTCCACTGCCCCCAGGTGCCCCAGCGCCACCTCCAGCACCTGCCCCACCTCCTGCTCCCCCTCTCCCTGGTGGTGTAGCACCTCCCCCTGCCCCTCCCCCTCCTCCCCCAATACCAGGTGCTCCAGCACCTCCCCCTGCTCCTCCCCCTCCATTTGGTGCCCCAGTTCCTCCACCTCCACCCCCACTGCCTGGTGGTGCCCCAATTCCTCCACCTCCTCCCCCCTTACCAGGTGGTGTGCCCCCACCACCCCCTCCTCCTGGTGGTGCACCTCCCCCGCCTCCTCCCCCAGGTGCCCCTGGGTTTGCAGCAGGTCCACCTAAACCTGTTGTACCTCAGTTACCTTATGGAATGAAGCCAAAGAAGAAGTATGAAGTTAAAGAGCAAACAAAACGTATCAACTGGGAAAAGGTAATTTTTCCACGTTTGATAAAAAATTTTTTAGTGGCTTTTCTAAAAATAAATGCTGTCAAAACGTGCATTATCATGCCCTTTACATGCAATGCTTCTGTTATATGTTAGATACCAACTAATAAACTCAAGGAGGACTCATTCTGGGTCAAAGCAGAAGAGGCCAGGTTTGAAGATGACTTCATATTTCAATCATTAGTGGAGAACTTCAGTGTCAAAAAACGTAAGTTAAACTGAAAGTAGAAACTATGGTCTGCAGATTTGGTACATTTTTTTAAGTGTTACTTCTACATGTTTAACACTGTTATAGTTGTGTTGTGCATATTTTTTAGCTGTGAAAAAGGATGAAAAAGTTGAAGTAGCAAATGAAAAGAAAGGTAAAAAGGTCAAGGATCTCCGAGTGCTGGATCCAAAATCTGCCATGAATCTCTGTAAGTATAGAAGTGTTCTTGTCTTCATTTGTATGTAACTGATGTGAAGTTAGCTCATCAATGGACAAAACTGTTGAAAAACAATTTAGAGCACAGGCTACAGAAAAAAAGAAAAAATTTAAAAAATGAATGAAACACCTGGAAATGTAAATAAATACACTGTATATTCATACTGTAAACTAGATTACGTTAATTTTTAAGCAATGCTTTGTCACGATTTTACAGCTATGTTGCTTGGATCTCTGAAAACTCCGTACAAGGAAATTCGTCGAAGAATTCTGGAGGTGGACGCCGAGCACCTGACCACAGGGATGCTGGAACAACTCATCAAGTACCTCCCCGAGCCTGAGCAGATCAAGGAGCTGGCGGCACTCAAGGAGGAGTATGACGATCTCGCCGAGGCTGAGCAGTTCATTGCCACAGTATGTAAAAGAAAAAAAATGGTATATTTGTAAATTTGGGAAGAATAAGTGTTCATAGTGGGTTAAATTTTAAAATAAGTTTGTGGTACCGGTGTCATATAATATCTTGAACCCCGCGATATATTGAACCCGGGTTCAAAATATCGCTGCGATATATTGAACCCCCCCATAAAATATTGAACCCCGGGTTCAAAATATTATGGCCGCGATATTTTGAACCCCCCTCTAATTTTCATTGCCATTGGAGAGGGGGTTCAAAATATTATGGCCGCGATATATTGAACCCTCATCCTATTTCCAATTCCCTTTGGAGAGGGGGTTCAAAATATTATGGCCGCGATATTTTGAACCCCCCTCTAATTTCCAATTCCCTTTGGAGAGGGGGTTCAAAATATTATGGCCGCGATATTTTGAACCCCCATCTAATTTTCATTGCCATTGGAGAGGGGGTTCAAAATATTATGGCCGCTATATATATTGAACCCCCAACCTATTTCCAATTCCCTTTGGAGAGGGGGTTCAAAATATTATGGCAGCGATATTTTGAACCCCCCTCTAATTTTCATTGCTATTGGAGAGGGGGTTCAAAATATTATGGCCGCGATATATTGAACCCACAACATATTTCCAATTCCCTTTGGAGAGGGGGTTCAAAATATTATGGCCGCGATATTTTGAACCCCCCTCTAATTTTCATTGCTATTTGAGAGGGGGTTCAAAATATTATGGCCACGATATATTGAACCCCCATCCTATTTCCAATTCCCTTTGGAGAGGGGGTTTAAAATATTATGGCCGCGATATTTTGAACCCCCCTCTAATTTCCAATTCCCTTTGGAGAGGGGGTTCAAAATATTATGGCCGCGATATTTTGAACCCCCCCTCTAATTTTCATTGCTATTGGAGAGGGGGTTCAAAATATAATGGCCGCGATATATTGAACCCCCAACCTATTTCCAATTCCCTTTGGAGAGGGGTTTCAAAATATTATGGCAACGATATTTTGAACCCCCCTCTAATTTTCATTGCTATTGGAGAGGGGGTTCAAAATATTATGGCCGCGATATATTGAACCCCCAACCTATTTCCAATTCCCTTTGGAGGGGGGTTCAAAATATCGTGGCCATAATATTTTGAACCCCCTCTCCAAAAGCAATGTAAATTAGAGGAGGGTTCAAAATATCGCGGCCATAATATTTTGAACCCCCCTCTCAAATGGGAATTGGAAATAGGAGGGGGTTCAAAATATCGCAGCCATAATATATTGAACCCCCTTTCCAATGGGAATTGGAAATTGGAGGGGGGTTCAAAATATCGCAGCCATAATATATTGAACCCCCTCTCCAATAGCATTAAAAATTAGAAGGGGGTTCAAAATATCGCAGCCATAATATATTGAACCCCCTCTTTAATAGCATTAAAAATTAGAGGGGGGTTCAAAATATCGCAGCCATAATATTTTGAACCCCCTTTCCAATGGGAATTGGAAATAGGAGAGGGGGGTCAAAATATCGCAGCCATAATATTTTGAACCCCCTTTCAATGGGAATTGGAAATAGGAGGGGGGTCAAAATATCGCAGCCATAATATTTTGAACCCCATCTCCAATGGGAATTGGAAATTGGAGGGGGGTTCAAAATATGGCAGCCATAATATATTGAACCCCCTCTCCAATAGCATTGAAAATTAGAGGGGGGTTCAAAATATCGCAGCCATAATATATTGAACCCCCTCTCCAATAGCAATAAAATTTAGAGGGGGGGTTCAAAATATCGCAGCCATAATATATTGAACCCGGGGTTCAATATTTTATAAGGGGGTTCAATATTTCGCAGCGATATATTGAACCCGGGTTCATAATATCGCATAATATATTGAACCCGGGTTCAATATTTCGCGGTATCAAAATATTATATGACACCGGTATTTGTCTAGCCTACGCACTCGATTGAACTCTTTATTTTCACACACTCATGCCAAGTCTGAATCATGTACGAATAATTTTACTGATATTGTAGATAAAATTTAAAGAAACCACTCTCTTACCATTGTTTGTTTTATTATGAAACCTATAAAATAAATTCCAACAATGATAAATGATTTTGCACGATTTTCAAAATTAATTCTAAACACGTCTTTATTTTTTACGTTAAATAAATGTATTTTTTTTTGTGTACACCAGTTTTGGAGTTTATATTGACTGAAAACACATATAACTATGGTACCTATGATATACTTTGTCAATTTCAGATATCAGATATTAAGAGAATCAAGCCTCGTCTGCAGTCTCTACTCTTTAAGATGACATACAGTGAAGTGGTGGATGGCATCAAGCCGGTAAATAAAAATTGATTTCTGAAAGTCAAAGCCATGAGTGTGATTTACTCGTATCTTTTTTAAAATTTGTCTGTGTGTCTGTCCCTGTAAAGGGCCTCAATTTATTGACCATCACTGAAAAAATGGGGAAAATGCATTTCAAATAAGAGTGAAAATTGTCAGTCATTAAGAATTAATATATGAATAATATTTTTATCCCATACTTGAAATATAAATGTGAATTTCAGGAATGAGTACACAATTTTTAAGAGTCATGTATTTGATTGAATCTTCATTGCATTCTTTTGATTTTAATGCATTTTAAAAGACTAAAGTGGCACTTATTAGATCAAACCAAACTCAACTAAGTAAAGCAATAGCAGCTTATTTTATACTGCACCACCCATTGTGCCAATGAATAACAAAGAAATTCTGTATTCTTGTTTTTGCAGACGCCCAGTGAGTAAATAATCTAGGCCACACTAATATAACACATACTGTTGTACAATGTACATTCATGTATTTAGTAGATGCATTATTTTGCATGCTAGAATTGTTCTGTAATGAGGTTGCCAATCATGGCTGTGATGGTTTCTTCATATATGACGATGGAAATACATGTAATGTACATGTCATTCCAAGAGTTGATTAGCTATTTGTCAGCATGGTTTTAAAAAAAAATGATATTATGTCAATTATTACATGAACTGTACATTAAAACTTGCTTAAACAGAAGTCCCTTTATAAAATCAAGATTTTTCAAACCAAGGAAAGAAAATTTTAAAGATGTGAGCCATGGGAATAACATACCTTTCTATTAATTTATCAGAGTTCTATAGACTGAGGCAACCCAGTTTTACTGTATAGAATTTTTGGCATACGATTCTCCATTGAGCACCCATTAAATAAACAATACAATAGAAAGTGTTTTAGTAAAGGGGGTTGAGTGGGTAATTAAGTTAACTTTACAATCTAAATCCATGTGACATCATTATAGGCTATCATTCATGACATATAACAGAAATTTGCCAACTTCATATCAAGCAGTGAATTGCTCCTTAGGGGGCTCAGATAATGAATATAACCATCAAACTCATTCAACATGTTTCTATTGGTGCATAATTACAGTGTGGTCAGAATTGTGCAAGATTTAATTTCCTTTATCCTAGTATTTATTAAATGAAATCCTAAGCACATGCAAGGACTTTGCACTTTGGAATAGAGATGTATCATTTAGATCGCAATTATCAGGAATTATTTTTGTTGTATGACAAGTCACTAACTCTTAATTCATTTTTTGTATCATAATGATGGATATGTATCAATAGCTACGTGTACCGGTATGTATATTTGTATTTACGTGATTTAAATACTGACATGATGTTTTGTGTATACTTTTTATTATCTACATATGCACTACTCTTGTCTAGATTAAACATAATTATATCATACAATGATAATAGAATTGAATGGTAACAGCCAGATTGTTGGACATGTTCACACATTTACACATCATATCTTTTATAGTACAATGCTCTGATCACTTGTTCAGTAGAATTCATAACTCTTGGATACTTTTTAAAATACTCTGTTGATATGACTATTAATAAATGTAAAAGCCTAGTACCAGTATATAAAAAGACAATGGTACATGTAACAGCCACATGTAACCCAATGCACCTATAACATAAAAAACATGATCACAATTAAGGCTAGGTCCTCAGGTGAGGATGTGGACTAAATCTGGATGTGCCCCTACCCTCTCATAATACATGATAGTATAGGTCATTTCTATTCTCCATTTTCATCATGGAAACAAAGAGCACTGCAACTCACAGCTATATACAGAAATATGCTGGTGACAAATGTCCGAAATGTATTGGGTTATAATTGCAAGAGAACGTTTGAGAATGTACAAAATAAACCTTACAAAAGTTTTTAAATAACTTAACAATATATTTCAGGATTTGATGGCAGCAACTGTAGCCTTGGAAGAAATCAAGACCAACACAAAGTTTGCGCGTATTCTGGAACTCATTTTGCTGATTGGAAATTATCTGAACTCAGGCTCCAGGAATGCCCAGTCTCTGGGATTCGACATCAGTTTCCTTAGCAAGGTTTGATATGAACGTTGATTTATTTTTCTCTTTTCCTCTGATTGTTGATTATTGGTTTTAAATTTATTTCGTTTTTCTTAAAACTGATTTTTCTTAAAATTGAGCTGAAAATTATTAATGAAAATGAAGAGAATAAGGAAATATCAAGATTTACAGTGCCATCCCTGTATTTCTTACTTGAAAGCTAAGATGTTATTGATCAAAAGGCTGATTATTTAACTTACATTCCTTTCACATTAGCTAAAGAACACGAAAACACAGGACAACAAGTCGACGTTAGTACACTTTCTGGTTAGTATAATTGAGGAAAAATACCCAGATCTGGTGCAGTTCCAGGACGACTTTACTTATCTGGAAAAAGCCTCCAAAGGTAAGTCCATGAGCAAATACTTTATTGTGGGTTTGTATCTAAAACACTGATATCTGAAAGTCCTAACCTCTTATTTGTTATTAAGTATTTTGATCTCGCTATATCTTGTATTTTCTTGGTCCATTGAAGTTTAGAGATAGAATATTGAATTAGATGGTAGAAGACAATAAAGAGGTTCAAATATGCATATGTAGATTGAGATATTTGCCTGTTGTTTGTTTTATAACAAAATAAGATTTTAATCATTTATACCTGGTAATATTAAAAAACTAAAAAGAATATTTTGTTACCGACAATTGGATTCTGCTGGACGCAAGTTTTAAAAAATCACTCTTTCAGTTTCTGATGAGTCGATTCAGGGAAACTTCCGCTCCATTGAGAAATCCCTGAAACAGGTGAAGGGAGATTTGGAGAACTGTAAGAAGTCCTCAATGGAAGGAGATAAGTTCCCAGAAGTCATGGAGATATCCTTTGTTCTGTCCAAAATATACTGTGCAGAGTTCTTATTTTGCATGTAATGTGCATATAATTTTTTTTTTTACAGATAACTTACATTATTGATTTTTGGAAAAGTAAAATGCTGGTAATGAAATATGGCTATGTCTCTCCTCAAACATTTCAAGAGGTGACAAATTAGCAACAATTTCTTGTCTGTAAAATGTTGAATATTGACTTCAAAGTTATTGTTAAATGTGGAGAAATACATTTTCATTACCAGTACATGTATCACAATACCAATTATATAATAATATTAGGCTTATATCACATGTCTACATCACAACTCTACCAATATTAAAAAAAATTAACCACTTTAGTTTTACCAAAATTGCCTCTTCCTTGACGATGTTACAGTTTTATAGGTGATGCTAAAGACCAGTTTGAAGTACTGAACAATATGTACAATAAAATGAATAGTCTGTTTGAAGATATGAGCAAATACTATTGTTTTGACAAGAAAAAATACAACATGGAGGATTTCTTTGGCGACATCAAAATATTTCAAGACAGCTTTAAGGTACTTTGCAGTTTTATTTTGTGGGATGTTTTTTCTATGTTTTCTTGTTGAAAAAATATATTGCCCTTCCCATATAAGTATTTTTGATGTTCAAATTATAATGCACATGACAATGCATCAATACATCTACATTTATACTCAAACTTGTGGCCATTCAGCAGATATTCAGAATTGTGAGTTAAAATTCATAACATTTTATTGAAAAATAAAGGGCATGTTCTGGTTTAAAAGAGCAATTGCAGCAACACCTTCCAAATGATATGCAAAGCATTGCAAAAGGCTACATTTTCTCTACAATAATTTCTCCATCTCATCTCCTGAAGATACATGTGCATGTTTGCCTATGATTTTTGATTTGTATTGTAGCAAGCCCTCAATGATAATGCTAAACAAAGAGAGACCAATGCTAGATTACAACGCGCTAAAGAAGCCAAAGAGCGCGCTCAGAAAGAGAAGGAAGAGAGAATGGCAGCTCGCAAAGGTGAGTACAGAGTCACTGAGTATCTTACAGGGCAAAGTTTAAATATATTCACACTGTCATCATTTACAATTATGTTGATTATATGGATAGAGGCTTATCACATACAATACATGTACTGGTATTAAAATATATATATACACTTGAAAGCATATTGAAAACTTAAAAAAAATTTTTCGTGAAATGGTTGTTGTTACCTGTATTCATTTTTTTCCTTAAATTAATTTTCATATTTTGCATCAAAACTAGCAGAGAGACTGTCAGACGATTTTATCTTCTTAAATTATGAAAAATTTTAACAAGATTTAAACCTTTTTATAAAATTTTGTATATGCATTTCAGAGGATGAAATCCAGGGCAAGAGAATTCCAACACGAGGACTTGGCCCAAAGGGTAAGCGTCTTCATGAACTCCCTATGAAAAAAAATTCTTAGCAAAAGATTTTTCATCAAAATCTTTTCTTGATTTTGAAGGTCATTTATTTTTTTCATTTTAAATTCTTCTGTTCCTTCATTTTGAATGTTCTAGCTGTTCCTTCATTTTGAATGTTCTAGCTGTTCCTTCATTTTGAATGTTCTGTTCTGTTCCAGATGATGATTTGAAGGGTGCAATGGACAATCTGCTTGATGCACTGAAGACAGGATCAGCATTTAACACGGCCCGCAGAAAGAGAAATCCAAGACCTCATGGTTAGATACTTTCATATATTAATCTTGTTCAGGGGACGGAAACAAGTTTTATCAAATCATTTGAATGTTCTTTTTATTTATTATCCTTTTAACATTTAAGTAAAGCAATATATGTTACTTTCATTGATTTCTGGTATACCCATAATTCATTTACAATTAACTCATTGCTGAAATAAAATATGAACATTTGCTTAGTTCTTTTTTATGTTTGAATGTAATATGTCTTAACAATGAAGGTTTGTATCGAAATTGGTTTTGAAGGTGATGGAGAAGTAAAAGCGATGAGGAAAAAACCAATAGATATTATGGCCATGCAGGAAGATTGCTGAATAATCCAGGGAGATTTGGTGGATGAACCCGTCCACAGCAAATATCAACATGTAAAACATACACATGTACCTCCTGTAGGGACCAAGGGAAAAGTGGACCATTCTTTAAATTTTTTTGTGTCTTCCGATTGGATGTCATTTACTAGATTTTATTTTTTGATATATTATGTATATTAAAACTATTTAATTTTTTTTTTTGGTAGGAAATTTGTATCATATAGATATATAAATAGATGTACCTGTACAGCTGTATTTGTTTTTATACTCTAGCTAGCATGGTTTTAGCACCTGTATATTTTGATTAGTACATGGAGTGCACAGTCCTATAAGAGATGTTTGACGAGTCAAGATTTATTCATTTTTATTGATTGTATACAATTAAATGCTAGGTCTATAGCAAACTTTAATACACTAATAGAGATATCTAGCTCTAACTATTTGAGAATCTTCAAAACTAACCTGTTATTTTAAAATCTGTTTAGTCGTTTTTTAAATTTAATGAACCTACAATATATTATTGTTTACATGCATAAATGTTCTGTTTTGAAGTAGGTTTGGATGGAATTTTTTGTCTCTCTCCTGTCAATGATTTGATTTAATACAATGGCTGTGGATTTTGTGTTCTTGAATTCTAGTCCATGTGGATGAAAGTTTTAAATTTTGGTAGAAACGACAGCATTTAAGTGTGTTAATACATTGTATATGTTTCATGATGTCTCTGCAAGTATAAATAGATGAAGTTGAAGAAATAGGCATCGTTAGGTGGTGTTGTTTTTTGATGGTAATATGATGATTTTGAGTTTAATAGTAAGTTTTTGCCATTGTTTGGCTCGATTCATTTGTTAGATCTCAACCTATTGGTTAGTTAGATGGGGTTCATAGAGTGTTGTTTGTCTCAAGTTTTATGTATTATAATATGTACATGTAGATGGGCGCTGGTTATCATAAATATATATACAGTGTATGCAGACATGCGTAATATCTTATGGTAATGGCAAATGCGTGAAATTTTTTTTCTATTCATGTACAGTATCTACGATATAATTTTCTGTACATGAAAAAGATGTACAAATCAGTTAGGGCATTCATAATGGTTTTTCAATGGAGGTAAATGAGGTTTTCACTACCGATATGTTTCAGTGTATTATGCAACTTTGGTTTGATTTATTTTGCATAACAAACAAGTACTATTTCTAATGAGGCTTTACTTGGAAATGATTGAAAAGTCACAATAATTTTTCTAGATTTCATACAGGTGCTATTTTCTTTGTATTCTTTTTATATAGAATAACTGCTAATACCTTTATAATTATAAACTTGACAAAAAAAGGCAAAATTGTCGTATATGAAGATAACATATATAATGAATTTAATGTTTACATTTGCCTGTGTATAGATTGATGTTAGACATTTGTTCTCATTCTTTGTTTAACTGTTTCGATCTATAACAATTGGGACCAGGTCGATTAACATCTTTTAATTGTTTCAGTTAATGCAGCATAAATCAGTTCTGCTGAGCTGAGCGTCCGTCCTGTCGACTTGTCGTAATACTACTCCCGTTACAAGTCACTCTCTGAGAGAGCAATAAACGACTTTGTTATTATACTAGTAGCCAACTGTTGTCTGTTATTAAGGTGATTTCAAATCTGTTGAAACTTTTGTTGAAGATTCTATTTTTTAGTAGTATATAGAGTGCAAGTGTGTCGTGGCAGAGAAAAATATTTTTTTGTTGTTGTTGCAAATACATGTACGTACATGTAATTCACATGTTTATTCTACATGTATCTTATGCTCACATAGATATATCATGTGACCTTATTTAGCAATCAACTTCCTTTACATTTATAAATTTACTACTACAGAAACTTTGACTGTCTTCCCTTCTTGGTAATACTTTTCATTACTATAAGAGCCAAACTTTCCCCCAGTGCTAGCTAGTCTCAAAGTATATCTTGAATCTTTAAATTAAAATGGCTGTTGGAATTGATGTCTCCACTAACATACTAACTAATTATTAGTTCTATGGGCTAAAATTATTAATTTTAAAAATAAAATTGTAAAGAGTAACGTTCAAAGTTTCTAACAAATAACTCAAGAAAAAAGATATTTCACCTATTTAAGTCGATATCTGTGATGTTTTGTTGATTTATCAGTGTATATTAATTCATATACATTCTACATTTTATATCTTTGTTGCAGACGCTTTTAAATGCATAGCCTGTACTGTTAATGTGTGTGTGTTTAGAATGCTGACCTTTATTTTGGTCTGTAATTTCCATTATGTCTCTTTACTAAAGGTTTAATATTATATCAATACTCTTGATATTTTTGTAAATGTATTTATACATGTATAAATGCATGGGGAAAAGTATACATGGCAAATATAATTTCTTTATGTCTTTTATTATATCAAGATTTATTTTTTCTTTCTTTCTTTCTGATCAGCGCATTTATGTTATCCACTTGTATTCCACATGTAGGTATATCAAAGATTAAAGAAAATTGTATGTCAATTGTATTTTACTTAATTTAATTGATGGGATTATTGTGTTAGGTAATGATAAACGGTATGTTTAAAGACAGATTGTGTAATTTTTTTTTTTTTGCTGTATCAGAGGTAAGATTTTATTAAAGGATTATCATACTACATGTATATCTCTCAGGTAAACGGTAGAAAACATCTAGTCATATATAACTTATTTACAATCTAGATATACATGTAACTATATGATGGTTTCTTCCACCTTTTTGTCTTTACACTATGTACATGATTATTTCCACCCCCCAATATTTACCCAAAATTAATGAAGAAATTTTTAATTGGGCTATATCAAACAAACTTGGCAAAATTTGCATATGCATGTTTTATAGGAGGAAAAATATATAGTGAAAATAAATATACAGTTGTTTTATGGGTGGTTTATTAAATTTTTACCAGTAAATTGTATATAGGTAAAGTGTGTGTATTTGATTGGTTCCTATAGCTCTTACCCATGATATTTTCTGAAACTGATAACAAAAAATTGTTTTTGGAAAGCAGTCTTTCAAAATTTAAGTCTTTGTTATGAAAATAAATCACAGTGTACATTCCTAGAATTTTTTTTACATAAAGACCATGCTTGCTAAATTCAGTTTCTTCATTCACTCATTCACATTGACATATGCATACACATTCCTAGTTAAGCATGTGCTCAGTTTTCTTTTATCATAAAAGCTTCCAACTGATTTTGTATGACTGCTTCTGTTTTAGCTTGGCAATAAATGAAAATCAAGAAAATTTGAGTTTGCTTCTACATCTTGAAATAACTTTCATTAATTATCAAGACCTGATTTAATATTTCATGTCCTTTTGGAGAAATTAAGAAACAGGAGTTGTAAATAGTCTCAGACTGACGTGTATAATTTTTTCAATCAATTCTGTAATTTCCATTGCTATGCTAGAGATAACATCCTGTTAGAAAGATACATGCAAATCAATCTAACTTTTCTATTATTCCTAAATAAAAAAAATATAATTTCACAAAGTATGATGCAGTTGTTTTATCTTGATATTTAAAATGCAGAGTACATCTTTTAGGAAAATATTTTGTAAGAGCTTGAATCCCTTCATCACAGCATGGACATATTTCTTTTGAAAACACAGGGCAAATAATTTTACATTAATATTGTTAAAAGTTGCTGGTTTGAAGCCTACTACAAGTAACTGATAGCCACGGCTCATATTAAGCCTCATCTCTGTCCTCAAATGCATTGGTCAATCATTAATCAGTTGAAGATCACAGTTCCCATACACCTAACGTTTCATTTTTGGGAAATATATGCAGAGTTATAATTTCATAATGAGATTAGACGGTGTATATATTTTGTCAAGAAGAAAATATGTAATGCCAGGTACATTTATACATTTAAACAATAAAATGCTTTCATTGGTGATTCATGCGGGTATGCATGAAGGCAGCGACTTTGTCAAAAATAAAATTCCAAATATTATTTTACCAGGCTGAAGCTAGCAGCCACTAACAGCAGCCACTAAGCCCGTAGAAGCTAGCAGCCAATTAGGAAAATCATCAAAGTACTGAGAGTACTCGAATCGAAAATTATATTTTACTTTATTATCGGCATTCTTTAATTAATAACAAGAAGATTTATACATGACTAATTTGTATGAGGATCGACAACTTCGGAGGCAGTAAAGCTCGCCTGAATAAGAATTATAAATGCGTTTGTGTTTAATGAAATTAATGAATATTGGTATTTGTCTATACGTGTGCTTAAAAATTGATTCCCGGGTCTGTTTACTTCTCTCCGGAAATAACATGCATAAAAATTCAGAAAAGTAGTCTAATTTTTACAAAAATAGGACTTTCAGACATCTTGTATTGTGATTTTATTCTCATAAAAAAATTTGCCTCTTTCAAAACGAAAACCAAACAAGAGAAATCCAGAGGTTAATTTGGGATTATTTTGTGTCAGCCATGTTTTGACGTGAACCTTCGAGAAAAAAATGCAAAGATATAAACAAGAGATTATTTAGCTCACCCGAACTTTGTCATTTTTTAGCATTTCACAATGATATAGGGGTTAAATTGGACCATTATCTCCCTTATCTTTGAAGTGTGCATCAAATGGATAACAGGGCAGTGTAGGGGACCTATAGGGCTATTAATTCCAGGTCTCAAATATGGGCTGTAGGGGTACCACCAAGTGGCTCCCAGGGGTTCTGGCTCATTTCAAGGGTTTATATCTCACGTGAGTTTGATCACAAGAACCTGGAAACACTGAGGTTTAGTAGAGGACCTCAAGAGGTATCCATAACAAGCGTTAGAGGGCGTCTATGACCCCTATAAGTGTCCAGTTAGCTCACCCGAACTTTGGCATTTTTTAGCATTTCACAATGATATAGGGGTTAAAAGTGGACCATTATCTCCCTTATCTTTGAAGTGTGCATCAAATGGATAACAGGGCAGTGTAGGGGACCTATAGGGCTATTAATTCCAGGTCTCAAATATGGGCTGTAGGGGTACCACCAAGTGGCTCCCAGGGGTTCTGGCTCATTTCAAGAGTTTATATCTCACGTGAGTTTGATCACAAGAACCTGGAAACACTGAGGTTTAGTAGAGGACCTCAAGAGATATCCATAACAAGCGTTAGAGGGCGTCTATGACCCCTATAAGGGTCCAGTTAGCTCACCCGAACTTTGGCATTTTTTAGCATTTCACAATGATATAGGGGTTAAAAGTGGACCATTATCTCCCTTATCTTTGAAGTGTGCATCAAATGGATAACAGGGCAGTGTAGGGGACCTATAGGGCTATTAATTCCAGGTCTCAAATATGGGCTGTAGGGGTATCACCAAGTGGCTCCCAGGGGTTCTGGCTCATTTCAAGGGTTTATATCTCACGTGAGTTTGATCACAAGAACCTGGAAACACTGAGGTTTAGTAGAGGACCTCAAGAGGTATCCATAACAAGCGTTAGAGGGCGTCTATGACCCCTATAAGTGTCCAGTTAGCTCACCCGAACTTTGGCATTTTTTAGCATTTCACAATGATATAGGGGTTAAAAGTGGACCATTATCTCCCTTATCTTTGAAGTGTGCATCAAATGGATAACAGGGCAGTGTAGGGGACCTATAGGGCTATTAATTCCAGGTCTCAAATATGGGCTGTAGGGGTACCACCAAGTGGCTCCCAGGGGTTCTGGCTCATTTCAAGAGTTTATATCTCACGTGAGTTTGATCACAAGAACCTGGAAACACTGAGGTTTAGTAGAGGACCTCAAGAGGTATCCATAACAAGCGTTAGAGGGCGTCTATGACCCCTATAAGGGTCCAGTTAGCTCACCCGAACTTTGGCATTTTTTAGCATTTCACAATGATATAGGGGTTAAAAGTGGACCATTATCTCCCTTATCTTTGAAGTGTGCATCAAATGGATAACAGGGCAGTGTAGGGGACCTATAGGGCTATTATTTCCAGGTCTCAAATATGGGCTGTAGGGGTACCACCAAGTGGCTCCCAGGGGTTCTGGCTCATTTCAAGGGTTTATATCTCACGTGAGTTTGATCACAAGAACCTGGAAACACTGAGGTTTAGTAGAGGACCTCAAGAGGTATCCATAACAAGCGTTAGAGGGCGTCTATGACCCCTATAAGTGTCCAGTTAGCTCACCCGAACTTTGACATTTTTTAGCATTTCACAATGATATAGGGGTTAAATTGGACCATTATCTCCCTTATCTTTGAAGTGTGCATCAAACGGATAACAGGGCAGTGTAGGGGACCTATAGGGCTATTATTTCCAGGTCTCAAATATGGGCTGTAGGGGTACCACCAAGTGGTTCCCAGGGGTTCTGGCTCATTTCAAGGGTTTATATCTCACGTGAGTTTGATCACAAGAACCTGGAAACACTGAGGTTTAGTAGAGGACCTCAAGAGGTATCCATAACAAGCGTTAGAGGGCGTCTATGACCCCTATAAGGGTCCAGTTAGCTCACCCGAACTTTGGCATTTTTTAGCATTTCACAATGACATAGGGGTGAAAAGAGGACCATTATCTCACTGATCTTTGAAGTGTGCATCAAACGGATAACAGGGCAGTGTAGGGGACCTATAGGGCTTTTATTTCCAGGTCTCAAATATGGGCTGTATGGGTACCACCAAGTGGCTCCCAGGGGTTCTGGCTCATTTCAAGAGTTTATATCTCACGTGAGTTTGATCACAAGAACCTGGAAACACTGAGGTTTAGTAGAGGACCTCAAGAGGTATCCATAACAAGCGTTAGAGGGCGTCTATGACCCCTATAAGGGTCCAGTTAGCTCACCCGAACTTTGGCATTTTTTAGCATTTCACAATGATATAGGGGTTAAAAGTGGACCATTATCTCCCTTATCTTTGAAGTGTGCATCAAACGGATAACAGGGCAGTGTAGAGGACCTATAGGGCTATTATTTCCAGGTCTCAAATATGGGCTGTACGGGTACCACCAAGTGGCTCCCAGGGGTTCTGGCTCATTTCAAGGGTTTATATCTCACGTGAGTTTGATCACAAGAACCTGGAAACACTGAGGTTTAGTAGAGGACCTCAAGAGGTATCCATAACAAGCGTTAGAGGGCGTCTATGACCCCTATAAGGGTCCAGTTAGCTCACCCGAACTTTGGCATTTTTTAGCATTTCACAATGATATAGGGGTTAAAAGTGGACCATTATCTCCCTTATCTTTGAAGTGTGCATCAAACGGATAACAGGGCAGTGTAGGGGACCTATAGGGCTATTATTTCCAGGTCTCAAATATGGGCTGTAGGGGTATCACCAAGTGGCTCCCAGGGGTTCTGGCTCATTTCAAGAGTTTATATCTCACGTGAGTTTGATCACAAGAACCTGGAAACACTGAGGTTTAGTAGAGGACCTCAAGAGGTATCCATAACAAGCGTTAGAGGGCGTCTATGACCCCTATAAGGGTCCAGTTAGCTCACCCGAACTTTGGCATTTTTTAGCATTTCACAATGATATAGGGGTTAAAATTGGACCATTATCTCCCTTATCTTTGAAGTGTGCATCAAATGGATAACAGGGCAGTGTAGGGGACCTATAGGGCTATTATTTCCAGGTCTCAAATATGGGCTGTAGGGGTACCACCAAGTGGCTCCCAGGGGTTCTGGCTCATTTCAAGGGTTTATATCTCACGTGAGTTTGATCACAAGAACCTGGAAACACTGAGGTTTAGTAGAAGACCTCAAGAGGTATCCATAACAAGCGTTAGAGGGCGTCTATGACCCCTATAAGGGTCCAAGTAGCTCACCCGAACTTTGGCATTTTTTAGCATTTCACAATGATATAGGGGTTAAAAGAGGACCATTATCTCACTTATCTTTGAAGTGTGCATCAAACGGATAACAGGGCAGTGTAGGGGACCTATAGGGCTACTATTTCCCGGTCTCAAATATGGGCTGTAGGGGTACCACCAAGTGGTTTCCAGGGGTTCGGGCTCATTTCAAGAGTTTATATCTCACGTGAGTTTGATCACAAGAACCTGGAAACACTTAGGTTTAGTAGAGGACCTCAAGAGGTATCCATAACAAGCGTTAGAGGGCGTCTATGACCCCTATAAGGGTCCAGTTAGCTCACCCGAACCTGGAAATAATAGCCCTATAGGTCCCCTACACTGCCCTGTTATCCGTTTGATGCACACTTCAAAGATCAGTGAGATAATGGTCCTCTTTTCACCCCTATGTCATTGTGAAATGCTAAAAAATGCCAAAGTTCGGGTGAGCTAACTGGACCCTTATAGGGGTCATAGACGCCCTCTAACACTTGTTATGGATACCTCTTGAAGTCCTCTACTAAATCTCAGTGTTTCCAGGTTCTTGTGATCAAACTCACGTGAGATATAAACCCTGGAAATGAGCCCGAACCCCTGGGAACCACTTGGTGGTACCCCTACAGCCCATATTTGAGACCTGGAAATAATAGCCCTATAGGTCCCCTACACTGCCCTGTTATCCGTTTGATGCACACTTCAAAGATAAGTGAGATAATGGTCCTCTTTTAACCCCTATATCATTGTGAAATGCTAAAAAATGCCAAAGTTCGGGTGAGCTAACTGGACCCTTATAGGGGTCATAGACGCCCTCTAACGCTTGTTATGGATACCTCTTGAGGTCCTCTACTGAACCTCAGTGTTTCCAGGTTCTTGTGATCAAACTCACGTGAGATATAAACCCTTGAAATGAGCCAGAACCCCTGGGAGCCACTTGGTGGTACCCATACAGCCCATATTTGAGACCTGGAAATAATAGCTCTATAGGTCCCCTACACTGCCCTGTTTTCCATTTGATGCACACTTCAAAGATAAGGGAGATAATGGTCCACTTTTAACCCCTATATCATTGTGAAATGCTAAAAAATGCCAAAGTTTGGGTGAGCTAACTGGACCCTTATAGGGGTTATAGACGCCCTCTAACGCTTGTTATGGATACCTCTTGAGGTCCTCTACTAAACCTCAGTGTTTCCAGGTTCTTGTGATCAAACTCACGTGAGATATAAACCCTTGAAATGAACCAGAACCCCTGGGAGCCACTTGGTGGTACCCCTACAGCCCATATTTGAGACCTGGAAATAATAGCCCTATAGGTCCCCTACACTGCCCTGTTATCCATTTGATGCACACTTCAAAGATAAGGGAGATAATGGTCCACTTTTAACCCCTATATCATTGTGAAATGCTAAAAAATGCCAAAGTTCGGGTGAGCTAACTGGACACTTATAGGGGTCATAGACGCCCTCTAACGCTTGTTATGGATACCTCTTGAGGTCCTCTACTAAATCTCAGTGTTTCCAGGTTCTTGTGATCAAACTCACGTGAGATATAAACCCTTGAAATGAGCCAGAACCCCTGGGAGCCACTTGGTGGTACCCCTACAGCCCATATTTGAGACCTGGAAATAATAGCCCTATAGGTCCCCTACACTGCCCTGTTATCCATTTGATGCACACTTCAAAGATATGGGAGATAATGGTCCACTTTTAACCCCTATATCATTGTGAAATGCTAAAAAATGCCAAAGTTCGGGTGAGCTAACTGGACCCTTATAGGGGTCATAGACGCCCTCTAACGCTTGTTATGGATACCTCTTGAGGTCCTCTACTAAACCTCAGTGTTTCCAGGTTCTTGTGATCAAACTCACGTGAGATATAAACCCTTGAAATGAGCCAGAACCCCTGGGAGCCACTTGGTGGTACCCCTACAGCCCATATTTGAGACCTGGAAATAATAGCCCTATAGGTCCCCTACACTGCCCTGTTATCCATTTGATGCACACTTCAAAGATAAGGGAGATAATGGTCCACTTTTAACCCCTATATCATTGTGAAATGCTAAAAAATGCCAAAGTTCGGGTGAGCTAACTGGACCCTTATAGGGGTTATAGACGCCCTCTAACGCTTGTTATGGATACCTCTTGAGGTCCTCTACTAAACCTCAGTGTTTCCAGGTTCTTGTGATCAAACTCACGTGAGATATAAACCCTTGAAATGAGCCAGAACCCCTGGGAGCCACTTGGTGGTACCCCTACAGCCCATATTTGAGACCTGGAAATAATAGCCCTATAGGTCCCCTACACTGCCCTGTTATCCATTTGATGCACACTTCAAAGATAAGGGAGATAATGGTCCACTTTTAACCCCTATATCATTGTGAAATGCTAAAAAATGCCAAAGTTCGGGTGAGCTAACTGGACCCTTATAGGGGTCATAGACGCCCTCTAACGCTTGTTATGGATACCTCTTGAGGTCCTCTACTAAACCTCAGTGTTTCCAGGTTCTTGTGATCAAACTCACGTGAGATATAAACCCTTGAAATGAGCCAGAACCCCTGGGAGCCACTTGGTGGTACCCCTACAGCCCATATTTGAGACCTGGAATTAATAGCCCTATAGGTCCCCTACACTGCCCTGTTATCCATTTGATGCACACTTCAAAGATAAGGGAGATAATGGTCCACTTTTAACCCCTATATCATTGTGAAATGCTAAAAAATGACAAAGTTCGGGTGAGCTAAATAATCTCTTGTTTATATCTTTGCATTTTTTTCTCGAAGGTTCACGTCAAAACATGGCTGACACAAAATAATCCCAAATTAACCTCTGGATTTCTCTTGTTTGGTTTTCGTTTTGAAAGAGGCAAATTTTTTTATGAGAATAAAATCACAATACAAGATGTCTGAAAGTCCTATTTTTGTAAAAATTAGACTACTTTTCTGAATTTTTATGCATGTTATTTCCGGAGAGAAGTAAACAGACCCGGGAATCAATTTTTAAGCACACGTATAGATAAATACCAATATTCATTAATTTCATTAAACACAAACGCATTTATAATTCTTATTCAGGCGAGCTTTACTGCCTCCGAAGTTGTCAATCCTCATACAAATTAGTCATGTATAAATCTTCTTGTTATTAATTAAAGAATGCCGATAATAAAGTAAAATATAATTTTCGATTCGAGTACTCTCAGTACTTTGATGATTTTCCTTATTGGCTGCTAGCTTCTACGGGCTTAGTGGCTGCTGTTAGTGGCTGCTAGCTTCAGCCTGGTTATTATTTTCTGCAATGATCGTTACATTCACAACCCGCATGAATCATCATAGAAACAGTTTTATTGTTTACGTTTACATATTTCTATTAACAAATTAATGAATTAATCGAAAAAAGTGAGTGAAGTAACTAAATTATTGTTAATGTACATCAGTACGTTAGATAAAAGAAATAGCCAAGTCATCTTATAGTTTGAGTGAATTCGACTGTACTGAATTGATGGGAAAATATATGTATGGGGAAATTACTTTTCTGTACAAAACATTGTATTTCTGAATGCACCATTTTGCTGGAAAATGATGCACGAAGCAAAAACATTTCATGTACATATTAGTTTGACATTTTCCGCTAAATAATGAGCCAATGTTAACAATGGAACACCAATGGTATCATTGTTAACGTTGGTGAATTTCCTACCAATGGTACCCAAAAATCCGTTCAGAGTACATATGGGTCCAATGGTACCAACGGCACAAGTTGTTACCATTGGCAAACAGGTGATGTTACCACTGGAAATACCCCGAATGCACCCATTGACTATCCAATGCCAATATACATACTAGTATTTACAAATCTATGCACATGTACACAATTGTTTGCTAAATATCATTATCAAGACCTTTGTATCCATCACAATCAAATAATCTTGTTTTTGAAATCTTCAACAATACTTGATTGGTAAGTTGAATGGGTAGTTCTTCTTATATTTATATAATGATTACTTTACATAGCTATAGAAGACATACATATAGTTGGATTTTTATTTTCTTGACATATTTGAATAATATATCATGTTGTATTCACATGATGAGGCCCCGCGAAAGTTTTTTTCAAAGAAATCTTACATGGTCCAAGTCTTATACTTAGCATACTAGATAAATCTCAATTTATGAATTGAACATTCTTTGCTCTTGATTTTAAACAACTTTTACAACGTTTTATCTACATTGGTCAACGCACATGTATACGTGTTTGTGTTTAATCTGGAAAAAATATTGAAAGCAAGATGATATATCTGTGGGGGTTACATTTTATTCAATTTTGTTGCAAAGGTAGACGGCTTACTTAAGGGGGATGTGCGGCCATCTTGTACATATCTGGATAATTTTTTAAGAGTGTAAACATTTCTTGAACTGGCTTGTTTCTGCCCGAAGCTGACCAAAACTGTTGCCAAGGATAAAAAAGCAATAAATTTGAGGTTCTACATGCAAATGATGCATACAAGAATAGAACAATGCCTTTTTAATCACTCAGAAGAGCTGTCGAACTGCGCAGCTGCAGACTTATTTTGAAGATTTAAAAATATGAAAAAAATATTAGTATCCTCTCTACAACCATTTGTTGAGGAAAAGTTTAAATTTTGCACATTAATGTTGTAACTTTGCCCCAAAATAGGGTACCCTATTTTTATCAGTCGGCACGGGATCTATTTTTAGAACAAGAAAAATTCCGTCTAAACTTAGAACTCCTGGGTCTATGGAGACACATTGACGTTATATTTTCTTAGAAAAAAAATAAATGTCAATTTAAAAAAATCTGTGTTGAATGTGACATAAATCACCCAAGTTTGTTTTGTTTTTGTTTTTCAGTTTTATAGGTATACATTTTATTAAATAAGTGCGGTAGGGGTCCAAAAAAGTGATTGTCTTATATAAAAAATATAATATATTTTTCAATGAAAATATAACTTCAATGTGCTTCCATAGACACAGACAAAAATATCTCGTGAAAATTGATAGTTTCTAGGACCCATTTTAAGAATAGGGTATCCAACGTTTAGACAACGTTGCAACCTAAATAAGCAAGTTTAGACCTTTTCCTCAACAAATAGACAACACCGACCTCCTTTCATATTTTTTAAGATTTTTAAATCTTGAATATAAGTCTGTAGCTGCGCAGTTCTAAGTGATTTAAAAATTGCATTGTTCTGTTCTTGTGTGCTTACAAAACAATATGTAGAACCTCATATTTATTGCTTTTTTATCTGTTGGCAACATTTTTGGCCAGTTTTGGGCAGAAACAAGCCAGTTCAAGAAATGTTTAAATTCTAATCCTCAAATGTACAAGATGGCCGCACATCCCCCTTAAACACCTAAAATGTTTTTCAAAATAAAATTTTGATTATTTTCAAAAAGTGTTTTAGAGGTTGATTTTTAGACCAGATATCTAAATATTTTAGGAATTGGTCATAAACGAGACAGTAACTGATTTTTACAACTTTAACTCAAATGGATAAGAGGTCTGCGCCAAAGGGTAGGTATTTATATTTCATGGCATTTTTGGCTGGCTCCAGCCGCAAGGTTATCACAGGCATATTCAAACAACTGTTTGATTGTAAAACGATTCAAGATAACAATCTAAAGTTATTTTATGTGCCTTAAAAGGGTTCAAGTTAGAAAGCTGGTTCATTAGAGAATGGCCATGCCAGGGATATAAAAAACCATATTAGGATTTTTCTTGTGAACTTCTGTTGAACCCCAAACCATACGTTTTAAAATAGTGTATATTGTGGGAATTATAATTTTCATCAGGATCCAAAAAAATATTCAGTTCACTCTATCTGTATTCCAAACTCTTTATCTCATTAAACCTTTCAAAATAAATGTGGTACTTCTATTTTGCAGTGAATATTAATATAGTTTCGCAAAGTTTTATTTGAAAGAACGTTAATGAAAAAGTTGCCATACGTCAAGTATTTCACCAACTTTTTAAAATACTATTTCAGTTTTCCCTGCGAAAGAGCAGTACCACAGTGTGTGGAATGCAGATAAGGTACTTTTTAAAAAGTATCAGCAAAGTGAGGTGATGGTAGGTGGGGTATTTTTAATCAACATGTTTCCCACAAGATTCAATATATATTCAGAAATTTTTGAGGATTAACTCATGCAATTGATTATTGTTGCTGAAATCCTTACGGTAGCTTTATGATGACAAACTAATTTTTATGTGACCCCGTCTATTAGTTTACTGTCAGTCGAAGTTTCAAACCGGAAGACACGCGTAGAACACACGAATTGAGTCTACGCGTAAGAAAAGAGTGCAGAAAGTTTTCATGCATTTCAGTAAATATTTATTATAAAAAACACGTTTTGAATCTTTTTAAATCCTCTATGTATAAACCAAATTCTATAAAGAAAATAAACAAATAGTTTTATTGATCAAAATATTCTTGCTCAGATTCAATTAATAGTTGTAGCGATTTGTGGAATGAGTTACGTAACTGAATGCACAAGGCCGTGGACGATTCAGTTGGTGGACGAGCTCATTAATTAATAGAAGGGGTTGAAGGTTGAATCAAAAGTAAAGTTCACAAACACAATATGCCATTTTTGAAAAGTTGTGAATTTTATTTTAACAATCTATCACCTGAATACTACCGAACTTCATGCGCGAGCCGAAGTTAAAATCTAAACGGGTTATACACAACTGTCTTACATATTAAATAGGTTCTTCATTGGCTTCCAGTCTACTTGCGGTATGACTGCTGTTCATCTCTAAAGGAATTTTGTACATAGAAAATAATAAGTCTGAATTTGTCTTCTTGTTCATTGATTCTTTAGTTAACTAAACTGAATTTAAATTTTGAACAACGCATTTGAAGCAAAATCAAGATAGATTATACATTTTGGGTGACCATAACATCAAACGATATATACAATATTTTCGATTGAAGAACCAAGTTAAATGTTAAACTGTTCATGTTGTTCGGCTTTGTGGGAATATATATGTATTTTTTTTTTCATGTTTTGAGACAAAAGTTTACACTTTTTTCTATACTTTATAACGTACAAAACCAGTCACATTCATGATTTAAAAAAAATTCTCCATCAATATCTTAATTAATGTCTATCATCAGAAACTCAGCTGATCTTTCTCCAATCGGTTAATATCTCACACCAATATTAGACCTTTGAATTCAGAAATAATGCATGGTTGTTATGTTTTAAAATTTTAATTTACCGTGCGGTAGTACAAGTAAAAAGAAATAGTACTTATTTAAATTTTAAGATGATAAAAACTCATAGTTTATATCGTAGTTTTAAAATCTGGTTTACAAATCCTTTATCGTACCTCTTGGAAAAAAATTCAAAAATCGATTGAGTTTCGAAATTAAATTCAATTTTTCCAAGACACGCATGAAAATTTGCGCTTAATAGACGAGAGTGTATTGAAAAGACACAGATCCCTAAAATGAAAATTTCCTACATTTGTTATTTTTGCTGTTAAAAGCGTTAACTTTGCAAATATTAGAATTTTAAAAAACAAATAATTCTGAATTAATTTTGAAAATTATAATACAATAAACATTGCTTTATTAATTGTCAGTAAAACATAATGTGACTGATCTGGACATACTACTTTTTTTTGTTTCTAACCAGTCCTTTGATCAGTTAATGTCTTTATCATTCTGTTGCTTATTTTTAACGAAAAATATAACAGCCAATCAGGAAAGGCCTACCCCAAAGTATGACGTGATGACGTGATTCATTCACTTCCGGTCTCAATTTTCTAGTTTTATCGATTTGAAAAGCAGTAGACTGAATTGGAGTATGATTTTCAATTATAAAAGGAACGGTTGTATCGTAATTCATGTATATGATGCACGAGTTTACACAAAAAAGAAGAACGGATTTATTTTTACCTATTGATTTTACATGAATCGCTGCCGGAAAATCGTGTCAGATAAGCCGGTCTAAAAAATCAAAATGGCGACGGTGACGAACCATGTTATTGTGATTCTACTTGGAATAATCTTATTGTAAAAAGAAATATTTCTAACGTCAGGTGCCTGTGTTTGTTATCGGTATACAAATGTAAACTTTGTTCGGTACTTAAGCAGTTGGAGAGTTTTCGGAGTTTTCATAAACCTTGTATAACGGATACCGACTTGTGGATTTTCCCTTGGATCACAAAATTAAATAAATTTAATAATTCAAATTATCTACCTAGATATAGTTGTTCTGATTTTCCCGCTTAGTTGTAGTTTTTAAAGTTTTTCCCTTGGGGTCTTATTTTACATAAAATACCGTTGTGTCAGTTTTCTAAAATTATGAAGGACAGTCCCGGCCGGGATTTAGTAAAGATTTTAGACATAGTATTATGCAGAAGTTGAATTTTAACATGGATTGAAACACCTAATTCAAACTCATAATTTTTCAAGCATTTTCGAGGAAAACGTGGACAATTACAAATTAACATGTTCAAGACCCCGTCTTTCAGTACTCTCAGTACTTTGATTAATTTACTGCTTCAGACCACATTATAAAACGATAAAGCATTAGTGATTTAATTGGAAGCTAGAAACAAAAACCGAAAACAAAACCTTAAGTCGTTTTTGGAAAAAAGATTTAAATATGTAGTCATAACCCTTATACATATATGTTAGTTCATGGAGTAACTCTTCTTTTAATTTTGACTGAAAATTTGCTGTGACGTGTTTTTATTGCTAATGTCTATTATACCTGTTACACCTGTGTGCGTTGTAAGAAAAATGTATTGAAATATTAAGCAATTATAAAGTGAAATCACAAAAAGTGAAAGATAATTGAAATTGAAATTCAATGACATATAATGACAATGAACAAAAAAAATGAGTATGAAGAAGACTCATTTATTTTCGATATTTTTATATACAAGCTAAAGCAACAGCAGTTATACAATAAATCAAAGGCTTAATGATAAAAAAAAACTATGGGACAACACATTTACAAAAATGAACTTAACATAGTTCCACAACTGATTAACTATTTTTATCGAACGTAAACTTTACGGACCGTACACTGTAGTTTCCGATTCGTTAAAACACATTTTCTATAATGAAACGTTAAGGCCAAAATTAAAAATATCTATGTTTCCCCTAACGCGACCGACCCAATTAAATCCCGCCGACTGAATTGTTTTTTTTTCACCACATTGAAAAGACTTTTTTTTTTTTTAAAGAAACCTAATTTTACCTAAATTCGTTTTTAGAAGACCCACATCTTTTTCGTTTTACAATCATTTTGATAGCCTCGATCATCAACATGGGCGAAATACTCGCTTTATGATCGGTAACTTCGCCGGAATTTCCTCCGAAAGAGAAGTTGAAGTCGCCCTGTATTCCGAGTTCATGATCGTGTAAATTAACCCCAGAGACATTAAAATGATAATCATTTAATTCAAAAGACGTTTCCACAGCCTCAGTTAACCACTGTTGTGATTAATTGATTGTCTTATCTTTTATGGGTATAAATACGAGTGATGCAACATGTAGCCAACTGTGCATTGAAAATTACAACCGATGTTTATTACTTTTAGTGTTGATATTAAAATTAGTTGGTAACTTGTAATTAGTTAATAACTCTGCCAAATTAATGCTAAAATAATCATAAAACCATCTGCCAACATTTATCAGTTATCAATTAAAATGATCCTCTACACGGGTCTAAAGGTTGGACTAATACCTCCAAAATACACAGAAGTACAGAGACTGATTTTATTTGTCATTTAGCTAACACAATTACAAAACATGTCATCTATAAAATGTATGAATACATCAAATAAATTAGATTTAATAGATTGGATAAGTTTTTAAAACTTTTAAAAGCTGTTTTATTTTTTATTAACTTGCTTAAATTTTAATCCAATTTTAATTAAGGTTGAATCTGTGTATATCATTATTTCTGTAGGTTATGCTGTATCAAATATTGACAGTCTCCCTGATGTCAAACTTCTTTCTACTTTTCTGTTAGGGAGAAATTATTCTCCCAAAATTTAGGTTGGTACTTGTGAAATGAAAGACTCTTTATGTTTTGAAAAATTTAAACAGTTCTCTTAACTTCGTCAAATTTCAAATCAACAGAAACAAAAGAGTTGGTTTTGGTTATGACTATAATTAAAGTGAAATTGGGTAAATTTACAAAAATCTTTCGTATCTAAATATTTTTTTTGTCCCTAGCATTATGTTTCATTAGGTTAAAATTTCCTTGTCAAAGAAGGACATTCTCTGCAAGTGTAGTGATTTTGTGTAACCTTACTATTGTAGAATCATTAAATATGACTTCACAAATATTTACATTTATTACATTACCTTAAGTTTATCAAATATTATTGTTTTAATATAGTTTTAGACATTTTATAAACCAAATTTTGAAAAATTAATCGATACTCTGAAGTAGGTACATTATGATCATTAAAATGATATTTAAATATAGGTTTACATGTACATCAACATACAAATGATAATGAATGTATTCATGCACATCTAGTCATTGAATCAAACATGTTTAAATTTTAAAAGATGAACAATATCAAATTTTGAATTCGATATTAAATTTGTTTTACATTTTATCAGGATCAGGAGAAGTATAAAAATTTGTTTTACAACTGGTCATATTTTTTTTTTAGTTTTGTAATTAATTAAAGAATTGATTTATTGTTTTCATTTTTAATCTATAATGTATTTTATATTATGCCCTGGCAGAAAAAAAAATTATTTACCTACCTACCTACCCAACTTCAAAATTTAGGGTCGGGTTAGGGGAAACATAGATATTTTTAATGATGGCCTAAGAATCGATTTTGTTGAAAATGAAAATTCATAAACTTTAGTTCTAGTTGTTAAACATGGTCTTACTAATCGTACAACTAAATAAATATGTTCTACATTCGCTTATTATAGATTCGTTCGTAAACTATAGCTAACTTTAATTTCAATACCAATTAACTATATTTTAAAAACCTCAATATATAGTTTTTTGAGATAAACTACTATTCAAAATTGTCAATGATGGTTATTCGCCATGAACTGTAATTCACATGCGTAAATTTAGTCGACCGCTGTTAATTAAAGATTAATTATTGTTTGAAAGTCGTGATTTTCAATTTTAAGGCTCGAGGAAATGTATCTATGATTTACGAACAAAACATGCAGTTTAAATCAAAATTAAGATTACATTGCTTTCGTGAAATATATAACGCTCGGTTGTTTTTCGTTTTTGTTTTTTTTTAATATAATTTAGGGTTGCAATCCGCAGTTAACAAATCTTAAAACCGTATATGTCAGATGAATAATTTTTTAATACTTTGGTTTCATTAATATTCAAAGGTATCAATTTTCGTGGATAAAGTGAAAATCACAGTTTCAAGGATACGTAATTTCATGGCCAATGATCCTATCAATACAAAATGTTAATAGAAATTGCACTTCAATGAACATTTGATTTCCTGGATCAACTTCACAACGAAATCCACGAAAATTGGTATTCAACGAATATTGATGAAACCACAGTAGTCCATGAACCTCGTTTATCAATTGTGTAACTATGATAAGCTCATGTTTAATATTTATGAATTTGGAGTGTCATAAATATGATTATATATTGTTACATGTAACAGTACAGATCGCAACAATCCCAGCAATCAAAGTAAGATACAATCGTCCTATATAATTTTCTTTAATATACACTTGTAATATTAATGGATACCATACAAGTAAATATGCAAAGCAGAAAAAGAAAATTACATTTTTAAAATGATAAAAAGTACTATACTCTTTCCATTTCATGATTACATCATTTTAATACCAAATAATGTTCCATAATATTATAGTCAAGGAAAAGAGACACCAAAATACTAACAACAATCAAAGACACAAGTGAATCTTTAAGTTTACTTATTACTTATGTAGCTTATAGAATTTACAAACAAAAAATGCTTTGTAGATTGGATTCTATGAATGAAACTGAATATAATAAATATAATCATGTTAAAAAATCTACTTGTTTTTATGCCTCACTTTTACGCTTTCTAAATGCAAATGCTGATTGCAAGTTTTTTGAAGATCTGTGAAAGATGATGTGATATGTCTTATGATCATAGTGTAAAATATTCTATTATCCTAAAACTACTGAGAAGATACCTGTCTTCCATTAGGGCTGTCATAAAAGGGAGGATATGGACTGTAAAACTAGATAGAACCTCCTAATTAAGACAGCAACTTTTTTTTCTTGATTTTTATAACTTAATAATATAGACAATTACAGTGAACAATTGTAATATAGTAGACTGTTATATAACCTGGATACATAGGGTCTGCCTATGAATTTCCACACCCGGAGAATATGTGATTGACTATATGTAGATAAGGTTGTCTACCAGGTTAGCCAGGATATTACTTGTACATTAATTTAAATCTCTATACATTGCTTATATAGCCTTATTTGTACACCATTGTTTTTTTACTAGCTCTATGCACCTGTGTTATTTGTCTATACATGTGTACTACACGCAAACATTATCTGTGGAATCTATACAACTCTAAGTACTTTTTTATAGTCGGTATTTTTTTTTCATAAGCAATATAAAATTATATGACAAAAATAATAACCATAGTATTTTAGGTATAAGACTAAGTGCTGCTTTGTAGACAGCTAATTAGATTTTTGTGCTTGAAGTTATTGTATACTTTGTTTGTTCTTATCAATAAATAAATTATCAAAATAAAAAAAATACAAATAAAAAAGGACACAAGTAAATCGGAAAGAATGTAAAAGCACTACATGTATATGAATTAATAATAAATATATATATCGGTATATAGTCACAAAAGATCACGGATATCAAGGGGATGTCTTTGTGTCAGAAATTTATTATTTGTTTGTATTAATTTCAATCGAATACCAAAATATTATTTAACTAGAATTGAGGAAAAAAGGTAAATTTTAAATCAATGTTAATGCGAGCATAGGATATGACACACTGAAACCACATTCCACAAGTTCATAGAATTTGCAATCAACAATTAACCAGAAATAGGATCTACTGCAATCTTTGAGATTGTCGCAGATTAACTAGTTCAAGTCACACTGCAGGACTCAATTCAATCCAATATGCTTCATTAACTGAAATAAAAGCAATATATTACTCATGTTGCTTGTATTTGTATAGATTAAGTGATAACAAAGAGAGGGAACATTTTCTAAGACTCTCTTACTCCTTTTTCTGAGCGCGCTCTTTGACCTCTGTGGCATGTTGTTCCATGGCTTTGGTCTCTCTTTGTTTAGCATTTTCTTCAAGGGCTTTCTACAATGAAAAACAAACAAACTCGCAATCCACCTTTGTTCTCAAAATGATTGATAGAACGTTTATGCCGTTCCATTGCTTTAATTTTCAAACATGGTAAATAATTCCTTTCGATCAAATAATAACTTTTTTGTCATAAAATTACAAAATGCAATAATTTCCATTTAAACACAAATTTCTAGACTTTTTTGTTTTTAACTATTGTTCCTATTATTAAGTATCAGTAATTTCATTTTCCGTTACCTTTTTTATCTTAAATAAAGAAAATCTTGAAACCTTTTTTAAATCTATAAGTTGAAAGTAGTCAAGATATTATCTTGAATGAAACAAAAGTGGTAAATATGAATGATTTTACCTTAAAGTCATCTTGAAAAGTTTTGATATCCCCAAAGAAGTCTTTCATGATGTATTGTGTCTTGTCGAAACAAAAATATTCGCTCATATCTTCAAACATACTATCCATTTTTTTGTACATATCATTCAGTACTTTAAACTGTCTGTTAGCATCTTCTGCAAAACTGTGACATTGTCAAGGAAGATGCAATTTTGAAAATAAAATTTGATTTTTTTTATAAAGATTATTTATCTATAAAATTATTACAAATTTATAGTAAATAAACACATATGACAGGTAATAATTAATATAGAAGGCATTTTCTGTCAAAAAGGCGACTATTCAAAATTACATATAGATGCATGATCTAAAAAACACTATTCACGATGTGTTTTTTTGCGTAAAAATGATAAACATAGTGCGAACCTAGTAAATTAAAAAAAACGTGAACATGTCCCAGTCTACAATGCACTCGACAGAATAAAGGATATCTTCATGACTTCTAGGAATTTGTCTCCTTCCATTGAGGACTTTTCACAGTTTTCCAATTCTCCCGATAATTGCTTCAAAGATATCTCTATTTCGCAGAGGTTTCTTTTCTCAACTTAAAAAATAATTCAACAAAGTGCAATGAAAATTATTGAAATTACATGTTGTTTATGTTAATTGAATATTGGCCTTATTCATCTTGGAATTTAATACATCTGCGCACTGAAAGAAACATCTCAATTCGCAAATCACATTACCATTAGATATCTTAATTCATTAACGTTCATCCGCTTAATACATGTAGTATCCTACATTTATTTCGATATATACCTTTCTAAAAGTCGTTATACTGTTATTAACTAAACAATAAGTTTTGTAATGGACATACCATTAGATGCTTTTTCCAGGTTAGTAAAGTCGTTTTTGAACTTCACCAGATCCGGGTATTTCTCCTCGATAACACTGACCAGGAAGTGTACTAAAGTCGACTTGTTGTCTTGTGTTTTCGTATTCTTCAGCTAACATGTAAGTGAAAATAATAAAACCATCTTTCAAACAGCAATTTTCAGCTTGCATATACAGTTCAATCAACTGTAATAATTTATGTCTAGATGTAAAACTTGTGGGTTATTTGGTAAATATTTCCGGAACTGCACTGTTTGTGATATCCCAGTGATGAGTGGGAATGGACTTCAAATATGTTAACCCTCCCCCATTTTTTTATCGCATTGAAGAAATTTTATAAACAATTTCCGCCATGCAAAGACCTCCTATCCAGTTGAAAAAAAAACCCAAAAGAGGTTATAAAGTTTCACAGACGCTCTTTTTGTAACAAATGCATTATAACCATGATATTTTAAAGCCTTTGCAAATCTGACTTAGGAAATTCGAAAAATGGGTCACTATTTTTCATATTTTATACCCCCGTCATAGATTAAATTTTGACTTATAATGTTGTACAAATTATATTGCAATCAGATAAACGAAGTTAAAAAATCACTAATTAAAGAAATATATTAGAGAAATGAAGAAAAATTTACACCAACCTTGCTCAGGAAGCTAATGTCAAATCCCAAGGACTGGGCATAACTGGAACCTTCGTTGAGATAATTTCCAATAAACAAAATGAGTTCAAGAATACGTGCAAACCTTGTGTTGGTCTTAATTTCTTCTAAAGATACAGTAGCTGCAACTAAATCCTGAAATGATTTTACAAAGAAATATTTACATTAAAATGTTCCTTAATCATACTTTTCATTGCTTTAGCCATGGGACATATAGTTCACCTGAACAACAGTTCTTGTATCATTCTCTTTCGAAATTTTTAAATGAGAATTTTTTAAAAAATATTCTCATATATTCCAAGATTTGACAATACATTAAACAATACATAAAAAGATGCCTACTTTTTGGACATCATATCCTAAGATCTAGGATGCATCAACTGACCAATCTCAATATCTTAGGCCTCAATGTATCAAAGATAACATAATTGTAAAATGAACTATAAATAATTTTAAAAAGTGAAAGAAGGTACTTGTGACCTTGATATGAAGATACTAACACAGTAAAATAACTAAACATAACATTGTATTTCTTGAAAAGAAGATTTTTAAAACTTTTTCCTGTATACTTCTATGTTAAACTTTGAACCCCTCATTTGGGCCCAAGTATTGGTCAAGAGGTCACAGTTCGGACTGTTTAGAATCTACATCATCTTAAGATGCTTGAATAGTAATCACTGTAATTTTTAAGAAGAATTTATTTTTAAAATACTATTTATCTGAATTTTGCAACCCCTCTAAAGGCCCCAGTATTGGTCTGGAGGCTACGATTTTAACAATTTAGAATCTAAACTATCTTAGGACGATTGCATAGTGATATTACATATTGTTGCATTGTAGTTCTTGAGAAGAATATTATTAAACAGTTCCCTATACATTGGAATTTTTATCCATCCTGGGGCCTCAGTTTTGGCCCGGGAGTCACGATTTTAATAATTAAGAATCTACACTATCTTAGTATGCTTGCAAAGTATTCTCACAAATTGTAGCATTGTAGTTCTTGGTTAGACGTTTTTTAAAACTTTTCTTCTATATACTTGTTTGTTGAACTTTGAACCCGTTTTGGAGGCCCTGTATAGGCCCGGGGGTAAGGTTTTTAATAATTAAGAGTCTACACTTTCTTAAGATGCTTGTATAGTAATTGTATAGTAATATCACAAATATTAGCATTGTAGTTTTTGAGAATTTTTTCTTTTATATTTCTATGTTTAAATTTGAACCCCTATTGGGGCCACAGTATTGGTCCAGGGGTCATGGTTTTCAAAATTTAGAATAAACACAAAATTTATAAGCTTTTGTGTAAATATTGATATTTCCGGGGAAGTGGTTCTTGAGAAGAAGATTAAATAAGACACACGCCCTTTTTAAAATCTTTAGTGATTATCTCCCTTTTAAAAAGGGTTTTGCCCTTTATTTTAACAATTTTGAATTCTCTTTATATAAGGATGCTTTGTACTAAGTATGGTTAAATTTGGCGCAGTGGGTCTAGTCAAAAATGTGAAAAGTTTACAGACGGACGGACGACGGACAACAGGTGATCAGAAAAGCATTAGGTTCAGGTGAGTTAGAAAGATTAGACACCTAGTTTGACTTACATTTTAACTTTGTTAAAGATATTTAATATTTGACAGAATTCGAGGTATTTGAATTTATCTTTAATTGATGTTTAAAAAGTAGTGTAACGAAAACTTTTTTATTTTATGCGTTTCAATATAAAATTTAAACATTTACACCCCTGCCTTTCACAAAGTCTCAGAGTTCTATTTTTGACATTAAGAATTGCTCATACCTGTTTGACGCAATCCACCGTTTCACTAAACGACATCTTGAATAGAATAGACTGTAGTCGGGGCTTGATATTTGTAATATCCTCAATCTGTAATTTACGCAATGAGTTACAAATAATTCTTTCAAGGTTTTCAATTAAACAACTATAGGAATAATGCATAAAATACTTTTTTCTTAAGTTGCATGAAACATAAATGAGTTCTGTGTTTATAATATGAAAATAATAACTTTTTGGAGCAGGATCTTTGTAGTTTGAGAAACAAAAATGTCATTGGTGATCCAAGGAATTTGGATAACTTATTCGAATAACCCATAAATGAGTCATTAAGAAAATTAGTAACATTTATATTGTCAGTTCTATTTCAAACAAGAGGCCCATGGGGCCACATCGCTCACCTGAGCAAAAATGACTTTATATGGGCATTCAAAGAATATTGTGCCATATGGCCCTTCGGTAGAATAACCAAAAAAACCTCATAAAGTATCCACATTTTACCGAAAATAAGATCCTATGCAAGATATTTAACTAAATTTTTGGTAGGGATTCACGATTAACCTCCAGTTCCCTTTATTTTAGCCCCCCCCCCCCCACTTTCCTATACGTGAAAGAAGAAAATTGTACCTAAATGCGCTCATTCTCGAATCAAAAACATTAAAAAATTGAATCAATGTATTAACGATGCTTTTATCCTCATAATAATGTGTCAGAATTATGGCAACTGTTTAAAAGACTTCGTTTTTATTTACTTGTGTTTTAAAAAACTATCAAAATTAGTGAAGATTATATATATATATATATATATATATATATATAAAATTCATCCTATAAGAAGGGACACCAGAAAGTGGTTACTGCATATCATCATTTTAGCAAGACATTTCTAATGATTAACCAAAATTTCAGCGTGAATCATAGAATTATTAGGAAGATACAGACCTTGTTTTGAGTCATGTTTTTGTTTACATGCATGAATGTATTACATTCAACTTAAGATTTTAAAACTTGGCATTTCCTATTCAGCATTTAAAATATAAAGAAATTAAATCATCACCTCAGCTCTTTGTACAAACATAGCATTGTGCACAAAGCTCTGTATCTTGCTTATAACTCTAAACTTGACTCTTAGATAGGTAAGTAAATTATAGAAAATTGTAAACAATGAAAACAAGAAAAAATGCACTGTAAACAAAGAAGGAGCACAATTTATTTTTCATCATAAAAATACTTACCAGTATATATTTCTATCAGCGAAAATAATCTCCGTTTAGATTGAAAATGCTGAGCATCTTAACAAATCACGTTACATTATTCAACTATTTCTTAGAGATCGTACCGAAATACGAATAAAATGAATAATACAAATGAATTTTATTTTACGATGTTGTTAATGCATCAGATTTTGCTCATTTTGCGCAGGTAAACAATCAGCTGTCTGATTTACCGAAGTCTATGTTTGATTTGATACGTAAATATTCCAAAATACAGGCGATAGTTCCCCTCAAGTAAAAAGGCATAATTAACGAAAATGAAACTAAAATCAAAACAAGCTAAAACCATCGTGAACATGTCAACGCATTGAAACATTAAACCTCAATTTACTTCAAACAATCGGCACAAATATATTTTGCAAGTTTCAAATATTCCCTTCGCACGTAAACTGTTGCACAACAAGCAAATTCATCTTTGTCAGTTTGACCAGTTTTCGTGTGTGAAAAATAGCTGCTCTAAAACAAAACCTCGTTTTCGATATACGAAATACCGAACCCGAAGTTATAAACTGATCGACCCCCAATTTCTTTGTTATTATTTTCGTAAATTACTCAAATTTGAAACAGAATTAGCCCATGAGTTTTGCAATTTATATTTTCCTTTCCATAAGGATTACGTATGCTAAATTACTTTGAATTTGACTCAGTATTTCTTGAGAAGATTTTAAAAAATGCACCCCCCCTTTTTTTTTTTACAGTTTCGAGGTTTTCTCCGTTTTGAATAAAGATCGGTCTTTCATTTCTGCAATTTATATTCGTCTTACCATAAGAATGCTTTGTGCCAAATTGGTTGAAATTGGCCAGGTGGTTTTAGAGAAGAAGTTCAAAATGTAAAAGTTTACAGACGGACGGACGGACGGACAGACGGACGACGAACAAAATGTGACCAGAAAAGCTCACTTGAGCTTTCAGCTCAGGTGAGCTAATAAAGGCAAATAATCATTAGTATTGTGTTATCTATTTTTTTTTCATTTTAACACCACACAAATTCTCACAAAAATTCAAAAATTTCCTATTTCCTACCGTGACTATGAATTGCTCTGCCTCAGTGAGATCATCGTACTCCTCCTTGAGTGCGCCCAGCTCCTTGATCTGCTTGGGCTCAGGGAGGTACTTGATGAGTTGTTTCAGCATCTCTATGGTCGGGTGATCGACGTCCACCTCCAGGATTCTACGACGAATTTCTTTGTACGAGGTCTTTCCAAGCAACATAGCTACAAAATCAAGATATACATGTATATGTGGATGGTAATAATGAGAAACATAGAAACTGAAATATGAATGACGATATGCACACTAGACATTTTGTACTCACAGAGATTCATTGCTGATTTGGTATCAAGAACGCGATGAGTTTTGACAGCTTTACACCTCTCCTTTTCAACAGCTACACGTTTTCAACAGAATTATATATTAAACATGGACATGTTTGTGTGGTTAAATGTTGCATTTTTAAACATTTCGTAAACTGTAATTTTTCCTGACGCAAATATGCACTGTATTATTCCATTGATACCAATAAAATGTGTACATAAGTGCATAATGGTACTAATTGCAAACCAATTCTTATTTGCATGCAAAATAAACAGGACCCTTCAGTCACTAAAACCATAGAGCAGATTATTTTAGCAGGGTGCTGATTCTTGCATTTTCTTGGCGGTTAATCAATCAACAACATAAAAGTGCGAAATGCCACCTTTTGCATATCAGTTTACATAGTTGAACATTTCAAATCGCTAGAATTTGACACAAATCAAAATAAACGGCATGCAGACCTAAATTTCTTAACGTGCAAAAATAACCTGCTATACGATAGTTATCTACGAAAACCACTGCTAGTAAATACATGTACATGTAAAATGCATAATATATGAATGTAATGAAAGCCCAGTTGCGATAAGATGTCGTTGCACACAACTCTGACATTGGTTTATTGTGAATCTTTAAATATACTTCTTAACGTCGAGTTACAGAATAATAACACTTTTTTAAAAAATTAAACTTACTTTTTTTAACTTCAAAGTTCTTCAATAACGAATGCAATATGAAATCATCTTCAAGCTCGCACTCGTTTACAGCTATCCAGAATGAGTTCATTTTAAGTTTTTTATCTTGTATCTTAGGTAACAGAAAATTTTGCATGAAAAGTCTATAAATATATTATTTTGTTAATTGGATTTTGAAAAGACACTAAAAACTAAGCAGAAAAAACCTGTTTCCAGTGGATGCGCTTTGTTTGGCCTTTGGTTTCATACTTCTTTTTTGGCTTCATTCCATAAGGTAACTGAGATACAACAGGTTTAGGTGCAAATCCAGGGGTACCTGGGGGAGGCGGTGGGGGAGGGGCACAACCTGGAGGAGGGGATATTGGGGGCACATCACCTGGTAAGGGGGGAGGAGGCGGAGGAATTGGGGCACCATTAGGAAAAGGGGTTGAAGGAGGAGGAACTGGTGCACCAAATGAAGGGGAAGGGAAAGAGTCAGGTGTTGGAGCACCATGTATTTTAGGAAGATGGAGATGAGCAGGTGCTAGGGGAGTGGCCGGGGCACCATCAGGCAGTGGGGGAGCAGGGAGAGGGGAAGGAATTGTTACCCCTGTTGGGGGCGGGGGTGAGGCAGGTAGAGGGGCAAAACCAGAGGGAGGGTTTGGTGTGTGTATGGGGTGTGCGGGCTGTACTATTGGAAGGAGTTCCTCTGTTGTCTGTTCTGATGCACTTTTAACTTGAGTGGATGGATTTGGAATGGATACCTTGACATTGATTGATCGAGCAATGTCCATATCCACAATGGCTGGCCGACTTTTTACCTAAATGGAGATAACAAACTTAAAGTTTGATTGATTGATTTATTTAACATGAGGAATTTATATTACAACTTTAAACTACGGGAATGCTATCCATTTCTTCACTTTTTGTTACAGCTCAAAATGTCTTTCAAGTTGTGTTTCACTCTATTCACCTGTTCTTTGAGCTGAGCAATTTCCTTACCTTTGTTCACCCTCATATTGAGGAAGTCTTCCTCAATCTTTTCCTTCTGCTCCTTGACTTCCGTTAGCTTGGAGTTCATCTCAGCATCCAGTTCCTTGAGCTTGTTCTCCAGCTGCTCCTTCTTTTCGTCTGCTTCGTTGACCTTGGTCATATACTGCTCCTCCATGATCTGGGCCTTGGACTCTATCTCCTGCTTGGCAATCATGGCTGCGTCTAGCTGGGCCTGAACTTTGGGAAGGTTCTCTGCACTTGAAGCCAGCTCTGACACCTCCTTCTTTAGCTCTGTAATCTCTTTCCTTCTCTCTCCAAGGTCAACTGCAAGAAAAACAATGAAATCATCACTAAAACAAATAAGAAATAATGTAAAACACAACCATAACTGGAAGCAACATACATAGAATTAAATCAATTTATCTTCCTGATCAATATTAGATAAAATCTTGAAATTTCTTTGGAATATAAGAGTTAAAATTAGAGATATCTCTAACTCATTAATTTCTCAGTTTTGATGTTGAATCTTTTGGTCTTCTTGAAGTCAGGGTCTACTCCGTCTTTGTGTAGAACTATCTGGGTCAGACATTCCTCTATTAATCGGTAGTACTCAGTCCTAAAGGGAAACATTTCTAGTCACAGATAAATTTTAAATATATATTTTCACTACCAACTTCTTCATCATATATTAATATTTAATAAACAAAAAAAAAATACAAGCTGAATTTATATTCTTTCAAAAATATGTATATAGTATATAAATTTCAAACGGCTGTGTCACAATAACAACTTTTCTTTAAGGATGCACTAAAATTTACGTCTAAATGTAATAAATATGACTTTAACTTTTACCTTGAAATCAAAAGCATTCGCTTTTATATAATATTACTTAGGCTTTAGCAAATGTGTTAAAATCTGTTACATATAATTTACCATGCATTATTTTTTTTCCATTTTGAAGCTGCTACAATAATATTTTGCTCAATAAATGTAGTATACATGTACCTGTACTAACAATGAATACCAATTCTACCTACGGTATTTATGAATATGTACATGACACTCCATTAGATATGCAAGTACATTGAAAACAAAATCTATAAGGAATGAAACATTACATGAGGAGAAGCATACAGGTGTTAAATAGACAACCTTATCTTTTAAAAAAGATAGGTGAGCTAGCGCTGTAGCCACTTTTAAACACACAGAGGAAGATTCGTGATCAACTGAATTATTTTGCTGAAATTTTCCCGCGTTTATGTCGTTTCTTTGCTCGGATTTTTCCGTATGATAGACTCAAAGCAAATTGACCAATAAGAAATGATCTCTCTTTGTGCTTTAAAATTTTAGATTATTTAAATCATATACTTTTACAGATATATGTAAAACCTACTTCATTCGATAGTAAATGTACATTAATGATAACGGAATGGAAACAACGCGCCAAATAGATGTTAAATTTTTTTTCGTTTTTTGAGATAAATTGGAAAGAGTGTGTTTTAGGGGCCGACCCTTTATCTCCTTATCGGGACCATTTAACCAAACTTTGATGGTTGAATAATGTTATGAACATAATTCTATTCATCTTCTTCTTTATATTGCTTTTCAAACTATTTGTCATTTTTTGAGATATGAGTGATCAAAGTTTTGGACTTCTGGCCCCTTAAAACCCCTAATTACCTAACGCATGAGAAAGTTTTAGTTATGTATGGTTAAAAAAATGTACGATGAACAATTTTTGCTTCTAAAACATATAACAAAATATTTCACAATAAAGTGCTATTGAAGAAAAACTTTAGAGCCCTTTTGGTCCCTAATCTGAGGGACCATCTCCTTTTTCTTGATATCAAATGAAAGGTCTTTTGATATTAAAAATATTTTGTTCAACAAGTGTTCGGAAATTCGTTACCGTTCTTGAGCTACTAGTATTTGGGCCAAACCATTATCTTCTTATCGGGGCCATTTAACGAAGCTTTGATGGTTGAATAATGTTATGATCATCATTTTAATCATCTCCTTTTCTATATGAGATATGTGATAGAAGTTTTGGACTTCTGACCCTTTAAAACCCCTAATTACGCAACACATGAGAAAATCATTATATTGTTTAAGGTAGTACGAAACACACCTGAAATTATTTATCAAAAATATTTTCTCAAATACACAATATAATGACCTAATGTTATGTAAAAATAAATTTCAATCCATTATCTTAAAAAATATATAAATCATACCCATCAATTACTCAAGGTCGAAAAAATTTGAGGTACAACATATTTTGATAATTTTGAAACATACATTTGGATGGTGTTCATATGATTTTTGTGCAATTTAGCCTTATATCATTTAAAAATGCGTAACTTGTGTTTCTTTTAAAGTAAAGACCTGAAATTTGGACACAACCATCACCAGTGTTTAGGCTTTGTGCGCAACAAATTGCAAGGTCATATCAATAGGTCAAAGGTTAAATATGATGACGTCATCTAGGATTTTTATCAATTTTCACCTCCGTCACAAGTACTTAAACCTTAATTATTCTAAAAACCAATGGTTAAATTTTCTTTATTTTGATATATTTTAATTACAGTGTCATGACAATCATACTGTTAAATTTTTTTTTCAAATTTGAATTATACATATTCTTTTTAGAGACCGTTTAGTGTTGCAAATTTTCGTCTTAAAAGAGAATTCACAAGCGCTAGTTTTACATTATTTGAATCAGAAATTACCTTAAGTTATAAGTTAGAATTTATTTCAGTGTCTTAAAGTAACAAGAAGGTCTCCTGTATAAATAGCAGCACAAACATTTGTAATATGTTGAAAAATAACTTAATGTCATAGGAAATTATAACAATGACTACTTCATTTTACAATCCACTGAAAGGAGATTCAAATGGTCTTTTTGGGGCGATGTGGGCAAAAATTGTGAGGTCGGATTTTTTTCAAATTTTACATATTTACAGATTTCATTCCAAAGAACAAATTATAAACATTTCAGAAAAATTGAATTATAGGAAAATTTTCACTTATCTGTTTTGTACTACCTTAAGTACACTAAGATAAACATTTTTGCCTCTTTAACATGTCACAAAATATTCCTCAGCAAAGCGCTATGGATGGAAGACTTTAGATCCCTCTCGGCCCCTTATTTGAGAGGCCAGGTCTTTTTTCTTGATATCAAACGAAAGCTCTTGTAAAAATTAACTTTATTTGCATTACATGTCTTTACAAAAAAAAACCGTGAAAAATCTAGACATTTTTAAATCTCAACTTTCAGGTCCAGGCTCCGATTTCCCAAATAAAAAACGTAAGTCAAATCTCAGACTTAAGTCTAAGTTTTTCTCATATATTTGAGTTTTTTCTCAAATTTGAGAAAACTCAAATCTCTGCATTTCACAAAAAAATCTTACTTATGTTTTTTACTCAATTTGATAAAAACTTAAGTTACCTCCAGAGCAAACTTAAGTCAAATCTCAAATATAACTAGTGGGTATTGTTTTTTTTTTAAACAAAAAACACATGTCATCCCTTCTCCCCAAGGTTTGTAAAATGGGGCAAACTTAATAAGTGAAAAAGAATGATGTTATCTAGTCTAAATGTCATATCAGTACTCTGGTTAAGTCAAAAATCTTTTTTTAATTTGACCTTGAAAATCTGAAAAAAGATAAGGGTCAAATATTTTTGGAAAGGTTCAGCTATATTTAATATATCATCTATATATGATACAAGTCATTATTGTAAGGAATTTTTTCATAAGATGATTGACCTGAGATCAAAATAGGTCAAGGTCAAAAAGTTAGGTATGGTTCACTTTTTCGCTAGATCATCAAACTAATTGATAACAGTATGTCTCAAGGTATTATTATTGTTGTTTTCTTATTGTTTGAAGTCCTTCTTGCTAAGTATATTTAGATAAAGACCGAGAATGGTTTTTTTCTAATTTGACCTTACAAAAATATCAGGTCAAGGTAAAAGGTTTTGGTAGGTTCCAGCTAGGTTATATACTATCTATTTGTGATACAAGTCAAAGGTCTGTAAGTTTAAGGAATATTGTGTTATGGTCCGAACCATATTTTTATCTCAAGGTCAAAAATTTTGGTGGCGTGCACTTTTTCTCAATATTATATATTTATATTTCAAGTTTGAAGTCTTACTGTCAAAGGGTATTTAAGTTACGGCCCAGACAAAATTTTTTTTTCTTAATTTGACCTTGAGTAAAGACAAGGGTCAAGGTCGAATATAGAACAATAGTACACCTCAGTGTATTATTATTGTTCTTTGTTCAAAGTTTGAAGTCCTTCTGTCAAAGTTTATTCCGGACATGAACAATGATGTTTTTTTTCAATTGACCTTGAAATAAAAATATTAGGTCAAGGTAAAAAATTTGGTAGGTTTTAGCTAGGTTATTTACCATCTATCTGTGATACAAGATTAAAGTCTCTATGTTCTAGGAATCTTGTGTTATGGTCCGGAAACCATTTTTCAGAAAACGCTTGACCTTGAAGGACAAAATAGGTCAAGGTCAAAAATTTTGGTGGCGTGCACTTCTTCTCAATACTATCTATTAAATTTGGATGAAGAAGAATAAGAAAATCGACAAAAACAATATGTCTCCCCTTTAAAAGGTGAGACATAAATATGTCATCAACATCACTAATACAGTATTATATTGTCTGTAATGTTCATTACTTAGATCTATTTCACTCAATAATCAGCGTATATGCAATACTTCTTGGAGGATTGATAAATATTTTTTTTCATTAAAAAATAATAATTTTTTGGCCGTTATCTCCCTTGACAAAAATGTAAACAAAGGGAACTACTTCATTTGTTTGTGTTAAATGGAATAACTGTGCAGTGATTCTACTTTCTAATGATTTTAAGGTAACCATAATGTAATAATTGTGTCTTTTTGTTTGATATATAATATATAAATATGATCATGTAGATATGTAATCTATATTTAGCATTAGAAAGTTTAAATTTTATCACTGATTAACATTTTATGACTTTTGTTGATTTAATCCGATTTTCCTCTTTTTAAAACATAAGCAGACGATTGTTTTTATTGAGAATAAATAAAAAAAAACAAAGAGAATTTATAAGGGGCCACTTGTGACAATGAAAATTCTTGACTCAGCTAAGTAAAAATTCAACTCGGCTGACTAAGTTTGTTTTGAGAAATGAAATTTGAGAAAAATCTCAGCTGAGTAATTTCTCAGGATTTGAGATTAAACTTAGATATAAACTTAAGTTTTTTTGTGAAATCGGAGCCAGGCGAGCTTTATACAGACCCTGAAACGTGCTACTTCACCTCTAAAACGAACCGTACCGTTCCGTGCAAGAAACGAACCGTACCGTTCACAAAACGAAACGTACCGTTCACAAAGCGAACCGTACCGTGCAAAAAGCGTGCAAAATAATTTATGCAAGACCCGCCCCAAAACGGCCAAAAAAGCGTACCGTACCGTGCAATAAGCGTGCAACTTCCATATACGGCTTATTGACCTAATGTCTATCGATCAATACGGACGGAGATTATCGCTGACCAGATAAGTTCAATATTTACTAGATTTTTTTTATACGGGATTAGATAACACATTCTAAAATTTGACGTTGTTATTTTTATAAAACTGTTACGAAAATGTTTTAATTTCATTTCCTTCCTTAGACCTTAATCATTTCTTTGGTTTTCGACTAAACTTGCATCGCCGAATTCTTTAACATTGTTAATATTAATGTTCACACAATTCGTGGTAATACTACTATTTTGATTATTTTTATGAAATGTTTTAAACATTGTGTACATACTGGACTTTACATAGCTTTAAGTGATTCTCAGGAGAGAGCGTCTGAATAGTGTGCATGTCGACGATTTTGAGGAGACTTGATGCGACCACAAAAACGCATGCAACGAATGCGAGAGCTCGTGCAACGTATGCGAAGCTAAAAGATTTCGATCGCAAAGTCTTGTAAAGTGCTCGTGCGTCAATTGTGAAAGGGGCTTTACAAATGTAGTATGGTTAATAACCTCCCTGTTCCCAAAACACTCGATACCCCAGTGCTATGTCCAAACGATCAGTGTTAAGCAATCGGTTAATAAAATAGGAAATTTATGAATTTTGACATCGATTCTTAATCAAGAAATTGATATAATAAATCCCGGTTTTTGACAAACAATAAATGTATGTAGTTCTTTGTAAATTATTATAAACTTAAGACAGATTGTAAGGATTATAAATGATAATCCCCTTGCACCCTGCCGAAATGATGTTTTTTTTATCAAAAGTGAAAATTCAGACTTTTTGTTTTAACAGTGTATTTCCCCAAAGTTTAGATATGTTTATTCCTAGGCTCAAATACATATACACAAGCGGTCAGTTTTCACACCTTGTCGCAGTCACCCGATCGTGTGTATAGTTCATTGTGTATACTTCGGAGTTTTTTCTTGATCCCAGACAGACAGCGGATTTTTATCTGTACACATACACAAAGACGGAGAAAGTACACCGTCTATAATAAACATGACTTTTTAGCGTTGACTTCCAATCAGTAAGAAGACAATCATTAAACAAGAGAGAGAGAGAGAGAGAGAGAGAGAGAGAGAGAGAGAGAGAGAGAGAGAGAGAGAGAGAGACTGGTGTGTTAATTATAAAACTTAGATAAAAGTTTAATCACTGTACGTTATTATTTCTCTTTAGGTTTCTATAGTCGGTCATTTGAGCGAAATTTTATTTCAGGACTCCACGTGCTTCGCCTGTCAATCAGTTTAAGTATAACAGTACAGATCACGCCATGCATCGCGTGCTACTTGGCTCCTCCTACATATCTAAAAGAAAATAATCGAATGAAAACGTTTTAATTTCACGTTTTCTTAAATCTTAATCAAAAGAGTATTCCTATTTGGAATTTTTCAACAATAATTTCCTTCCTACTTCATGATTATAATTCATGTACTCTTTCCCTCTCTGTCGTTTTTTTTTTTTTGTTACTAAATAAATTCTTCACATATTTATCAATTTACACATTCATTTGCTGATTTGCTGATTACCGGGTATTTTTCCGTGTCCTGTTTACAACAAGTATGTGAGTAAAAAGGTAAATGAAATATAAACAGGTTAGCCAGCATTTGTAAAATGTCAGCTAAATTGCATGCATACATGTACATGCATGTTGTGAAGAGCGAACACTTGTCTAACAAAATGACAAATATCGCCATTAAAAAAAGCTATTGACGTATTGTGTGTATCCAGTTGTGAACATATCTTAAGAAATATGTTATATGTATAGTTTGATGGAATAACATAAACAAATAGTCATATTTTGACTATACACGCGATGTTATTTCAGGTAAGAGAAGCAATGACGGGTTACATGTAGGTGTGATCTGTCTATACGAACAAGTGCAGAAAATCATAAAATCAATGTTTGAATGAAAAAATAATCTGTGTAGAAAAACTTTATAACAGTTGATTTCAAGATTTCTAAACTGAAATTCATTATTTATCTTATCATTAACTAGCCTATTTTTACATCGTCTTTTCACCAGGGGAATTTGATCGGCGATAGTACAAGTACGCAATAAAGAATGATGAATAAAGAAATAGAACGGCGCATGCATAATAACAACTAGCCGAAAATCAAGACAACGATAAAGGCAACTAAAGAAATATCGGAATAAAGTCGGGGCAATTTTTCATAGCAATTTTAAATGGATTAGAAATATTTGATGACTTCAATACAAGTACACGTATAGAAAATAAAAACTTAAGATGCTTGTTAGAATTATCGACAGATCGCTGAATTAACAAAAAAGTCAAACAGCTCTTCTAATCTATCGTAATAACTACATTAATCTAAAATTAAAAAACAAATAATAACAGACTAATCAAAATTAAAACTACCCTCCGCTTCTCGATTTTCAATCAGTACACGTTTCACGCAACGTATCAAAAAGGGGGAACGGGTGAAGTTTTGATTTAGATTGAAATACATTTGTAATATACCTGATTCATATAAATAATAAAAATGCTTGTCATAAATATTGCCACCTTGCTGAAGTTAATCGGGTAAATATTAAACAAAATTATATATCGAGAAAAATCAAAAGCGTTCAGGCCACGCCTACCTCATTAATAAAGCGCGCAAACCGTTCACAAAGCGTGCAGCTATTTTTAGCAAAGCGTACCGTGCAAGAAGCGAACCGTACCGTTCACAAAACGAAACGTACCGTTCACAAAGCGAACCGTACCGTTAACAAAACGAAACGTACCGTTCACAAAGCGAACCGTACCGTTAACAAAACGAAACGTACCGTTCACAAAGCGAACCGTACCGTTCAAAAAGCGTACCGAACCGAACCGTGCAACTGGTGTAGTAGCACGTTTCAGGGTCTGTAACGCTTTTTGAGCCAGACAAATATGGATGCCCAATGGCACATCTACAACCTCTTGTCTATAATCCCTAAAAGTTTGAACTTGTTATTTTTTTATGGTTTAGGAGGAGTTTCCAGGACAATCTGGCCCTTTAAAAATCGCTTAAACGTCAATAACAAAATCAGAAGTGACGTCATCAAAATAAAGATATATGAATTTAGTTCGAATGATCATCTATCGGATCTGAAAGTTTTCTGAAAATCGATTGAGCCATCTCTGAGAAAACGCCTGCACAAAAAAGCGTAAGAAAATAACCCCAAGAATAATAATAGGGAAAAAGAAACAAAGCAATACATTAACTACATTAACATTGGTTAACAAATACAATAGTTGAGGCTAAAATACACATATTGCACTGAAATTTGAAAATAGATAAACATCACTATGACTATAGAAAAAAGTAAAAATACATCAACATGACTACAGACAAAAAAAATTAAAATAGACCAACATCACCATGACAAAATGGAAGTCAGCTATAGTCACCCGAGCAGGCATTCTATCTGTTGGGTTTTTTCATTGTCTGAAGTAAAATGCCTTGTAAAGACATTATCTTGATTTGTCCTATACAAAATCAATTAAAGTCCTGGCATGCAATGTACAACACTAAGGTTTTAATTATCTTACCTAACAAAGAAGTCATCTCGTACACAGAGCAGATGCTGTAGGATAGACAGGAAGCATCGCTCATTCTCCTTGTCCGCAGAATTCATCTGCTTCAGTAATTCAAAAGAATGATCGACATCTCTAAATCCAGTTAAGAAAACCCATTTTCACAGAGTCATGAGATTTTGTATAACTAGCGAATCATTAAACCAAGGTTCACACAAACATGGTTGCAACAAAATGAACCCCCTTCCTATTTACTTATTCATAATTACAGTAGCAATATTTCAATCATACAGTTAAAGTCATACATATGTAATGGCCTCTTAAATGTTTTTATTTTACTTTAAATAAAATGAATAATATCTTCATGTGTTTAAGGATACGTCATAACCACTTTGGTGAGTTCGAATCTTTGGATTATCTCCTCCTGATCGTAATCCGCCTGGTCGTGGAAAATTCCTAACTCTACCTGAAGCTCCTTATTAACCTTTTCATCTAAATGCTTCAAAATGGTGTTAAAGAAAATAAAACAGATTACATGTTTATCCATCATTAAAAATGTATCAAAACCCTAAGCTTGTAAAATATCATATCTTTGTTTATATGTTTAAAATAACGTTGATTTTATTTTTAAAGATACGAGTTTAATATTTGCAAATGAAAAAGGCTATAACTGAAAATATCTTTATTAAAAGTTTAACACATTTTAAAATTATTTAGTAAGGGCATAATTTTTAACCAATAAGATTTACAAAGAGAAGACTATACTCAGCAAAAATAATTATTCAAGATACCTTTCAAATTTGAATTTACACATAGATCTAAAGATATAAATGGATAACCTTGATAATGTTTTGGAGTCCACATCTTATGAACTCGTTTCTGAGATGAAGCCGGAAATCTAGATGATCCTGAGGGGTACATATGATGGCATTAACCAGCTGCATACAGCCGACCTGAAGTGGAAGATCTGTCCCCATACCAAGACCGGTGATGATCATTTCAAAACGGTTCATGTCATTCATCTCTGCACTGACGGTCAGACCTTCTAAAACCTTCTCATGTCTAGAAATTGAAAATTATTCGCATATCATACACATTGGCACTAAAACAAGTGGAATTTTGCATGGAGTTACTTTACACTAACAGTATATATGCGGCGCGTCTTTTTACCACAATGAACCACAATGAACCGCAATGAACCACAATGAACCACAATGAAACCACAATGAACTTTTATTAAGTAAATACGGTCATAATATGTTGGTATAATGATTAAAAAAATTTCCATTGATGGTTTTCACGTAATTGCACTTCATTTTCATTGACTATGCTCGAATAGTTTTTAATTAAAAGTCGCTACAATAATAAAAGAATATGTGCTGTATTATTTAGAATTTTCTTTTGCTTCCAAACGTGCTTTTATGATGATTCTGCTTATTTATAAAATAAACCTTCATAATATACAAATTAAATCAAAACAATATTTTTTTTATAAAAATTAATATAAAATGGTATTTCTAGCGAAACATTTATGTATTAGACAACAGTAAGACAAACATTTTATAATTTGCTTGTTAGACATGTACTCCTTCATTTATTACTTTTTTTTTCCACAATACATATTAAACGGATATAAATATATATATGCAAAATTAAGTTTGGAAATTATGTAGTTAAATTACAATACTTTTACAACGAAAATTTCCAACGAAAATATTACAGCACATGCTGGTTTTATTACGTTTATATAACATACATGTGTATCTAATAAATGTAACCCGCATTACGGTATGAGAACTCTGGTTAGAATTCTAGTAAATAATCAAAGTACATGTGTATTATCATTCAAATATCATACAAGATATATATAACTTTAACGACCCATTTCATGGCCGTATGGTTACTGGAATAGTAGACGGAGCCTAATCTAAACAGGTGTTAATTACCTGGAGTGGCCTGGGTTTACCTAGGTGCGAGACACTATACACAGAGAATTACGCAGTAAATGATAGATATCGGAAATCGTCATATCCGTTGATTAGATATTCAGAAGTAAAAAAAATATATATAATATGAATTTTAATTTCAAATCATTCAAATAGTTTCAAGTATATTTGGTGTATTAATCAATTTGACTTGAAATTATTTTACATGTATGGACGTTAGGCATGCTCCCGAAACTTTCCTGAGATATGACCTAAGTGTGTTCCTAATATATGACATAGGAGAAAGGTTAGGAACATCCCAAGATCAACTTACGACATCACTTAAGATGTAGCTCTACGGTAACTTAGGAACATCCTAAATGAGAATATCCAAACCTACTAAATCATTCTTATTTTTCACATTTATTCGTACAGGTAGAATTTGAGAGACTTGTGCAGGGATAAATCATTAAACTTTAAGAAATAATGTATTAGCAGGCATGTTTACGAAACTTTCCTAAGTTATGACCTAGAAACACACACGTACAAACACAACAATTAGTCTCCCTTAGTGTAAAATGTAGATATTAAAAACAAGTTAATAATTTCATTCGCCAAACACAGACAATGTTTGCGAAATAAAATGTCAGCTTTCAGGCAGGCTTGTATTTACGGGGAACGTGGTGAGAGTTCGGGGTCCCTCTCCAAATAATTTTGTTAAAATGAATGAACATATGATTGAATAAATGAGTATGACCCCCCCCCCCCCTCCCGGATTGGGCATTTGAGGATTGTCGAAAATGCTTGAACTGTAGAAAATATTGCTTTATTCTACCGGACTTAAGAAAAACCTTCACAGCATTCCCAATCTCCCCCAAAACGTGATTTTACACCCTTAGGATGGTCTTAGGACAAGGTAAGTGATGTCCTAAAGTTAGGGAAAAGTTATGGCGGTTCCTGAATTTTAGGAGAGCATCGAGAAACAGACTTAAGATTAAGGCGTATCCTACCAAAGTCCTAAAATTGCTTCGTGAACATTCCTGCAGGACAGCTTTCGGTTTATTTAAACAACATATGTGCATTCTTTGAGTGTAAATTAAACATTTGATACTCTTGTCAGAATTTATCGTAACCTGTACAAATACAACTTATTTCCCTTTTAAAATTTACAAAATATAGAATACACGTACAGGTTAAAATACATAAAAAACGGCTCCCATAAATACAATTTATTCAACATTTATACGAATTTTTATAAGACTATTTTTCAGAATGAAGCGTTAAAAAATAAAAAAATAAAAGATCACGCATGGCTTGTATACTATAGTAAACTGATGTAAAATTACTCTTTAGCCAAAGACAACTGCTATATCTTTAACAAATGATCTCGAAAATATTCAAAAAATGGTCTTCACAATGGCTAGTGGAATTTTTAATTAACCCTAATAAAACTGGAAGTGTAAACTTTAAACGTTCAGAGACATGTAAATCACACGCTGATATTTCCTTTGGTCATACAATAAATTATGTAGATCGAAAGCAAAGCCACTGTCATCTTGTCAATGGACTTATTTTCCTACCAAATGGCTGTTGGTCTGAACATATTTTAAAAATGTTTGTGTGTGCATGCACTGGTCTCCTTCTTTAGTGACATGTTGCACCTTCAAATGAAAACTTTGTGAGTCTGCTGTCCGATACACACTGCGTTAGACTTAAGTATCCTTGGGGCACATATCCATACATGTAAATGCACATGTTATTTATTAAATTGAACAGTATGCAATCGTTTAAATTCTTAACCAGTAAATATTAGGGGGGGGGGGGCTTACCGGAAAATTTGACATGCAAAAATCTTCAAAATTCTTCAGAATTTGGAGGTAGGGGGAGGCTGACTTTATGAATAATAATAATAAATACCCTCATTACGTACCTAATAATGAATATATTTAGGTAAAGGGTAAATATCTTAGTTATGAGAAAAATGTATTAAAAATCAGGTGTCTGCTCCAAATTCTATAACAAACTTTTAAAATTTAATTTCTATATGAATAGCATGGAGAAAAATTCTTTTTCGATAAAAATACAAAAATTATGTGTAATAAAGTTCCCCCTCCCCCCAATGCTATGTGCCAATGCTATTAGCTAGTATAGGAGACCAATGAAAACGAGTCAAAATTGGAACCGCCTACCTATGCACGTACATGTACCTTTAATTAGTCATCATGCTGTTTGTAAATTTCAGACCCTAATTTTTGATCAATTTGAACATATTTTATTGAATATATATTACACTGGGATTATGCACAAGTTATAAAAACTTAATTCGCTTTCTCATTACATGTTGAACAACAAATACAATATTACAGCAAATACGTCACAGATTGTACTTAGATATTTGACAGTAAAAGTTACATGTAATGTTATTTAATCTAAGTGTTACATGTATGCAATGATGAACAAGATAAATAAATCAAAAATAAATAAGCAAAATGTTATCAAAAACAAATATTCAGATTTGAGATTATTCAAATCTGCCAGTACTTTATTTATTAAAGAATTCTTCCCTAACAGTAGCATACATGTACTTAGGACAAGAGAAAAAGAAGTAATGTGCGTCTTCAATCATTTCACATGAACAGAGAGGGCTTGATATAATATTACATCTATGTAGATCTATGTTAAGCGCACAATTTAGACGGAGTTTTGTGTGTAAAATATTAGTGCATGTTTTGGAGCTTCTATTAAAGATTTAGAAATTTTGTTTTTAAATAAAGATAAAGAACTCGAATCTCTGGTATCAAATGGTAAGGAATTCCATTCATTGACCATTTATAAATTTGCAGTCTAAATACAGGTATACTAGTACTATAGTTTTGTGAGTTTCTCGTATAATATGATATAATATAATATATAACATTGAAATTGGAAGGAGTACATGTAGCTCCCCTCCCACTTCTAGGGGAATATATAAAATACATGTAATAACATTAATACAGAAGTTAGAGAACTTATACGCCTCCCCCTTTACGGATTAGGATTTTGAAAATTGGCGAAGTTGATCAAGATTTCGGATTCGTTTGTCAGCCCCCCCCCCCTCCACACACACACACACACACATACTCTCTCCCTCAAAAGCGACGGTATTGTAATTTATGGTTATCATGTTTTGTGTGTTTTCTCTATTATCATGCTTCAACCAAGGGACAAAACTTCGCCCATCTAACACCAGCATTATATACATAAAGCAAATCTGAGAGAGAGAGAGAGAGAGAGAGAGAGAGAGAGAGAGAGAGAGAGAGAGAGAGGTTGGTTCTACGCTACCCCTAATTAACAACAGTGGGGTTCATATATCCCTCTCCAGTTTGGGATACCCCTAATAAACAAGTGGTTTCATTCGTATACCCCCTGGAATATTCCAAAAGTTGAATGCTAAAGTTAGAGTATCCCCCTAGAGTAATTGTAGTTTTCATAATGAAATTGCATTTAATTTTATTTCTTTGAGTGTCCTAAATAAGCTGAGGAAAGAAATATTTGATTTAATTGTATATTTTACTTGGACATACAACATCCAATATAAATCAGACCTATTAATATCTTGTGATAATATTTTTTATGATGAAAAGATTATATATGTGTCAGGAATCAATTAATTTTGTCATGAAATACTTTAACATAGGTAAACCTTACGGCACTCCCATTTTAGTGTATTGCGATCCTCTTCCGGGTATTTCGTAGCGGTAACTTTTTTAAAAATGGCTAAAAAGGCACTGCGAAAAAAATGATATAATTAACTGATTAGTTCTTAATATCTCTCTATTATAGTCTTCAGAAAGTAAAAGAAAATCATTATTTGAATCCATGATATAGCCATCCTATGCATTGCCTGCGCACGCTATCGGCTGTAGAAACACGGAGGGAAATGCTCATAAACCAGAAATTATAATCAATCAACACAAAAAAATATGCGAATTTAATAGCCCAAGCGTTGTACTACCATTGCATTGTATTAAAAAAAAAACAAATTTAACAAAAAAAACAATATATTAAACGCATATTTATACAGAAGCGCTCATTGCGTTCACACGTTATTCGAAATGGGGGGGGGGATACAAAATGCAGCCATATTGTCCACATTTTATATGTGCTGTAAAAAATTTACCTTGTTTATATTAATTTTTTTCACATGTGTATAAAAGTTGTTTTAAACAATTGAATGGGATAAATAAAATAATAAGATATAAGGTTTTTGCATATGCCAAATAAAGAAGACAATTTTTAACAGCATTTAAACATTCTTTGACATAATGTATTAAGTATAATTAAACTTTAAAAATGATGTTTTACCTTTTAAATAATAATTCTCACCCTATGTAAGTTTATTAAGGTTCATTGTGGTTTCATTGTGGTTCATTGTGGTTTCATTGTGGTTCTTTGTGGTTCATTGTGGTTCATTGTGGTTCATTGCGGTTCATTGTGGTAAAAAGACGCGCCCGTATATATGTGAGAAGACAATATCAATATAAATATCTATCTCAACTGAAAAGATATATAAGTACTGCCTATAACCTTTGTTTTCGCCTTGAATTTATGTTATTACCAGCATGAGAAAATATTCTTGCTTAAATGCTCATGGTTTAAAGAGAAAATAGTTGATTTATACCGTGAAGTTTTAAATCAACCTACGATGAGGTCAACTTTAAGCTTAGTTATAGGATTTGATATACAGTGGAAACATGTTATTTTTGGTTTTTACTTTGAACGAAATGCAAAAATACGATTTTTTAAAATACTTAATATTGTATCTTTCATACCTTACAAGATATTTAGATATAAAATGTGTTGTAGATCTCAAAACAAAACAGAGACATATAATGCATTGGTTTTATATCTGAAAAAACAATATAAGATACAATATTGATGTACTTATATTTTAAAAATACAAATATTTAAAATTAATATTGTGAAATTTGCAGATATGCTATAATTGTTATAATACATATCTACTGATTTATAGATATTACTCTATTACTAACTATCTTGGCCCGAAATAGTTGGATATTGTTTGGGACTGTTCTGTAATGTGAAATAAAAGGGGGGAAAAATAAAAAACCTACGATGAGAATTTCACACATAGAGGTTTTTGACTTTCGATCCAGAATTTTGAATGGTTAAGGTAGTACAAAACGGATTAGCTAAAATTTTTGTATAGTTCAATTTTTATGAAATTTTGATATTTGGGTTTTTTTTAATGATATCTATAGATATGTAAAATTTGCAAAAAAAAAATCGGACCTGACAAGTTTTGCCTACATCGCCTTAAACCTACCATTTGAATCTCCTTTCAGTGGAGTGTAAAATGAAACAGTCATTGTTAGAATTTGCTATGCGAATAAGTTCCTTTTTAAAATATTACAAATGTTTGTACTGCTATTTATACAGGAGACCTTTTTGTTACTTACAGACACTAAAATAAATTCTAACTGGTAACTTAAGGTAATTTCTGATATAATATAATATAAAAATAGCACTTGTAAATCGTCTTTTTTAAGACGAAAGTTTGCAACACTTAACGGTCTCCAAAAAGAAATTTTATAGTTCAAATTTAAACAAATTTAGCAGTAAGATTGTCATAACCCTGTAATTAAAATATATCATAATAATGAAAATTTGACCGTGGGTTTTAGATTAATAGAGGTTTAAGTATATTTGACGGTTGCAAATATTGATAAAAATCCTAATGACCCTTGATATGACCTTGAAATTTAATGGACATAAAGTCTGATCACTGGTCATGGTTGTGTCCAAATTACAGATCATTTCAATAAACAGAACACAAGTTAAACATTTTTTATGATGGAAGACTAAATTGCACAACTATCAGATGAACACCATTCAAATGTAGGTTTCGAAATAATCCAAATACAATTTTTTCTGCCTTGAGTAATTCTTGGGCATGATTTATATTATTTTCTTAAATTACTGGATTAAAATTAACTTTCACATAATATTAAGCCATTATTTTGTGTATTTGAGAGAATATTTCAATATTTAATTTCACGAGTGCTTTACCTTAAAGGTCACTGCACACTAGCTGTAGGTCTGTACTATATGGGAAAATGCGGTTGACAGACGGTAGAGCTACAGTTCCTTCTATACATCTCTAATTGTACCAGTTTTGGACTGTTAATTTCATCTCCTATCCGATTCTGTGAAATTACTACGGCAAGTAAACTAACCTGAATTTTCCCGTAGAGCTACAGATCTGCAGCTAACTGCAAGCCCTCTACTTATATGCACTGTTTTTTGTGTAGTCCGACTGGCCCAAAGGGATTGAAAATATGATATGGCCAAATGAAATCGGATGAACAGACGAACATATGGATGGACAGACTGATCACTATAGGGCACCCACAGAGCAGGACCTCAGTTACAGTTACAATAAGTCGTCACAGCCCATAGAAACCTTTGATATTCTAAATATATATTGGTGATGAAGTTTCAAGGATAATGATATAACGAATTTTTATGCAAAAGGCAAGTAATTAAAAAAAAATAGAGTTCCGAGGTGTGCCAAACCTAATGTATTTTGTCATTTCTATACAACCCATATTTATATCGGATGCGAGTTTCAAAACAAAGACAGTGCAGAATACTCACAATTTTTTTGAATAAAATTGACTTGAGATGATTAAAGGTTCTAAAAAAATAGTGAAACCTGCACGTCCCTTTGCTTTGCCGTTCCAGAGTAGCAATGCTAAACAATATATGTACCACTATAAATAATTCAGGAAGTTTAAATAGGCCAGGTTAAAAGTGATTTTTTAGGTTTACTAAGATTTGACCACTCAATTATTCCCTTAGAAGATGCTCAACAAAAATATCAATTACAGCAGGAAAAACTCCCTAAAAGTGTTTTCAAAGAAAGGTGGATAGACCTTATTAACGGAAATGGGACCCATATTAATACATGTTTTATGGGTGTGTTTTTTAAATTCAACGTAACCCATACTACAGTGTATTTCAATATAAATGGTATATATACTCCAAAGCATTTTCGCCTTATGTTAGTGATAGAAAACCAGTGAAAGTACAGATATATACTTAAAGGTTCCTACCCAAGTGGTGGGTTGTAGATACAGACTGCAGCCAAAATACTGACACACGACATCATGGTGTCTGGATCAGTGGGGTCTAGACACCGGGATAAAATGGAGAGCCCTTCGTCACTCTCAAACATCTTTGTCAGGCCAAACTACACAAAACAAAGCACAATTATAAATCACATTTTTGGTTGTAAAATACTCAGACCAAAAAAGATTTCTTAGACCAAAACTGTCTAAAAATAATGATATATATGCTTTACTTCCTAATTTCTTTTCATTTCATTTTTTCTTCTTCATTTTATCTTATAAAAATTTGTTACTTTACGCTCATTCAATTCTAGAAAAATTTTCAAATGATACAAGTAGGCCTATTTACAAGTGACTTGGAATAGAATCAGTTTTTTTTAAAATCATGGGTACGTACCCAGCATCTCTTTTTGGTGTTTTGTTTTAAGTATTAACATACAGAAGCCAATCAAGTAATTGTAGTCTGGTCTGCAGGCATAATAAGTATATGCAGACATTTCCTCTGTGTACCCAAACACAGTACCCAAACCTTACCTTTAAAGGTGGAATTTAACCTGTTTCTCTGTTAATTCATTTTTATTTTTGTTTGAGTTTTCTTCAGAATGTTAATAAAATTAATGAAAAAACCCAACTCCACCAAACTGAATTACATGTATTTTCAAATCACACCAATTGATGTATTCTGTCGCCTGCCAGTTTTCTACTTTGCCAATGTTTGAAAATGAATTTACAAGATTTTTGTCCTTTTTCTTTTAAAAAAAAAAACCAAGGTAACACATGTTGAAGGTTTTTTTTTTTATATTTCTTTTTCAAGAATTAAATGTATGTATTTCATCTGTATTTGGTTAATTATTCGTAGAAATGAAATAACCACACAACAAGGATGTTTGATGTGGGGAATCTGAGTAATTATTCCAACAAAATTTTGGAAGAAAATATTGGAAACTCTACATGCGTCGCATTGAGTCGTGAAAATGAAAGGCATTGCCAGAAGTTACGTATGGTTGCCTGGCATTGAAAAAGAAATCAAAAACGTCACCAAATTATGCAGTAGTTGTTAAAAATTCAAAATAATGAAACTAAGGCTCTAGTACATCCCTGGGAACGGCCGTCTGCACCCTGGCATAGGATACACATTAACTTCGCAAGACCATTATTAAGCAAGGATTTTTTCATCATGGATGCGCACTCAAAAATTGAAAAGTTGGAAAGTTGAATTTCGTTTTTCTTATTTTTTTTACATACATTGAATCCCCGTTATGACCCCTTTCTGACCCCTGGGAGTTCTGATTTGAACATACGTTAATCTGCCATATATCAAAAAGCTAATGATAAAGATTAGATATTACAGGCTATTTAGTTCTGGAGAAGAAGATTATTCAACTATCGCACCCTATTTTCGCTCTCTCCGAATTATCTCTCATTTAAATGGTACTCAGACCGTCACTTCAACAAACTTGAAATCCCTTTTCGAAGGATGTTTTGTGTCAACTTTGGTTGAAATTCGCCAAGTGGTTCTGGAGAAGATGATATAAATGCGAAAAATTCGCGACGAAGACAAACAACAGGCATCTTTTGATAAGAAAAGCTCCTTTAAGCCTTCGGCTCTTGTGAGCTTAAAAGAACCAAAGAGGTTATTTATATATAATTATACTACTTTAAATGGGATTTTTTCGTTAAGTATATAAAGATATTGTAAAATCTATCTAGACTTACAGTATAACTTATGAAAGCTTTGATACAATTGACACATTCCAGTCTACTTTGTCTCTCTTCTTTCCTACAAAACAAAAATCAGATAGAAATAAAAAGTAACCTGTTATCAATTGCATTGTATGGTATATTAAATTTAAATTCAGCAGTTTTTTTTAATTTAAGGCATAAAGTACTGGCAATGAAATTCTTTCTTAAGAAAATAAATAGATTTTCATGAAATATAAGCAGATTTTTTAATGTTTGCAACTTGCATAATTCACGCAAAAATTGTATTCTCTGACGCTCCATTCAATTCAGTCCATAACAAAAGTTATACCATTAAACTAGAATGATTTCAATGTCCTCAAGTTACTGCGATATTCCTTTTGTATACATGTACATCTTTGAAAATCCACAACTACACTCCAACATGCATGGAACTGAAAATATTTTTCTTCAAGGCTTTTAACAATAAATTGTATTCAAAAACTTATCTTGAAAAACAATCTGGTGAATAAAATGATGCATAGGTACATAGTCTTCCAAAGATAAAAGGATTTTAAAAACAATTTTTAAAATATTATAAGATTTCTCTTTCAATAATTAACTTACCATGCATTGAAAATTTGTATTTTAGCGAGAAATGAATAATTTTCCAGATCAGATAACAGATATTACAGAAATTAATTAAATAATCGTTTATACATTTGATTAATCATGTATATCAAAACGGTAAACATTTTAAGTATCCATAATATACGTAGCTAAGTTCTGCTATAGGCTCCTTAAGAGTTTTTACATAAATATAGGTCTTGCGACCTATTGAATTACCTATCAATAAGAAAACTTTAACTATATGATTGTCAACTAATGATCTTTCATATTTAGAACCCTAAGGACATATGCCCTGTCCTTAAACAAACCAACCCTTCTTTTCATTTCCTTTATAATTTGTACATAGAAATAAGGAACTAACCAAATAAATTCCTAAAATGATTTTGCTCAGCATTACGCACAGACATACACAAAGTTAAACTAAATTCATAAAGCCTCCATTTGTCTTGTACTGGTATTTGTAAATCAGCAGCATTTTACTTTGTTCTTAAAGTCATTCATTAAAATGGAGTCTTATGATACTCACACACAGTGACCTACTTCAGTTGCATGTCAAAAGCAGACTTGAAATCAATATTACTGCTAAGTCACCCCTGCGAATGTGTTCGGAATGTTTTCTTTATCGTTGCTAAGTATGTAATAAATTCAGAGGTGCTCGAATGAAAGTTCACGAGACTTCGCCGAGATTTATTCAGTTCCTGTGAAAATTCGAGCGGAAGTGTAAGTGTTCGAATAATTTTCTCAAAATACGTAAGTACTGGCCGTTTTTCATATCATATCCTACTTTGATTTATGTTAAAACATGAAATTTTTTTAAGATATATGTCTTATTTCATCATCTAGCGGTTATTTAAACTAAACGATGATATTCAGAACAGAGTTATCGTTCGTGTTCAACCACTCTACACGTGGTTGAAAATGTAAACACTGGGTTGCTTGATAAAATCAAAGCCTTATTTTACGCTTTTGGTGTGCAATACCATGCTTTTTAACAAAAGAATTGGTGTCTATTTTGTATAAAAGCTTAGTATATCGAGCCATTTTCAAGTAACATTCTGCATAAAATAGTATAGTCTGTTTCACTATTGATGCTATTTCTAGGTCAGGCGCGGATCGAAAATTATTCCTTAGAGTGGATCGCTACTAAGCATGTTAATTGTTACAACAGCAGAAAAAACCCTTTATTTTCTATTGTCACATTTATTTCTAGAACTTGTTTCATCCACCAATTAATGATGATAAAGTTTAAAATCAATAAACGTCTAGATTTTATATTTGACAACAAGTACCTAGATTCTAGGAAATAAACTATAAACACGAGGCACGATTTTTACTGCGAAACTGAAAGGGTTAAATAAAACCACATGGTCTAAATTTAAATGACAATAACATTCGCAGGGGTGTAAGTGTAAACAAACTTATATTCGCAACCACTTTATTACGCAATATTTACATTTTCAACTGTCTTTGTCTGTGATAACATCACGAATAAATTTTGAACCCTAAAACCCATCCATTAACTTCATAATTAAAACATGAGTGAACACAAAATGGGCGTGTCTTATAGTATAACCGAAAAAAGGTATTGGCTGCGCCGCGTAGTATTACTGTAACGTGTAGGGGGTAAGACTATCTGTCTGCCGTTACTGTGGGATAAAGGCCTGCGTAGAATCAGACCTCGGAGAACGAAACAAAGATAAGTGCAACGTATGTACAAGATCTTGGTCTCCCTCGACCAGACTATGGATGAAACCGAGCACTGTCTCAAATATCAATTGGGTGTCTTAGAGCAGTGGCCCAAACCAATGTCTCAAACCAAGTGTCCCAAACCAAGTGCCCAAGCACAAAGTCTTTGTTCTACCTGGTGACTCTTCACCAGGATACTTCAACGTAACAAGGGTATCTGCGCTACTACTAGGTTTAAACAGCAGAGGTCCAACACCTCGTAAAACCACAATTCCCATGCAGAGGATACCAACACTTCTCGTATCCCAAATGCTCAACCGAGGATACCAACACCTCCAAGAGCCCGATACCCTAGAAAAGATTCCAACACTTCTGTTATCAGAAACCCACTATGTATTCACCCTTACTAACTCTCTATTAAGGTGGCACGGGACAGTTTTTTTATACATTTCATTGTAGCCAGGGGATGTGTGTCTTCGGAACTCTGTAACTAGAATTTCCTCAGTTCCCATTGAGCACAAATACCTTTAATTCACTTGTTATAGGGTTAATCACTAATTTCTGAAGAAAATTGCTAGGCAAAACCAGTAAAATTTTCTACATACTGGATTTTATGAGATTTTCATATTTTGCTAATTTTTCATGATTTTTCAGCTTTTTAGACCTCCCCCAGCTAATTCCCTGCAAAGGGTTGATCTTCCGTACCGTGTGCATGTTGCACCATCATATGTCAGAAACTTACCGGTGTATAGTTTACAATGTCCCATCCACCTACTTTTCGTGTTATTTTACCTCCCGTCTGTCACTTGCAATTTCACTGTGTAAAGTCAACACAACGGTCATAGCCGCGGTTTCGCATTTTACTTCTGATTCTCTTGTACCTAACATATGGGGCCTACATATTACATATTGCATGTCAATTTCAACAAGAGACATCCCTTAAACTAATGATAATTATTAAAAATAATTTTATGAATTTTAGCAACACTCATAAGCCTTCAAGTACAGCAACTCTCAATTTTACAAAAATATTGACGGCTACTTTATCCGAAACTGTCCCTTGTTACCTAAGCTGTAGCTATCGATTAAGGATGCCAACACCTCAATCTCCGTCGAGAACGTTACCGCTACCAAAGTGTTCAACACTTAGCTCGCAGAGAGCAGTCACACACAAGAGTTTCACAGAGGCAGACACTAAGTGTAACCATGCTATCAATCTCTACTAAAACAATAAGAAGAGCCTTATATAAATAAACCGTTCTAAACATTCAATGGGTGTTTAGTTTTATCCATGCCATATTTTAAAAAAATAATACTGTCTGTATTATACAGAAACCTCTGTTATCTCTAAATCTAACTATTTATATACAATGATGTGGTTTTAAAGTGTACAAATTGGAAATAATATAAATATAAGTAATAAGGAATTATTCATCGAATATTATGAGGTGATAATTTCGGTTGGAGCGTGGTCAAATCTATCATAAAGCCCTTCGGGCTTAATTGGATTTGACCACGCCCCGACCGAAATTATCACCTCATTATACTCAAAGAACGATTCCTTATTCCTTAAATATACAGGTGATAATTTGGTTCAATGCCGATGGCGGTTAACTTTTCTTTTGCAACTGAGCCTATCTTGATAAACGTTACCAAAAACAAGCTATACTGTTTGAGGGACTTGTTTGCGGCGAGAAATATCTGAAATTAAGGTGTTCTCAAGAATGTTGCATATTGTCTCGCATGCAAATATAAGATGGTTTACAAATAATTCTTCTTTTTAAGGTGGGGGAATATACATGTATAAACATCTAGCAAAATATGGATTATATGTGGTGTTTTTTTTTTACATCGTGTAATCACGCTACGATGCAAAATCTGAAAAAACAAAGTAAAAAACCAAATGCCACATATGAACATATAATGAACACTATATCTTATTAATCATTTAAAAGTATAATCAACATATCTCACCTGTTGCTGCAATAAACAAGATGTTTCATTAGCATATTTAAACCATCTTCACCAAATTCTTCCACCCAGCTTAAAAAAAAAATGAATGCATGAAAAATGTGCTAATATTATCAAGATTTTTTACATGCTAGAAATAATCTTATGTAACTGAAACAATGTTTTTAAGAACGGTCAAATGTACGTGGTGGACATTAGGTGGTGTAGAAAAAAAAACCCTCCTCCATCCCCCAAAACAATGAAAACAGAAGAAGGGATTTCAATATCTACTACCTCAAGTTCTGTTCAATAACATTTTAACTTTTTTTCAATGAGTCGTTTTTAGTTCATCGAGACAAATTCAGGGGAGCTTATGTTTTTCCCTCATCCTTGACCTCGGAGTCCGGGCTTGTTAAGGTTTTTGGAGCAGATCCTGTAACTTAGTTATAGTCCTATCTGTACCAAACTTGCATGGGCATAAAAAGTTAAAGTTTTTGGTGTAGGTGCCCTGATGGCCATATCATTAATTTTTTCCTAACCAAATTTAGATGGACAATGCATATTGTGATACTTATGCACTCGACAGGCTTGCTGAATCTTAGTCATATGTTTTGGATACTGAAGGAGGTTTAGGTTTTTGGAGCAGGTTAAACTTTTTGAAGCAGGTGCCCTTTGATGTGCATATCTATATTACTACGAGTTCTATCTTTGCCAAACTTTGTTGGATGATGCATCTTGTGATACTGATGCACTCGAAAGGCTTGGATGCTGAATCTGAGTCATATGTTTTGGATACTGAAGGAGGTTAAGGTTTTTTTGAACAGGTCACTTATCTAGGTTAATAATGATTCTTCCTTATTCCAATTTGCATGGTTTATTTAAATATGTAAATGAATCACAGAGATAGCTTCAGATAGGGAGAGTGATCTTGATTATTTAGATGCTGTAAACAATATCATATAATATGAAACAATATTATAATGTTACATATCATATGATAAAATATAGCATTGCACAATGCACTATCATATCATCGTACAATATCCTATTGTATCATCAAAAACAATATTGTGTCATTATGTACAATATTGGATCATATCATATGACACAGAATTGAATCAAATGTATGAAATTTTATCGTATAATACAATTTCATATCAATACGATATTGTATCATATCATATATAGTATTATGAAAAAAAGACAATAACAAACCGTCAACCAACTCAAAAATCCATAAAACGAAATACAAATTCAAAGCAGAGCAACATGGACCTCCAAGATAGAGGTAGGATCAGGTGCCTAGGAGGAGTGAGCATCCTCTGCTGACCGGTCACACCCGCCGTGTGCTCTTTGTCGTAATCGGGAAAATAAAAACCGCAAAAGTCCGTAGACAATTAGGTAATTAATTATGGTCTAACAATTAGTATGAAAAACGTCAGTCAGCATGCGACTCAGTGGAAGATTGTATTTGCTGACAAGGTCGTCGTATCGACCATAGAACTTACGAAAAGATGACTTTAAACGAGACTCTTGATAGTCCTGTTTTATCAACTTGTTTGTCAGTAGCTTGCCTCGTCTTAGAAACTATTCATACGAAGAGCATGCCCTTGCGTATCGAATTAACTGAGAGACAAAAACACCACATGCAGGTGATGAAGGTATATTGCTACATAAAAAAGGAAAGTTGACTATAGAAAAATTGAAGTCATCGCGTTTATCATAAAGTTTGGTTGTTAGGTTACCTTCAATGTCCAATTCCAGTAAAATTTCCAAATATGAAACAGATGACGCTGACTCTGTGGTATCTTTTATTTCAAGTTCACTGGGATATATCGAGTCGACGTAAATTGTTAATTGATAATACGTCGTCGATATACCTAAATGTTGAGTTGAAGGCCACAGCGAGTGATTTATTTTTTTCACGTACAAGTTTTTGAATAAATTCTGCTTCATAAGAATACAAAAATAGGTCTGCTAACAATGGGGCACAATTGGTACCCATGGGAATTCCAACAGATTGTTGGAAGACTTGATTTCCAAAAACTACATAGATGTTGTCTATCAGAAATTCAAGCATCTTTTTAATGTCAACTTCAGAGTACTTGTGTGTGCAATCAGAATGGTTTTTAACAAAATAGTTTTTTAGATTTCCAATGACAAGGTAATCATTTTTACGACTTCCATTTTTATTGAAGAAACAACTGTCGATGATATCAAAAAATCTGGATTTTAATTTGTCCTGTGGAATGGTTGTATAAAGCGTTGAAAAATCGTACGTTTTTATGCTATTGATTTTAGTAAGATTTTGTGACCTCAAAGTTTCTAATAATTCTTTAGAATTTTTTAGTATCCACATCTGATTCACACCACTTCTGGAGTAGATTGTTGTACAGTACTCTTGAAGCTTCTCCTTAACTTCTGTAAGAATTTTAGTAAGGAGTAAAGAGAGAGGTTTGGTATAACATTTACTGGAACCTGCTATATATCTCTGTTTATAAGGACTTTTGTGAAGCTTTGGAATCCAGTACAAATAAGGTAAATCAAATTCATTTTGTTTATTGGGGATATTAAAGGTATTCATAACCGATTTATGATTTTGAAGTATTTCCTGCTTGGAAAGGCTGCTATGGGTGTAAGTAGGATTACCATGTGTAGAATCGAAACCTAGTTCTTTGAAAATGCAATTAATATAATGTGCCTTACAAACAAAGACAATGTTGTTACTTGCCTTATCAGCAGGGACCAGTACATACTGATCATGCAATTTACCTTTTCTCACTTCTGCATTATTAAAAACAGAATGATATATGGTTTTCATTTGACCTCTCAGTCGTTTAATACGAGATTTTAATATACATCTGATGCTTTTAACCCACTCTAACAAGGTATTAAGGTCTTCTTTTTCAGATTTTGCCCATTGCTTGGCGTAATCTTCAACAGCATTCATGATATGTATAAAATTACGACGCCATGTGAAGGATCTAGGTTCCCTAAATTTTGGTCCTTTCATAATAAGTGATTTTAGGTCATCGTTATTAACTAAATTAACATCACCAGTAATGACGTGTCCGGCAGGACTATAGTTGTAGGGTGAAGAAGAACATGAACACGTTGGAGGATTATCTTTCAGATGTTCGATATCAAGGTCTTGTAGAGTTTGTTTGTAATTGAAGAGTTTGGAAGCAACGGTTGAAGTATAATTGTAGGAAATACAAGGAGCTGACTTTATCTTGAAATATGGCGGAATGCAGGACTGAACTTTTTTGTGATTAAGAATATTGCTTATATTAACGGCATCGATTCCCTTGTTGGCATACTGCAGTTTGAAAAAATGACGTGGTGCATGAGCAGTATTTTCTGTTTGTGTAGGTTTAAAAAGCCGATGATAAGCAATATCCATAATCATGGATCCGAGTCTGTATTCAGGTGTAGAAAAATCAAAAAGCGGCTTTTCCTTGACTTTTTCAAGAAGATTGTTTAACTTTTTCAAAGGGACAGAGTACAGTTTGGTGCGAATGTAATGGAGACCCAATTGTTTATTAACATAGGGTAATAATGAATCAAAGGAAACATCGTGTATAATTGGTTTGTTATAAGACCGATGTCCATGACTACGCCGACGTCTCTTTGTGTTGTTAAAAAGTCCCATTACATTAACTTGAGTACACTGTGGACTTGAAAGATTCCCCACACTTTCAACATTATCGTTGCATCCATACGGGAAGGCTGTACCTAGTTTTCTTATCCAAAGTTCTTCTTGTTGTCTACGGAATGGCGTACTCAGGGATGGGCATCATCATCATGTATCATGATACAATATCGTTTTATTATATGATAAACTATCGTATTGTATGATATGATACAATATTTTATCGAATTCAAATAATGTATCATATCATGATACAAAATGATTTTGTATAATATTATACGATACTGTATTAAATGATATCGTATGATATCAAACGATACAATGTCTTATTGTATCATATGTTGTAATATCGTATTATCGGGTGGAACAATATCGTGTTATATGATATAATACAATATTTTACATAAGGCATTATACAATATTAGAGTCAATTTTATTTCATATTATAAGATAAGAAATTGTATCATACTATAAAATTCAATATTGTAATATATATAATTTTTAACTACGCTTTTCATAAAATATGATAATGGTGTCTCATTTAGTTGATGCCTCGTCTCGGTGAGCTCTGAAATTTTTGATTACATAGTTTTAATTTGAAAAAATGTTTTATGTTTGTTAGGTTGTGTTTATGGAAAGGCTAAATAAACAAGCCAGCTGAATTTGAAAACATATTGAAGGGATATGATATAAGAGCTGGAAAAGACACAGTTCTCACCTGACTGGTTTACTTGTCAGTAAGACTTTCAAAGACTTAAATATGTCTTGTCTCTCCTCTCCTTGTAACTCAGGATTTTTTAACTTTTCAAGAAATGATGCAGGATGATCTGACCCCACCTCAATCTGTTAAGAAAAAAAGAACCGTTATCAGAAAAGGCATTGAAGATTTTTTAAAAGTACAAATCACCATGAACGGTCCGTACTTTGTCAGCATTTAACTGCATTCTTAGGATGGTCTTTTTTTCATCCATGTCTCTCTGCCTTAATGGCTTCTCCTTAGTTAATTCAGGTTGTCCTATAAAAATATAAATGAATTCCTAAGTTTCAAGAGTCTTTATCAATGGACACAAATATTATTCATTGTTTCTTATGAATGTTAACGTAGTATTTGTGTCAAGTTTTGACGTAACGATGTATTTTATTATCTCGTAATAACGAGATCTTTTCTCGTAATTACGAGATCTTTTCTCGTAATAACGAGATAATTAACTCATAATAACGAGATCTTTTCTCGTAATTACGAGATAAAAATAGTTTTATATGTGGCCCTATTCGTCTTTCGTATATATGCCTACATATTTCCGTCAGAGATATTAAACTCTATTTAAACTGAATAGACTCGAGACAATGCTGAGGATCTCACCAAAACACATTGCATTAATCAACCATTACGCAAAAAATCGTACCGAATTACTGATAGAATGAATTGTATTTTAGTACTTTGTTAATACATCAGATTTTACTTAATTTGCGCAGGTAAACAGTCAACTGTCTGATTTACCGAAGTCTCTGTTTGATTTGATACGTAAAAATTACAAAATACAGGCGATAGTTCCCAGGTTACAAAGTATAAATAATGAAAACGAAACGAAAATCAAAAAAACCTAACACCACCGTCATATGTGAAAACTGTCAACGCATTGAAATATTTAACCTTATTTTACTTCACAAAATCGGCACCAATGTATTTTGCATGTTTCAAAGATTCCCTTCGAACGCGAACTGTTGCACAACAAACAAATTCTTCTTTGTCAGATCGACCCGTTTATCATACGGCGTGACTGCTTTAAACAAAGAACCTCGATATAGCAGCATGGAATTAAACATAAATTATTAAGTTTCTTCTTAAATAAGTCCACAAACCCGTAAAATGTCGACCCGGGTTTGCCTACCCATTTTACCAACTTGAAAATCAACAATCGTTAATAAATTCCAAAATACGCATTGTTGTCTATCAATATTAACAGCGAATACAAATATACCGGTCTGTAACGAATCCTGAAAATCTCAATGACATCGGTTAATCATTATCGACGTAAATTGAAAAATCTCGATCTGATCCGGCTTTTAATTTGTCCCGGCCTGGGTTTGCCTACCCATTTTACCAAGACTCGTATGGAATACCGCACCCGAAGCTATAAACTGATTGAAACACACCTTTCTTTTATTATTATTTTCGTAATAACTCAGATTTGAAACAGAATTAGCCAATAATTTTTGCAATTTATCTTTTCCTTTTAATAAGGATTATTTATGCTAAATTATGTTGAATTTGACTCAGTAGTTCTTGAGAAGAAGATTTTTTAAAATGCACCCCCCTTTTTCTACAGTTTCAAGGTTTTCTCCGCTTTGAATAAAGATCGGTCTTTCATTTCTGCAATTTATATTTCCATAAGGATGCTTTGTGCCAAATTTGGTTGAAATTGGATAAGCGGTTATAGAGAAGTTCAAAATGTTAAAAGTTTACAGACGGACAGACGGTCAGACAGACGGACGACGGACAAAATGTGATCAGAATAGCTCATTGAGCTTTCAGCTCAGGTGAGCTAAAAATCTTCTTCTCAAAAACCAATTGGCCAGAAAAGCTGTATCTTGTGTGGAAGCATCCTCAGGTAGTGTAGATTCAAGTTTTTTCAAACCATGATCCCCAGGGGTAGGGTGGGGCCACAATGAGGGGTCAAATTTTTACATATGAATATATAGAAGAAAATCTTTAAAAATCTTCTTCTCAAAAACCAATTGGACAGAAGAGCTGTATCTTGTGTGGAAGCATCCTCAGGTAGTGTAGATTTAGTTTTGTTCAAACCATGATTCCCAGGGGTAGGGTGGGGCCACAATGGGGGGTGGGGGGGGGTCGAATATTCACATAGTCATATATAGATAAAAAACTTAAAAAATCTTCTTCTCAAGAACCAATTGGCCAGAGAGGCTGTAACTTGTGTGGAAGCATCCTCAGGTAGTGTAGATTCAAATTTGTTCCAATCATGATCCCCAGGGGTAGGATGGGGCCACAAAGGGGGGGGGGTGAATTTTTACATGGGAATATGTAGAGAAAAATCTTTAAAAATCTTCTTCTCTAGAACCAATTTGCCAGAAACACTGTAACTTGCATGGAAGCATCCTCAGGTAGTGTAGATTTAGGTTTGTTCAAACCAAGATTCCCAGGGGTAGGGTGGGGCCACAATGGGGGGGGGTTCGAATACTTATATAGAATATATAGAGAAAAATCTTTAAAAATCTTCTTCTCAAAACCCAATTGGCCACAAAAGCTGTATCTTGCTTGAAAGCATCCTCAGGAAGTGTAGATTCAAATTTGTTCCAATCATGATCCCCAGGGGTAGGATGGGGCCACAAAGGGGGGGGGGTTGAATTTTTACATGGGAATATGTAGAGAAAAATCTTTAAAAATCTTCTTCTCAAGAACCGATTGGCCAGAAAGGCTGTAACTTGTGTGGAAGCATCCTCAGGTAGTGTAGATTCCAGATGTTTAAATTATGATCCCGGGGGTACGATGGGGCCACAATGGGGGGGGGGTGGGTGGGTTGATTTTTTTATAGGAATATATAGAGAAAAATCTTTTAATATCTTCTTCTCTAGAACCAATTTGCCAGTAACACTGTAACTTGCGTGGAAGCATCCTCAGGTAGTGTAGATTTAGGTTTGTTCAAATCATGATCCCCAGGGGTAGGGTGGGGCCACAATTGGGGGTCGAATATTCACATAGTCATATATAGATAAAAAACTTAAAAAATCTTCTTCTCAAGAACCAATTGGCCAGAAAGGCTGTAACTTGTGTGGAAGCATCCTCAGGTAGTGTAGTTTCCAGTTCTTTAAATCATGATCCCCGGTGGTACGATGGGGCCACAATGGGAGGGGGTTGATTTTTATATAGGAAGATACAGAGAAAAATCTTTAAAAATCTTCTTCTCAAAAACCAATTGGCCAGAAGACTGTAATTTGTCTGGAAGCATCCTCAGGTAGTGTAGATTCAAGTTTGTTCAAACCATGATCCCCGGGGGTAGGGTGGGCCACAATGGGGGGACGAATTTTTACATAGGAATATATAGAGAAAAATCTTTAAAAATCTTCTTCTCAAGAACCGATTGGCCAGAAAGGCTGTAACTTGTGTGGAAGCATCCTCAGGTAGTGTAGATTCCAGATGTTTAAATTATGATCCCGGGGGTACGATGGGGCCACAATGGGGGGGGGGGAATGGGTGGGTTGATTTTTTTATAGGAATATATATAGAAAAATCTTTTAATATCTTCTTCTCAAAAACCAATTCGCCAGAAAAGCTTAACTTTTGTGGAAGCACCCTAAGGTAGTGTAGATTCTAGATTGTTCAAACCATAATCCCCGGGGGTAGGGTGGGGCCACCATGCGAGGGGGCCAATTTTTACATTGGAATGTAAAGAGAAATATCTTTTTTTCAAAAATCAATTAAGCAGAAAAGCTGTTACTTGAGAGAAAGCATCCTCAGATAGTGTAATATATATAGAGAAAAATCTTTAATAATCAAATAAAAAAGAATGAGACAATAATTGAGGGGGGGGGGGTGGTCGAATTTTTACAAAGGAAATAAATTTGTTCATTCTCAAAAATATATAGTATATAGTATTACTAATATGCAAGCATATTGACATGTTGATTCTCAGTTGTTTAGACTGTGGCACTGGATAATTCCGCAGCTATGTTAAGGCTGTCCGAAGCTAAATTTATATCGGAAAACGATACTGTTTTAATTATCAAATAAACACTTTAACCGGGCGATTTTCTTTAAATCTTTGTTACATTAATAAACAGCGATATCCAACAATATATATGATGCATTTTTGTGACGTCATATGTTGTTCTTAAGCACGTGACGTGTGTATCCTAACACAACGTATGATCTACATAAATCGCATTGGCGCAAGTGATAAATGACATTAAATCAAATATATTTTTATTAAAAATCCTTCGATAAGTAATGTATTTTGCAGTTCTTGCTGGGGGGTTCATATAAATATTTCGTTTATTTGAAATAATGTCAAAACATTTCGCCCCATCATCGAAATTAGGCACATTTTTACTTTTTAAGCTCGAAATACACAACATTGGGTAAATTCGTAGGTTTCCCCCAGCATGATTCACATTGGTACTTATTTTCTCTACCAGTTTCACGCAAAAAATACAAAGATTGTATTGATCTTTCACTTGTGCCAGGCTGTTCTTTACATGCATAAAAATATCTCCATTCATTAGTTTACACTTAGCAGGGCGAGTCTCCAAACCATTAGTTTATAAATAGTCATTTACCTAATACGAGGCTTTAAAACTGCCGATTTTTTTTATACTAAGTAATGATAAAATTAAATTTAGTATTACTAGTATTTAAAACAGCTTCTATGTAAAGGAATCACGCGGTTTTATAATATTCAGTAAAATTCACTTATTTCGTTACGATACATTCCCTGAGAACTATCGAAAGGAATGCAGATCGTGACGTCAAAGTTAATTATGACGTCATATCGTATGAAGTTCAGACAAGTGACTTTCTACACATCAATTCGGGCAGCCTTAACATAGCCGCGTCTTGGGCCACACAAGGGGTTCAAAGTTTGATGTAGGTTTATATTTATATGAACAGTTGTATATGAACAGATCTTTTTGAGAATGGTAATGCTCAATATGTGGTACAACTATGAAATCACCAAGTTACAAAAGGTGCTCAACATAAGAACATATGTAGAAAGTTTTGAAAATCTTTTCATACAGGATCTATTTTACTCATTCACTGTCCCAATATTTTGGATATGACTTCATAAAGCTGATTTTATTATGTGTAGTGTTGCTCAGGTGAGCGATGTGGCCCATGGGCCTCTTGTTTTGTTTAAATGCCCACAGGAAAGTTTCTGTCTGCCCACGGAGATGGGGGATGAGAGGTTGTTTTAAATAAAATATGTTTACTAGCTACCTTGTTTTAGTTTTTCTATGAAAACATATACACATAAAAGCTATCTTCAAAGATAATAAATATGGGAAAATTATTTTAGATTAGTGTCTTGCACCTTTTAATATCAGGTCATGCACTCAATTATTATAAGTTTTCCGCTAAATTTATAGGTTTTATAGTTCTTTTTGAAGGATTTCAGGCATGGAGGTGGTCAATATTACAATATTATAATTTGTCTACTCCAGAATGAAACTTAATTAAATGCATACATGAGACTCCTTGACAAGTTTGTGTATGGGCTATGGTACTCAGGTGACCGTTTAGGCCCATTGGCTTCTTGTTATATCGATATAAAATCTTAATGAATGAACTAATGGTCAGTGTGACAATATTTTGAAGTTTCCAAACATAAGATATAGAATGCATATATCAACAGGAGGCCTACAGGTCTTAACGGCCACCTGAGCACCATAGCCCGTAGATTTACTGTCAGAGGGATTCATTTTTGCATTTTAAGCTTCATATAGGAGTCTAAATCCTAATTCGAAACTCCTCTGACTGCTATTCCTACCTTTAATTATTTGATGTTTGAAAAACAATAATTCATTAAAAATGGGGGGGGGGTAGAGTTAGAGGAATCTCGGATTATCTATACCCTAGCTGCTGGGGCCAAACATTGTAAACATTTGGTTGAAAGCGACCTACAAGCGTTTAATGGTCAATCTTTTATAAAATTCAGTTTCATTTATAATGGACACAGCATGCATACAGTTTATTTCTACAAGCACACAACGCACAGGAAATAACAGTAGATTTCCTAAAACAGAACACATGTTAAATTTAATATGGCCAAGTGACAATTTACCTTGTGGTGTTCAAGATGAATTTAAAAATGTAAAATTATTAACGGACGACTAACGGTTATTGATTACCCGAGTGATTCAAGTGACCTTAAAATAAGTATATGTTCACTATACCGCTATATTTGTCAACTCCTCCAATAAAAACCCTCAACCCCTGCCGCAATCTGATTAAAATACAGATCACTACATAAGCGCTGCTGTGCGCTTATGTAGAGATCTGTATTTTAATCAGATTGCCTCTGCCGCATGGACAACGAATTTTACAAATTAAGAACAGGACATGGGGTATATACATAATAGCAATGCACGACGACTGAAAGTGCAGGAAAACATATTATAAAATTCAATACATTTTCACGTTGTGCCCATATTGGCCCTACCCAAGTGTCCAGAGCCCTTGACCCAGGGGTCATGAATTTTACAATTTAGGTAGAAGGCTTCATGAATATCATAACCATGCATTCAGTTTATCTCCCCCTGCTGTGGATGGAGAGAGGAAGATTTTCTAAGATTAAATACATTTTCACTATATGGACATATTGGCCCCGCCCTAGGGACAAAACATACTCATCCAGGAGCCATGATTTTCACAATTTATGTAGAGGGCTTCATAAAAATCATATTCATGCATTCAGTTTACCGTATCTCAAACGTATATGTAGGTAGAGAAAAAGCTTTTTTAATATTAAATATATTTTCACTATATGGACATATTGGCCCTGTCTTAGGGCCTGATTCCCTGACCCAGGGGCCATGAATTTCACAATTTGTGTAGAGGGCTTCATGGACTTTATAACATGCATTTAGTTTTTCTCCAACATTTGTGGTAGTAGAGAGGAAGATTTTCTAAGATTTTAAACAAGTTCACTATATGGTCATATTGGCCCCGTCCTAGAGCCTGAATCCCTGACCCAGGAGCCATGATTTTCATAATTTTGATAGAGGGCATTTATGGACATCATAACCATGCATTTAGTTTTTTTTTCAACATGCGTGGGAATAGAAAGGAAGATTTTTGAAAATTTAGCACTTTTTTTTTTGGGGGGGGGGGGGGGGGCTTATTTGACCCCGCCCATGAGGCCGGGGATGGTATGGTCATAAATTTCACAATTTATATTCCTCTTATCCTAAAAATGCCTGGAACCCAAAATGATTACAGTTGGCTTTGAACTTTTTAAGTAGTTAAAAATGTAAAATTGTTAAACGGACGATGCACGACGAGGGAAGAAGACCAATGGCAACAGTTCAGCTGAGTGACTCAGGTGACATAAAATGCGTATTACTATGCAACAACTTGGACTATTATTAATGTTATGATTATCTGTTGTTAAAGTTACAAAATAATTTTACTCTCTGTTATAATATCCCACAAAGTCTTACCTGTTCTTTATTTTTTTTTCAAATGATGTCCCATCACTGCCATTATTACAGTGAAATCCACTTTCGATTTGGAAATTAAGAAAATAAAAACCATTATTGAGTCATTTCTGAATGGTTTCGGATATGTAATAAACCTTTAAATATATTAACGCATGATTTCTATTGTTTTAAAAGTACGAAAACATTTAATTGAAAAAAGTGTATTGTTCGCATGTTTATGAAACTGAAACTAAAACTAATTTCTTTGAATGATGCAATATATGTTTTACGGCAGCTATAAATTTACTGTCTTTTTAAGCAGTATTTTTCCCTTTATTCCTCATGTCCAAAGATAAAAAAAAAAATAAAGGGTAGATATAAAGGCTTATGTACCCCATGCACTCATAAAAATACTTTTATGATTGTTTAGACATATCAAATAAAGCCGTTTGACATATCAAGAGAGCATTTTAGTTTGATCAAGATCAAGATCGACGTCTTCAACCTTCTAATGTATATGATTATTCTAAATTAGTATTTTTAAACATACAATATATAATCTTAGAACGGTAATATAAAGTGTGTGCGAAATCGAGCTTGCACGACATTGTTTGAGGTTTATTGTTTTTGTAGTGATTGACAACAAATGTACATTGCTGCCAGGTAGTTGCTTTCTGTGCTCGCACTAGCTTGATCATAAATGATGACTCGATTTTCATTTTACCTACTTTTTTCGCATTTTTACAACACGTCAAGTCTTAAAAATCTCAATATAATAAACTTTGTGATATTTGTACAATGAACAAAACATTACTCAGTAATTCAAAGAACTCGCTATCATATCTCACAACATTCCAAAACCATATAAAATATCTTTGTGAAGGTGTAATGCTCAACCTTTCGGACTATTTGTAATTATTGTGTAAATTAACTTTTTCGGATAAAATCCATTGTTGTAAAGATAAAATCGTTAATAAAAAACAATTAAGAAAGAAAAAATGAACTTGCTACAAAAACTTTTTTTTTATTCAATTTGACAACTGTGTTAAAACTTTCTAAATTTCACACAGCCTTAAAGGGTCATGGTCACTATTTGGGTCAAAATTTATTTTTCCGTTTTAAATGTTTACGGTGCTTCAGTAAGGCATTTCTAATAGTTAACCAAAATTTGAGTGTCGGTCTCGAGTTATAAGCGAGATACAGAGCTCACAATTCTTTGTTATGTAAACAAAGCTCAGATCTTGTTTTTGTTTAAATTTTGAATGTTGAAAAGAAAATTCCAGGTTTAGACCTAAAATGAATGTGACAAACGCTAGGAACTGTTTCTTTATATTTAAAACAATTTAGCAGATAGAAAAATCAGCTTGAAATGAACTTTTACCGGTATATTGAACCACTGTAAACGAACATGGCACGAGCCTTGTTTACATAACAAAGAATTGTGAGCTCTATATCTTGCTTATAACTCTACCACTGACATTCAAATTTTGGTTGATTATTAGAAATGCATTACATAAGCATTTTAAACAATAAAAATAGAAAAATGATATTTGACAAAATTAGTGGCCATGCCCTTTAATTCCGCCTGAGGCACACTCAGGATGGACACTTTACCTTTTAATTTACATATGTACTATTGTCACTTCCTATATCATCTTAATAATTTTATTTTATTTGTAACAAGCATTTTGATTGGCTAAACACACAGAAAAAATTCATTTATTTTGTATAACCTGGTTAGCTATGTAGCCACGCCCCCTTGCCAACCCCTTATTCATGCGCGTGTTACAGTTTTTAATTTCTATCTTTAATAATTTTTAATTTCTATCTTTAATAATTGATTTTTTTTATCTTTTAATTAAATTATAAGGAATGTTTTTTTAATTTTTGTCCAGATTATCCGATATAACCTGGTTTGAGACAGTGCACGCTTTCTTATAATCCGCTTCGCGGAAAAAAATTAAAAACATTCCTTAATTAACCTTGTTATGCACATGCTACTAAAATACTAGTACTAGTCCATCTGCCGTGAGTTACTTAATATAGCTTTTTAATACTAGTGATGGATTTCTTTACATTTTTTTGTAATCTTTCATTGTTCACTATGTATGATTTTAAATTGTAAGGATTGTCAAAAAGCGTTGACTTGGTTCTAAAATTAACGCACATATATTCACAGAAATGAATGAAAGATGCTAGCGATGTAGTTTATGTCCTATTTGACAATAATACAACGCTCACGAGTTGTCCATAGTGCATTAATTAATCTCTTGGGTTCCCTTTTTAGTATGTCCCATTTAGCTAAAAATGGTTAATAATAATTATTTATTGTAGTTATAGCAAATCTCGCTTGACAGTATACACTACGGCATATATATATATATATATATATATATATATATATATATATATATGTATATGTGTATATATATATATATATATATATATATATATATATATATATATATATATATATATGAACCCATGAAGCCTAATATGGGGGTCAGTGATGTAAAATTATAGATAGAGGGCTTTAAAGGTAAACTTCTAAAATTTGGCTTAAAAAATTTCAAACTTTTTCTACGAGGGTTGTTAGACAAGTTCGATTGTGAGCGGACTATTTACATAATACCAGCGAAACTTTTCAGATTTAATCTTGACGCATTTTCTAAGAAAGATTTGCTTGTTTTATATGCACCATAAAAATATACAGCTTAATTATTTTGATAAGATATGCTTCACGGAGCATGTCCGTTTTTTAATTTTTTATATTTTGTACGCATTTTTCCTTATTTTAAGAAAATGTACCGTTTAAACGCATAAATATAAACGATATTTCATGACATCACAATAACTTATGAAGGCAATTTTTTAAAAGTTTCAATTAAATTAAAGAATTCCTGACCGTTTTATCGCCGAATTTGGACGAACAACACTTGAAATATAAGTCAAAAACGTTAACGTCAATGGATATCTTGAAGCACCGAGCCTTCATTTAATTTTGTGTGCACGAAGGAAAATCTCTGATGGAGACCAAAAGGTTCTTAGATGCTGCTATTGTTATAGGACAAAGGTTTACAATTAGAATCATGGAGGTTTAAGAATGGAAGAACTGATCTTTTTATCTCTTGCAGCACCCCCCCCCTCCCTGTTACAACGCACTTTGAAAAATTACGCACTTTGAAAATTTTTTTCAAAGTGCGTTAATTTTGGAACCAAGTCAACGCACTTTGAAAAAAAAAATATATTTTTCAAAGTGCGTTGATATCGTCAATATTAACGCACTTAAAAAAAATTGTTCCGGATTTAGTCGAAATAATATATAATTTTAGATACAATAAATAATCAACCCGTTTATTCTCGAATAACTTTTTAATTTTTTAACTTGCAAATACATGTACAACTTCTCCGACGTTAGTTTCCACGTGTTTGGCATCATTGTCAACATTCTTTTGATAAAAGGGCGGGTCTATAAAAATGCGCCAATCAGAATTTTTGTTGCAAATTACAATTGTAATAAACACCGAGTTGTCACTCAATCATCAACAGGTCGAGACCACTAGATTTTGTGACGTCGGCATAAATTTGCATACTAAGTTAGCTATCTGTTTATTTTTATCGACGGACCAATCACACCCCTGCGAATGTGTTCGGAATGTTTTCTTTATCGTTGTTAAGTATGTAATAAATCTAGAGGTGCTCGAATGAAAGTTCACGAGACTTCGCCGAGATTTGTTCAGTTCCTGTGAAAATTCGAGCGGAAGTATAAGTGTTCGGATAATATTCTCAAAATACGTAAGTACTGGCCGTTTTCATATCATATCCTACTTTGATTTATGTTAAAACATGAAAATCTATTAAGATATATGTCTTATTTCATAATCTAGCGGTTATTTAAATTAAACGATGATATTTAGAAAAGAGTTATCGTTCGTATTCAACCAGTCTACGCGTGATTGAAAATGTAAACATTGGGTTGCTTGATAAAATCATAGCCATGTATTATGCTTTTGGTGTGCAATACCATGCTTTTTAAAAAAAGAATTGGTGTCTATTTTGTATAAAAAACTTAGTATATCCAGCCATTTCCAAGTAACATTCTGCATAAAATAGTTTAGTCTGTTTCACTTATTGATGCTATTACTAGGTCAGGCGCGGATCGAAAATTAATCCTTATGGTGGATCGCTACTAAGCATGTTAATTGTTGCAACATCAGAAAAAAACCTATTTTTTCTTTTGTCACATTTATTTCTAGAACTCATTTTATCCACCAATTAATGAAGATAAGGTATAAAATGAACAAACGTCTATATTTTATATTTGATTACAAGTACCTACATTCTAGGAAATAGAATATAAACACGAGGCTCGATTTTTACTGCGAAACTGAAAGGGTCAAATAAAACCACATGGTCTAAATTTAAATGACAATAACATTCGCAGGGGTGAATCAGGTGAATGAGTTGCAAGGCATCGTATGCTACTACAAGTTTCAGTGTATACAAAGCCTAATGAAAATATATACCATTTTGTATTGTCCTTTGGAAACTCATTTTTAATGATTTTTCATAATTTATGAAATAGATATGGAAAATTATATCTGTTCTTTTATTTCTATGCTCACATTTTAAAAATATTGCTTATGAGGCCTTATATTCATCTATTATTCAAATGCCCCATTGTCAAAGCTCAAAAGAGAGGTATGTCCAAGATAGTGTACCCGACCTGGGGCTCGTAACATAAAGGGTACCTAAGTCTAAGACAGTGCTTAAGTAGGACTTATGTACATTCTTAGATTTAAGTCCCTAACTAGAAGAGTGCTTAGCTAGGACAATTAACCCAAAACTTAGGCGGCCGGTAGACTTAAGTATGTCTTAAGTATTGTTTTCATACATTTAGAAGTGTTTTTGTTAATGATTTAAATTCAGCATTTGAATACAGTGTATTGATCACATATTTACACAAAATCAATATCTTAATAATCACCAATATAAAAGCTTAAATTTAATTGATATAAATTTAACAGTGGTCATAATGAGCTGTAACATTTTCCTATACTGGGCTGCTGAATAGATTGTAAATTAAACACGTAATGATCAGTTTACAATAAGTAACTACATGTACATTGTATTTATGTAAACTCGCGAAACTTGAGAAATTTTAAAAAAGGACGTTCGAAGGCAGAAAAACCCTCAGTGATTTCAAAGACGACGATTGCCACGTTTCATTACAATGTATATCGACTTAACGAAGAAACTATACTCAGAGTATGTGAATTGCCTTATTGGTGAGGTAAGATGTAGAACAAAAGATAAAAAGAAATCCACTAAATTATTCTATGAAGTTCTAACGGCATCGTGATATTACGCCACAGGCAGTCGTCGAGAATGACTAAAATAGTGAACCTATAGGGGGTTGCTACAAAGCATGTTGATTGTTGCAACAGCAGAAAAAAACCCTATATTTTCTATTGTCACATTTATATCTTGAACTCATTTTATCCACCAATTAATGAGGATAAAGTTTAAAGGGGCATGGTCACGATTTTGGTCAAAAATTATTTTTTTCAATTTTAATGTGTACAATGCTTCAGTGAGCCATTTTAAAAAGGCAACCAAAGTTTGAGTGCCATTCGTTGAGTTATAAGCGAGTTACAGAGCTTACAATTCTTTGCCATGTAAACAGCTTTTGTTTACATTTTGAATGTTGAAGCGAAAATTCCAGTTTTAGACCTGAAATGAATGTGTTAAAGGTTAGGAACTGTTTATTTATGCTTAAAATGAATAAGGAGATAGACAAATAAGCTTGAAAAAGATTTTTTACTGGTTTATTGAACCTATGTAAACAAAAACAGGGCACGAGCCTTGTTAACATGACAAAGAATTGACTTTGTATCTTGCTTGTTACTACGACTGACTCTAAAATTTCATTTGATCATTAGAAATACATTCCTAAAGCATTGTAAATATTAAAAACAGAAAAACAGAATTTGACCAAAATCGTGACCATGCCCCTTTAAAATCAATAAACGTCTAGATTTTATATTTGATTACAAGTACCTAGATTCTGGGAAATAGACTATGTAGCATTATATCATTAGTGGTCAACATCCTGACCACTAATGCAACATTATATCATTAGTGGACAGTGTATCATTAGAGGTTGCTACATAGACTATAAACACGAGGCACGATTTTTACTGCGAAACTGAAAGGGTCAAATAAAACCACGTGATCTAAATTTAAATGACAATTACATTCGCAGGGGTGATCAAGTTCCTGCACTTTTCTTTTACAGTGCGTTTATATGTACATCATCCGAGTATGATTCCCTTCGATTTCTTACGGATGTTTTTGTTAATTCATAGCTCTATAGAAACAGCCAGACTGAAATCTACTCGACCCGTTTATCGATTGGTCGAAACCTACAGAGTGAAAAAATCACGGATTGCACGAAATAATCATGATGATGTCAGACTCAAACTCCCATAGGAGATGATTTGGTCGTTTCTTTTATCTAACGTACTGATGTACATTAACAGTAATTTAGTTAATTTAACTTACTTTTTATAATCAATTTATTCATTAGTTAAAAGAAAGATGTAAATATAAACAATGAAATGCTTTATTTGATGATTCATGTGGGTTATGAAGGTAGTGATAAAAAAAAATATTTTCATAACCCACGTAAAATCCGCTTACGCGGGTTATGTATTTTTTCTTCAACGTCGCCACCTTCATATCCCGAATGAATCACCAAAGAAAGCATTTTATTGTTTAAATCAACACACTTTGAAATAAAATTAGTGTTTGAAAAGTGCGTTGACTTTGTCCCTAAATTAACGCACTTTGGATTTCTTTTTTAAGTGCGTAATTTTTCAAAGAGCGTTATAACATAGGATAGTTTGGTTTGAACATATTTTATTGTAAAGATGGTATATACAAAAGGATCGGGCACAAGTTCTGCAAACTTAAAACGCCCTCTCCTGTGAAATTTTGACACAAAATTTACACTACAAGTTTAGCTTTTTAAAAAAGTTAACCGTCTTTAGAGCAAACTTTAAACAGCATATTAAGTTATCAAAGAAATTTTTTTTATATAAAGGTCGCCTTCCTCTACATGCAACGGCTTTTGAAACTTTTTATATGTACCTTAAAATTGAGAATCGCGTACCACGTGCTTGTGAGTTGAGATCAACTATACTAGGGAAAAAGAAATCTTAGGAAGAGCCGTATTATTTTAATAGACTCAAACTTAATACCACAGCATTCAGCACTTGTTTTTCTGATATTATAACCATTTTAACAAGACCTTGGACTTTCAGTAGGTCGTAACTATCTATTCTTGCGTCAAAACAAGTTAAAAATGACGCTGGTTTCAAGCGAAATATGGTACCGCGAAATATACACCGATTGTCTTAGTCTTAGCTCAAAAGCCAGACAAATCTTGTTGAATTCAAAGAGCCATGGTTGTATGGCCAGCAATGAAATAGACAGGCCTACGTCACAGTGCTGTTTGACACAACTATCAAATTTTCACATTTTTGTATTTGCATAAACAATCCAAAAAGAAAAGAACAAAAAATTTCAATAGATATTATAGAACATTGCTTTCAACTAGTTGTACTGAAAAATTAAAGCCTGAATTTCATTGATAGCTAGTTTTGTTGATTTTTTCGTTTTCTCACTTTTTAAGATTTAAAATCTACGAATATTGTTAAGTCGTACGTAAAAAAGATCATCAGAAAATTATCTCCCTTGCGCCGAACAGTTTTTCAACCAATGAAATAAATGTAAATTTTCACATCATGTATTTGCTACCAATCACAAAGGAGAGGAAGTGCACAACCCGGAGACTGTAAATTATTTCAACTCTTTATACCGTCTTCCAATTGACAATATCAAAGGTCATTATTAATAAAATACCATTGTTTGAAGTTATACCAAAGTAGATATACATCGACAAAAAGAAAAAGAAAACTATAATAAGTTTTTATATCTAATTTTAGACATGTGAAAACCGTTCAGGTCTCTTTAAAAATAGCTGCACGTTAAAAAATAAATTTTCATTTTCTGCAATACTGATGAAGTTATCTCCCCATAACAAAACATGAGTGTCGATAATATGTAAATTTTCTAGTCTAATAGATAACATTGAATAAATCATTTCGTGGAATATTATATTTTGCACAAGAAAAAAAAAGTAATGATATGCATCTTCTACTTTTCCACATGAACATAGAGGACTATCAATAATTTTGCATCTATTTTAATCTTTTTTCAATATACAATTGTGTCGAAGTCTAGTGTGAATTACATTCCAGTAACGTTCTCCATATGAAAAATATGATGGAGGTTGAGATGTAGAAGACAGAAAACTTTTCTTAAAAGATTTTAATGTTGACAGGTTTCTAATTTCTAAAGGTATACAGCATTCCACAAATCTATGTCTGTTGGAACAAAAGATGATTTATAAATATTTAGTCTACATTTTGGAATACTGTAATTTTGCGATTGTCTTGTAGTATAAGTAGAGTAATGCGAGCGAGTTCTTGGAAAATTTTTAGTAAGATAATCAGGCACTAAATTGTGATCAATTTTATACATAGTTGTTTTTAGCTTTTCTTTTCTTCTATCAAGAAGTGAATCCCACCCAGTTTCTTGATATAAAGAGTCTCGCGATGCTATTGAAGTCAGCCCTGTAACTATTCTCGCTGCTACTAACTGTAATTTTTCAAGCTTGTCCGAATCGTAATTCGAACAGCCACTCCAAACTTCAGATGCATATTCCAACTGGGGTCTTATAAAAGTAGTATATAATAGGGATTAAGTTTTGCGACTAACCTTGAATTGTAATTTTTTAAGTAATCCCAATTTTTTGTAGGCATTTGCTATCGTAGAATCGACGTATGTTGACCAGCCAAGATCTTGTGAAAAAGTAATACCTAGATGTTTATGCGCTGACACAAAATCCAAATCACAGTCTTGAAATTTTAAACATGGAAATTGTAGGTTTTTCCTTGTACTAAATAACATTGCGTTAGTTTTTAAAGGATTAAATTTCAAGAGCCATTGCTTGGACCACATATCAAGCAATACAAATCATAATTAATAACTGATTCAATGTCATAAATATTAGTTGAACAATGTTGTAAAGAATTAGCGTCGGCATACAGTCTACATAAACTGGACATTTTTACTGCTACATCATTAACATAGATCAAAAATTAAAGAGGTCCTAGAACTGACCCTTGTGGAGCACCAGCATATAAAAATTTATAGGAAGACATGGTATTTCTATGTAAAACTCTTTGACTTCGACCACATAAATAACTTTCAAACCATTTTAATAATTTTCCCCTAAATCCATATGACTGTAATTTAAAAATGAGTCCCTTAGGATAAGGACCCATCTTTGAGTATTATGAGGTGATCAAATACGGTCGGAGGTGATCAAACCCAATAAAGCTCGAAGGCTTTATGATAGATTTGATTACGCTCTACCGTATTTGATCACCTCATAATATTCAAAGAATGATTCCTTATTACTTATATACTTTTAATATGGTTCAATCAAATATTAATTTATTGACAATTTTACGTTATTTTCATTTCGTATTTAAATATGCAAACCCCGCCTTGCGCCCTAACAGCTTCATTGATAAACTATATTGAAATTTACGTTACAAAATCGATTCGAAGTGTTATCACATGGAAAATATAGATATATTTACTTCAATATGTAACCACCTATAAGACATTTACCTTCTTTGAACTGTCCTTAAACAGATTAAAATTAAGCTCTGTATCTGAAGTAGAAGTATAAAAAAAAAACTTTCACCTCTTACAACATCCGAAACTTATCGGTCAGATTCAGCGTCCAAGCCTGTCATGTGCATAAGTATCTAGAGATACATTATCCATCTAAGTTTATTTAAGATGTGACCAGTAATAACAGAACATCATTATCATAATGCCCCTGCTCCAAATATTTTAAGCTGCTCCAATTATACCTCCTTCAGCATCTAAAATTTATTGCTTCATCATCTAAGTCTGGTCAGTCCTTAAGTATATCCAAATGCACCATGTAAGTTTGGTGAAGCCAGAATTATTATTGTTATTAACTTAGAAATGGGAACTGTTACAAAAACTTGAACTGAATACTAACACCGACAGTATAGCATGAGTTCCTCAGTGAGCTATAGGTTATGTAAAAACGATTCAAACTGACATTAATCAGGACGTCTCGATTTCATTCCTTCTTGTTTAAAAAATTATCAAAATCATGGTAGAGGGTTTTTTTTATTCATCACATAAAAAGGGGCAGCTAATGTGTTATTGAATCTCATTATTTCATTCACTCCTGTACAAAGTAAGACATCTATAAATCTGACCACAATGAATGCTGCAATTTTGTGCATTTTCAATTTTTTTTTAAAATCTACTGCAAATTATTATACATGAGCAAGAGTCCCTCAATCATTGCGTAAGGTTTACAGTAATCTATACTTAAAAATTATTAAACTGTTTGCCAATAAACTAAAAAATGCCTGCACCAGTGTAACTGCTTAATTACACCTTTGGTATTTCAACACGCGTTATATGATGTCCGTAAGCTATAGCCTTGAATTTTACCTGGTAAGTAATTACTGTAAAATGAATTAAAAACATACTTTCATTTTCGATAAACCAGCCAGACATAGCAAAAATGAGAGTAAGTTGGTGGACACGCCTTGGCGGATCCAAGTCAATGGGAGTAAGCATAAAAATTATCATTGCAATGAAATAATATTGAATGATTACGTAAACAGTGAATATGTTTATTAGGAACTTACTTAGATTATACATAGAAGTTAAGATTTGACAAATACTGAATAAATGAAACAAGGCAATTCGTTTCTTGAATGCGCGATTTTAGTTTTGATGGATAGAAGAGAATGGAATAGAACTTTCCAGAACGGGGTAACCAAGAACGCGGTTTGACTAATAAACGTCATGGCGAAAAGTGTAGAACGGGTTAATCGTGTATCGCGGGCAGAACTTGAATTGGATGTCTTTGGTTAATACAAAATGTTGATGAATAAAATGGAACAATTAAATACGAATTTAGTTTTGATCGAAAGAATTTATGTCCAACAAGTGACAACGGAGTGCCCAGGAACGCGGTTTGACAAATTAAACCATGGTGGAAAGTGTAGGGCGAGTTAAACATCGGACAGAAACTTTGGATCTGACAACTTTGATTTAAAATGTTTAAAAAAAATGCAAATTAATATGCATATACTAGCGTTTTTTAATTTCGTACAATTTTATACCACGACAGATTGGTAGTAAGAATGTAAACAAGAACAGATTGTGCTCTACGTCTATATGAATAAATGATGTAACGTTATGCATTCAACGGGGAAGTTTATTAAGGGGGGGGGGCACCATCCCAAATTGGTTTTTTTTAAAATCAGTCTTTTATCTGAAATTCTCATTTGCCGAACAGTGATATGACGTCCTAAATACTCACTCAATGGTTTAAAAAAATTCATTGTTATCATTTTCCACTCAGCTGCAACAAAAAGAATTAAGGCCATGTACTGTGATGTATATATTTATCATCCAATTCAGTTAAGATTTTTCATCCTTCAGCTAAATATCCAGCTATGCAAATTTTTTTTTTTTTTAAATTTCAATTTGAAAGAATTCGCTAAGATAACAATTAAGAAAAAATTGGTCACAGTATATACGGAAAATTAAAACAAGAGTTAAAACTTAAAAGATCATAAAAGAGTGCATGACCTGATATTGAAAAGGTGCAAGACTCTGATAGAAAAAATAATTTAATAATAATAACAAGGTGGCTATTATTCATGTTTTATCTAAAACAACCTCCCATCCCCCATCCCCCAAGGGCAGACAGAAACTCTCCCTGTGGGCATTTAAACAAACGGAAAAAAAAATCCAGCTTTATTGATAAAAGCCATCATGAGTTACTCACTTCTCCTGTTCCAATTTTTGAATATTCAACATTCGTTGAGAATCACCATCTGGCATATATACCAAAATCATTTTACCTTTATATCAGTGATTTTAGCTAGCCAATTATTACTTTACTGTTAACAAGTCTATTTGTTTATTTTGAAAGTTCAAAAAATGTTTTTGTTTCAAATGATAAAAAGCCTTGCATAACTCTTTTGATCATACAACTTCTTTATAATTACATTATATTCCATGATTAATTACTAAATATGAACAAGAAAAAGAAGATAACTCCATTAGGAAGAAGCAAGGGAAAACAAGATGTAATTATAATCGGGGCGATTATAAAGTCTCCCAAACGAACGAGGCTTCATATAGAGTAGGGATGACCCACAAAGTTTCATGATGTTCCCAGGGGTCCTTTACTATATATCAGGTGAACTAACATAACCCAAGGAACAAGAATATATGTGGTTTAGGGGTGGGGATATTAACCGTTTTCAAGATATTCGGGCACTACCTGTTTGAGGGGGGTCAGGACCACCCCCAGGGCCCATGACCTGCATACCATATGATGCCCCTTGACACAAGGAACAAGAATATATATGGTTTAGGGGTGGGGATCTCAACCATTTTCAAGTTATTTGTGCACTTCCTGTTTGAGGGGGGTCAGGACCATCCCCAAGGCCCATGACCTACATACCATATGATGCCCCTTGACACAAGGAACAAGAATATATATGGTTTAGGGGTGGGGTTCTTAATCGTTTTCAAGATATTTGGGCCCTTCCTGTTTGAGGGGGGTCAGGACCACCCTTGAGGCCCATGACCTACATACAATTTGATGGCCCTTAACACAAGGAACAAGAATATATATGGTTTAGGGATGGGGATATTAACCGTTTTCAAGATATTTGTGCACTTCCTGTTTGAGAGGGGGTCAGGACCAGCCCCAGGGCCCATGACCTTCATACCATTTGATGGCCCTTAACACAGGGAACAAGAATATATATGGTTTAGGGGTGGGGATATTAACCGTTTTCAAGATATTTTAGCACTTCCTGTTTGAGGTGGGACAGGACCATCCCCGGGGCTCATGACCTACATACTATTTGATGCCACTTAACACAAGGACATCATATCCATGCCTTTAGTTTTTCACAAATATATACAGGAGTAGAGAAGATTTTCTAAGATTTAATACATTTTTACACTATGGCCATATTGGCCCCACCCTAGTGCCTAAACACCTGTCCCAGGGGTCATAAATTTCACAATTTAGGTATAAGACTTCATGTACATTATATTCAGGCCTTTAGTTTTTCACAAATATATATGGGGGTAGAGAAAAAGATTTTCTAAAATTTAATACATTTTTACTATATGGCCATTTTGGCCCCACCCTTGAGCTTGAACCCCTAACCCAGGGACCATAAATTTCACAATTTTGGTAGAGGGCTTCATGGACATCATATCCATGCCTTTAGTTTTTAACAAATATCCATGGGAGTAGAGAAAAAGATTTTCTAAGATTTAATACATTTTTACTATATGGCCTTATTGGCCTTACCCTAGAGCCTGAACCCCTGACCCAGGGGCCATGAATTTTACAATTTTGGTAGAGGGCTTCATGGACATCATATCCATGCATTTAGTTTTTGACAAATATCTATGGGAGTAGAGAAGAAGATTTTCTAAGATTTAATACATTTTTACAATATGACCATATTGGCCCCACCCTAGGGCCTGAACCCCTGACCCAGGGGCCATAAATTTCACAATTTTGGTAGAGGGCTTCATGGACATCATAACCATGCATTTAGTTTTTAACAAATATATATGGGAGTAGAGAAGAAGATTTTCTAAGATTTAATACATTTTTACTATATGACCATATTGGCCCCACCCTAGAGCCTGAACCCCTGACCCAGGGGCCGTGAATTTCACAATTTTGGTAGAGGGCTTCATGGACATCATAACCATGCAATCAGTTTTTTCCCTCACATGTGTGGGAGTAGAGAAGAAGATTTTTGAAAATTTGGCTGTTTTTTGCATATTTGGCCCCACCTGTGGCACCCTGGGGGTGGTAGAGCCACCAATTTCACAATTTACATTCCTCTTACCATAGAGATGCTTCACACCAAAAATGGGAACAATTGGCCTTTTAGTTTTTAAGAAGTTAAAAATGTAAATTGTTAACGCACGACGCACGTCGCACGACGCACGACGACGGACGAAAACAGATAGCAATAGGTCACCTGAGTTTACTCAGGTGACCTAAAAATATATATTTTAGCTGTAAAGTTTTTAATTCCCGCACTTGCATGGGATGTCATCTAGTTTTTAAAATACAAAAGACAACTGACAGTAATTGGTAAAAATATACCTCTTACCAATGTTTGAGGGTATAATATTTTGTCAGGAAAAAAAATATACATGTATGGTGTCAGGTTGCATGTACATTTCCCTGTAACTCAATCTCTTAGAACATCTCACACAGGAACCAACACAGGATAATTATATTCGTTTTTGTATTTCATTTCTGTAATATTACCTTGTACATTGTACAATAATTTACAAGCAGTACAAATAATTGAAGCATTAACACAATTTACTTGAGAGCTGCAGGTATTTTTGATGACAGATGAAGCACAACCTACACACGACTATGCAATATATTAAAAGCTACAAGTACATACAAGTACTACATCTTTATCTGTTGACTCTACATCACTTATTGAAATAAAATATGACCTTAACCAACAGTAAAAGACTTTGTAAAGGATGGGAAAATTAATGTAAAAGCAAAATGTTGAGAAAAAAAAATATTTTTTGCATCTATTAAATTATTTACCCATTGCATTACCATATTTGCATTTAAGTACCAGTAGTAGGACATTCATTTCTAAATTAGAAGTAAAAAAATATATTTTTGCTCAAATTTAGAGTCCCGACACAATTATGTTTTTTTTTCTGCTTAGAAAACCTAACATGGTTAGAAATGATGCATTAATCTATCAAACAAAGGATAAGGACTTCTTGATGATTTCTGAGAAAAAAATGTAATGAGCAATAAATTGAAACATACTGTAGTTTTAGTAAACAGCTAAAGAACACATGTATTTCAAAATAAGAAAATCAGTATTGCTATATTTATGGTAATGAAACACCATATAACATATTCATATGTTAAAGAATTTTTTTAAAAATGTGATCAACAGTAAGAGAGATATGTAGGAGAGAGAGAGAGAGAGAGAGAGAGAGAGAGAGAGAGAGAGACTGGGGGAGAGAGAAAGTTTTTAATAGTCTTAAATTAAAAAAAAAAAATTGTAATATGAGTGTTCATCTGAAATGTAAGTCAATTTCATTCCAAATGTACAAAATCATAGTAAAACTACTACATGAATATTTCATGCTCTTTGTTTGCATGAACTATGCATAAATTTAATGATGCTGAAGAAATTCTAACATCTACGACACAAATTACAGTTGTGTGCATGAGAAACTTTGGCATCTATGAATATCATGTAAAAAAGGAAGATCATTTTTAATTGTTAGAGCTTCGTCCTTACATAAAGTGTTTGTGAACGAGTTTCTGCACACAGGTGTGATATTGTGCAGTAGTGGAATGCTTCTTTTCAAAGTGTCTGACAAACTCAGCAATCCTAAACCATATTGTAACAATGAACACATCACGGCAAAATATTAACTAGGAAAAAAAATATAACAATTCAGTGAACTAAAGAAGTATTGCACTAAAAAAAAAATTCTTCATTAACTCGTCCTACATGATTTCTTAGAAAGTGAAAAAGATAAAACATTTGTTCTTCAAAACAAATACCTACAAATAAACTGTAGATCTGGAATACTATAGCTATTTTCTCTTTTCGATCAAGTAAACAATAAAATCGTATTCTTGTTTTTCTGTCATGGTAGTTTTAAATAATACTCATCCGTGCTGTAAATAATATGTCTTTTTTTCCATGGCTATAAAAAAGACCAAATTTAAAATTGCACATCTCAAAGTTACGCTGTTTTATCAGCATTGCCATATCAGAATTTAATATGGAATAATACAATTACATAATTATAAAAAATAAACGAACATTATCCAATCGTGGCTGGAGATGATCTGATTTCTGTGAGTGACATGATGTATGCTTTGTTTAATGACAACTGATGAGGTGTCCTGACTATACAGTTAGCTCTGTTGAATGGTCCCCCCTTTTTTTTCCTGAGTCTTTGATTCTTCTCCGGAAAACACAGAGGACCAGTGTTTATATAAATATCACAGATAATAAGACTATTCAAGGCCAATATACATATTCACAAATCTATGTACACAAAATTGTAGCCAAAATATCATACTTAATAAAGCACTATGTATCCATGAAAATTTTTTACAGGTTGTTTTACACAGACAGTATAATGCCATGATATACTTGGGACAATTCTGAATTGTTTACAAGGCTTCAGATCTTTTCAAAACAAGACTAGGCACAATGGTATTCATTCAAAGGAGATTTGTTTTATATTAACATTAAAACTAATGAAAAAGACCTGGGCTTTGTCATAACTGGCCTTAAATTTCAATGCTATGCACCGATTCTCTTTTGCATCAAAAGAATGTCAATTTGATTCAAGTTTTCTTATAGGTTACCAAATCTCCCAACAGCTAATTTTATAAATTGCTAAAATGTACATATTCATCGTAAGCAGTTCAAAGAATACTACAAATCTTGACACACATTTCTATATAATAATACCGATATTATTTTTTAGTGGATAGAAATCAAATGCTAGCAACTGCAATGTAGGACACACTACTGAGGTACATGTACGTGAATAAAAAAAACCACACTACAGATCTTTAAGCCTGGCCAGCAGTTTTTCTGCCTCTGACATTCCGTTGTCTGTACAACTATTACGCCTCTTCTCCTCGCTACCCTGACGATTCACCCTCCGCCGATCGTCCACCTGGTGACTATGCCGCTTCCTCTCCTCATTGTCATTGAGGTCTTTTTTCACTAGGCTGGTCCACATGTCAAGTTCACGCCTCACCTCCCGCCGCTCGTCCTTGCCCCTGGGGGGCCGGGGAGGCGTGTCCACAGAAGAGTCATTGAAGTTGATCTCCATCAGAGTCGAATTGTCCATGGTGAGTAGATTCTGTCGTGACCTTGACCTAGATAACTGTGCCCTTCTCTCAGCTGTAAAAAGAAGGTGGACAATGATGATGAGAGGACGAGGTACATTCAGTGACACAGAAACACAAGAGAAAGTTGTTTTTAAAATTTATGAATTAAATTTACAGATTAAAGATGTAGAAATTAATCTAAATGAAATTTTTCCATTTTTCTGATCACATCTCTTAACCTTTTTTCTTTTTTTTTTTTTTTTTACTGAGAATGACATGTATAGTAGTATATTCTATTTTCCCAATGCAATATTTTATTCTTCATTTCACCTTATATATAGCATTCAGATTTTGCTTGGCAAACTAAATATTTTCATGCCTAAATAAAAAGCGATACCATGCCTGTGGTACTGTATCATATGATACTAAAGGGGTAAATAGACCTGACAAGTTACAAAAATGATAATGGTTAAAAAAATAAATGCAGTTTAATGCTGAAAAAAAAAATGAAAGCTACACCAGAAGCTGATTTTTAATGTACATGCTGTACAGTAAACTGTCCACATTGGTTCTTGCTTAAAACACGTAGAATGCTGCAATCAAAAACAATTATAAAAAAAAAAAAAAAATGATGGAGGACTGGAAAGGAGGGAGGGTTGTCGCTCAAAAATCACCCAATCAGTAAAATAAAAAGATTTACTTACAATGCAATTCACAAAAGAAGAGAAAAGAGAAAAAACCAATCACAGTGAATGATTTGTATTCAACTGTGGTGGATCTAAAATCAAAATGTGTAAAATCATGTTTAAACACGTAACCTGCATGTTTTTTTGTGTATCTGTGTTTAGGTACACATAAATCATTTGTAAGTAGAAAATATGAGATGAAGTTAAAACTTCTATAAAATGATAATTTATAATTGTATATTATCGGAAACTACATGTACTAGTATTTGTAAATGGGCAAAAATTTAATCCACTGATAAGCTGTACAGCTTGAGGTTAATAAAGAACTGAAAGCCAACTTAAAACATAAGGGAACAAAATGCACACATGTATCTATGCGTCACTGTATTGAATCATGTCTGTCCTTAAAATACATTAATTATCATATATAACAGGGATGCAAGGTAAATTCTGAAATTTGGAAGGACGCCATGACATTTTCCTGACATAATATGTTGATTAACTCATTTCCATCCATCTAATACTGGTATATCCACACATAATGCTATACCTTCAAACAAGCAAAACATAAATCACACTTCTACTGACAATAAGGGGGAGAAAAATAAAACTAAAATTCAAAATGGCTGACATGCAGGACACTGAAAGCTTTCCTGTCAACCAACCAACACGACTGGTGCATCGGCTTGGGATCGTCACCGAACACATTATCACAGCCGCTGTTGCTGTTACTGGAGAACAGCGACTTTTGCCAGACCCGAGACCTTGTCATATTGGCAAACCTGTCTGTTGGCAAAGGAAAAGAAAATCTCGTAGGTGATTATCAATTGTCTCTTTTTGAGACCATATTGCACTGATGCTTTACCCAGTGTGTGTGATGTAATGAATTTATGTACCGGTAATATAATGACCAGTATAGAATGAAATAAGATATTTTCTCATTCACATAGACTACATGCAATCAAGAATAAAGTCTTGTTAAAGTTCTGATAAATATAAATGACTTAAAAATTGCAATATTACAGCCTAGCTTCATACACTGGCATCCAATGATCTTTAAATCTTTAAATCTATGCAACTTAAGCAAAATTGTAGAGATAACATGATTTTGATGAAATGCTATTTTATAGTGATGCACATATCAGAATCACTTGAGAGAAAGAAAAAACCATGAAGCCTAATACTTAACAATATACAAAGAAAACGGAAAGTCTATGTATGCTCTACATGTAGAAAAATAAATGGTGGACTGATGATACCTAAGGATTCACCTCTGGATTTGTAAATTATTTTGTTTTCTTGCTATAAAAATGCAAACAAAAACACATAAAAACCCAAAGCCTCTGATAAAATAATCTGGAGTCTTCAGAGACCAGTTTATATCCCCAAAATAAATCCATGTAAAAGACTTCAAACACAAATTTTCTTGAAGATACGATCTATGACGGAGACTTTGTACCCTTCCCGCCTAAGTGTTACCTCTGTAATCAGAATACAAGTGGACTATCTCTCTTGAGGTAGTAAATCTATAAATTGCTGGATGAAATACAAATTTGCAAAAATTTAAAGTGTTCATTGAAAATGTGACTGTTTGTATGACAGTATAGGTGGTGACCCCGCAGCTCGATAGCTTACCTCCTGCTGCCCTCGGCGTTTTACGCTTAGCGTCTCGTTTTTCTCTGTTGAAACAGGATCCTGTCTTCAGAGCTTCTAGTAAGTTATCCATCACACCTTCCTGGTTATCGTCTGCATGACAAGTTAAGCAGTCAGTCAAAAATACACCTCAAATCTTATTTGAATAGTTAATTTGTTAAGAAAAACTAAGGAAATGATTCTTTTTAAAACTTTGTGAAATCAAGTGACTTGATGACTGTTATTGATACTTTTCATACATTTTAATGTAAGATGGGAAATTTTCATGCATTACCTATTGTCATGTCTACCAGAGCTTTCTTTCTGGCAAGTTTAGCTGCCCTTTCTTTCTGTTGTCTCTCCTTAGCCTCTTTAGCTCTTCGAATTTTCTCATTGGTTTCACGGATCTTTGCATTATCTTTTAACGCTTGCTAGAAGATGGAAAAATTTCATTTATTAAAAATTAATTACACTGTAATACCAACCATTGATTACTTTGTAAAGATTTCTACAAAGAAATGTATGATATTTTAAACAAAGGATATAAAGGAGAATTCAAATTTTTGTTGTGCTTGAAATACTAAATTTTACAAATAGGTGGTTGTAAAATTATTTTCACAATAATTTATCAAATTGTACAAAATAAATTTATTTAGCATTCATCAATCTAAATATCTTCAATATGCAATTAGGGTAAAGGCTTTATCAGGTTTTTTTTTGTAAAGTCAGATTTTTTTATCAAAATATTACAGGAAGAAAAAGAAGAAAATGAACATACTTTTGGCACATGTAACTAATTAGAAACACATGTGACACTAAGTACACTTACAGACAATTCATAATAATCTCAATTCTGTTAATCATCACTTATTTGTTTGAGTACAACAGCGCAATTTAGAAATTGATAAGAAAGCCAAACTGTCATATTTCTCTGCATTAATTGTCTGATAATGAGATTGCATGTGCAGTGTCAATGTTCTCATGATTGTTTAAGAAAATTCAGTCTTACAGTCAATACTCCGAAACAGAAATGCTTACACAAATATCTTATTCTAAACTAAGGATAGAATTTAATTGTGTGACAAATATTGTATACAACTGTCTATTATATAATTAAACCAATCTTACCACAAAGAACTCCTTAAATGATTTTATATCACTGAAAAATTCCTCCATTGCATACTTCTTGATGTCGAAGGTGTAGTATTTTCCCATTTCCTTGTACAGGTTGTCCACCATCTTGTACATGCCCTTCATGACCTCGTACTGGCTTTTGGCCGAGGCGATGAACTCGTTCATCACTTGAGAGAACTTATCTCCTTCGTTCTGGGACTTGTTCAGATTTTTAATGTCAATTTCTAACTGTTTAAGGGACTTCTCCATTGTATTCAGATTTTTCTGCAGCACTTCATCTGACACTGAAATACACATAGATTGTTGTTCATCGTTGAGTACAGGGTATATCAGACTTGTACTCACTTGACAGACAAATAACATGTGTTATAATTGTTTTTGCATACTTGCATGGTTTCTTATAGTTTTATTCAAAATCATACAAGCTGCAATAGAACACTTGAACCAACTAACCTCGCATAGCTGCACTATCAAAATGAGACATTTACATGTACATGTATATCCAATTACTCCAATTTGTATGAAGCAATAACAGTTCATACTTCGTTAATTATATGTACATGTATTTAACATTAATAATTATCTTATTATTGCCTGTTGTTAATCTAGAAAGTTAACATTAATCTTAGTCTTTATGCATAAAGATCACCTCATTAACAGTCAGCCTACTCACATGAGTTAGCACATTGTAAATTGTTGTTGCATTATTTCACTGTTCAATAAGTACATGAGATGATACAAACATGTAAATATCTTTGACTCTATCTAACCTCTAGTCTAAAATATCTGACGTTCTCCTGGCTTTTTTTAACAATTTTGATATTTAACTTGCCTGCAAGTAAAATATCAAAATCGTTAAAAGAGCCAGGAAATCCTCAGATACTGTATATCTGGTAATTTTCGCGATCATGTTTACATCGCAAAATATTCAACATGCAGAAATTATATCTAGTATTGTTTGCTTTAAAAAACAATAAATCGCAAAAAATGACTGATGCAAATTATAAAAGTTACACATTTTCCCCATTTTTGCAAATTTTGAAACACGCGAAAATAACCAGATAAACAATATTTTGGACTATCTAACCTCGAGATGCCCTCTCCACGTAAGACAGCTCCTCAGTAAACTGCAACAAGTCCAGATGTTTCTCCTCCACCACCTGGGCCAGATAATGGACCAGGGTTGTCTTCCCATCAGCAGCTCGGGTGTTCTGAAGCTGTAAAACATTATTTAAATATAGCTCAAAGTGACAGGGTGATTATGTTAAAACCACACATTAGCTGCCAACACACAGATATTTTTGGACCCTAAAATTTCATCACTGGTTCCTAATTTTAATTTTAAGCAATGTTTGTTAATACATTTCAACCACATCCACTGAACTACTGTAATAGCAATTCTCTGAATACCAGTTTATAAAAGGAGGGTAACTTTTCCTTTCATCCAATATATTTTTAAAAAATAGGAACTACCTTGACTTTTCAAAACTAGCCCAATAGATGTAATACTGTAAAATAAATGTATAGGAAAAAAAAAATCTTTGGGATCTGACATCAAAAGTAACACTACTATTTCAAACATTGCCTACATGAATTTTTCACACATCACTTTAAAAAAAGATTAAGAAGATGCATTAGAGTTAATCAAATTATGAAATATGAAAGTGGCAACCATTAAAAAAAATGTTCTTATGAGATATTTTCAAAATAATTTCACTTTTATTTCATGAAATAAGCATGTGGTTTTAATAAGTAAGGAATTTTTGCTCCAAGCCTGAAATTGTAGAATTATGCAGGATTTTACAAATGTACTAGGAAGTTATATCTTGAAACATGGACTGTCATTCTTATTGCCCTAAACTTTTAAAGTGCAGATTTTTTAAGTACCAATGCTTATGAGCAGTTGTTTTCCAATATTCCCATCAACATTAAGTACAAGTATATATTCTTCAGATTATCAATTTTCAAAATAAACAGTCATTTCAATATTAAGCATAAAAATATGGATTATAAAAATGGTTAATATAACTGCAGTGACTACCTTTTTAATTAAGGCTCACCTGGTCAAAATCTTGTAAATTTAAAAGTTTAATAAACCCCTAACAAAATTCATTGGTTGACATATAAAAATTAAATACATTTGACACATATAGGACTGTGCAAAGTGTATTGTGCAACTAAAACCAGGTACAGGTAAAAACCTAATGTTAGAGTAGCAGTGTTAAATTATTTTTGAAAACGTATATTCTATGAAATCAACGTGTATGACAATGTAGTTTTCATCCTTTGTCTGGGCTTATGTTTTTTAAAATCATGTCTTCTCAGCAGTCAAGTTAAGTTCCGAACATGTTATAATTTCTTGATAATCTGTTTCAACTGATAATTTTTTTTTTTTTATCATTTAGGTTCAAAAGTATTCTGTTGTAAACAGTCCAACCTTGATAAAGAGAATATAATACACCCAAGCCATCCTTTATCAACATATCAAGGTGAGTAAGAAAATTTACCTTCGGAAGGAAACTGATGTCGAACCCAATGGACTGGGCATTTCTGGACCCTGTATTCAGAATATTACCCATGAGTAAGATCAGTTCCAATATATTGGCAAATTTAGAACTGGTTTTAATTTCTTCCAGAGCCTCCTTTGCAGCAACCAAATCCTAGTGAAAGAAAATAAAAACATATTTTACCAACTTAACTCTAGAATTTTTATGACAAGACATTAACCTTAAAATTCTCTCTCTCTCTCTCTCTCTCTCTCTCTCTCTCTCTCTCTCTCTCTCTCTCTCTCCGTAGCTTACAGGTTTAATGTCCTGAACCATCTCTGGGAATGACATCTTGAAAAGCATGGATTTAAGTCGAGGATGGATCCGCTTAATACTAGACATCTAAAACAACAAAAAACAGCTTGTCATCAATCATGCAATTAATAACCTTTTAATCACAAATATTTCTCTCATCGCACCAGTCCTTTTTAAAGTCCCTAGTGTTCAAAGGCTTGATTACAAAAATCAGTAGCAGTGAACCATTTTACAACTTATGAATCATAAAATACAAAGTTGTAGCAAATAAAAGATGGTTTACATTACGCAATGCAAGGTGAAATGCTAAAGCAGTCTAATATCATTAAATAATAAATATGATAAAATAGGTTGAGGCCAATTCGAGACCCTGCAGGGCACACAAGTGCTTACCTCCACAGCGAACTGCTCCGGCTCAGCCAGGTCTTGGTACTGGTCCTTCAGACTGGCGATCTGCTTCATCTGCTCCGGCTCTGGCATGTACCGAATCAGCTGTTCTATGATGGCAGTGTTCAAGTTCTCCTCGTCTACCTCCAGGATGCGGCGCTTAATTTCGGAGAAGGGCACTTTGATGGAACCCAGGAGAATTGCTATTGAAGTCAGAAAAAAATTACACTTATAAACAAATAATGTCTTATTGACACCTTTATATTACTGGTCCTCTACAAAATCAATCTGCACTTTTTCAGATAGATGTACTAAGACAATAATCCACAGCTTAAACTCAATACCACTCAAATTTTAATTTGATTCATATCTTCATTCACATGTACACTGTAAATGATTAACATGTTAGATGTCTTAAAAACATGAAAAACAAATAAATCTGAAACTTTTGAAAAAGCTAAAGTCAGAGTGATACAAAATGTTTACCATTAAATTCAAAACCCCATAAATCGTCAATGGTGGAGCATAATATAAATGTATACATCACATACATGCCGAAAAGAGAACAGCAATAAAATTTACTTTACTGAAACTTCGCAGGTGTTAAATTATTTATTTATTGGGTTATCAGAATTTAAAATTTGCAAACTGCAATCAAAATCTTATTGGTAAATCTTTCATGTCTGCCCATTATTCAAAAGCATAACATATCTGCAAATCACTTGCATACACATGTACTGAGATGATGCACTGAATAACTTTCATGTACTGGCATTATAAATGAGCATTTAAATGGCTGTCGTTCTTAAACATAGGTAATCAATGATTACAGAGTTTATCGAGATGAGGCATCACCTTTTAAATTGTTAATACATGTTCTAACCAGGTCAATTATCAGTTTTTTAACATGTCCTTTTAAACTTATTTACCTGTCTGTCTTCTTATTTAGTTAACAACAAATTCTTCACAGTTTTATTTCATGAACATTTATAAGCAACTAAGTTGATAACCAATTTTTCACAGTTTATACAGTGTATTTCCCAGTGTCCAGTACATGTAGTACATGTGACCCAAAAAGGGGGAGATGTGGTTTTCACTCACGTTTCAGTACATTGTAATTACTCTAAACTAGTAACATTTCAGTTAATTAACAGCAGACAATGCCAGTAGAATTACATACACAGGTTCTGCGCAGACTTGGGATCCAGTACTTTCAGTTCCTTGGCTTTCTTCTTAATTTCTACCTCTTGCTGATTCACATCCTTTTTCTTCTCTGAAATGATTAAAAAATGAAATAAATTTAATCAATTAAAATAATGAACAATTACCATATCTTTTCGGTAAATGGTATTCTTTGCAAAAATATTTTTTTTTTGTGGAGACTTTCATGAATTGTCTTAATTAAATCTATATGTAGGAATGTAATGTAGTTTCACATTTTTTTTTTCCACCAATAATTCACAATATTCATGGGTTTCAATTGAGTATACGTCTTACATTCAATTTAAAGCTTTAATTTTCACCATTTTCTATAGAAGTACACTTCATGGGTGTTGTAATTAAGATGTGAAAAAAAGTCTTGTTTTCCAAACAAATATTTTTATCATTACATTATAATATCCAAAAATTGTTGAACATTTACCGGTATAATAGAAAAATCTTAAGCACCTACATGTACAGTAAAACACGGTTATAGCGAACACGCTTGTAATGAATTGACGCTTACAGCGCAGTGATTTTCATTCCCCGTGACTATATTACATGTTGTAAACTTGACAGATATAACGAATTACACTTACATGTATAACGAAGCAAAATCGCCTGTCCCTGGCGCTTCGTTATAACCGTGTTTTACTGTACAAGGTTATGTTGTCTGATGTGCAAAAATCTCATGATGTCAAAGAGCAATTTTAATGATCAATAAAACTCCACTTAATTCACCAACATTTCTTTTTGAAAACATTAATACAGTAATATTATGTACAGTTATAAGTCAACAAATGATTTCTATCAATGAATAAATCAAACAAATAATCACCTTTAGTTGCAACAGCAAAATTCTCCAGTAAACCTTCAAACAGATTTTGGTCCTCAAATTTGTCTTCATGGACATTGACCCAAAATGCCTCTTTATCCATTTTATTTGCTTGCACCTAAAAGTCATACAAGGATCGTCATTTACTTCTGACTATGATGCAAAAATTTATTCAAACCATTCCTTCCAGATATAATCAAAGTACTGAAGTACTGAAAGCCGGGCTCTTTTGATGTGTTAAATGCACATTGTGCAGTAAAGACTGACAAAATCTCTCTCTCTCTCTCCCCTCTCTCTCTCTCTCTCTCTCTCTCTCTCTCTCTCTCTCTCATATGCTTTTAATGTCGGCAAAGCGTCAGATAGTGACTAAATTTTAAAAGCGGCTATTAGCAAAAATATGTCTGTCTAGTAGAAAAAAAAAATCAAAGGTGCATTGCACTTTGAAACAAGCGTTATAAACTCAATTCCCTATTTCTTCGATATGCAGCAGAATACCAATGCTTTGTAAAGTAGTTCAAGGAAATTCATGCGCATTGTATTTGTCAAAAATGCATACTATAAGTCTTCTTTTTAAAACACGCAATTAATAAGAAAGCACTCTTCGCTAAATTTCCCCCCCCCCCTAAAAAACCCCCCCCGCAATAAATTTCACAAAACATGGCTCTCTGTGTAACTATTTGGTTTAGCGGAAGCTTTTACTTTGACGCTGTTCGGTTTTTTGTTTACTTTTGAAGCTGTGCTATTTATAGTAACTTTGGCGATTTGCCTGCCTACAGCCATGACTCTGCTTTCAGCAGAGCCCGGCTAAAAATTGAATGATCCTGTAGCATTACAAACCTTATTCCAGTTGATGCGTTTTGTTTGAATGCCTAGCTCATATTTCCTCTTCTGTTTCATTCCATATGGCAACTTGTTGGAAGAAGAGGGTGGACTGACAAACCCAGGGGCAGGTGGTGCTCCGGGAGCTCTGGGTGCCCCTGGGGGTGGAGGAGGAGGTGGGGGTCCCATACCAGGTGGTGGAGGTGGTGGGGGTGGTGCACCACCAGGAGGAGGGGGTGGTGGGGGAGGTGGAGGTACCCCACCAGGGGGTGGGGGAGGCGGCGGGGGTCCGCCTATCCCTCCCGGTCCTTTACCAGCCATTATCGTGTCCCCAATGCCTTGTCTAATCTAAAATGTAAAATTCACTTACATGTTATCATGCACTAAGCAGTATGTACACAAATCATAATATATTGCAGTTTTATTATTATTCATGGACACCAATTCTCATGGACAGAGTAAAATTTGCTGTAAATTCAAAGTCAATTGTCTATCAATAACACATGTTGGAGCATATCTTACTTTAATGAACATTTTCAAGATTGACTTTAGTTAAAATACAACACATGTACTGAAGTTGAAAAAAATTTATAAACTTCAACACAGTAGATAAACTACACTCAAATTTTTGTTTTCCAAATCTCTCGATAAACATTAACCAATCATACAATACCTTTTCTTTCATGTCGGTGATTTCTTGTTCGTACTGTTTGACCTTCTCCTCCAAGGTCATTGCCCTGGCCTCTGACTCTTGCTTTGCAGTGAGGGCAGTTTCCAACTTATTGTTGACCTCACTAATGCTGCCTTCAAAATCTTCATATTTGGACTTTTCTGTTAAATTACCTGTTGGAAGAACATTCTCTGTATTACTTAACTTTTTTCATGAAAATCAATAATTTACATGCCTATATGTGCCACAAAATCACTATGGGGAAGAAAAGAAATTCAATCTGAAACTTACTTAAAAGAGGTTCAACATCAATTTCGAAACGTTTCGTATGTCGAAAATCTGGATCAGCACCATTTCTGTGTAGAACTATCTGCGTAACACATTCTTCAATTAATTTGTAATACTGCGGCCTGAAACAAGTTGAAAGGAATGTATTAGGCGGTAAGCACAATACAAGACATCTTTCATTGGTACCGGTAATTGTACATACATGGGAGAAAAATGACCTCAAAAGCTTTGCTTGCACTGACCTTGAATACATATCATCCCTGATACAGAGTAAGTGTTGAAGAATGGACAGGAAATAGGGTTCTGCTATCGTATCCTTCACAGAGTTGTGGATTAAAGTAAAACACTGCTGAGCATCTCTGGGAATGTTCAGGAATACAGTGTAACAATATCAACAGCGAAAACCAAATATTTAACTATTAAAATGTTTGTGCAACCCCACCCCTTACAAAAAAACCCACATAAATCCGCTATATTTCTAATAAATAATTATATATAAAAAAAAATTTGTGTGCTATCCCAAACCCTACAAAAACTTCATATACCAGGTATACTTCATATTTATGTATAAAAAGCCTGTGTGCAAAGGATACTCGAATTCCGCCCTGACATTGTCATAGCGATGCGAGAACTCTTCAAAGTCCTCCTCCTGATGCTCACTGAAGATTTGTAGATGTGTCTGTAGCTCTTCATCCTCCTGACTCTTTAGTGACTGTAATCACAGAGGTACCATTTTATTAACATAAAACTCCTGACTTGTTTAAAAAGAATTTTTTGTATTAAAGCAGTTCCTTCGAACACCCACTGAACTACATGTACATGTATATCATTATCACTTGATCTATTTTGGATTTTCTTTAAAAAAAATCAAAATCAAAAGTATGGTATATTCCTTTCCATATTAAAAAAATAGCTGACTTACTCCAATCAGATCAATCAGGCCAGTTCTCATGAACTCGTTGCGTAGATGTAGTCGGAAGTCCAGATCATCAGGGGTGCTGACGATGGCATTGACCAGCTGAATACAGGCCACCTGCATGGGCTGGTTATCCCTCATACCCAGCCCCATAATGACTGGGATAAACCTGTCCCTCCCTCTGATCTCCCCACACACTGTAATACCCTCCAATGCTTTCTCATGCCTAGAAAAAAGAAAAGAAAACATCACTAAATTAATAATCTATCTCATTTAGAATTTTCCATGTAAATACACTTTTAAAAACATCAATATGTACCTGCACATGATATGTTTTTATCCAAAATATGTCTATTTTATATGTCTATTTTGGTTTTTTTTTTCTTAACTTCTGAGAAACAATAAAAGTCTGAATATTCCACTTTCTCTTCTAGCAAGAGGCTATATAGGTAATGGTAACTTATAATTCCTCTTTATCTACATCTATCCCAGTTATTAATACCCTAACTCAATGTTGTACTAAATGCACATTCAAAGCGGCATATGCAGCATAGAACAATGTCATCAACTTTGCTAGCCCTGCATAATTTAAAGAGTGATGGTCATTTTGACCACAGATGTACGGCAAGTCACTCTATGTTACATTAACAACTACATGTAAGTTCCTGCATTTTAACCTTTAACTATTATATGTTTCCTGAGTACTTCAATAATTAATTCACAGATGGCTTCTCAATCATGATAATTGCTTTTCTCATTTTAGAAGCCACGAGTAAAACAACTAATTCATCAATAATATCAGACAACTCCCCAATTTACCGGTAAAACCCTATGACTTTGTGAAGCAATTATCTCAATATATAAGCATGAATGCTAAATTAATGTATGACAATTTTCTACTTGGGAGTGATACATGTTTGGTAGTACATATTGTACATTCAACCACAGTGTGAATAAATTGGTCACTTTAGTCTTCCTACTGTCAGGCTGTCAACTTTGTATGGATCCAGAATCTTTTACATAGCAATATTATTTTAAAAGTACAAAATATGAAGGTTTTGAGTCTAGAACTGAAACTGGAATTACCAGTAATCTAAGAATAAATGACAATTCTTCTGATTTAATCAAGAAAGATATCAGAAGGAACTACCGGGTAATAGTTATCATGGGATAAGTAACCCATTGACTCAATCTTGTTATAGTATCAATCTTGTTATAGCTAGTAGCACCATAAGTTAACTGTAAAGGCCTTACCCATCTGGAGGGACCAGACATATGGCTGCCAGGAGTCGAACAGCTTCCAACATGGTGGTGGGATCGGAGGGGTCCACTGTCCGGGACAGGATGGTCAGGGCCTCGTCATGATTGATTATCTGCATCAGCCCGAACTGAAATACGCAAAAAACAAACAACATCAGAACTGAAATGTTTCTCTAAAAGCATGAAGCTGATCCACATGATGTAAAAAAGTATTAGAAATGATTGGAATGTTAATTTTGCAAAATAACTTGTCTTTCCTGTTGATACCATCAAAACCTCAAAATAAAAATGTGGGCCATTAAAAAAAGAATTTCTGAAAAAACAGCTCATCTATGAGAAAATGATTCTGAAGAAAATTTGCCAATGGAGTTTGAGAAACAAAATTACAGAATGTAAACTCGTAGACGAAGAATGGTCATAACTTACTTTGTTGTTCATGAAAGCTTTCAAACATCGGACACATTCATATGTACTCTTCCTCTCTGTTTTACTGTAAAAGCAACATGCAGGAATTGTGGCAAACATAGTACTTTAACATCCACAACACATATTCAATGCAAATATAAATGCATGCAGACTTCATCTTTTGTATCCTTAATTAAAGATATTAAAGATCAGATACATGTATAATGAGTACAGTGGGAACCCCCCCCCCCCCCCAAAAAAAAAAAACCTTTTTGAGTACAACTGGTAGATCTAGGATAGAATTTTGTGGTACAAAACACATGTACTTGTAAAGGTAAATGATGCTGATAGCAATGAAGGTTTAAAGTATAATCTATAAAAATATAATAAAGTATAATGAAGGTTTAAAGTATAATCATTTTTGTCTTGTATACTAAAAAGATCAATAATGTATCACTCTGTAAACTGGCAATACTATATTCTATAGATTATTTTATAACACCATTACTTGACTTTGTATTTTGGAGAGGGTTTATATAGGCTTTCCCTGTTGCCTAATCCATTTGATTACTCAATAAAATATGTTTAAATTATATAATCATAACGTATCAGCTTTTTCCTCTCTCATAAACAAATTCACAGCTCAAATTCATTTTCAATACAAGGGACATCATTTTTTACTACAGCGGCAAGTGCAGCAAGATTGTTGTTTTAAGCACTTCTAGAATATTCTAATTCCATAAAACAATGTGTGTACTCACGAATCACAGCAGTATGTTAAATTTCGGAGAATTCCATTCAAACCATCGAGACCAAAGTCGACCACCCAACTGCAAGCAAGCAAAAAATAACAATAAAAAACCTTAAAAAAGTAACAACAGTTCATTGATTTTAATAACGATATGGTCTGGAGTATAGAAAGATTTTTCTGATTGAGTAAAACACAGAGAGAATATTTGTATTTTGTTTGAGACCAAGCCTTTGGACAAATATACTTGGAAAAGCTCTCTTATTATCTCAGTCTCACTTATACATGTACAATAGGAATATGTAGTGGAAAAATGAGACTGTGATAAAAATTCAGCTTGTCAAAGTTTTATGTCCACAGGGCCAAGCCCATAAAACTTAGACAAACTCATTTTTAAACCCCACTCTCACTTTTACAACATGCAGATTACGCATTGGAATAGTGAGCTTGTCATTATTTTTTGGGGCCCTGAGCTAGTATTCACCTGACAGGATTACTGGTCAGAGAAACCCGGAGGGATTCCAACACGCGGAGACGCTTCTCCCCCTTCAGGTCGGCGTTGCGGACCTCTGCCACAAAGTTCCTGGGAGTGTCAAGGTCCCTCTGTTTGGCCTGAAATAAAGGGATCTAAATGAAACTGTTATCTTAACCATTATACTAAATAGTTAAGAATGCAGAAAATTTTTCTCAAATTTTTTTTGGTAAAAATTTTTGTCCAGTTCAGACTTCAAGTATATGGGATATGTATAGAATTTTTGCAAATGTATGTCTTCCAAATGAAAATCATGTGCACCATTAAGATAAAAACAATCCACAGATGGGGAAATAACAGCAATAATCAGAGGGTCTTAATATCAACTATATTCAAATCTACAAATATCGATGTTCCAATGGTTTGGTCAGTTATAAATTATAGATGATCATATTTTTTGCATGCAAACAGTCAATACTTCTTCATTGATGCACATACAAAATTTGCTCTACTTTGTAAAAAGAAGGGAAAAAAATATATCAATAAAAAAATAACTGGATGTATGTTCAGAAAATAAAATAATGTCAATATAAGTATCAGATAAGTAAATTCTGAGCAGGCTGCTACCTTTCCTGCAGTGACCTGCATGGCCAACATGTTCCTCTTCATGGGCATGTCCCAGGCTCGGAGGGGAGCCTTCTTCTCCTCGGACAGATTCATGTCATCCTACAGAGTCAATAGAAAACAATTTACAAATTAACAAACATTCTTGAACTTAATTTACTCAATAATTTACATATAGCGGACATGTATATAGACACTTCATATTTATTCTAGCTGTCATGGGGGGGGGGGGGGGGGGGGGAATGCACATTACATATAATTTGCTTTGAAACATTATTTCATCTTGCTTTGAAACATTATTTTATCGTGTTTTCTTCGCTTTTCATTTCATACACATACACCCATGCTGTTTGTCGCAATCTAGTTTATTTACAGCTGTTTTTCTCGCCACAAATTCAATTTTCAAATTTATGGTAATTTTGAAATGATTGTAATAGGATGATATTTAAAAGACAACAATCTGAGAAAACATTGTCATTTTAAAAAAATGTTTTCTTGTAACAAATTTTATTACGAATTAAACAATCATGTTAACATGGTTAAATCACTAACATATACTGATATAAGATCAAATCTTGTAACATCTCTCCAGATAAAAGTAAGGCCAATTACCATGATTACTGGGTAATATTAAACAAGCCAATTTCCATTATTCATGAAAAGCTTATCATGTACATAAGTCATTATCTATTAATTCTTTATATGTAATTTGTGGGATCCTATTATTCCTGATTAAGTATTGAGCGAGAAAAATAAGAAAAGATAATTGACAGTAGTACTACATGTACACTGTTCAGATCTAAGCTCCTTATAAATTTACAGCAAAATAAAAATTTCTGAATCCAACATCTTTTGATTTTGAAGGTTTCAATGTCCTACAAAAAACGCCTTTCCAATTTTTGGATGAGCTATATTGGCCTAATGGTATTAAGGACAACTTGTTTAATCTGAGGATAATCTTCTATTCACCATACACCGGTAGATACAGATATTATTCTTAAACTCATTGAGATTTAATTTTAAAACCCAATACCAAATTTTAATGAAACAAAAATTTAAATATTCTTTATAATAACTTCCCTAATACATGTTCACAATTATAATAGTTCTAATTTCATGACAGGAAGATAGAGAGGATTAAATGTACACTCTATAAACCTATCATCTCATACAGTTCTATTGTACAGTTGATATACCGGTATTATATAAATAGTGCCTGTTTGGGAGGGTACCAGTTGAAATTGACACCCCGAGAAACCATTGTCAACCGACGCGAAGCGGAGGTTGACAATGGTTTTCGAGGGGTGTCAATTTCAACTGGTACCCTCCCAAACAGGCACTATTTATTTTATTATACTGAATGTCTTAATTTTATAGCAAATTTTACTGCTTTAATATAGAAAATACGTGAATTCTACGACGAACCGTACGCGCATAATTTACGCGCATGTAACAATTCGTTCTATCGGCCCGTTGCCAAGTGTGTTGCTAACGCTGAGGGTATGAGAACGGATTGTCAACTGCGTCTAAACCAATCAGATTTCAGTATTTAACATGAAAGTATAATAATATATTTTATGACATTTTGATTTCCTATGTATTTAAAATCATCTTAATTAATGTCAATGGAAACACATTTTATACATTATACTATAATGCAGCTCATGTTTCTATAATTTAAAGCAATGAGCTGTATTTCAGAATTTTACATTGCTGCAAATATTTGTGTTATCATGATAATTCTGCAAGTACATCTATGTTTCTTGATCCTTTATGATACAGGACGACAACAACTTAATTTTTGTTCAATCAGAGACTCTGAACAGCTTTTCAGGTGGAAAATATGAATGAAATAAGTTTATAATTACCATAGTTTTTTTTCTTTTTTTTGGATACTGGTAAATACAATTTTACTAATATAAAAAAAAATAAATGCAACTGATATTGCTTTTAATTTCAGTGGATAAATTTAGATTCAATCATATAATTTTTTAATGATTTTTTCAGGTCAGATGCAATATGACTTTGAAATGTGTGATTTTGTTTCAAGTGACATTCATGTGATTTTCCATATTGTAGCTCTTTTCATCAATCATTAAACTTTACTGAAATATATTTTAAATTACCACATATGTTCTCAATACAACTGTACAATGATTGACACACTCTTCCCTTTATTACAAGTTTCGAAAACACCGTCGACCAATTAAGAAAACAAGCTATAGTAGTAATGCACTCGTGAGAGATCGCTACTACAGAATCAATCACATCTGTCCATATCCACAATAAAGACTCAATCAAATATCGTGTCAGCATGACACACACTAAAAAAAAAGGCCCCGTGCTTGTTGTTGTGTAGCTCTAATGATGGTGAACCACATTGTCTTCAACTCAAGCATATAATATATATAGAGTACTGCATCAATTATGCAGGCATTCACGAGTTACTTATTGTGGTATTAACATTTCACAACCACTCATCACTGGACTATTTTAACAAGGAACTATGCTATTTCCGCCCTCCTTGTGATAGTGTTACATTCATTGCTGTTCAAGTATGTCCAGGTCTATTAAGTGATACAGAAAAACAACAGATATATACAAAAAAAAATTGCTTACTCCACAATGAGCGTCATAAAATTACATTCATTTTGAGGCAAATTCATTATTTAGAGAATATAAGAAACACAAATCTTGTCAGATCCAAATATATGCATTTTTGATAAACATCTGGGAATATCAAACAAAAATAAAAATTCCTACTGCTGAAAAATACATGCTCTGGTAAATTTAGTTTGTAAATATTATTCATTTTTATAAAAGCGGCCACTGACACCAACACTGTCCCATTTAATCTTACACACACACACACACCTGCCAGTGTAGGCTTAACCTATGATGCAATAGGTTTAAGAAAGCTACACCTTAGACTATGGTGTGAAGAACTTCAAATGATAATGAAAAATTATCTTGGAAGATTTCTTACGAAACGCAGACAAGAGTGTTTATCTCATGTACATGAAGAAAACAATAGGGACCTCCCCGTACATATTGAGGTTATTTAGGCGTTAAGATTTCATTACAAGTGGCACTTAATCCCATGTTTTACATTTAATATCACAGTATCATATCATGACGAGTTTTAATACAAGTCTGCACCCCCCTCCCATCCCCCTTGATGTTTACGACCTAATAATAGCAAGGTCATGCTTGACAGATTCTTGTCAGTCATTTTTCTAGACTTGGAGCTTATCTCCAACAGAGGCGGAAAATAATCATCACACAAAACATGTTCCTAAGTTCCGTCTAGCTCCAAATGTTTTTTCCTACTAGTGAAGGCAGAGCATTAAATTTGTTGTCTCCAAAATAAATGGATTTTTATGGATAAATTCTCAATAAATGCTTTTAAAATTAAAGGTGTTCAAATGACTGGGAGGCGGATTTTTAGACCCTGAAAAACTCATCCATCAAGCGGTGAACCTGTGCCAGATAAATGGTTATATCCTTCGTGTTTGCAATCTAAACCTCTTGAAAGGATTTCATTCTTATCAAGTAAATAGCTTATTTCGGCTACTAAAACCTGATTTCCCATACCATTAAAACAGACTCTCATTGGAAAAAAAAAAAACCTTGTTGATAAATTCCAGTATCAAATGACAACAGGCGGCTAATGAATATTACCCATGGCCAATATTTTGACAATAAAGATAGAGATAGTACGATGTATAATTAAAAATGATCTTAATTAATAACACCTAAAATGTTTGACTCATTGAATCATTACAAAATGACTAGAAGAATTAACATAACTTGATATCGGTAAAAGATTTACAAAAGACAAGTAAGGAAATTAAAAAGATTGTTTAAATGTTTACATAATGACTCAGGATCCCTTTAATACGATTGCGTAAAAGTAAAATTTAAAAGGGCAAGAATAAAACATTCATTATTTGGGTGTAGTTTTAAAAAGTTACTCAGATCCATGCAGTGCAAGTATACATGTATATTGGACATAGGAATATTTCACACAATAAACAAACAAGGCTGCTTGAAACTATTCTAAGTATTTCCTTCACTGATAAAAGCCATCATAAAAGGACACTGTTACCTAATGCATGTGCTTTTATGCATATTTTCTGACATTAAAAGGATCAAATTCCAGAAACATTATAAGAGCTTTCACACACCTGAATAAGATAACTACACATAGAGCTTGCCCTCTATCCAAACAACATTAAACAACAAAATCATAATAATACATAACAATGAAGCATATAGATATGTAAATCAAATCCCAGTAATATATTCAAAAACACAGTACAACACTGAACGCCCTGCAGAGTTTATCATAAAAATACAAAACTTTACACGAAGCTGGCTCCCCCTTTGGTGGCAACATTTGTGATGCTGAGGAACATTGGCCTCGGGAGCTACACAATAGGAAATAATCCTTCTATTGATTGCCGAGCTTAGCATTACATACAGTGATTTTCAATTGTTGACTTTAGTCATCAGCCCAATACTGAATCATTTACTGTCCTCTAGTGGAGCTAATCATCATTGATTTTCTTACTGAATCACAAAAATGTCATGTTATTATGCTTTTAATATTGATCTCTAGAAAAAAAATGTATCCTTTCAATGTTTCACATGACATACATGACAAAATGTCACATTTCTAATGTATAATTTACTTATGACAAAGAAAAGCTGTCACATCTATACATATGATATAGAATTTTCTTTTTTTTTTTTGTCTCTTTAAAAAACATTCAAGTTAAACAGTATACATATGTACAATGTCTTTATCCATTCCTGACTTTTGAACTTTTAAAAAAAGAAGAAATAATCATTCTATTAACCAAAAAATTGTGATAAAATTTCTACTACACATGATCTTCGATTCATCTCTATTATCTAAGCGTTAATTTCCTATAATATTTAAGTGTATGTTTTTTCCATCATTAATTCAATGTAGATTCATGCCTAACAAGGGGAAGTTGGAATCCCTTGAGAGGAAATGGTAACTATACAAAATCATGGAAACTCATTTGCATCCAACTCCAAAATAGATCTAGATCTTCAATCACTTGCTCATTTCAAATGTTAATTGCAAGTTTAACACATGGTCTACCAACATTTCATACAAAATATGCAAGGCACTTGAATGAGCTATGCAGGAACAATATATATGTATCTCTTGGTAAACTACTTAATCATACTCATGATACTGATAAAAATTTACAGTTTTGAGGAAATATAACACCAGAAATTCTCAGAGCTAAAATGTTAAAGGTATATCCATTAGAAGTTGTCTATCTAGCAATATTTATAATGGTTGTATGGTACAGAGTAACTGAAAATACAGTTGGCAAGGGACATGATAATTAAATTATATCTTATAACACTGCCAACAAGCCCTTAATGCTCACTGTTTATGATGTATTTTCAAATCCAACAATGATCCTTTTAACAAAGAGCAATGAAACTTGCATAGAATACAACTATACCACTATTAAACCCTTCAGAGTAATGGCCTATATCATGCAGCCAATAACTGTTGAGTTTTAATAATCTATAGAGCTAACTATTAAGTTCAATATTTGGGGGGGGGGGGAAATAGCTCTATAACCCTTTTCAAACAATAAAGCTGCAATGTAAAAGTGTTGTGCATTTCAAATTTTAATATACACACCAACAGTTGTTCGAATCTCTCCAAAACTTCTTTGTCAGACAGATTTTTAATGTTGTCCTGTGGAGATGGGTCAAAACCATACTGTGTGCCATTGCTGGGGTCCGAATCCCCAGAAGATGGGAGGCGACTGGACCAGGTAGCTGCTTTGACATCTTTGGCCTTTGACGATTTGTCTTTTCCAATTCTCACAGTATTCCGCACAACCTTGTCCAACTAGGAAAATATTATTTTTGAAAACTAAACAAATGACCCCAGCTATTTATCTTGGTGTTCATGTACAAGTATCATACTTTCAAGTAGCAATTTCCTTTACTAAACTGAAAGATAAAGTTTTCAAGTTCTAGTATTTCAAAAAATAGAACAATTTTAAAGCCAAGACTAAACAGTATTGTAAACATAGCCACAAAAAGATCAACTGTGAAATATTCCAATATACTGTCTAGTAATCACACAAAATACATATTTCACGTACAGTATTTTAGTCAAAAATTGCTTCTGTTTTGTTTAATATTTACAGTCAACAACATGGGCTAAACAGTCTCTTTAAATCATATAATTAGGAACTCATTTATGACATTCGTTCTACTTACAAAACTGTTTCTTTTATCCTTTTTGTCCATTGTTCTTGTAAGCTATGGTTTCAAATTGAAGCAAATCTTTGATTCATTGTTACGGATATATCACAACTCACCTCACCATATATACCAAAATGAATGAATATTTTTTAAAATCTGAACATTTTACACCACTAGTGGCAGCCCATAACAAACGAAAGTATATTCCTTTAAAAAGTATCCATCAACTATATACATATTAAAATAACTCCTGCCATTGATAAACAAACGAATGTGCTTATATTACGAGCACCACCTTCGATTTGGTTCTTCCGCCATGACTATTTACACTTTAAAATTGATCAGCCAATCGTAAACGGGTGCTGTGTAAAAGAAGGAAATGTCCAGTTAGACCTAAAATTCATAATATTTTGTTGTTCAAGACAAAAATGGATTTTAAATGTCTTTGGTTGCATCTGATATTTTTCTTCCGAGTTTATTGAATGTCTGATACATTTATGTTTGTTGATAAATACTTTACAGCATTTTCCCATTTTTTTCATACTTGTAGATTACCATGTTTTACCCTTAACTTCATCTACACACGTGAAGTAAAAGTGGAAAAAAATGACAGAAGCTTGAGTTATTTTCTTGATTTTCAATAAGATGGCAATTAATGCAAAACTGAAAGAGGCTGGTTGGTAAGCTGAGTAGAAAAAAAGATACTTGTGCATTGTTTCAATTTCTGATAAACGTGAATGTTTTATTTCTATGGTATATAATCATGTAAACCTTATTTCTTTCTATCGTGTTCCATAAAAGGTATTTGACTCCTAATGGCATTGAGGAGTGCAGACCAGATTCAGATAGTGTGAATGTCACCAAGATCATAGATATTGCAAAAAATGTAGGTATTTATACAAATTTAATATCTTTTTTTGAGGAATCCAAAGAGTAGCTATTTTAATTTGAACACTTTAATTTTCCCCCTTTTATTATGTTACCTGAGGCATTTTAGTAGAACAGGCAATATTGCAGGTATTTGCCAGAATTCTCAACTCCTAGATTGCACAGTAGTTGGTAATTGTTGGCAAGCACCCGCTCTGCTGAACAGGCTTAGAAATTTTCATCAAGAGTGCAAGACATATCTCAAAAAGAGAGAATTCTTTGTCAATTGTTTACCTACTTATTTAAGTTTTTATGAGTGCTGAGTCTTGAATTCAGTCATCACATTACTAATTTAGAGCCTCTGACACTTAAGCCTGTCGTTTAAAACGTAGCTGGATCTATATGGGGTCTCGCATCAAAAGTACAGTCACACACCATATTGATAAGTATATTGGATAACTGATTTCAGTCTGTGTTTATAACTGCTTTTAATAATGTTATTCTAGGAATTTGTCACTGAGAAGGTCTGTTCTACAGATATTCATCAAACATTAGTGTGAGCATGAAAAAAATCTTTAATTTAAGCAATTTAATATCTCTTGTGTCACAATATAAAACTGCGGAACACCATCAGTTTACACTGAACTTGCTGTGGTTATATGTGACCTGATAATTACACCTTTAGATAGGTTTTTATATGCATGATTTTTAATAAGGGATTTAAATTCTGAATATTGAGTCAAAAACCAGCTTTTGATTAGTTATTTCATTTATTTATAATATGGTATAGAACAATTTTATGGTTTCCTATACAGAATTCTGAAAGGCTTGTACAATATTATAGTTTGGATTAGCTATTGAAACCTGCAAATAATAGTTCAAAAATTAAAATTAGACTAATGTCATTCTTATCTATCTGGTCCACAATGATGATCAACTGATAACATCTGGTACAGAGTCACCTTAGAGTGACCGTTCATGAAAATATGTACATTATGTTATATATTTATGACATATTTTCAACCTTTTTTTTAGACGGATTTAAAGGACATAGGAGACAAATGGTTGCCTGACGATGTCAACAAAGGGAAATGTGAATATGTAAGTTCATTTTCAAGAATTACTTCAGAGTCCTCCATCATTAGAAATCTTACTGAAAGCAAAAAAAAAATCTTTTTTAACAAATGCCAGTATTTGGTAGTCAATTTTTTTTATTTTATTTATATTTTGTGGATAAGAAAAAAATTGTGATGTCGGACTTTGCTATAAATTTATACCCCCCCCCCCCCCCCCCCCCCCCCCGAAAAAAAATAGGATTGGGAAGTTTTAAAAAATTTCTATTCTTAATAGATCAGACTTGGATGTAGCATAATAATAGAGGTGATCAACCCCCCCCCCCCCCCTCCAAAAACAAAAAATAGGATTGGGAACGGAATTAGTTTTAAAAAATTTCAATGCATTTCTTAATAGATCAGACTTGGATGTAGCATAATAATAGTTGTGATCAAGAAACTTTAGTTAATTATATGTAAAAATTATTTTTTTGGTTTTAAACCAAAAAATAATTTTTAATAATAATTACCGGTATTGTAAATTACAATTTAGGTCCAAGGTCCTGGAGTCCTTCAGATTCAGAAGATTCGCAATGTAACAGCTCCGAAGGACAACGAGGAGTCCAACTACGCTCCGCGCATGTTGAAGCTAGTTTTGACTGATGGTCAGTTAACCTGCAATGCCTTAGAAATGGAGAAGTTGGAACGGATCAGGTATTTTATTTTGGATCATATAAAGCAGTCTTTTGACAACATGAACTTTATTATATATAGTACTATCAATATATACTTTTTATGTAGATTATGATACATTTAAACCATTGATTATGGTGAGAACCGATTAGTAATTTAAAAGAGTAAATACATGTAGTTAAAAATAACAATTTTATGTGAAGTTGGACAGAAAAGTTTATGTTTTTGATACTTTTAAGTTTTCTTATTAGCTCACCTGAGCTGAAAGCTCAAGTGAGCTTTTCTGATCAAACTTTGTCCGTTGTCTGTCGGCGTCGGCGTTGTCGTTGTAAACTTTTCACATTTTCATCTTCTTCTCCAGAACCACTAGGCAGATTTCAACCAAACTTGGCACAAAGCATCACTAGGTAAAGGGGATTCAAGTTTGTTCAAATGAAGGGCCAAACCCTCTTTAAAGGGGAGATAATTTAGAATTATTTAAAATTTGTAGATATTTTTCAAAAATCTTCTTCTCAAAAACTATTAGGCCAGAAATTTTTTAACTTGTATGGAAGCATCCTCAGGTAGTGTAGATTCAAGTTTGTTCAAATCATAGTCCCCGGGGGTAGGGTGGGGCCACAATGGGGGGGGGGTGAATTTTTACAAAGGAATATATAGAGAAAATCTTTAAAAATCTTCTTCTCAAAAACTGTTAGGCCAGAAAAGCTCAAATTGGAGTGGAAGCATCCTCAGATAGTGTAGATTCAAGTTTGTTTAAATCATGGTCCCCGGGGGTAGGGTGGGGCCACCATGGGGGGGGGGGGGAGTGAATTTTTACAAAGGAATATATAGAGAAAATCTTTTAAAATCTTCTTCTCAAAAGCTATTAGGCCAGAAAAGCTCAAATTGGAGTGGAAGCATCCTCAGATAGTGTAGATTCAAGTTTGTTTAAATCATGGTCCCCGGGGGTAGGGTGGGGCCACAATGGGGGGATGAATTTTTACATAATATATATAAAAAAAAATCTTTAAAAATCTTCTTCTCAAAAACTATTAGGCCAGAAAAGCTCCAATTTGAGCACAGGCATCCTCAGATAGTGTAGATTCAAGTTTATTTATAACATGGTCCCCGGGGGTAGGGTGGGGCCACAATGGGGGATGAATTTTTACATAGGAATATATAGAGAAAATCTTTAAAAATCTTCTTCTCAAAAACTATTGGGCCAGAAAAGCTCAAATTGGAGTGGAAGCATCCTCAGATAGTGTAGATTCAAGTTTGTTTAAATCATGGTCCCCAGGGGTAGGGTGGGGCCACAATGGGGGGATGAATTTTTACATAGGAATTTATAGAGAAAATCTTTAAAAATCTTCTTCTCAAAAACTATTGGGCCAGAAATGCTCCAATTTGAGCACAGGCATCCTCAGATAGTGTAGATTCAAGTTTGTTTAAATCATGGTCCCCAGGGGTAGGGTGGGGCCACAATTGGGGGATGAATTTTTACAAAGGAATATATAGAGAAAATCTTTTAAAATCTTCTTCTCAAAAGCTATTAGGCCAGAAAAGCTCAAATTGGAGTGGAAGCATCCTCAGATAGTGTAGATTCAAGTTTGTTTAAATCATGGTCCCCGGGGGTAGGGTGGGGCCACAATGGGGGGATGAATTTTTACATAATATATATAAAAAAAAATCTTTAAAAATCTTCTTCTCAAAAACTATTAGGCCAGAAAAGCTCCAATTTGAGCACAGGCATCCTCAGATAGTGTAGATTCAAGTTTATTTATAACATGGTCCCCGGGGGTAGGGTGGGGCCACAATGGGGGATGAATTTTTACATAGGAATATATAGAGAAAATCTTTAAAAATCTTCTTCTCAAAAACTATTGGGCCAGAAAAGCTCAAATTGGAGTGGAAGCATCCTCAGATAGTGTAGATTCAAGTTTGTTTAAATCATGGTCCCCAGGGGTAGGGTGGGGCCACAATGGGGGGATGAATTTTTACATAGGAATTTATAGAGAAAATCTTTAAAAATCTTCTTCTCAAAAACTATTGGGCCAGAAATGCTCCAATTTGAGCACAGGCATCCTCAGATAGTGTAGATTCAAGTTTGTTTAAATCATGGTCCCCAGGGGTAGGGTGGGGCCACAATTGGGGGATGAATTTTTACATAGGAATATATAGAGAAAATCTTTAAAAATCTTCTTCTCAAAAACTATTAGACCAGAAAAGCTCAAATTTGAGTGGAAGCATCCTCAGATAGTGTAGATTCAAGTTTGATTAAATCATGGTCCCCGGGGGGTGTCCAAGTAGCGCAGTGGACAATGCACTCGCTTTTCACCGCTGCGACCCCGAGTTCGATCCCCGTGATCGACAGTAGTTGTATGTGACAGGATATGGTGGTCGCCCGCTTGGACACGTGGGTTTTCTCCGGGCACTCCGGCTTCCTCCCACAGCAATGACCCCCTCGCGCTAACATCCGTGCCAACGAGAGATATTAATATAAGTTATAGAACTTGTTTATCAATCGTTGCAAAATAAATAAAGTTCAGTTCAGTTTCAGTTTATAGAGAAAATCTTTAAAAATCTTCTCCTTAAAAACTATTAGGCCAGAAAAGCTCAAACTTTTGTGGAGGCATCCTCAGATAGTGTAGATTCAAGTTTGTTTACATCATGGTCCCCGGGGGTAGGGTGGGACCACAATGGGGGGATGAATTTTTACATAGGAATATATAGAGAAAATCTTTAAAAATATTCTGGGAAAGTTTTCAGTCCAAAAAGTAGTAACTGGTGTGAAAGCACGGGTTGTGCAGATTAAAGTTTGACTAAACCATGATTCCCTAGAGAAAAGTGGGGCCACAAAGTGGGGGGGGGGGTTATATAGGAATAGAGAAAAATCTTCTTACAGGTACAACAACAAAAGGGGCTATGTATTTACCATAAAAATATGTGGATAAAATTCGGCAGATGTTTTAAATATTTTGAGCAAGATCTACTGTTCTTAGTTGTCAAGATATTTTGATTTTGATACTGTAATGCTAATTTGATCAGGCTATTGTTCCTCAGGTGAGCGATTTGGCCCCTGGGCCTCTTGTTTATAATTGCATCTATTACATGTAGTTTTAGAAAAATATTGAATTATTAAGTTTTGCTTTTTGAATCCTATTTTTCCTTTAGCCTAGACACATGTCCTGGAAGCAAAATATATTTGAAAGGGAAAGTGGAAGTAGAGCATGGCTTCCTTAAGCTGTACAACCGAAATGTGAACTTTGTAGGAGGGAGAGTGGACAAAATTGCTGATAACTGGGAATTGAGAAAGGTTTGTGTGATAGAGAAAACACATAAAATGTTAAGTGTAGAATGATTTTTTTTAGGGGGTATTTAATGATTTGCCATGGTAAGAGGTTTTGTGTGAATTTAATTTTCTATTTTGTTAAAATAACCATAGTTATCACGACTGTTTGACTTTTTTGAGGGAGTTATATTCGTTATTTATATAGTATGTTTTAATTCCAAATGAATATTTCTCCTTTTACTGTAACAATATTACAAGTTAGCTTTTGTTTTACTTTCTTCAGTTTTTGTTAAAATTTCCTCTTATTCTCTCTTCAGAAATTGTCACGGCAAGTGCGATTGTTTATTGGTTCTGAGGGAGGACCTCCAGCTTTCACTCCATTCGGGCAGAAGACAAAAGATAAAAAGCCCCCAGCTATAAAAAAGGGTGAATACTTAAAAGTCTTTACAAAGGGATAAACCTGAATGGTAGTAATGTATTATCACTTAACAGTATGGAAAATTTGAAATTTGAACAACAGTGTACTGCATTTTTTAAATTCTTACATTTTATCAGAGACCCAAAACTTCAAGTCATTGGAAACCCAAACAAAAGAAAAGAAAGCGGAGGACGATGAATTTGAACAACAGAGGAAAGCAATCATTGCTGAAGCTCTCCAAGCTAAAGAAGAGGGAAAATCTCTCAACTTTGGAGGCCAGAAACAGGTGAGTGATTTTGACCAAACTGTTGAAATCCCTTGTAGTTACACAAACAACCACAATATTTACCTCTTCTTTCAAACAATTGAGTAGGGTTGTTTTTTGGTGGCCATGCAGGAACAATTTTATATAGAAAGTTTGGCCCCACAGTTTGAAATTTTCTTATTGATTTACATACTGAAGTCCAACACTATTGACATTTTTATCAATAATTAAATTACATACTAGCATAACATGTATCTGGAAATAAATACATTTACAAGAAGATGAATGTACATCGATGTGTTGTCACAATGATACTCTTACATGTAGCATTCTTCACTGTTTGACTGTATTACAGGTTGGCCAGGATAAGGATATTGCCAGAATAGTGGAAATGGGTTTTTCTGCTTCTCAAGCTAGCAGTGCATTACAACAAAGCAACGGAGATGTCAATCAAGCAATTAATGCACTGCTGAGCAACGATCTGAAACCCGGTGGAGACCTAAGGAGGGAGCAAGGGGGAAATGTAAGGGGGCGGGATATCCCAACCAGGGACGACAGGCGAGAAAGAGGTCTGTTACATGTGGAAATTGGGTTATACATTTTATATTTTGGGCTAAAAAATCATTAGTTTCTCAAGACAAGTATTTAAAATACATGTATATAGTTTTGTTGACAGGCATTTTATTTACATTTTTTTTCGCAAGATGTGATAAGGGAAATAGCTTAACTTTCTAAAATTGAATTATTCCCTTTTAATATGGCTATAAAATAAAAGTAGCAGTTGGCCTGATGAAGTAGTGCCTGAGAAACGAAACATTAAATATTTTTATTGGCCTTTTGCTAAAATGTTCAGTCTTGCAGGATTTTACATTTTACATTCTGTAAATCGAACTTTAAGTTATGGTTGTGTTTTTAAGGGAGAGAACTATTAAACTGAATGTTGTCATCTTCATTTCTTCTTCAGGTGGAAGAGGTCAAAGAGGTAGAGATAATGGAGAAGAGGAGGATGCAGCAAAACAGAGGCCTTCAGGACCAGCAACTCTTTTTGATTTCTTAGAAACAAAAATCAAACCTGAAAAAGGTTAAAAGCTTAACATTTAATGATTGAAGGTTAATTTTTACCATACAGTACCGATCAGACCCAACCTAACAGAAAAAAAAACCCCAACTTTATCCTGGGTTTACTTTCAGGGTTTACTCTGGGTTTACTCCGGGTTTACTAGAGTGAACCAAGAGTAAACCCAGAGTGGACAGAGAGTAAACCCTGATCAGTATTATACCTCTAAAAGCAGATGCTACATGTGTTTTTTGAATATACAAGGGGCAGGAACTACAGGAAGTAATATGGTAAGATTAAAGACGGGTCTACTGCTTCACACTTCAGTGCGTAAAGTAGACCCCAAAAGCAAACCCGAGTGCACCCAAAGTAAACCCCAAGTGGACACAAATTTTCACAAAGCAGACCCAGAGTAAACCCCAAGTAAACCCCAAAATAAAAACCCTGGTTTAGTTTGAGTCTGCTCTGGTGTTAGGTTGGGTCTGATCGGTACTTTATATCTGCTGAAATTAATATGCATTGTGTCTGTACCCTATAATTGTGAAACTGTAAATCAGGAAGTTTTTTACATTCAGTTTGATTCATGTTTGTGAATCTACCTACCGGGTATATGTCAAAATGCCATACATAGGTATATATTAATATTAATATATATATATATATTTCTACATTTTTTTCAGACTCAAAAGAGAAATCAAGGAATAATCCACCATTACAAAGTTATGATAATGCAAGTAATAAATATGGTGATAGCAGGACTTATGATAACAGAAGAGAACCTCCCAACAAATATCAGGATCGTCCACCAAGAAATGAAAGAGGTGACAATAGGTATAATGATAGGAGGTCAGACTTTAGACAGAACGACCAAACGGAGAGGAATTATAACAGGCAAACAAATGATTCAGATAGGACTAACAGAAACAATGACAGAGGGAGATACTCAAATGAGAATAAAAGGGAACAGGGATCTTATGCCGAGAAATCGGACAGGTACGAGGCAGACAGGAGGAAAGACAGAGGACAACAGAGGGCTCAAGGAGACAGAAGAGGAAACAGTGAAAAAGGGGGATATAATGAGAGAGGATATAATGACAAAGGATATAATGAGAGAGGATATAATGAGAGAGGATACAATGAAAAAGGATATAATGAAAGAGGATATAATGAAAAAGGATATAATGAAAGAGGATACAATGAAAGAGGAGGGAGGGAGAATAAGACTCCAAGGGGAGATAACTCAGACCAATCAAATAGTGCTGGAAACAGACCGAAAACTGGGAATCAAGACAGGAGGGCAGGAAACCAGCAGGACTACCAACAAAACAGACCCAGGTCAGAAATGTCTGGGCGCGATGCAAGCCAGAAATTGTCGTATGGTAATCGGAATTCTTCACAGAAACAGCCTCCAGCCCAGGAGAACTTTGACTCCAGAAACCAGTTTAACAGCAACCAGTTTTTCCAATCTGCCCAGTCAGTGCCCCAGTTTAACCCTGATGTACCGCCTCCCCCACTTCTTCAGCAATACAACAACTTCGTGCCAAATCAAGGGGTAGGTCTCTCAATGTTAATTTTACAGTATGTCTGTACATTAGCTGTAAGAGAGGTACTGTAACAATAAACATAATTTAATTAGTGGTTGATCACCTCTCACATTCCTAATTCTGCTGATTCAAGTGAATTGTAAGAAGAATATTTATGATCCAGATGGACTTAATTATGATCTATCTAACAGTTGTTGAGGAGCACTGTCCTAAATTTTGGACTACTGCAATAACTTGTATAGTATACTGCTTACTCTATGCACAAAAGGTAACAGGTTTAACTTAAGTTAATTCTTAACTGTCATATGTAACTAGCATGTATTTATTAGACAGCATTTACATTGTTGTTTCAATTTATGTTAAAGCTTGAAAAGATATAAAAAAAAAATTATATTCGAATAGGTACATTAATATATCCATCTTCATTGCTAGAACATTTACTTGAAGTTATTTCATGCAGCTTATTTCTGCATATCTGTTCATGGAATTCTATGACAAATCTAGTATGCATGGTTCCCTCATTCTTTTCAGGCTTATAATGCAACATGGAAAAAGGGAGATCGATGTATGGCCAAGTACTGGGAAGACAACAAAGTAAGGATCTCTATCACATATACTAATGATCCATTAAAGAAGTGTATAAACCACGCAGCACAGTTAAGGCTGTCAATAAATTCCGTTCAGACAAAAAGTACGGGAAATGTGCATTATGACATCACAGTTTATTACAAACCTCGAAAGTACTTAATTTATTTATAAGCAAAATTAATGTATACTGATCTTTTGATTGAAAACAACAAATGCTGTTTCTTTCAATTTCGATGTCCGTTATATCGTACACACTGAAAAATAAGCGAGATGTCGTTCTCTCTGTACTACAAAATATGACGTCATATGCTTCAAAATGACGCATTAAGTTAAGTCATTGAAGGCTATCATGCAGTTTTTTAGCGAAGAAAAATAAATGTCATAGATAACGGAAAATTATAAATGAATATTGTGTTTAACATTATTAAAAGTAGAATGCTACCTTTCAAGTCTTATTTTTATTTTGTTATAATTATGCATCGTATAAAGAGACAACCTCGGTTTTGTATAAAATATTGTATATCTTAAAGATTGGTACCTAAATAAATCAATTAATTGCAAGGGCGTACACTTATCTGATCATGACAAACTTTTACATGTGAATTTGAACTATGCTTTGTGACTTAAAAACTTTTAAGATCCTTGTAAAATCTTGCAAATTAATTATTTTTTTGAATGAAATTTACACCGTGACCTTCAAAATTATTCAACATATGCATTATAAATTACGTTTTCTACTTACAAATAATCTTATCTTACAAAGTTCGCATCATTTTTCAAAATCTACGATATAACATCAAGTTATTTTATAATTCAGTTGTTAATTTTGACATGATTATGCCCTTGCAATATTGAATTTTTTAATTGACCTCAAAACCACAAACACATCCTCTTGTACCATGCTACTGCCATATCACGTGACCACTATGAACAGAAAATATTGTACTGTTATATATATATTTCTGAAATATATTGCATTTAAGCGACTGTTCTTGATTTTAAAAAGGACATACCAGTTGAACTAAAGTATACGTGTTTTCATCACAAAAATGTGCCGATATTTTTATTGGCCGCCTTAACTGTACTGCGCAGTACATATCATTATCTTGGTCATTCATGGGGATTAATGAACGACATATTTTGTTGTAGTTCTATTCTGCCGTCGTGGAAAACATTGATCCCCGCTATCCCACTGTGGTTGTGCACTTCTTAGAGTACGGCAATTCAGAGGAGGTCAGTCTGAGCGATGTTCGCCCGGATCCACAGTTCATGGTAGGTCTTATGTTACACCCCCTATAGTGTCTCTTTACAGCCAGATCCACAGTTCATGGTAGGTGTCAGGTTACACCCTCTATAGTGTCCCTTTACAGCCAGATCCACAGTTCATGGTAGGTGTCAGGTTACACCCCCTATAGTGTCCCTTTACAGCCAGATCAACAGTTCATGGTAGGTGTCAGGTTACACCCTCTATAGTGTCCCTTTACAGCCAGATCCACAGTTCATGGTAGGTGTCAGGTTACACCCCCTATAGTGTCCCTTTACAGCCAGATCCACAGTTCATGGTAGGTGTCAGGTTACACCCTCTATAGTGTCCCTTTACAGCCAGATCCACAGTTCATGGTAGGTGTCAGGTTACACCCCCTATAGTGTCCCTTTACAGCCAGATCCACAGTTCATGGTAGGTGTCAGGTTACACCCTCTATAGTGTCCCTTTACAGCCAGATCCACAGTTCATGGTAGGTGTCAGGTTACACCCCCTATAGTGTCCCTTTACAGCCAGATCAACAGTTCATGGTAGGTGTCAGGTTACACCCCCTATAGTGTCCCTTTACAGCCAGATCCACAGTTCATGGTAGGTGTCAGGTTACACCCCCTATAGTGTCCCTTTACAGCCAGATCAACAGTTCATGGTAGGTGTCAGGTTACACCCCCTATAGTGTCCCTTTACAGCCAGATCCACAGTTCATGGTAGGTGTCAGGTTACACCCTCTATAGTGTCCCTTTACAGCCAGATCCACAGTTCATGGTAGGTGTCAGGTTACACCCCCTATAGCGTCCCTTTACAGCCAGATCCACAGTTCATGGTAGGTGTCAGGTTACACCCTCTATAGTGTCCCTTTACAGCCAGATCCACAGTTCATGGTAGGTGTCAGGTTACACCCCCTATAGTGTCCCTTTACAGCCAGATCCACAGTTCATGGTAGGTGTCAGGTTACACCCCCTATAGTGTCCCTTTACAGCCAGATCAACAGTTCATGGTAGGTGTCAGGTTACACCCCCTATAGTGTCCCTTTACAGCCAGATCCACAGTTCATGGTAGGTGTCAGGTTACACCCCCTATAGTGTCCCTTTACAGCCAGATCCACAGTTCATGGTAGGTGTCAGGTTACACCCCCTATAGTGTCCCTTTACAGCCAGATCAACAGTTCATTGTAGGTATCAGGTTACACCCCCTTTAGTGTCTCTTTACAGCCAGATCCACAGTTAATGGTAGGTCATTTGTTATACCATGTATAGTGTGTATTTCCACCTAGATCCTCAGTTCATGGGAGGTCCTGTGTAAAACCACCTATTGTGTCTATTCCCTCCTATTCCTAGATCCACAGTTCATGATAGGTCTTGTGTGAATCTGACCACCATAAAGCCAGTCCTCTATTAGTGTAAATTGAGGTCTGGCTTTAGTCAGATGTGTCCTGTGTTGCACCACATATAGTGTCTTTTCCAGAGAAAGGCATAAACTGTAATTGCTTTGCCTGTGTTGATCAGTCTGTATTTTGGTCTGTAGATAGAGACCATTGGTTGTCTGACCCCTAGAGCCAGTTACCTTTGACCTCAAAATTGATACTGTTTGATATCTAATGATCTACTATACAGTGTTATTCCAAAGCACAAAAGAAAAGTGAATGTTTAATATCAAAAAGGTAATTTAAATAATGTACATTTGTAATATAACAGATACATGTACATGTAGGTAATTTTTTCTCCAGGGATCAATGGGCAATCAGGGATCCTCTTCACTACCTCAACAAAAGTATCCCCCCAGGTCAGGGGAGGATTCCAAATTCCGATCCATGGAATTCCGACGCCAGCGGCCGGATCAGGACAACAAGCAGCAGAAGTTATACCAGCCTCCGAACCATCAGCCATTGTACTGAATGAACTCTTTATGTACAGTAAATTGGTATTTGTTAAGAGCCAGAGCAGACTGAATTGTGTCACAATTCACTGTAGAATAGGGTTATTACATGTACCGGTACATGTACATGTACTTTAAATTTAATTTATTACAATTTTTTTATATTAGATAAACAATAGCTGTGAGAGAAATATTACCTTTTATAAAATTTTACTTGTACAAAACCACATGTATGACATGGTGAAACCATCTGAGCAAATAAACCCTTTTCAAATACTGACTAATGAGAATTGATTGAATTTGATTCCAATACTGTATGTATATGTTATGTACATGTAATATCTGTGCATGATCAAGTGTACATGGCCAAGAGTTAATCTCACATATATCCCAAAATGACCCCAATCAAAATTTTAAAGGAAGAGTACAGTCAAAGTCATAAAATTTAAATCTTGCCCATAAATATCTTTTGTCTTCGAAGTTTGACCAATAACAGTGTCTTTTAATTTAATTTAAACATATTTTATTGAGAAATCAAATGGATTAGGTAACAGGTAAAGCCTATGTAAACCCTCTTCAAAATACAAAGTCTTTTAATTTATAAGCTTATCATAAAATAGGGAATTATAGTCAACGTCACAGGGAAATGTTTAAAAAAAAAACCTTGATAAAAAAGTGACCTTGAATCAATACAGTAAGTTCAACTCAAAACAATATTAACTTAGATGTTTATTGCTTATCACGGACATTAAGACAATACACATTGTTATCTCTGCACCCCACAACAAGATGGTGTCCTATCACTACTGGGGAGGAGAATACCTCCCAGGGAAGCTTGAATGAACCGACCGTCCGACCTGTTCCTGTTTCAATCACTGTTATTGTACCGTCTTTAGAGGTCACCACGCAGTATTTAAAAGTTTTGATAGTGTGTGTTTGTTTAGATTTCATTTCTTGTTGTGCGTCTTGAGGAATGGAATTTCTTTGTTCACTGTCCTGATGGTTTTTAGTATTAACATTTCCAAAACAGAAACAAGTTGAGTAAACAAAGTCTGTTGTCTTTTGCCTCCATAACTCTGTGCCATCTGATGATACACAGTACACATTATTGTCATGGGATCCGACAAGAATGGCATGACTGGTGATGGTGGAGGAGTCGGGGTCAACTATTGGAAGTTGTACAGGCGAAGAAAATATTGGAGCTGAAGTTGTAAATGACCACACCTGTGAAGCAAGCAAGAACATTGAACATTACAAAACACACACAAAACTCTGGTCTGCGTGCAAATTTTAGACTGGGCAATTTCCATGTCTCAAATTAACTCTCTTAAAACACAACTATGTCTGGGCAAATTCAAGACGGGGCAAAACCGTTTGCAAGTGAAGATAGGTGAAAATAACACAGGGTGAAAATAACCTTGTACACAGTATATTAATGACATGTGTTTGAACAAAAATACCGATAATACTTTAGTAAAAAATCAATTCAGGGCACCCTTACAAGACATCCCTGGTGATCCAACTGATATAATCTGCCATTCACACAACCTACACATGGACCAGTGGTGGTGATTGTGGGGGAAGAAAATAGTGGCTTCCCTGTACTGTACTTCCATATGATCTCACCAGATTTCTACAAACAAAATCATAAATCATAACTAAACAAACTGCACCACTTCAGTTTACGGGGCTGGTGATGGTGTTAAAAAGACTAACAGAGGCAAGCAAAGAGATGATATCAGTATAGTACCGGAAAATTGCATGAAGAATTTAATGGTACTAATTGTTTTTACAGAATTTGTGTATAAATAAGGTAAATCAGTCCAAAACTAGCACACGTTTTTTTGCGCAATAAATACACAATTTGTTCAATGGGTGGCACAGTAGCTCCCAGGTCGTCCATTCGAATTTTTTCAGACCGGGAGCTACAGACCTGCAGCTAATATAGAGCCTGGCACAAGGGCCATAAAAGTGATATGGGATTAATTATTAATCTACCAATATAAAGTGTTTCTTTTCCACATATTTATCATAATTTGTAAAAGTTAGACTTGTCAAACTTATAAGAGCACAGTGTTTGTTGACTTACTGGATGCAGGGCTGCTACATGACCAGACAGAGAGCAGACACAGACATAGTGGTTGTCATACGACAATGCTGGGGAGGAGAACACGCTACCCCCATCAATCTGGACTCGCCAGCAGCACACCTGGTTCTGAAAGGAGAGAGTAATTTATTAAAAATATTAATGTGTTAATTGGACATCTCAAATGAAGTAATCATCACTCAATTGAGAAAGAGCTCTGCTCCGGCCACAATACTTTTTTTTTTATAAAGAAGTCACTTACTTTTTAGTAGTAAGTGAAAAAAACAAAAACAAAGCACACACAAAGAAATACCAGTACATGTGTAGCCTGTAGTGTACCTCAATGTCAAGTGAGTAAACATGGTGATCGTGGGAGCCTATATATATCCAGCCTGTGGTGGGGTCCACTGCGGGGGAACTCTTCACAGATGACTTAGTTCTATATATCCAGATTATATCTCCAGTGTCTCTTGCTAATGTGTAAACCCCACCATCATAACAACCTAGTAGTAAATTTTAAACTTCAAGTATCTTTAATCTATAAAGAATACTCAATGTGATATGCAGAGTACCAGTATCTATAATATTTTTCCCTATCTACAAGCATATTTTCTTTGCATATATTAATATTTCCAATATTAATTCTTGACTTATCTACATGTTCAATACATATTATACATGTATAATGTTACTTTGAATTGTACTTTAATTAGCAACAGTTTTGAATAATCACAAAATCACAGATATTACATGCATTGACAATAATGCACACAAGCCACATGGTTTCATTGATTTCATGCATTGTTAAGTTGACTCCTTGCCCATCTCTCTTGTATCCCTTTACAACATTTTCACGTAATATTACATGTATAACATTTTCGTGTAATATCACATTATTTCAATTTTAGACTGTCACAGTAATTTCTCCTTACCAACAATGATGTATTTCCCACACAGACTGACACAAGCTGATGATTCTATTCTGTCTCCTAGTTCTGTTTTCCACAGTAGGGCTCCAGTTTCAGCTACTAGAGCATACATGTAGTGAGAATGGGAGCCAATGAAAATCTCATGAAGGCCAGAACTAAATTGAATAAAAGAAATAAACACAAACATCTAGAAAGTTAATTCATAGAAGGTGATTATATAGTAATTGCACTTGAATCAAGGGGTCCAAAATATCTAATTTCTTACTTGTTCCTTTTATGATTTATAAAATAAACAGTTTCCGACATGAAAACATGTACTGTAACAATGTACATGGGTTTTTTTTTATATTTCATGTTTTATCTTTTACAAAGTATTAAAAATGGATTAAATTGGTACCTAGCTTGAATCACAAGAGGAGATGCATCCACACATTTCCCTGTGTTAAAGCTCCAGCTCTGTGTAATCTCCACACTGCTCAATGTCTGAGCTAATGTTTCTGTATCAGTAGTTCCAGAGTTTGGAGTCAGCACCTTTCTGGGTTCTTCTGTGCTAAAGGTCTCAGTCACATTACAGCCAAATATTTCATTGTCTTTAATTCTCCGAGTCTGAATTTTAGGAACAGGATTCCTTACAATTTTCATACATGTCACACAGAAGTACTGGTTGCCCCTCATCACTGCACTATTCATGCAAGAACACGACTTCCACAATCTATTGTAAGATTCTAATCGTATTTTCTTATTTACAGAAATATTAACTTCCTCCTCCAGCTGTTTTTCTCTCCTTTTTGTAGACTTCACTTTACTATTGCTGGCAAGTTTTTCCATATGACTGACAATATCGGAGAACGACTTATGCAAAATGACATCAACCAGATCAGGAGCAGATAACTCTAATCGATCTTCAATAGCTCGAGCCAAATTCACAGCAGAGAAGGAGTCGCCTCCACTCAACAAAAAATTACTGTCCTTTGTTTTCACACAATGTTTAAGTAATTTCTAAAAAGAGAATAGGAGAAAATTGTACATGAATGGAACCACAGGTACAGTTCATGTTCTATCACTGAACAACTGTCTAATATTGCATGTCACAACTTGTTACTCGGAATTGTATCAGACATTAGTGATAAATACCTTCCATTCCTCCTTTAGTATATTTTCAATCGTTGTCTTAGAAATCCGGGGACCATGTTTATCTATGGATTCCTGAGTTTGGGATAGCAGAGCCTTAAAATCACATTTACCTGCAAAATATACATGTAAAATATTCAGCATCAATATACATGTAGTAACTACAAATTGAATACATGTACTCATGTATCCAATAATTTAAAATAAAAAATGATCCTTGATAGCTTACAAACATTATCATCTGATTATCTGAGATGGCTGTTTGACTTGCCATGTTTAGTGATGGGTATTTCATCCACAAGGATCATATCGTCTGGTGTGTAATGTTTGGGTAACTTTCTTTTGATGACTGATTGTAAATAATCTTTCATGGTTTTAATTTCCAGAGGCAGCTTTGGAACTACAAATAAGACTAATCTTCCTTCCTTCATCACTGCTTTACACTCAGAAACAGTGGGCTCTGCTATTGCTATCTAAAACACAGAAAACATTTACATACATGTAGATGCATGTTTCAATGTACACTTACAATGATCAGTATACATGTATATTTCTTGATACCAAAACCAATTTGTTCCAATTAAAAAAAAAAATTGAACTTTATTATTTTACAAAAAAATATAAATATAAAAAAAGTCCTACACTTATATTAATATCTATCATTGGCACTGATGTTAGCTGCACTCGCTATCATTTGCATGGATGTTAGCACAAGTGAGTCATTGATGTGGGAGGAAGCCGGATCGAGTACCCAGAAAAAAACCACATGTCTATGCAGGCGACCACCATACCCTTTCACATACAACTATTTACAAATGTCATCAAACTCGGGTTGCAGCGGTGATAAGCAAGTGCATTGTTCACAACACTACTTGGACACCCATTTCAGTAATCAAATTCAATTGATGATTGTTGTATGTGGAACTTTGACTCCCTATGCTATCAGTATAGTAAAATACATGTATATCAAAATATTTCATATAGTTTCACATTACATCAACAACAAGAGGCCAAATGGCCTTAACGGTCACCTGAGTAGCATAACCCATACACAAACTTGTCAAGGAGTCTCATATATGCATATTTAGTTAAGTTTTATTCTGGAATAGAAAAATTTTTAATTTGTAATGACAACCACCTCCCTGCCTGAAATCTTTCAAAAAGGACTATTAAACCTATAATTTTAGCGAAAAACTTAAAAGATCATAAAAGAGTGCATGACCTGATATTGAAAAGGTGCAAGACTCTGATAGAAAATAATTTAATAATAATAACAAGGTGGCTATTATTCATGTTTTATCTAAAACAACCTCCCATCCCCCATCCCCCCGGGGCAGACAGAAACTCTCCCTATGGGCATTTAAACAAACGAAAAAATACCCAGCTTTATCGATAAAAGCCATCATGAGTTACTCACTTCTCCTGTTCCAGTTTTTGAATATTCAACAATCGTTGAGAATCACCATCTGGCATATATACCAAAATCATTTTACCTTTATATATCAGTGATTTTAGTTAGCCAATTATTACTTTACTATTAACATAAACAAGGAACAAGAATATATATGGTTTAGGGGTGGGGATATTAACCGTTTTCAAGATATTCAGGCACTACCTGTTTGAGAGGGGTCAGGACCACCCCAAGGGCCCATGACCTACATACCATATGATGCCCCTTGACACAAGGAACAAGAATATATATAGTTTAGGGGTGGGGATCTCAACCGTTTTCAAGTTATTTGTGCACTTCCTGTTTGAGGGGGGTCAGGACCATCCCCGGGGCCCATGACCTACATACAATATAATGCCTCTTGACACAAGGAACAAGAATATATATGGTTTAGGGGTGGGGATATCAACCGTTTTCAAGATATTTGGGCACTACCTGTTTAAGAGGGGTCAGGACCATCCCTGGGGCCCATGACCTACATTCCATATGAAGCCCCTGGACACAAGGAACAAGAATATATATGGTTTAGGGGTGGGGATATCAACCGTTTTCAAGATATTTGGGCACTACCTGTTTGAGGGGGGTCAGGACCATCCCTGGGGCCCATGACCTACATACCATATGAAGCCCCTTGACACAAGGAACAAGAATATATATGGTTTAGGGGTGAGGATCTCAACCGTTTTCAAGATATTTGTGCACTTCCTGTTTGAGGGGGGTCAGGACCATCCCCAGGGCCCATGACCTACATACCATATGATGCCCCTTGACACATGGAACAAGAATATATATGGTTTAGGGGCAGGGTTCTTAACCGTTTTCAAGATATTTGGGCTCTTCCTGTTTGAGGGGGGTCAGGAACCACCCCTGAGGCCCATGACCTACATACCATTTGATGGCCCTTAACACAAGGAACAAGAATATATATGGTTTAGGGGTGGGGATTTTAACCGTTTTCAAGATATTTGGGCCCTTCCTGTGCCATATTGGCCCCACCCTAGTGCCTAAACACCTGTCCCAGGGGTCATAAATTTCACAATTTAGGTAGAAGACTTCATGTACATCATATCCAGGCCTTTAGTTTTTCACAAATATATATGGGAGTAGAGAAGAAGATTTTCTAAAATTTAATACATTTTTACTATATGGCCATTTTGGCCCCACCCTTGAGCCTGAACCCCTGACCCAGGGACCATAAATTTCACAATTTTGGTAGAGGGCTTCATGGACATCATATCCATGCATTTAGTTTTTAACAAATATCTATGGGAGTAGAGAAGAAGATTTTTAAAGATTTAATACATTTTTACTACATGGCCATATTGGCCCCACCCTAGAGCCTGAACCCCTGACCCAGAGACCATAAATTTCACAATTTTGGTAGAGGGCTTCATGGACATCATAACCATGCATTTAGTTTTTAACAAATATCTATGGGAGTAGAGAAGAAGATTTTCTAAGATTTAATACATTTTTACTATATGACAATATTGGCCCCACCCTAGAGCCTGAACCTCTGACCCAGGGGCCATGAATTTCACAATTTTGGTAGAGGGCTTCATGGACATCATATCCATGCATTTAGTTTTTAACAAATATCTATGGGAGTAGAGAAGAAGATTTTCTAAGATTTAATAAATTTTTACTATATGGCCATATTGGCCCCACCCTATGGCCTGAACCCCTGACCCAGGGGCCATAAATTTCACAATTTTGGTAAAAGGCTTCATGGACATCATAACCATGCATTTAGTTTTTAACAAATATCTATGAGAGTAGAGAAGAAGATTTTCTAAGATTTAATACATTTTTACTATATGACCATATAGGCCCCACCCTAGAGCCTGAACCCCTGACCCAGGGGCCATGAATTTCACAATTTTGGTAGAGGGCTTCATGGACATCATAACCATGCAATCAGTTTTTTCCTCACATGTGTGGGAGTAGAGAAGAAGATTTTTGAAAATTTGGCTGTTTTTTGCATATTTGGCCCCACCTGTGGCACCCTGGGGGTGGTAGAGCCACCAATTTCACAATTTACATTCCTCTTACCATAGAGATGCTTCACACCAAAAATGGGAACAGTTGGCCTTGTGGTTTTTAAGAAGAAGTTAAAAATGTAAATTGTTAACGCACGACGCACGTCGCACGACGCACGACGCACGACGCACGACGCACGACGACGGACGAAAACAGATAGCAATAGGTCACCTGAGTTTACTCAGGTGACCTAAAAAGCTAACTCGACTATCTTAAAGATTCCCAATTGATATTACCTTTTCAATTTCTCCTAGATGTAGACGACACCCATTCCTTTTGACCTGTCTATCTTTTCGTCCAATGAAAATGATTCTACCTTCACTATCAATTCTAACAAAATCGCCAGAATCTCTTAACTTAAGAACATTATCATATTTACGGCACTCATCATCAATAAGGCACTGTCTGTCATGACCACCTAAAATATAAAAAATAAACAAAAGCGGTCCCCTTTAATATAAAAATTACACAGAAATTTATCTTCAGCTATGAATCACAGGAAAGTAACATAAAAAATAAGTGCAATAGTTGAGTTTTATATTATGAAAAAAAATGCTAACCAAGATATAATTTTCCTTCTCCCTGTAAAATCTCCATCCCATCTTCACCCAGTATCTTGTATTCAGACTTTGCCAATGGTTTTCCAAGAGGTACCTCTTTATTATCCCTGAAAGTGTAGTTCACAAATAACATGTACATCACCCACAAAAAAAAAATTTAAAAATAAAAAATGAATAAATATGATAATAAAGAAAAATACAGATATACATTCAAAACTTAAAAAAAAGAAGAAATCATCTGAACTTATCAAGTTCAAGCATGCACAAAAATTACAGTAAACTCGTGATTATTTTAAAACATGCTTGTCCTTTCTCAAAATTGAGTTATTTTTGTTTATACATGAACAAGGTACTGTACAAATCATGTTTATTAATTACCAGATTTCCTTCACATTCAGACAGTGGTAAAAAGACCAACAAGAGACTTCTGTGATTCCGTACAGATTGATAAACTGGGTCTTATTGTCTGGTGCTCTCCACTCATGGATCTGACTCAGGGGAGGAAACTCTTCCCCGCCCAGAGCTAGTATCCTCAAACTGGAAGATTCGCTCAAAAGTGTGTTTTTAAGATCACTAGGGGGCTGTCTCTGTATCAAGGATGGTGTAGCCTAATTACAGAATTACAAGTATGTCGGTGAAAACAATTTTTTGTGTTTCTACAGTTTTTTTGTTGTTATTGCTGGTGATAACATACAGCAATGAATACATGTACATTGTACTTAGGGACGTACATGTATAATTGTATAATATACATGTAACATTCCTGATTGTAGCTGAATATACATGTACAGGTAGGTTTCTTGCTATCCAGTTTCTGTATGCATCTATACATGATGCATATGAACACAATAGAACATAACTAATAAAGATTTTATAATAATTGTATGCATAGTTTGATTGTATAATAAGTACTGAATTGTACACTTTGTAACGCATTCAGTGTATCTATATTAAACAACTGAGGCCCCACGAGGGTGCTCTCCTTTTTGAAAAAAATATTCAGTCATAATATACTAGTTTAGCACATTTTAACAATAACTACATTTAGTCATTTATCATAATTAAGTGATATGTAGGTATACTGATGCACTCTTCACATGCTGCTAATTGGGATATAATATGATTAATCTATTCAGAAAGCTTCATATCTTTCAGTAATTCAAATCTTTAAAAATTGAAATCAACGTAAAACTATATACATGTAATGTATATCAGAGGCGAGTACAACAAAGCAAGTGCACACCAAAATTCCCTATACCCGCAACACAAATTTAGCGAGCGAATGCGAGCGCTGGCTCTGTTGAACTCGCCTCAGGTTAAGATCAATCATCAAACCTGTATGACTGTGACTTTATTTCTTCTGTGTATTAGATTAAGTAATTTCTTGGACTGAAGTTTTGCATTATCTGGAATGATTAGTAGACACGCTCCACTTAACAAGGTTACAAAGATTTCCACTATGCTGGGGTCAAAGGTCAAAGGTGAACACAACAAGACCAGGTCATGAATTTTTAAATTATAGATACTCCTGCAAATAAAGACATCATTATCAAACTTTCATCAAATTTAAATAATATGGTAAAATTGTGACAAATAATACAGTAGATGATTAAGATGAACGAGGCAGTAATAATTCATGCACGTCTTGTAATAATCTAGAACCATTTTATATTCATAATTCATAGTTACAATTATGATATCACAAAACATATGCATTGGATATATGCCAAAAACAGCTCTGCATGAAAAAATACATGTAGATGTATCAGACGCTCATTAGGACTCGACATACATGTACATCTTAAATTACTTGCAACATTGTCTTTCATCAGCATAGTAGTCGATTTACTTGACAGTCAAATTTTGAAAGATATTGATGAGTATTGAAACAGTCAGATACTAAGTCTAATATCAGACTGATAATAAGCTCACTGTCTAAGACATTGGACTGTCCAAGGTATCTAATTCAACTGCAACAAACAAAGAACTTTACAATGTTTTAAGACCATATATGAGACAATATATCTATTTTTAAGGGGACATTAAACTTCCTTTCCTTTTCCACTGTAACCTGTCTTGATTTTTACACTAAAAAACAAAGATATGATGTCACGACAGACTTTAAAGGTTATATCAATCTAATCTTCATCAATTCAAGCAGTTACCTATCTTGATGTCTCATCTGATGTGTGTGATATTTGGAATGATACAACTTGATGTCTCACCTGTGATGTGCATGGCACTTAGAATCACAGATTTCAACGTCTCACCTTATGTGTGTGATATTTAGAATGAAAAGTTCAATGTCTCACCTAATTGTGTGATATTTGGAAAGATAAATTTCAATGTCTTATCTGATGTGTGTGATATTTAGAATGATACAGTTCAATGTCTCACCTGATGTGTGTGATATTAAGAATGATATGGTTAATGTCTCACCTGATGTGTGTGATATTTAGAATGATACAGTTCAATGTCTCACCTGATGTGTGATATTTTGAAATGATAGTTAAATGTCTCACCTGATGTGTGTAATATTAGAATGATACAGTTCAATGTCTCACCTGATGTGTGTGATATTTGAAATGATACAGTTCAATGTCTCACCTGATGTGTGTGATATTTGAAATGATACAGTTCAATGTCTCACCTGATGTGTGTGATATTTGAAATGATACAGTTCAATGTCTCACCTGATGTGTGTGATACAGTAAAACACGGTTATTGCGAACATGGTTATAATGAATTGACGCTTACAGCGAAGTGATTTTAATTCCCCCTGACTTTATTACATGTAGTAAACTTGATGGATATAACGAATTACGCTTATAACGAAGTAAAATCGCCCGTCCCTGGCACTTCGTTATAAGCGTGTTTTACTGTATTTGAAATGATACAGTCCAATGTCTCACCTGATGTGTGTGATATTTAGAATGATATGGTTAATGTCTCACCTGATTTGTGTGATATTTAGAATGATAGTGTTCAATGTATTGACTGATGTGGATATTTAGAATGATAAAAATTGATGTCTTACCTGATGTGTGTGATATTTGGAATGATACAGCTGTGTGGGACCTGTACAAGCTTTCGCTGGCCTGTGGAACCAGACGTAGTTATACAGTATGCAATGTCATAAATTCCATTATTCGTATTAGGTCTTGAAGGTAATTTTAAACTTATTAAACCTAGAGATGAAAGATGTGAGCTGGTGTCAATAATTAGTTTCCTATCAAACATCAGCAAAAGACTCTCTATGACCTGCAAATATACCAAAGTATGTACAATCAGGATGTGTTTTACAAATATATTTCACCTTACTATTGCTTTTAATGGGTTTTGACCAAAAGCCTAAAATAAACTTTTTCCATATTTTGCACTGAAATTGAGTATATCCAATTTGATATACAATCAAACTTCGTTATTGCAAACTAGATGGGACTATTTAAAAACTTCCAGATATCCAAGTATTCAAGATTTCAAGGGTAAAATACTTAAAAATTATGTGGACTCACAAATCACTTTGACATATCCATTGTATTCGAGACATCAGTGTTCGAGATATTGAAGTTCAACTATATTATATTTTTAATTGGGTTCAATGCATGTATATAATATGATATTCAAAATGGGATATAAATTTACAAAGCAAAAGTCCCAGGCTGTTTAATATTAATGTATAGAATAAACTCATTGAAATTTCCCTAAACACAATATTCAAAATCAAAAGAAGTTTTACCTGTGTATAGTTTGCTTGAATCAACAGAAACCTAACATTCATCTTGTGCAATCTTTCTGCAGTTCCTTCGATGCCATGCTCATCAAAACAATAGAATGCACAGCCACTTTTAAGGATTCTACAAAATTTTAAAAAAAATGATTTCTTAGGCATTCAAATTTCACAAACTCAGCAAATAGGATTATTAATCTAATACATGTAAATAGAAAATTAGAAATGTCACTGGTTGAAAATATTTCCAAGAACACATACCCACAGAGAATGGCTGGGGTTAGATGATCAGTGTCTCTACACACAGCTATGACAGACTTATCAACATTATCCTTCTTCAATACATCAGAAATCTACAAAGATTTTTTTTTTTAAAGCATTTTGATTTAATTTTTTCGCACTGAATTCAATCATATCAAAGGAAAAATGTTTATTACCATGCACATAAATAAAACATATAATGTACATTAAAAGACTAGATATTCTTTATGCAGTGGATTTTTCAGCATCTGATTCTGTCTTTAGAAGTAGACATGCATATATCACAAGACATTTACTGGTACATATTGATCATCTCAAAGGACCCTGCTTTAACAGGGCATTATAATGGAAAGCATTTAGGACAACTTTGCTGACCTTTATCTCTGACTTAGAAATTTAATTCACAAACACATCCTTTATTTAACAGGCACTCAATGGGTGTATTACAAGGCAGATAGGACAAAAGGGGGAAAATATAGAGTTTGATAAGGATTGTTCAGGTCTACTTTGACCTTGACATTTGACATAGAAACTTGATTTAACTAGAACTTGATATCAAAAAACATCTGCAATTACCTTCATCTTCATCTAGAACATGGTTAAAGATTATTGCATATAATTACATACTAACCATAAGCACAGTTTATGAAGTATGATCCAAATGGGGCTAAGGAGAGAGAAATTATGGTCCAAAATTTGATTTCAAAAAGATCTGCAATGACCTTCACCTGTTTTACTTAGAAACTTGGTTCAAGGCCAGTGCAAACCCTTAAACCACAAACACACTTTCAGTGAAGTATGAGAATGATATGACCAAAGGAACAAATACATGGTCCAGACAATGATTTTACAGTTGTTTCATATGACCTTAACCTAGCAAACACATCTGTGTCCTGGCATTGTGTAGTATGTAACACCTGCAACTACTCAACTGTACTTTACGACCTACTAGATTCGGCCGACAGTAACACATACTCGGTATTATCATCAAACCAGAGTTATGCTAGCGCGTCGGATTCTCTGATGTCTAGCCCTGGTCATCCACAAGCCGCATCATCACCAAAGCCAAACAAACCTAAGGCCTCACCATCAAAACGACAGCAGAGTTCACTCAGAATACTCATTATCAATTTTCAGAGTATTAAAAACAAACGTAACGACCTGCAAGTTTTATTGGAATCTACAAGACCAGACGTCATACTTGGAACTGAAAGTTGGCTATCTGACAAGATTCATAGTAAGGAGATCTTCCCAGATTCCCTAGGTTTTAACACCATGGAGGGGTGATCATAGCAGCACGACATGACCTTGGCCTCACACAGAGTTTTTGTAGCGACAAAACAGAACTAATTTCAGGAAACATCAAAATAGGACCTAGGAAATCAATATCACTCAACTGTTTTTATAGACCACCAAATAAACAAGACCTAGAATATCTAGATACAGCAGTGGCAGAAATAAAAAACTTACGAGAGAAAAATAAGAACAATATTTTCCTATTGGGAGGTGACTTCAATCTTCTGGACATTGATTGGACCTCATACGAAATTGGCAAGAATTTAGACCAAGGAGAACAGACAGATATCATCTTGCTCGATTTCTCCAAAGCCTTTGACAAAGTGCCCCACAAGAGACTCCTCCAAAAAATGGACTATTACGGAATACGTGGAGAAACACTCAAATGGATACAAGACTTTCCTAAGCAAGAGAACACAATCCGTATTACTTGAAGTATTACTTGAAGGGCATAAGTCCGGCCCCCTAGACGTCATTTTAGGGGTGCCTCAAGGAACAGTCATCGGACCCCTATTATTTCTGGCTTACATTAATGACCTGCCACAATCAACATCTTCTGAGGCAAGGTTATTTGCAGACGATTGCCTAGTTTATAGGAAAATAAAGAATGTGAAGGATACCGAGACACTTCAAGACGACCTTAACAAACTCCAAGAGTGGGAATCACGATGGCAGATGAATTTCCATCCTGAGAAGTGCATCGTAATACGGATCACCGCCAAAAGAAACCAACTGATAAGGAACTATCAACTACATGGCCACACACTAGATGCAGTCGAGCATGGGAAATACCTGGGAGTCACTATAAACCATGATCTACAGTGGAAGACACGTATCAACCAGACAGTAGGCAAAGCATCAAGGACACTAGGCTTTCTGAGAAGGAACCTAGGACGGTGTAAACCAGAAGTCAAAGCCAACGCCTACATCACCATGGTCAGACCAACCCTGGAATACGCCTCCACTGTATGGGACCCTCATCAAGATAACCTTGAAAAAGACCTAGAACAAGTACAGAGAAGGGCAGCTAGGTTCGTGTACAATGAATACCAAGACGTATCCCCAGGCTGTGTCAGCTCCTTAATGGATAGACTAAAATGGGAGCCTCTTAAAGATCGCCGCTGCAAAGACCGACTCACCATGGCATACAAGATCCGCAATAGATTGGTGGATATTGACCCCTCTAATTATTACAAACCCGGAGATTCCAGGACCAGAGGAGGCCACCGCATATACCAACAGCGCACTCGAAAAGATCAATACAGGTTCTCCTTCTTCCCAAGATCAACCAGGGAATGGAACACTCTACCGGAAAAAGCCACAACAGCAGCTACACTAGAAGAGTTCAAGGCCAACCTTACCATCCTGCCAGAGGCCTTGACAGGAGCTTCACACACCTAGAACTCCTTCGACCCCAGATGTTCATAGTTTTATTTGTAAATAACTTTCTTGTAAATAGTTTTTTATTAAGTGAGGAGGGAAGGCCTCATGATTGAACGAGCAAGAGTCATCTATACACTCAAGAAGAGTCCGACTCTGTACTGGAAGAAGAAGAAGAACCTTTGACCTAGAAACTTGGTGTACTGTGTGAAGCTGCATGGATCCGATTTGAAAAAAGGGAAGAGAAAATAATCTGCTCTGGACAAGTTTGTCAGACAGACATACATACTAATCACTAACGGGCACCAGCAAAGCATGCCTAGCTGATTAAATAGAATAAATCTCTCTGCACTTACTGTATATACTTGCATCATAGATATAATAATTGAAAAACAAAATAAATTAAAGTATGTCAACTAAACATGCAAGACCATTATATTTCCATGAAAGATAATTATTACTAAAATTTTATTGCATGTTGACACTTTTTTTCTCACATGTATTGTTGACACAATTTAGTTTATTTTGTAGCAGTGGTAGTGTAGAGTATTAAACAGGTTGGGACCAATCGCCCAAATGGGATATAATAGCCCCACAGGCACCTGACGTTATATATTTTTCTCATAATAAAAACAAATACCCTATATCTAATAATACACAAGGTACCCATCCCCGCCATCTTGGATTTATTTCAAACTGTCACATCAGCTGGAAGTTTTGATTGAAACTCATCGGTAAAATTATTTTGCGATCCTCTCCGTCTCCCGATCGGTCATTCAACATCTAAGATTACAACCAATTCAACCAAAACGGTGCATTACACTTGTCATTAATAAAAATCACCCTTCAATCTGCATCTACTGCCTTAGATATGCGACAAAAGGCTAAAGGGTGGACGGAAGTTGACATAAATTGCGTCATACTTTGGGTAATCCCTTCCAAATATAGCACTGATACGAATATTCAAAAGGCGTCAATTTTGAATTCGATCAACATACAAGTTAAAACTAAGAAAAGGGATACTATAAACAGTCAATTATAACTTTTGTTACACAAGGTTTATATAAACATGTTTATAAATGCATATATTTTGAGATATTGAAACAAACACACGGTGCAGGGAAATCTCATTTACATATAGGTGACAACTTCCGTCCACCCTTTAGACATTTATCGCAAATCCAAGGCAGTAGATGCAGATTGAAGGGTGATTTTTATTAATGACAAGTGTAATGCACCGTTTTGGTTGAATTGGTTGTAATCTTAGATGTTGAATGACCGATCGGGAGACGGAGAGGATCGCAAAATAATTTTACCGATGAGTTTCAATCAAAACTTCCAGCTGATGTGACAGTTTGAAATAAATCCAAGATGGCAGGGATGGGTACCTTGTGTATTATTAGATATAGGGTATTTGTTTTTATTATGAGAAAAATATATAACGTCAGGTGCCTGTGAATAGCCCGTTTGGGATATAATAGCCCAAATGGGATATAAATTTAAAGTGCAAAAAATAAAATTTTTTGATTTTGAAATTTTTGATATAAATCCGCATTAATGTGTATCAAATGCAACAACTTTTGGTTAAGAAGTTTTTCTATATGTCTATAGTTTGTAAGATTGATCCCCAAGAAGTTTTGGATATACTGAGGGATCAATCTCCGAAATAGTATGGTTGCAGAAAAAGTTGTTTACCAAAAGTTGTTACATTTCATCTATTCTAATGCGGATTTATATCCAAATTTTCAAAATCAAATTTTTTTATTTTTTGCACTTTAAATTTATATCCCATTTGGGCTATAATATCCCAAACGGGCTATTATATCCCATTTGGGCGATTGGTCCCAACCTGTTAAAGGGCAAAAATACATGTATCATTTTCATATGCCACCAAAACTGAGTATCTGATCTGCTTACAATTTTTGCAGTTATAAACAGTTGACTGTAGGTTTGGAATTGCTTTAAATAACCATCGTCATAAACCACAGCAACGGAATCCATATATAATTTAATTTCTTTCTCCACAAGCTCCATCAATGTTGACATGCCGAAATCTACATAAATCGATGAACAACTTGTCAATTTAAAGTAGGATGTCGATCCCGATCTAAATTATCTCCGTAATTTGAAAATCGCTAAAGATTGATGATCATGAATACTGGAATTTTTCTCTGGATTATATGAATTTTGTTCTTATTTGAAAAAACGAAAAAGGTGCGTATATTTTAACAATGCTCAAATGCTATATGCAGTACTGTATTTCCTAAAATGACTGTTTATGTGAAGACAAACCGAGAAAATTCGGAAGCAGTGGATTATAGCTATTTTATCAGGGCGTCATATGTTGAATCATGTACATGTAGCAGCTAGAGCAGATTATGCAAATTTTCCACGTGCTGTTAAAATGGTTAATTACTTAATTGATCACTAAAATATTCAGACAGTATGTGCTGTGTGTCACAGGAACTTATTTAAATAGTTATTTTCATTACCAGCTGATCCACAACATCAAATGCATATATACACTGTACATCACTAGATGTAAAACTATTTTTCAGCAATATCAGCCAAAATGGCCACTAAAGTTGTTGCCAATCCAGAAATCGATATTTTGAAAGAAGAACGAGAGGGGAGACTTCGGGAAGTTGGAAATCAAGCTGTCTGGTCACTATCTTCTTGTAAACCAGGTATAAACATTTAATGTAAAACAATTTATATGATAAAATGTGTACTATCAATAGCCTGGGTATTACCGGTAATTTGTAATTTAATACAAGTTGTAATCCTAGTTACTCGCAAGAACCAGCAATATGACTTTTTTCATATACTCTGTTACAAGTATTATATTTGTTTAAATCAATAGGGTTTGGAGTGGATCAGCTCTTAGACAATACTGTGGATACGTACTGGCAGTCAGATGGACCACAGCCACACCTCGTCAACATCCAGTTCAGGAGAAAAACTACCATTCATGATGTGTGCATCTACACAGATTATAAAGCAGATGAGAGCTATACTCCTAATAGGTTAATAAAGTTTATTATATTTACATGCATGTACATGTACTTACTTTTTTGAATTTTTTTTTTTTTACAATTTAGTTTTCAAAAATTTATGAAAACCACCTTGCCCTGGTAATCAGCCAAGCAAATGTGCATACATCTATTAATAATGTGAAAAATATAACATGTACTTTCACATAAAGTTTAATATTGGTTCATTTTTCTTGTTTCAGAATTTCACTGAGAGCTGGAACTCACTTTAATGATCTCATTGAGGTGGACCAAATTGAGCTTAGTGAGCCTGTAGGATGGGTGTGTGTTCCAATGAAAGACATCAATGATAAACCAATCAGGACGTTCATGGTTCAAATAGCGGTGCTGTCAAATCACCAAAATGGACGCGATACACATCTTCGTAGAATCAAGATCCGATCACCTGTGCAAGACACTTATGTTGTGAAAACGCCCAAGTTTACTAGTCTAGAACTCATGCAGTTGGCCTATATAAAATGAATATGTTGTGAACTAAAGTAACAAATCTACACTGTATACCAATATATGACTCTATACATATAAAAATGCTTGTATTGTACCACAGTTACCGATAATTCTGCATCTATAAATCCAAGTTTACTAGGCCTAGTTTTGAACTCAAGCTGGTGGCCTACATAAAATGAGAATCTGAATGTACACTGTAAATCAGTAGATGAATCTACTCATAGATATGGTTGTATTGTATGTACTATATAGATCCACAATTCCACAAATACTTGTACATGTATTTATACTGTATTTATGTCCAAGATGGAATTTCAATCCGAAGGAAAACTTCGTATAATGCACCAGTACATTTTTTCCCATCAATATCCAAAAAATCCAACTGTACAGTTTGTTTGACATGTATTTTATTGTCCAATTATAAATATAAGGTATATGCCACATAAGTGTTCATCACTAATTTTGTAAATAAAGCACTATTTCCCCACATGTTAGAATTCTTATAAATTTTCCATGCACAGTTTCATTCCAGACTATTTGAAATATAAATAACCAAAAGCCACATGGTTGAAAACATTAAAACCAAACACCTAAATGTAATGAATCTATAATTTAGTTTAGTGAAATTTTCTTGTTATTTTTTAACATATGGCTCCAAAATGGACTTTATCCCTTCTGAAAATGGTGTCCGTCTCCCAGAGACAAGGGCCTCCATTTTTTCACAGAATAAATGTGTGTCATAAGGTCGGGGTGCACCCTTGGAGGGATTCTTGTCCGGTATTATGTTCTTTGTGTCCAGGGAGAATGCAGATGCCATGGCAACAGACATTAAATATTTCGTCATTTTTTCATTTGATGTCCAGTGGAACACACCACAAACTTTTTCTGGAATCTGTAAAAAGAAAATTATGCAGTACCGGGTATTAGTTTTACTGTTTCCTTGAGACCTTGTTTGAAATGAATGCACAATTATGAACTTGTTTATCAAAATATGATACTGACCTGTAGTCTTTTGTCAGCTAGTTGTCTAATAGTATAAGCTATGTCCCCACAGTGAGTGGGGTATTTTATTTCGTAATCTGATGCAATCGATTCTTTTCCTGCAAGGATATTCTCAAAGAGAATGGTGACCGCACTTTCAGAGAGGTATTCTATGTCTCCATACAGAATTGGCACTCGTAAAACAGAATTCTCTGTAAGAAAATAGCGCAGGGTCAATTAGAAATTGTAACATACCAATACAGTATATCTCATAATACCTGACCAAACAATTGGCTTCAGTTGAATCGAAATCAAATTAGAAAGAGAGCACCACCTGGGGCAAGTTCAGCAGAGCGGGTGGTGCTTGCAAGCGCTGCCAAAATTTGTGTTACAGGAATATGAAACTTAGACAAGAGCTTGCGGGCATCCGGCCACTGCTGAACACGCCTCTGTACTATGCCTCCACCCCTTATTGTCGATTTGTGTATGCATGTACTGTATTGGCCAATCTTTATGGTATAAAGATTGCAAAAGTTGGAATGGCTATTACCGGTATGCCTAAAATGTGTGCTTAAGAATGATGTTAGAACACTCTGTAAATTACCAATGCCCATCTTTGGTCAGATAATTTTACTTTTAATATATTTTGTCACTTTTGTTGAAAGACCTTAAATCAATTTTTTCCCCCAAAACTTTGATTTCATAGAAATAGGACACCACTTTTCTTCACTCCTTTGCACATTAATCATCATTGCTTAAAATAAAAATGCCCTTTTCACGATTGACAGATGTAGAGCTTTTATTTTTAATCTGTAAAAATTACTTCTATTGAGACCTTGTGATTTCATTGACTATAACATACCGGTATGTCAAATTACATGCAGTAACAAAAACATGTACCGGTATTTACCTGAAGATGCTCCCAGTGCAATCCTTTCGCCCTCCAGTTTACTCTGCCCATACTTATTCAGAGGATTCGGCTTCGCGTCTTCATTGTATGGAGGAGAAGTCCCATCAAACACATAATCTGTGCTGATGTACAGAACCCAAGCACCAATGGACTCTAGAATATACCATGAAAACTGATTACAGTCCATACAGTACTTTTAAAAAACAAATGTTCTTACCACAGTTACAGTCACCAACACCATCTAAGATCTCCGGTACAACCTATGACCCAACTCACATAAATTTCCCAATTCAGGTCAATGCAGACTCCTTACTTGTAAAGAAAATTAATTTGCTTTTTCTTCCTTATATAATTATATAATTCATACACTTAATACTGCTAGAAGAGGGTCTCTAATATAAAATCAGCTTACTAAAAATGTGAAAAATAGAATATTTCTGTCAGATTTCTTACTTGCAGCCTGACAGATATGTTCTGTAGCCTGTATGTTGAGTTGCTGTGTTCCTTTAGGGTTGGTTTCCACTACATCAGGCCTTCTCTCTGCAGCACTGTGGATTATGACTGATGGCTGCATAGAATTTTGACAGTTTAATTTACACAGAGACAGCATCCTAACAATGTCAAAGTTTTGTGATAACAGAACTCCACACATGGTGTTCCATAATCACAAAACAATGACATAAGAAGATGCAGAGGCAGATACAATGTACTGCCCTTATTGGGATTCAAACCAAGCTGGATCTCTAGCATAAAAATTCAACACTCTACCAGTTAAGCTAATGAGTTATATGACACATATTGGAACTAATATTGCTGATCAAATACCTGTACAAAATCCCAAACCTTTTTCCTAATTTATACTAACTTTGAAAGTACTGATGACTTCTTTCACTTGATTTTCGTCAGTGATGTCCACTTTTTTCAAGTTCTCTTTGACGCGACTGAAGGCCAGTCCAAGTGTTTCCCAAGAGTTGTCCTTGAGGAATTCTCTGTAGATGGCCCTGCCAAGTAATCCCGAGGCACCGGTAATGAGAACACGCTTTGCCATTTCCTATTCTTAAGGCAAAAAATATTACCGGTAAATATGAATGTTACAGCTATCCATATATGACTGCCGTCATGAGAAAAGGGCCCTTATCTTTTGACGTCACAATGCTCAGAAAACGACGTCAAAGTAGCGGCATTGTAACCGCAGTTTTTTATTTTCTGTTTCTAGTTTTTTTCTGCGTCTGTGTTGTGTTTTTTTAAATAATTAGAGTATGGCCTTGTATAAATACCGATAATAATAATTGATAAATAATAATAATATATAATAAAATAATTAAAAAATAATATATAATAATAAAATAATAATTGACGTTCGTGACGTCATGTCGTTTTCGACCAGCTAAGTCAAAGTCGTGTTAACATGTCTTACTAAAATTGTCATAAAATGCTTAAAACACTCAAGATCTTGGATATCTTTGTATATTTGTATTCAGAAAGAGTTGACTAATCAGAATTGAGAAAAAAGTGAGTTTGTGAAATTTTGACCTTAAGGACCCTTTTCTCGTGACGGCAGTCATATGTAAATGTTCCATACTGATCATGATGTACTATTTCTATGGATGGAACAAGCAGACTAAGAACATAAATTTGCAAGTGTTTATATATCCATGGATGTCTCTTATTGAACATAGTTTCCCATTTGTAATGTAACTAAACAACATTGAGATTGTGACCATCTCAAAGGGCCCCACTTAAAATAATAAACAATAAGATGAAAAGCATTTCAGAGAAATTTGCTTTGACTTTGACCTATTAGTTAGAAATTTTCCATCTGTCATAGAACTTAATTCAATCTCATTACCCCTTATATACAGGCATATTTGTTCAACATGAGCAAGTTTAATCAAAAAATGGGAAATAATCTGCGGTCTAAAACTGATTATAAAGAGATCTGCTATGACCTTCACATTGACTTGGTTCGAAGTCACTGCACATCATTAACCCAAAGGCTCTGATTAAGTATGAGCCAAATATGGTTAAGTGGAAAGCAGATATGCTCTTAAAAAAGGATTTTTGTGAGATCTTATATGACCTTGACCTACAAACATCATTCAAAGTTACTGCATACCCTTTGATCAAAGGCACCATGTGGGTGAAGTACGAGCAAGATTAGGCCTAAGAAAAAAAATTGTTTGTTTCCGCTTTCCCGACCGACCCTAGCTTTTACCCCCCGACTCAAAACTTTTTTTAAGGATTTTTGATGGAAAATCGTTTATTTTCGTTTTTATCCGATTTGGAAAAAAAATTATTCAAAATTTTGGTCACAAAAATGCTCGAAGCAGTTACTCTTCTCAAATCAGTGTAACTCAAACGCTTTGTTTCCAAATGGCTGTATGTTTCCATTTGTTGTAGATTTTAATAATGCTCTCATCGTTGGCAGAGGAAGTATCTGATATATAATATCATTTTTGTGTTTTCTTAAGACCAGCTTAATAGTCAGGAATGATATTAAAAGTATTTCTCATTTTATACCATTCAGCAGTGTCAGTATCTAACCGGCATGTATGGATACTGCAATATTAAAGGAAAAAAAAATATTTGAAAAAATAAAAAAAAATTCCGACCGACCGACCCTACTTTTTTTCAGCATGAAAGCGGAAACAAATTTTTTTTTTTGTTAGGCCTTAGACCAAAGAGAGAAAATATGATCTGAACAATGATTTTTCATATAATTCTGCTATGACTTTCACATTTGACCTTGAACTTGGTTCAAGATCATTGCATACCCTATACTCAAAAGCTCTGTTTAAGTGAAGTATTAACCAAACAGGGCTAAGTGGAGAGTACATATGCTCTGAAACAAGAATTTTTGCATAGTCCAATGACCTTGACCCTTGACCTACAAACTTTATTCAAGATCACTGCATACCCTTTAACCATAGGCACTCTGTAAGTAAAGTATAAGCCAGATTGGACCAAGAAGAGAGAAGTCAAGATATGCTCTGGACAAGAACTTTTCATATAACTCTACTACGACCTTAACCTTAGACCTAGAAACATGGTTCAAGATCACTGCAAACTCTTTACCCAAAGGTACTCTGTTGGTGAAGTATGAGCCACATTCTGCCAAGGGGAGTGAAGATATGCTCCAGACAAGAGATCTTGGATGGTCGGATGGACGGAAGGATGGAAAATTATAATACTCAACAATTTTGCAAAGTGAACTTCTTTATTAACATTTCTATAACACAGGAATAAAAAAAAATTCATTTCAATTCACAAAGAATTCATCAAATCATATTCAATTCCTGGCCATTTCATACATGTACATGAATAAACAGTCATGCTCGTGATAAAATTGTTAGGATGACATAGATTTTTTTCAAATGTTTCATCTTCTCATCACATCATCTGAATTTTCATTCATTTTTTAGATTCTGAATCTTTCTTATCTGCTTCTTCTGGTGAAAATCCCACTAGATTAAGCGCCTCATTGGGATGAAGAACCACCATGGCGACAGCACCGCCGAGCAGTCCAAAGAAAAGAGTTAACATTGTGCCCTTCTTCCCCCTTTCAACCATACTGAACCAAATTCCAGCAGTTGCAAATGACGATCCTCCAACAATAGTGATTTTTCTCTGTAGCTCTTTATCGGATCGTAATCTATCCACTAAAGCTGCGGAGTGTGCCTTCCCTATTGCAATTTTGTCCTTGACATCCTCAATTCTTTCCCACTGTGGTTCCATCATGTCGTTAAATGCTACCCTTGCTGTGTTTACATAGTCCTTCAAAGTTGTATATTTCTCCTCTTTCAAAGTGTAAGAATTTTTCGCCTCTGGATTATTATAAAGGGAGATTTCTGCCACTTTGACAAGCGATTTATCTTTCTCCGTTTCAGCGTACACTACACCACCTGCTGCCAACAAAGGAATGGACCCGCATAACTTTGGTGTCCATCTCGATAGAGAATTCCAACTAAGTTTATAGAGAAGGTTCACCTTGGCCATGGTACTGTTCTTTGAAAGCGAAACCGGAAGTGGGGGTTTCAGGAAGGGCAACTGCAACTTGTCCTTATCGTTGCTCAGAAATTGTTTTTTAACCGTCATAAAAGCGACCAATCGACTATGAAATATTTTACATTCTCTTTATAATATTATGGAGTGTATATTTATTCTTCAATACTATTTATTTGAAATGTCGTGAGTCTGTAATCATGTTAATCACATTTTTAAGCTGTACCCACCCCCCTTTTTAAAAAAAAAAATCTAGCGGTATGCATGGTATGTGCGAGTCAATAACATGAATGCATAATAGACGCACATATCTCCCTATATTCCATTGATATGATATAGGCCTACTATTCAGTAAAGCCCAAATATATGTTTTAAATTCCTTATATTTTTAGTAAAATGAAAGTAGTATTACCTTCGGGTTCGGAAAAGGTCAACTATAAGTATAGATAGTTTCGACTAAATTATTTCGAGATAGCTTTATAATTTATAACTTACTAAATCGGATAAAAACTTATTGCTTTCTTACATTTGTTTAACATACGTGATAAGAATAAAAAGGGGATAAACAAGGAGATAACTTATTCTTAAAAACACGCGACGTGCCTCGGTTTTATAGATAATTTTCCCTGATTTCCTTGATTTATTTTCTTTATTTAAATTTGTCAGTGCCCAAAAATTACAAGGCTTTTTTGGAGTTAGAATATTTTGAATTTTTCTTTTCATAGAGTGAAAAATGCATTTGAATGCTTATTAATAAAATCAAATTGTATATTTTAAATTGTAAATAAAAAAAATACCATATAACATGAAGATATAATTTTGTAATGAAAATCTTTAAAATGCAAAGATAGAAAAAAAATTTTAAAAATAGAAAATAATGGAATTAAGAATGTCGCGTCTGTACGAAGGATGAATAGAGTCACATCAAAATATATTTTTCCTCGCCAGTAATTACGAGAAAAGATCTCGTTTTTACGAGTTAATTATCTTGATCGTTATAAAGAGAAAATATCTCGTAACTACGAGAAAAGTAATAACGAGATTTTTCTCGTATTATAACGAGATAATTAACTCTTTATAACGAGATCTTCTCTCGTAATAACGAGATAATAATAACTCGTAATAACGATGTCTTTTCTCGTAATTACAAGATGTTTTCTCAGGCATAATAATGAGATAAAAAAAAAACTGATTTATGTGGCCTTATTTGTCTTTCGTAAATTTTCATGTTCATTTGCATAATTAATTGCCTGTTTCAACTGATATATGCCAAAAGTTATGTCTTCTAAGTATTGTTCTGATAAGACAGGGAAGTCTATTTTAACATCTGATGCTTCTGCCAATTTTCTTTCTTTGCAATTCTAATATTTGACACCTTTTCAATAACATGATTTGGTTAAGATTTCATTTATGTTCGTCTTGTGGTTTATCAAAATCAAGAGATGGTCTATAAGCATTTGCCAAGGCTGCAACAATTTTGACATAATCTCCGATGAATGGTAGTTGTGAATTAGTAACAACATTCCAACGTTTTTAATCTACTATTAGCAGACTCTACCACCCAACGAAGTTTTGTGACAAGCATTGAGCTATATTAGCTTATGCAGTTGTATGCTTTTTTTTTTTTACCAGGAAACCAATTAAATCAGTTTCAAATCAGAAACAAGTTCTTTTGCTAAAACAGTAGAGTAATTTTCGATGTTTTGAGAACGCGAGATATGGGAAAACCCTTAGATTAGCTTATGCAGTTCAAATCAGAAACAAGTTTTTTTGCTAAAACGTAACAGTAGAGTGATTTTCGATGATTTGAGAACGCGAGATATGGGAAAACCCCTAGATATAAAGGCACAAAATCTTGAAGAAAGCTTTCCTAAGCTGAAGCAACAATTTGTGAAACTTGTTTTTCAGTTAATTTACCGATCAAAGTTGCAAGAACAAATAGAAACAACCCTGTACATAATTTTGTAAGTAAAAGAGCAGTTGCCTCTCGAGTAGATAGAACTGTAGGTGGTGGAAAAGACGAAAGACGACTAACCAAATCTTCAAACTGATCATACGAAAGACCCGGTAGGTTGTAATAATCTTTGTTGCATACATGTACGTTTATAATAGTCTAATCATTCCAAAATCAAGTTTCTTTGAGAAACCTTGCAATATCCTTTCCCTGAGTCGTATCACTAAGTAAATCTGTGATTTCATTTTGATTTCAAGAGTTCTTAAGAAACTTTTCTAAGTTTATAGACGTGTCAATGCCATACTCCAGTCGCAAGTTGTCGCACAAATGAGAAACACAACACTTGACCCCATCTGGAACTAGCACACCGCTGTATGAACATGTTTGGACGTGCTGAACGTGGAATGCTATATGCAAACCATTTGGCTCTTTGCGACAAATAATGCTCGTCGTCCTAGTTTTTCCAACAGAAATAACGTTTTTTTTGTCATAAAATGTCACCAATGCACACGTTCTTTGCAAAGAACGAACTGCATCTATTTGCAGTACTTCTCCCACAATTGTACCATTTTCTATAGATGTTCTGGAAAGGCAAACGCAACAGTTATTGCTCGGCATGATTTATTACGTGGCACCTGTCTCGAGTAACACAGAGTGAATGATTATTGTCCTCAAACAAAGCGTGCTTACACTAAGGTATACATGTAGTTACGGTTGATTCATTGCTTTCAGTTCAGTACATACTTTTTCATAAATGTCTTCAATTTGAATAGGAGTAAAATACAAAATGCACAATCCTGTATAAAAAAAAATTAAAAAGGTGTTCATACAAACCGATAATTAAAAAAAAAAAAAAAAAGAAAAATCATGCCAACAAGTGGAATCGAACAAGGATTTTTAAAAAATCCCCCAAAACCTTTAGATATGCGGTAAGTGAGCTATTCAAAAATTACAGGTGTTACACGTATATATAAATCTCTATAATGCAAATATGTTTTATAAAATTTTGTAAGTTTTTTTTTTGTTGTTGCAAATTTCGACCTCAGGGCAGGCGTGCCCCTAAAAAAATCATATCTTAATTTATTCCTTTGATTAAGACCTACCAAATTAAAATATCTTAATTTTTTTTAGAGACGGGCCTGTCCTGATGGATTTCTAGGCCAAAATTCATGCAGAAATATTCCGTTTTACTGCAAAAATGATGTTTTAGCCAACTTTGAAGGTTAAGAATTACAAGCGCAATATGCTAGGTTCTAAATGAAAATTTGAAAAATTTAGAAATATGTACAGTAGAAAATATCAAATGAACTTTGATTTTTAAAAGTGATTTCCGGTCTCCCTTATTGGTCAATTCTATTGTTATATACAAGTGATCCTTTCCAGAAGTATTTCGATTCCTGATACATTATGCACGTAGAGTTTGGTAGCGTTAATTCTATCTTTAAATATTACACAGCATTATTCATATGGGATTTTCCGTCTATAGCCCGGAAGCTCGATAATTCATAATACATGTATTTACATTTTCAACTGTCTTTGTCTGTGTTAACATTACAATTCAATTTTGATCAAATCGATCATAAAGCCCTTTGGGCTTTATTGGATTTGATCACGCCCCGACCAAAATTATCACCTCATAATACTCAAAGAATGATTCCTTATTCCTTAAATATTTTCATAAAAGATGAATGACACAAAATGGACATGTCTTTCGGCATAACCGAAAAACGGTATTGGCTGCGACGCGTAGTAATACATAGCATAGTGCGGGCTTTTTTTGGATTTGATCACGCCCCGAGCAAAAGTATCACTTCATAATACTCAAATAAAGGGCCTGGAAATCTCGAGCAGCAAGCGAAAACAACTACTGTGCATTTATTTAATATAAACAATGTTTTATTTTCAAATAAAGGAAAATCAAAAACATTCTAATTTTTTTCAATCACAAACAATATGATAAAAAAAATTATATCAAAGAAATATAAAATAATATGTATATACATGTATTTGGGAGACTGCTATCATATGCTCGGTGAAAATGAACTTATAAAATGCATTAAATTGTAGAATTTTTTTTACACTTTAACAACAGTCTTCAATGAATTTCTCTAACCCACTCACTCCTACACGTACAAATTATATAAACATTATTCCCAGAGTGAACTTAATTAATATAAAATTTCACTACTGTAGAATAATAAGAATTCGCAAGGTTCGATTACTGTGGATTTCATATATTAACATATCCTTACCAATCAAAAGAACCTATTTTTAATCAATAACATCCCTAAAAAAAAAAAAAAAATACGTAGACCAACCAAGGAAATTGACCACTGGCACTCAAAATAGTACATGGACTTGTATTATAGTCTACATTTAAACAACAAAAATTAAAAAATGTTTTCTTTGGTGAATCATGCGGATATGAAGGTAGCGACATTACAGAAAAACACAACTGCGGGTTAGCGGTTTATGTATTTTTTTTTTTTAAATAATCTGCATGAATCATCAAAGAAAGCATATTTATATTTACATTTTTATTTTAACAAATTAATAAATTGATCATAAAGAGTAAAGTAAAAGTAACTAAATTACTGTTAATATACATCACTACGTTAAATAAAAGAAATAGCCAAACCATTTTATCTGGGAATCTGGGAATTTGAGTCTGACATCATCATGATTATTTCGTGCAGTCCGTGATTTATCTTAGGTTGCTGAAGGTTTTGACCATCGATAAACTGGTTAGATCTGGAGCGTGTAGTTTTCAGCGCTCTGAATTACAATTAATCGATTTTTCTGAAGAAATAGAGGAGAAAATACTCGGTAGATGTAAATATAAAACAGTTAATCGAAGTCTCACAGATAGTCCTACATCAGTCCCACAGTCTGATGATACCAATAAATTATAAAACTCATTTATACAGGTAAAATAACATATAGCATAGAACATACCGGTAATAAAATGTAGCACAGACCGCAATCAATAAAAATTCCATAAAAATTGATATGAATGCACAATATCCTATTGAGCAGTTTGTTGAAATACAAAACTAAAAAAAATAAATAAATAAACATGGATTCAATCTCTCTTCAGTTTCATTTAATTTTTCTCAATTCCACCTCATATATGACAAGAGCATGTTGACATTGCAATACAGTAACCAAAACAAACAGCAAAATTAATTATTTAGAGCCTAGTGCGCTTTGTTTAAAACTTACAAAAAAAAATTGTTTTGATTTTTGAACTGGTATAAAAATGGTCTAAAAAATAATTTTCTCATAAAACACACTGTATTTCAACTTGTAATTGTACCTCTTTGTTAATTGGTACTTTAGAAAACCATAAAGAGGGGTGAAATAAATGGTGAAAAAGCAGATTTGAGAAACATTGTGGATAATTTTACTGCCAGTGGGTAAAATGTCATTCCATGTAGTAAAGCTTTAGTGAAAAAAGCATCTTTTAAGGTACATATGTACATGCATACTAAGTATAGAACTAAATAAAGATTGATATTTATAGTGCAATATGATTATCATAACTCTTTCATAGTGATAGTGCAAAATGATAACATTTGGAACTTATCTATGGTAATCTTTCAATTTGCCTGTTTTTAGAAAACTATTAACTATTAATTATATTCTAAATACCATAACTTGTATTCTGCTCACAACATACAACAATATATCTTTTATCAATCTTTTAAGAGATCAAAGATGACCTCACATTGCATTCCAGAATATACGTCTTTTGCTTTAAATTTCAATTCAGTCTCTCCAAAAATCAGTGTCTCCTCAATTAGCGTTTCAACGGTCTGCTTCTCTGTATTTAATGGGACCTGTAGATGCCCAAGCAGTCTGCACTCTGGATCATCTACATACTTTGGGTTCTTTTTATCTGAAACAAACACCCCACAATCTAAAAGACTTTCTTTGTTATGCAGGGCTTGAAATATCTGGGACTTCATATACCCTGGCATGACCTTTTCCCCTTTGGTAACAATCTTGAAAAAGACATCTCGGCACCGTACTGATTTTCCAATTTCCACCTTTTTCTCTTTTGAATGATACCCTTCCCTGAATTCAGGCCATGTCTGAATTCCATACGTATATCTTGCTGATCTACGCGATATAGCATCTGGCAAGTGTCCAAAAAAGACAGCACCCTTCAAGACAGCCAATCCAGCTTCTTCAGGTACAATGATAGAAACATCCCCAAAATGTTTCTTGATTGCATACTGGACCAGTGAACATTCAGAAAAACCCCCAACCATAACAAAGATTCGAACATCTTTTGCCTCAGATTCCTGGAATATTTCATCAATATGTTTCACTATTCCATCAATAGTTTTCTTAAAGAAACCCCTGAAAAAGTCATTATCCCATACAAGCTTTCCAGTAGTATAGTCCACATTATTTTTATGGGTATCATTTTTCTGAATTACTTCTTTGAAACTCTTGACTCCATGAGACTTTGTGGATAATTTAACTAAAGTTTGTGGCAATGTCATTCGGGTATTACCACTCTTCTCTGGAACAATTGTTCTTTTCTTAGATTCAAAACTTCTCATGATATCCAGATAATCTTCCATGTGTTTCTTTTTGAATTCCTCCCACACTTTTTCCCCAACCAATTCTTTTAAAAAATTCATGAATCGGTCATCTACAGCTTTTCCTCCCCATGGCCCTCCACTCGCTGGAAGAACTTCCTCCAAAGTGTTATCCTCACACTTCTGATGCACTGTTATATCAGCTGTACCACCTAAGTGAAGAATGTGAAAAATGGACTCTCAATACAAATCTTTTGAAGAAAAACATGAGCATTTCATATAATATTTTGTTAATCTTATTTAAAAATTAGGACAAATTAAAACTAGGAAAACAAGTATGAAATTTTAATGATTGAAAGCTTGTGAAAATAACACATTTATAATAAGCCAGAAAGGCAATCAATGGAAAAAATACAAAACAAGATGCCCATGGACTACACTGCTCACCTGAGCAAAAGATCCACGAGTGCACACTACCTAATTTCTTTTACGTAAATCTTTGTACTAGAGGGTAGGGGTACATTTATTCGGGATTTTCATAACCTGGAGTTATCGTTCGTAACATTGAGTTATCTCTCCATTAGAGCAGGTATAGCGCTATGTAACCAGTATAAACAAATGGTTGAAATAAACGTTTTTTGTCTTGTTTAATCGGTTATTGATTTAAATTGTCATTGTAAAAACACGATTGTGCAATTAAAGGATGCTGTAATACTAAAAAAACAGTAGGGAGATTTGACGAGCGCGTTTAATTGTACCATCCAGGCTCATACCATTGTTTTTGAAAGTGGATGGGAGGGACTCACTATTCATTTCCTTCTTTTCACAGATTCACAATTTTTTATTTGATCCCCAAAAAGTGGTGGGGGGCAACTTCATGTTTATTCACTTTTTATATGTAATTTTATGAAAAATATCTGCAGCAATAAGAAGTTGGGGGGGGGGGGGGGGGCAATGTACACAACGTACATTGTATTATCAAGAGAAGTGGACATGCAAAGCAGTCATAAAGACATGAATGGTTTTGTCTGTCCATCTCTCTAATGAGAAAGTTTCATTCTAATAGTAGGTCGAGGTACAAAGATATGTATTATACCAACGTATCTGCACTGATCAGATTGGCGGACGTTACTATACTTCCTCTTGATGGATTTCATTTAGTCTAAGATTAATTAATGACTAATTTCAATTTCACCATCATGGGAATTTAAGAGATAATGGATAAAAACATTTGCAACCTGGCTTTTGCGTAATTTTTCGCATGTGATATGCAATCATGTTTTCATTTAAAGTTGCGTTGCGATTTTGATCAACATTCACATTTTTATTTATAAAGTTCATTCCATTCTTAAGTTTTCCTAAAATGTTTATTCCTTAACATGGTGTTTGCTATAGATGGTACGTAAATAAAGTACAATTCAATTATATGAAGGGCACTGAAATAATTGATAAAAGTAATAAAGGTACTAAAAGTAAAACAAACACACAAACATACTACAAAAACATGTGTTTAAGCAGTCTCTGCAAAGGCTTGAAAAAAGGATCTCTAATTTTAAACCGAAAACAAATTCTAATTTCGATAAAATCTATATTATAAAGCACTGAGCTCTAATTTTATCGCTGTCATTCCTCTTAAACCCTATAATATCTGACTATAGTTTTACAACAAATCTGTTATCTTTAGAAATTCAAATGGTTGTCATTAATTAAACATCCTGCATGACAGGTACAGCTGCCTGAATTGATGACCGTCAGTGCTAGATACAAATAGTATACTGACTGCGTGTATATTTTTTTCATGAAAGCATAACATTTCAAACGAATGCATCTCAACAGGCTAGCGCAAAAAGAGTGTGTGATGGGATGGGGGAGAGCAGACCGACCGAAAATCATGACGAAATAAATTAAAACATTAAATTCATCACTTCATAAATTCCAAAATCCCAGTCCGTGAAGTTGGTGGGGGGGGGGGGGGGGGGGGGGGGTCTCGTACATGTATCTTTCAATTGAATTTAATCAGAATTGTAGAATTATACATATGCTAACTTCCCCTATTTTGTTTTTGTTGTCCTCAGAAAAAGGATAGGGACTGTCCGACAGTTTGTAGGAGTTTATATTTCTATATTTGATTTCTATAAAAAAAAATTTCGCTTTTCAACTCCAGCCCTCTCTAATATTTATAACATCTTTCATTTCTGCGTAACAGGGTGGGTTCATTTTATGAGAGAAATCACTATACCACAATCCATCCGCTAGCTCTGAAATTGACAAAAGGAATAATTGTCCCAAAAATAAGAATCCAAATGTCTTTCACTCGCAATGTTTGCTGATTAATCAAAAATATGTTTATCATGTTATATACATGTTATTGATTGTAATCAAACCCATTCTTTGCGTTCACTTTAATTTTTCATTTAATTCTAGATAACTTTTGATGTTTTCTGTTTGGTAATTCAAATATTATCAAATGTTTATGTTGTAATAAAAGTTGTTATTAACATCGTATATGTAAACTCCCACACTGCTTACTCTTCTTTGAATAACCAGATGTAATAAATACCTGCTATTAGGGGAAGATAACTCTTTCATTAACGATAACTCTAGTTTATGGGAAGACCGAATAAAGAGTTTAAGGCTTGCACAGATTGACAAAAATTTAACAACTGTATATATCCGGATGGTTTCATAGTAATAACATTGTCGCTTTTGTCATTAAAAAATAAATTTAGAGTATTTCTCATACTTTAGCCTTTAGCTCTTGTGAGCCAAAAACAGACAATAGAAATGCAATCTCAAACTATATAGCTTTCAATGATGTAACATACATGTAAAACAATTTTTGAAATTAATTTTTATTATGCAAGAAAAACATCTTACCTCCTAGATCTATCACCATATACTTTGTGCCTGGTTTCACAACACCTAATGTTGGAGATAATGTGTCTTCTTTGGCAAACTTTAAGTATTGGCAGTAGATAGATGCTGCCTCTGGCTCTAGAGCTATAGTCAAATCATCCTTTTTAATTCCAGCCTGTAAAAAAAAATGCCTATTGATGTATAACAGTGTGTACATGACATGTTGTAGAAGCTACAGTGTACATACAACATTCATTTAGAAACAACTAAATTTACATCCACTAGGTATATATATTTCGGTATTTCTTAGAAAATCTATAGTAATTCATATTGAAACCAGTTTAAACCACTTTGAAAACAACCCATACACTGCTTATGAATACCAGCATACATATTTCATTATTTTCTTTTTTTAAAAACTGCATTTAATGCATTAATGTTTAGCATTTAATGTCAACTTTAATTCAAATTCAAGTGGAGCACTTGGCTCAGTGGTCATGGGCGTTAGGCCAGTAACCGAAAGGTCGCTGGTTCAAACCCCGCTGTGGTCACTTGATGTTGTGCGTTGTGCACTTAGACAAGGCACTTTATCTACATTGTCTCAGTCCACCCAGCTGAAACTGGGTACCGGCTTACGCTGGGGGTTAACCTGCGATGGACTGGTGTCCCATCCAGGGGGAGTTTGATGACTCTCATCCGCTTAGCACCACGGAAACCGGGGATAAGCACCGGCCTTATGCGCCTTCAGGCACGGAGAAGGATTTAACTTTAACTTTTAATTCAAATACCGGTACCTATAATAAATAAAGTTTACATCATAATTGTATGATGTCTTTTTTCATACTTTTGAAGTTGACTGTGATATAGCAAGGATTACTAATACTGTATTTATTTGTGCAAAAATTTTTTGAAAATTTGCAACAACTCTCATTTACTTATTATATTTAGCAGGGAATCAGTCTGTTAATATGTCTTAAAGTTTGCAAGCTGATGTCTAAAATCTACATCTTACACTTTTTAGTGAAAATTAGTCACAGTGTTAATAGATAATGGAATAGGAGGATGTCCACAACTACCGGTAGACAAAAACCCAGGACCCTTTAGTTTAAAAACCAACATTCTACCGACTGAGCTAAAGGGTTAACCCACTAGCTAGTGCTAGTAGGAGCATGGCAGTACTGATCCTTTTATACAAACTATCACACTCTTTTCCTTTTTCTTTTGAGATTGTTATCCCTTAGAAATCTCAAATGAGCCTTTTTAATCCATTTTAATTTTGTTGGGCACCAATGTAAAAGAATAGGGGGATGTCCTCAACTAGACTTGAACTGAAGACCCTTCAGTTTAAAACAAATGCTCTACCCACTGAGCTAAAGGGTTAACCAATTAGCTAGTGCTAGGGTGCTAGCAGGAGCATGGCAGTTCTGAGCCTTTTACACACACTTTATACTATAAATGATTTTTCCCCTAACAAGTATCACAGGTTTTTTTTCCAATTTAACCTTTTCCTTTTATTTTTTTGTTCAACCCTCTTTTCAAACAAGAAAAGAGAAGTGTTTATGATTTCAAATAAAAAAAGAGAAGAACACTGAAGATTCAAAATAATACAATATGCAAATATGGAATTAGAACAAATCAATTTAATTCAGTGTATTGTTTATCTATATAAACAGTAATACTAGTTTTTCTCAATTGACCAAACCTTCAATGATTTTTCCCAGTTCAAAAGCCACTAGAAAGAATAATCTTACCGTGCCCAGGCTACGCTCAGGTCACAGTAAGAATTCGTCCCATATACTTGCAATGTAGCAGCCGCGAAGCGGATCTGCTTCGCGTCGATTTTAAGTCTGTTAAAAATAATCTGCAGGGGAAAAACACATTTTTATACATTACAAACCTTTTTGAACATGCATATGTAGTTAAGTCTTCATATATCCATTTAATTGGTCGTACCAAGGCATTTTGTTAATATACACGTTTGAATTTGCCTGCCATTTTGTCAGAAATTGCACTCGGAATGTCTCAGATTTTATCGTAAACATGGCGACCGTAAACAGCGAATTTTCAAACGTGATGTTACAAGTGGCAGTGATTTCTTTGCAAAAACAGTTTGAGGTAAAATGGGATTTTAAAAAAGCAAAATTTTAGATATTTCAGACCAATCATATGAAAATTTAGGCGAGATACAGCGCGATATATTTTTTTTATTTTCTACGAAGCGAGTATATGGGACGAATTCTATCGTTAAACCGAGTCCGTAGGACATCTGTTATTTTAACGATAGAACATTCTATCTAAAAAGCCACATACAGGCCCCTTTTTAAAAACCGAGAAAAATCACTGTAAATATTGAAATCAACTCGTTGCAAATACGTGTAACATGAATAACAGTTGGTTTGTTATCTGATAATCAAAACTTTAGCCTCATTGAGAGCAATAACTCCATTGACTGATATCCATCGTAGTTAAATTTTGATACATGCATGTATATGAAACAAGAGGCCAATAGGCCTTGACGGTCACCTGAGTAGCATAACCCATACACAAACTTGTCAAGGAGTCTCGTATATGCATTTAATTAAGTTTTATTCTGGAATAGAAAAATTTTTAACTTGTAATGACGACCACCTCCCTGCCTGAAATCTTTCAAAAAGGACTATTAAACCGTTTTCAAGATATTCGGGCACTACCTGTTTGAGGGGGGTCAGGACCACCCCCAGGGCCCATGACCTACATACCATATGATGCCCCTCATACTTGCCAACTGACCCGATTTCATCGGGTCACACCCGATTTTTCGACCCTTCACCCGATTATTTTTTATGACCCGGCGGGTCATGCTTTTCATCCGATATTTGTCGAACAACCCGAAAATCTCCCGATTTCCGGATTTGGTTCGTAAATTACGTTGGGCGTTTGATTTCCAGTTATGAACCCAAGCTGAGCTTGGATTTACGTAAACAATGCCGATGGCTATAACAGATAAGTGTTAATTATTATTGTGAGTTGTTTTGACAAACCGAGGGTTTAAAACATTAAGTGTGATGGCTTCCAATAAGAAAAGGTCTTCATCGGGGCCAGCGGAATCAAAACCAACAAAAAGAAAACGATATTTTTGTACCTATCAACATATCTGGGAAAATGAATTCCCATGGATAAAACAAAGTAATCGAGTACAAAACGAGGCCTTTTGTGTTCCATGTAACGCACATTTAAATATTGGATCTTGTGCCCAAAATAATCTGACTAAACATTCAAAACCGCTAAGTCATGTAAAAAATGCTTTTTAATACACAAAAGTCTTCCAAGTCACAACTTTCATGCCATCGTTTACAGAGTTCAAAAGCAAGGTTAATGTAGCAGAAACTCTTTTGGCATTTTATTTTTAGCTGAACACAACCTACCATTTTTTGTGTCAGATCACTTTACAAAATTCAAAATCAGCAATTGATAGTTACAATTAATGCTTCTTTGCAATAAAATATTACACATACGTTTTAACACATATTTCTATTGTATATACCTTTGAAATGCATGGTAAATATGTCGTGAATGTCGTTACGCGCTATGACCAGATTTTTTACTTTCCAAATCTGGTCATGACCAGATTTTCACATGTTGGAGGTTGGCAAGTATGATGCCCCTTGACACAAGGAACAAGAATATATATGGTTTAGGGGTGGGGATCTCAACCGTTTTCAAGTTATTTGTGCACTTCCTGTTTGAGGGGGGTCAGGACCATCCCCAGGGCCCATGACCTACATACCATTTGATGCCCCTTGACACAAGGAACAAGAATATATATGGTTTAGGGGTGGGGTTCTTAATCGTTTTCAAGATATTTGGGCCCTTCCTGTTTGAGGGGGGTCAGGACCACCCTTGAGGCCCATGACCTACATACCATTTGATGGCCCTTAACACAAGGAACAAGAATATATATGGTTTAGAGGTGGGGATATTAACCGTTTTCAAGATATTTGTGCACTTCCTGTTTGAGAGGGGGTCAGGACCAGCCCCAGGGCCCATGACCTTCATACCATTTGATGGCCCTTAACACAGGGAACAAGAATATATATGGTTTAGGGGTGGGGATATTAACTGTTTTCAAGATATTCTGGCACTTCCTGTTTGAGGTGGGACAGGACCATCCCCGGGGCTCATGACCTACATACTATTTGATGCCACTTAACACAAGGACATCATATCCATGCCTTGAGTTTTTCACAAATATATACAGGAGTAGAGAAGAAGATTTTCTAAGATTTAATACAGTTTTACTATATGGCCATATTGGCCCCACCCTAGTGCCTAAACACCTGTCCCAGGGGTCATAAATTTCACAATTTAGGTAGAAGACTTCATGTACATCATATCCAGGCCTTTAGTTTTTCACAAATATATATGGGAGTAGAGAAGACGATTTTCTAAAATATAATACATTTTTACTATATGGCCATATTGGCCCCACCCTAGAGCCTGAACCCCTGACCCAGGGGCCATGAATTTCACAATTTTGGTAGAGGGCTTCATGGACATCATATCCATACATTTAGTTTTTAACAAATATCTATGGGAGTAGAGAAGAAGATTTTCTAAGATTTAATACATTTTTACTATATGGCCATATTGGCCCCACCCTAGGGCCTGAACCCCTGACCCAGGGGCCATAAATTTCACAATTTTTGTAGAGGGGTTCATGGACATCATAACCATACATTTAGTTTTTAACAAATATCTATGGGAGTAGAGAAGAAGATTTTCTAAGATTTAATACATTTTTACTATATGACCATATTGGCCCCACCCTGGAGCCTGAACCCCTGACCCAGGGGCCATGAATTTCACAATTTTGGTAGAGTGCTTCATGGACATCATAACCATGCAATCAGTTTTTTCCTCACATGTGTGGGAGTAGAGAAGAAGAATTTTGAAAATTTGGCTGTTTTTTGCATATTTGGCCCCACCTGTGGCACCCTGGGGGTGGTAGAGCCACCAATTTCACAATTTACATTCCTGTTACCATAGAGATGCTTCACACCAAAAATGGGAACAATTGGCCTTGTAGTTTTTAAGATGAAGTTAAAAATGTAAATTGTTAACGCACGACGCACGACGCACGTCGCTCGACGCACGACGACGGACGAAAACAGATAGCAAAAGGTCACCTGAGTTTACTCAGGTGACCTAAAAATTGGCTGTTCCTTTTTTTATTTGTTTGAAATATTTTTACCTTCAGGGCGGCTTCTCTCATAAACATTTTGGCCTTGTCTCCCCATATAGCTGGAACTGTCAACACATATTCAATGTCACCATCCTGAGTGCCTAATAAACTCTTCTCTATCTGTTTATACAGATAATCCTTCAGACACTTGATACAATGTTGAAAGACCAAACCTGCTTCCAGAGGTTCGCCTGAGATATCATAACACAGAATATGCCGTTTTACATCCTGTAAATCAATAGTCAACATAATTATACACTAATGCATTAGCCATTGGTCTGAAAGTTAGGAATTCAAAGTAAACTATCTGGGGGTTTACAATTTTCAACCTTACATTTTCAAAATGCATTTTATGGCCAAAAATTTACATTAAATGTACATGTATCATTAACGAGAGAGAGAGAGAGAGAGAGAGAGAGAGAGAGAGAGAGAGAACTTGTGTGTGAACATACAACATCTTGATGAAGAATCATTTTAAATCTTTGAAAGAAATAGTAACTCTTGTGATTTTCTTCTGATGTCAATTCTGTGTATTTGTCCTCAGCCTCGTATCCAAAAAAAGATTCAGAGAAGTCCTTCTTCAAGAGGAGACAGGTAGGAGCCTTCGCAGAAATCAGACTTCCACCACTCCATTGATTAGTAAACACTCGTCCCCATTCATTTTTCAAAGAGAAGGCATAACCGGAAAACGTTGTGCCAAAGTCAATTGCAGCAACCACAAGCCTAGAACATTTGCTATCTTTCTCCATATTTAAGATCTTGATCTGTTGATAGATCTACTTTCGTTTTGTTTCTTCAGAAATAACACAGCAGGGACGACAACATTGCATTATCATGCTATCAATAACCATTTCTAAAAAGAAATATACAAAACTTATCAATTTAGATATTATAAATACCCGCTCAATTATTATTTGATATACTTAGTTACTTAATTATATGTACTGAATATAGTATAACAACTTGCCAACACTGGTAGTGAACGGTACCCGTACGAAATCATACATTGTGATTCAGCCCAGGGCGTTTCAGCCTAGAATTTCCTAGATGCTCGCGGAATTTCGGCTAAACAATAGACAAGGCCTATATACTATGGTTAGAATATTGTTATAATTATCAATTAGGCCTATGTGGTAGTTATGCAGTAAACTAATTACGATAACACCCATAACTCTAGATGGCCATGGCGGCGGGCCTCCAAATTTGTTATAACACCTTAGGGAAATTTGATTAGACAATACAATGTATAAGCATAATTATATTTGCACGCGGATAATGATTTAGCACATTATAATTAAGAAATTCTAAAAGAAAATTTAAAAAAGAAAGTGTTTTAATACAGTTAATATTAACTGAATCCCAAGTTTAATTATTATTAAATATATTACTAATATTTTAAGCTTTGTTTTATAGATTGGAAATAAATTAAAGGGAAAATTATAAGTTATAATATGACACATTAAATAATTATATTAAATCATGATTGATTTACATGTACAAACAATATTACACACAAATATTAGTTTATGTACATGGACAATGATAAAAAATATCAATAAATGCATTGAATATAACACAATATAATTTAACAATATAATTTAACAATTATTTATAACAAAATGTAGTTCTCATAATTAACACCCGTCTCATAATTAAGGTAATTCCAGTTTCTTTCAATTCGATTCAATTCTTCAATTCTTTATTCACTCAAGACCAGTTCACTGGTATTTGAGGTTCAAAATAATTATATACAAGTGTACACAAAATAACAGTCAAGGATCACATATGTACAGTAGAAGTAATAAAGATTTTTTTAAAAAGTCAAGTTTACAATACAGTATATGTTGTTTAAGTTTGTTTTTTGGAAGAGCAGACTTTGAAAATATTTTTGATAAATCTTGGCAATTTTTTAAGTTTTTCTTCATTATAAGTATTCATTAGATCGTTAAATTTTATAATATTTGGGTTTTCAAAATATCTCTTGGACAAAAATACTTTCCTATCTTTTACAAAATGGGTCTAGTACATTCTAAAATATAATGAAATTCGTCCCCAATGCTATTTGAATCACACATTGTACATTCTTAAATTTTTATCTATATTGTGCCATCTACCCGTTTCTATTGGGAATCGATGGTTACATGTTCGTAATTTTGAAAACGTGATCCGAAGATCTGTAGGTAAAATTAACAAGTACTTTTCTAAATTGAAATTTGTTTTAAAAATTCTATAATTAATACATTAGGTGGGTTATCTACTATACCTCTCCAATCTTGTACAAAATGATTTTGTAATATTTGTTTAACTATTGACTTAAGCCAGTTATAACTACATACATGTTTATTGTTTGATCTTCCCATATATAAGATAACCCGCATGAGTTGAGTATGTCATGTACACATTTTATCCATGGATGTATACAAGATCTATTTTTGTAACATCTATAAAAATAACAATAGATTACATTTGTGAGTTTACAATTGTGGGCTGTCAAAACTTTCACCCAGTACATTATCATTTTAATTTTAACAAAGATCCGGATCCGGTTTTTTTTTTACATGGCGTGCTAAATTTCCGGTTATAATTTTGGTCCACAACAAGTGTATCGAACAAGTTAAGCTTTTTTAAAAAGCTTACCGTCTTTAGAGCAAACTTTAAACAGCATTAAGTTATCAAAGAAAATTCAATTCTTTTTTATATATAAGGTCGCCTTCCTCTACATGCAATGGCTTTTGAAACTTTTTTTATGTACCTTAAGCGTGCGTGCCTAAAATTGAGAAATGCGTACCACGTGCTTGTAAGTTGAGATCGACTATAGTAGGGGACAAGTTTAGCTTTTTAAAAAAGCTTACCGTCTTTAGAGTAAACTTTAAACATAATTAAGTTATCAAAGAATTTTTTTATATAAAGGTCGCCTTCCTCTACACGCAATGGCTTTTGAAACTTGCTTGTGAGTTGAGATCGACTATATATAGTAGGGAAAAGGAGATCTTGGGAAGTGCCGTGTTATTCTAATAAAATCAAACTTAATTCCACAGCATTCATCACTTGTTTTACTGATATTAGAACCATTTTCACAAGATCTTGGACTTTCAGTAGATCGTAACTATCTATTCTTGCGTCAAACAAGTTAAAAATGACTCTTGTTTCAAGCGAAATATACACCGATTGCATAGTCATAGCTCAAAAGCCAGACAAATCTTTTTGATTTCAAAGAGCCATGGTTGAATGGTCAGCAATGAAATAGACAGCCCTATGTCACAATGCTGTTTGACACAACTACCCTAAGTCCAAGCTCCTGTTAAAATGGTTCTAGTTTTACTCGATACCGTATCTAATATGCAACTTTTTTTTACTGATGTTAGACACATCGCATCAAATTTTCAAATTTTTGTATTTGCATAAACAATTTAAAAAGAAAAGAACAAAAAATCTCAATAGATATTATAGAACATTGCTTTCAACTACTTGTACTGAAAAATAAAAGTCTGAATTTCATTGATAGCTCATTTTATTGCTTTTTTCGTTTTCTTACTTTTTAGGTCACCTGAGTAAACTCAGGTGACCTATTGCTATCTGTTTTCATCCGTCGTCGTGCGTCGTGCGTCGTGCGTTAACAATTTACATTTTTAACTTCTTCTTAAAAACTACAAGGCCAATTGTTCCCATTTTTGGTGTGAAGCATCTCTATGGTAACAGGAATGTAAATTGTGAAATTGGTGGCTCTACCACCCCCATGGTGCCACAGGTGGGGCCAAATATGCAAAAAACAGCCAAATTTTCAAAATTCTTCTTCTCTACTCCCACACATGTGAGGAAAAAACTGATTGCATGGTTATGATGTCCATGAAGCCCTCTACCAAAATTGTGAAATTCATGGCCCCTGGGTCAGGGGTTCAGGCTCCAGGGTGGGGCCAATATGGTCATATAGTAAAAATGTATTAAATCTTAGAAAATCTTCTTCTCTACTCCCATAGATATTTGTTAAAAACTAAATGCATGGTTATGATGTCCATGAAGCCCTCTATAAAAATTGTGAAATTTATGGCCCCTGGGTCAGGGGTTCAGGCTCTAGGGTGGGGCCAATATGGCCATATAGTAAAAATGTATTAAATCTTAGAAAATCTTCTTCTCTACTCCCATAGATATTTGTTAAAAACTAAATGTATGGATATGATGTCCATGAAGCCCTCTACCAAAATTGTGAAATTCATGGCCCCTGGGTCAGGGGTTCAGGCTCTAGGGTGGGGCCAATATGGCCATATAGTAAAAATGTATTAAATCTTAGAAAATCTTCTTCTCTACTCCCATAGATATTTGTTAAAAACTAAATGCATGGATATGATGTCCATTAAGCCCTCTACCAAAATTGTGAAATTTATGGTCCCTGGGTCAGGGGTTCAGGCTCAAGGGTGGGGCCAAAATGGCCATATAGTAAAAATGTATTATATTTTAGAAAATCGTCTTCTCTACTCCCATATATATTTGTGAAAAACTAAATGCTTGGATATGATGTACATGAAGTTTTCTAACTAAATTGTGAAATTTATGAACCCTGGGACAGGTGTTTAGGCACTAGGGTGGGGCCAATATGGCCATATAGTAAAAATGTATTAAATCTTAGAAAATCTTCTTCTCTACTCCTGTATATATTTGTGAAAAACTAAAGGCATGGATATGATGTCCTTGTGTTAAGTGGTAATCAAATAGTATGTAGGTCATGAGCCCCGGGGATGGTCCTGTCCCACCTCAAACAGGAAGTGCCAGAATATCTTGAAACCGGTTAATATCCCCACCCCTAAACCATATATATTCTTGTTCCCTGTGTTAAGGACCATCAAATGGTATGAAGGTCATGGGCCCTTGGGCTGGTCCTGACCCCCTCTTAAACAGGAATTGCACAAATATCTTGAAAACGGTTAATATCCCCACCCCTAAACCATATATATTCTTGTTCCTTGTGTTAAGGGCCATCAAATGGTATGTAGGTCATGGGCCTCAAGGGTGGTCCTGACCCCCCTCAAACAGGAAGGGCCCAAATATCTTGAAAACGATTAAGAACCCCACCCCTAAACCATATATTTTCTTTTTCCTTGTGTCAAGGGGCATCAAATGGTATTTAGGTCATGGGCCCCGGGGATGGTCCTGACCCCCCTCAAACAGGAAGTGCACAAATAACTTGAAAACGGTTGAGATCCCCACCCCTAAACCATATATATTCTTGTTCCTTGTGTCAAGGGGCATCATATGGTATGTAGGTCATGGGCCCTGGGGGTGGTCCTGTCCCCCCTCAAACAGGTAGTGCCCGAATATCTTGAAAACGGTTTAATAGTCCTTTTTGAAAGATTTCAGGCAGGGAGGTGGTCGTCATTACAAATTAAAAATTTTTCTATTCCAGAATAAAACTTAATTAAATGCATATATGAGACTCCTTGACAAGTTTGTGTATGGGTTATGCTACTCAGGTGACCGTCAAGGCCTATAGGCCTCTTGTTAAGATTTAAAATCTACGATAATTGTTAAGTCGTACGTAAAAAAGATAATCAGAAAATTATCTCCCTTGCGCCGAACAGATTTTCAACCAATGAAATAAATGTTAATTTTCACATCATGTATTTTCTACCAATCACAAAGGAGAGGAAGTGCACAACCCGGAGACTGTAAATTATTTCAACTCTTTATACCGTCTTCCAAGGAAGACGGTAAAAAGATATCTTAGGAAGGTTCGTATTATTTTAATAAAATCAAACTTAATACCACAACATTCAGCACTTGTTTTATTGATATTATTAAAATGTTTATCCAGTAATTTTGCATTAGATAATTTCCTTAACACACACTTTTCTTTGAATAAATGTAAAGTGAGAGTAAGACATTAAATATATAAGTTGCATGTAAATAGTGAAGAATACATTTGTCTCACTGTGGTATTTTATTTGTAAATATTGTTTTATGACAAAACAAATGGTATTTGAGTTATCTAAATAATTTACAGATCATCTACATGATTGTATATAGAGAGATACCATGTCAAATAATTGATTATAATAATTAATGGCCTATTCCCATAGAATGGTATGATTGATATATTTTTAGGTCACCTGAGTAAACTCAGGTGACCTATTGCTATCTGTTTTCGTCCGTCGTCGTGCGTCGTGCGTCGTGCGACGTGCGTCGTGCGTCGTGCGTTAACAATTTACATTTTTAACTTCTTCTTAAAAACTACAAGGCCAATTAATCCCATTTTTGATGTGAAGCATCTTATTGGTAACAGGAATGTAAATTGTGAAATTGGTGGCTCTACCACCCCCATGGTGCCACAGGTGGGGCCAAATATGCAAAAAACAGCCAAATTTTCAAAATTCTTCTTCTCTACTCCCACACATGTGAGGAAAAAACTGATTGCATGGTTATGATGTCCATGAAGCTCTCTACCAAAATTGTGAAATTCATGGCCCCTGGGTCAGGGGTTCGGGCTCTAGGGTGGGGCCAATATGGCCATATAGTAAAAATGTATTAAATCTTAGAAAATCTTCTTCTCTACTCCCATAAATATTTGTTTAAAACTAAATGCATGGATATGATGTCCATTAAGCCCTCTACCAAAATTGTGAAATTTATGGTCCCTGGGTCAGGGGCTCAGGCTCAAGGGTGGAGCCAAAATGGCCATATAGTAAAAATGTATTAAATCTTAGAGAATCTTCTTCTCTACTCCCATATATATTTGTGAAAAACTAAAGGCCTGGATATGATGTACATGAAGTCTTCTACCTAAATTGTGAAATTTATGACCCCTGGGACAGGTGTTTAGGCACTAGGGTGGGGCCAATATGGCACAGGAAGGGCCCAAATATCTTGAAAACGGTTAAAATCTCCACCCCTAAACCATATATATTCTTGTTCCTTGTGGTAAGGGCCATCAAATGGTATGTAGGTCATGGGCCTCAGGGGTGGTTCCTGACCCCCCTCAAACAGGAAGAGCCCAAATATCTTGAAAACAGTTAAAGAACCCCACCCCTAAACCATATATATTCTTGTTCCTTGTGTCAAGAGGCATCATATGGTATGTAGGTCATGGGCCCTGGGGATGGTCCTGACCCCCCTCAAACAGGAAGTGCACAAATAACTTGAAAACGGTTGAGATCCCCACCCCTAAACCATATATATTCTTGTTCCTTGTGTCAAGGGGCATCATATGGTATGTAGGTCATGGAACCTGGGGTGGTCCTGACCCCCTCAAACAGGTAGTGCCCGAATATCTTGAAAACGGTTGAGATCCCCACCCCTAAACCATATATATTCTTGTTCCTTGTGTCAAGGGGCTCGAATATCTTGAAAACGGTTAATATCCCCACCCCTAAACTATATATATTCTTGTTCCTTGTGTCAAGGGGCTTCATATGGTATGTAGGTCATGGGCCCCAGGGATGGTCCTGACCCCCCTCAAACAGGTAGTGCCCGAATATCTTGAAAATGGTTAATATCCCCACGCCTAAACCATATATATTCTTGTTCCTTGTGTCAAGGGGCATCATATGGTATGTAGGTCATGGGCCCTTAGGGTGGTCCTGACCCCTCTCAAACAGGTAGTGCCTGAATATCTTGAAAACGGTTAATATCCCCACCCCTAAACCATATATATTCTTGAAACAAAAACAGTTTTTGAACTTTCAAAATAAACAAATAGACTTGTTAATAGTAAAGTAATAATTGGCTAACTAAAATCACTGATATATAAAGGTAAAATGATTTTGGTATATATTCCAGATGGTGATTCTCAACGAATGTTGAATATTCAAAAACTGGAACAGGAGAAGTGAGTAACTCATGATGGCTTTTATCGATAAAGCTGGTTTTTTTTCGTTTGTTTAAATGCCTATAGGGAGAGTTTCTGTCTGCCCCGGGGGGATGGGGGATGGGAGGTTGTTTTAGATAAAACATGAATAATAGCCACCTTGTTATTATTATTAAATTATTTTCTATCAGAGTCTTGCACCTTTTCAATATCAGGTCATGCACTCTTTTATGATCTTTTAAGTTTTTCGCTAAAATTATAGGTTTAATAGTCCTTTTTGAAAGATTTCAGGCAGGGAGGTGGTCGTCATTACAAATTAGGAATTTTTCTATTCCAGAATAAAACTTAACTAAGTGCATATATGAGACTCCTTGACAAGTTTGTGTATGGGTTATGCTACTCAGGTGACCGTTAAGGCCTTTTGGCCTCTTGTATCTACATTTAATCATGATTCAATGAATATCATTTGAATTAGCTAAAGTGAATATATATTTTATGTAATTGTCTAATATTGGGAGACTTATATTTGTATAAAATATATGCATGTAATCTAAAGTTATCTCCCTTGCAATTGATATAATTACTATTGATAATACTGATTGTATATCAGAGATTCTATTATAGTAATATGTATATTTTATATAATGATATTGATACATGTTATATAATTGTTACACAGTCAAAATCAAAATTATTTAAAATGCCAAGTCAGAACCCTAACAGACTTGTGTTGTTTATTTCCAATCCAAGGACTTTTACAGAACCAATTTAACAATACCTTGTACTTTTAGTAGGACGTAACTATCTATTCTTGTATCAAAACAAGTTTAAAATGACTCTGGTTTCAAGCAAAATATACACCGATTGCGTAGTCTTAGCTCCAAAGCCAGACAAATCTAGTTGATTTCAAAGAGCCATGGTTGTATGGCCAGCAATGAAATAGACAGGCCTATGTCACAATGCTGTTTGACACAACTACCCAAAGTCCTGTTAAAATGGTTCTAGTTTTACCCGATACCGTATCTTTTTTACTGATATTAGACATACCGTATCAAATTTTCACATTTTTGTACTTGCATAAACAATCCAAAAAGAAAAGAACAAAAAATTGAAATAGATATTATAGAACATTGCTTTCAACTAGTTGTACTGAAAAATTAAAGCCTGAATTTCATTGATAGCTAATTTTATTGCTTTTTTCGTTTTCTCATTTTTTAAGATTTAAAATCTACGAAAATTGTTAAGTCGTACGTAAAAAAGATCATCAAAAAATTATCTCCCTTGTACAGTTTTTCAACCAATGAAATGAATGTAAATTTTCACATCATGTATTTTCTACCAATCACAAAGAAGAGGAAGTGCACAACCCGGAGACTGTAAATTATTTCAACTCTTTATACCGTCTTCCAAGGAAGACGGTAATACTTGGAAGACGGTAATAACCGAAATCCGCGGGAATCACCGAAATCTTCCAAAAATCTTTACAAGCAAAAAGAAAAAAAAAAGATAATTCTCAAAATTCTGAAAATTCTAATCCTTCAGCTCTTTAGCAGTTCAATGGTTTCTTTATTTTCACTTCCATTTATTACATGCTCCCAATCCCAAGTGGAGGGGGGGGGGGGGCAACTCCATGTCCCTTTAATATGATAAGCAAATATTTTTAAGCGTAAATTAAAAAATAATAATAATTATTCAGAAAAAATGTCGACTGCAAAAAAGGGGATGAACTGACGTTACAATCACTTTAAAAGAGGAGATACAGTGCAATGAACATTTATATTAAAATCTTTATTATTTAACAACATTTTATCTCATCTGAGATTAAACTATTGTTCTACTTATAAATAATAAATAACAAATCTTATAACATATGAAATCTTATAAACTATGCATGGATAAAGGAAATTTACTGAAAAAATAGGTATGTTTTATTTTTTTTGCAATCAAATTTATTTACGTTGTTAATTTTATTTTTATTGATTTATCATAATTCATTGTTTGATCACATGCTGCGCTCGCCCCAACGGTCGCACCGTAAAACATATTATTATTCATAATTTGTAGTGATTTTAAATACTTTTCAAGCATTTTAAAACATATTAATCGCGATTTCTGATCATCAGCGGAGAAAAAAGGCAGCCATTACTAGGATTTACAATTAAGCGACTCCCGCGCCCGATCATTATTGTACCCGTAAGGTTGGGTTTTTTTGTTGTTGTTTTTTTTAACAGAGAACAGCAAAATAAATAAATATTACAACAATAATGATCGTAGATCTTGTTTCGTTTGTTTGCTTTCTTCTTCTGAATCTGTCTAGTGAGAATGCATATAAATATAGAGGGTCCAAAGGGATTTAATTTATTGATTAATTCGGTAATTTTATGCAATGAATGTATAAATTAAATTAGAAATATGTCATTAAAAGATAATTTAATAATAAAAAAAGAGTAAAGTATTGCGGGTCTATACTTGGCGCGATGGGGGTAAAAGGAGGGGGAGTTCGATCCTGTCTTCAAGCACCTGTGGTTTGCAACTACATGAATTAAATTCATTGACAAATGACTTAATAAAATAATAAATATTCTTTGAGACCATAATAGTTATATGCGTTTTTTTTTAAAATGTAAACTGTTCATTAACTTAAGATCAATTTTAAAATGTGCATGATACTCTCTGCATGTTATGCATGATAATAATTCTGTCGTCATCCACGTGCAATAGTCATGTACAGGTATGTGCCAATAAGTTTTTTAAATTGTTCTATATTTGTAAACATTGTTTGTTTATTGTTGAACATCTTATACGACTTTTTATGGATTATAATCATATCTAGACAACAGGTGCTTGAGGACAGGACCGAACCCCCCACCCCCTCCACCCCAAGTATCTTGACCCCCGGGACTTTAATCCTTTTTTTCATTAAATTATCCTTTAATGACATATTTCTAATTTAACTAGATGATATCCCGCACAAGCGCGGGAATTAACAATAATTCACATTAGTATAATACCATGCTTAATTAATATGTTGAACCAGGTTTTTTGTTCATTTTTCTATGTACTATGTCCGAATTTTTTCTTAATTGCTTTTCTTAAAATATTCTATAAAGTACACTATAAAATTGAAATAAAAAAGCAACTGGGTGGCTGGAAATTTAGAGGAGAGGACAGGGATGAAAATCTAAACTGAAATGGAGTATATACACATGAACATTTACGTGGCCTTAATTCTTTTTGTTGCAGCTGACTGGAAAAAAATAGACTATTATCTTATTTCAAACCAGAGTGTGGGTGTATAGTGCGTTATGGAATCCGGATAGGGCCATCCAGTTCACTATCGTGCCATCGCACCATCGTGCGTAGTATTTCTTTTTAGAACTTTGTTCTCTATGTCAAATTTCACTTATTATTGCCAAAAATAAGAATTTTAGATAAAACATTGTATACAAATTAATTTGTAAGGTTTACTACCAATCTGTCGTGGTATAAAAAAATGTATATCTTATTTAAAAACGTGTACGCACTTTTTGCCATAGTGTTAATTAGTCAACACCATTTTTTTGGCATCCCGTTCTGTAAAGTTCTTTCCATCACAAATAAAACCGCGTCTATTGGCCCATTTTATTTATTAACTTTTTTGTATTAACCAGATGTCCGATCCAAGGTATCTGACGCAAAGCATGGTGACTCATCCTACATTCTCCACCATGACGTTAATTAGTCAAACCGCGTTTTTGGTTACGTTCTATTCATCAAAACAAAAATCGCGCATTCAAGAAACGAATTGGTTCATTTTATTTATTCAACATTTGTCAAATTTCAATTCTTATGTATACCCGAAATAGGTTCACAGGATATATATTCACTCTTTACATAATCATTCAATATCATTTCATTGTACGTATATTTTTTGATGCAAACTCCCACTGACTTGGATCCGCCAAAGCGTGTCCACCACCTTACTCACATATTTGCTATTTCGGGCTGGTTTATCGAAAATGAAAGTAGGTTTTTAATTTATCTTACAATAATTACTTATCAGGTAAAATTCAATTATAGCTTACGGACATCAACTCACACGTGTTGAAATGCCAAACGTGTCAGCAGTTACTCGGGTGCAGGCATTTCGAAGTTTATTGGCAAAATGTCTTAATTTATAAGTATAGATTTATACATTCATTGCACAAAATTACCTTAAAAAAAAAACAAAAATAAAAAATCCTCTCTGTAAGATAAGATAATTTTATTTCCAATTTTGGGTCCAGAGGGCATACAAGTTTACAATTATTAGGGAGAAATTCCTAAATGAGAGATTACACATACAAAATTGGCCATACATATACATGAATATGAACGTGCAGCAGTTTGGTAAATATATACCAGTACATGTATGTCATTAACATATTAACAATATACATATCTATGTACTCAGAAAAGTAGCTTATACAAATATGAAGATCAGATACCATGATACATGTATGTATAAGTATTTCACTAGTTCACTTAGATCTCAAAGTATTCAGAATCTGTCTTTTTTAAGCATTAATTAGAAATTCACTTAACTTTGTAATTATTGTTCTGTTTTCATTGGACATTAACCAGATAATTTTTTTTTTCTTTGTTAATCTTACTTCATGAGATTGAATAAACATATACAAGGGTTGATCCGAAAATGTCACAGATGCGGTAAAATCGTGAAAAACTTGCGTAAAGTGACAAAAACTTGTGCTTTGAGATACCTACCTATTTCAATTCAGATCTGAAAATTTTAATGCATTATGCATGTTAAATATTTCTAAAGATAATATATTTTGTAGAGCGTGAGGAAAGGATAGTCGCCGCATGCTAGCGACTTCAATTCTAGATCTTTGGCGGTCTGGAAAAATTTCGTAATTAAAATTGGCCACGATGCTCTATTTTACATTTTTTTAAATATTTTTTTTCATAAAGTAACTAATTACTCTTTTTGTATTCGATGGGATATTATAATATTTAATGTGCGATCAGTTTGTCGAGGTCTCTTCAAGAAGTCATGACGTAAGAACTTAATTAGTTTTAACTTTCCTTCAGAGCGTAAATCTTCTGTCTATCTAATTATTTATTATAAGCTTTTATTAGATATTGGAACCACGTTCAGGGTACCCTGTTCACTCACTCTCAATCTTAGGTTGATATATCAATTCCAGTGCATTTTCTAGTGCTACCTATCCATCGAAGCAAAAAATGCCTCGTATCACTATCCCCATGTTCAGTCTTTTAATTACTTGATGTAGAGACAAAAGACATCGCGTAGATATCCGAAATGGACGGTAACGTTCCTTAATTTTTATAAAACAGTTAGAAAAAGTCTATGATGAATCTGTTTCAAAATATAGTGTTGTTTGGGGCTTTTTCAAATTCTGAAGCATGTAATATTCATACAAATAAAAACTTTAAAAATGACGTAAACTCATGACGCGGCGATGTCATCATGCTATAAACATCAATATCTTGTTGAGTGTTCAACGAAATTTAATAAAAATTTTACTTCAAATTAGAATTTTGATAAGGAAAAATGTTGATGTATCATTTTATACAATACAGCGCCAGTGTGAAACGCGATTACTTTTGGATCAACCCTTGTATGTTTCCATTGTAAAATGTTCTTAATACAAAAATAAGTATCATGTGTTCCAGAGTTCAGTCCCTCTTCACGTTTTACTGTCAAGTAATTAAAAAGTTTTTTTTAAAAATGTTTCTTAACTTGTTGTTTAAAACATGTGGTTTTGTACTTTTTACACTCAGATTATGAAATATTAATTTTTCTTACTGAAATAAACTACCAACAGTTAACATTGGATAGACTAAGATTAATGGTTTCTTTATACGCATTGTGTAACAGGGAAGGTTCTGCACTTAATTCCAATCTATGCCAGTCAATAGTAAGATGCTTTGAATTATTGAAAAATACAAACTTGAAGGATTTCGTCCCAGTTCAGATATAATTGCAATATTTGTGCTTTTCCCCCAGTTCCTAAAAGATATTTTCAAAATTTGATATTTAAGTTTTCCACTTCTCATATTTTAAAGATATCATATAATTGTTTGTCTTTTTCCTGAATGCCTGATGTAAGTGTTCCCTAAATTTCTCTCTATATAATACAAGGTTGTTAACTTCGTCTGCAAGCCGAGAGGCACTGCCGGTGAATATTGATTGAAATATACTATCAAACTACAACTACCAGTAAAAACGATGACCTCATGTCGTAGCTTGATAATTCCATTCACTGGATATCTGCATATCATGCCCATGTAAATACATTTATTGGGTAAATTGGGACAAATGTCTAAAATTTAAGTGCAGATTTCTGATCTTAGTCAAACTAAGATTTAAGACAGTTTCATGATCTCGAAGCCTGATCCTCCACTTACCCAAGTTTGTTGTCTGAAACTAAGAACCGGATCAGCCACGAGAAAAGAAAATTCATGCTTTAAAAAAAAAAAAAAAAAAAGGAGAGTAAATTGTTCATTTACATTTTATGGGGGTGGAGTAGACCAAAAACCCTTTGCTAGCGAAGATGATTCTTCATAGAATTTCTTAAACTTTCGAACTTTTGCATAGTTTTGATGGGAGTCAGCCCTTTGACCAAATTCACTTTGAAGAATCAGAATGTAAATAAATGAATAGTCGGAAGTTTCCATATTCAATTATTTTAATAGCGTAAAACACAGTGGGGCTATTTTATTTGCTTGTACTGCATTTTATATAGATCGAATGTTTTGAGTCCGAATTCATGCAGTTAGTACCAGAGTTTACACAGCTAAAGTTATATTATAATGTTCAAACCAGTTCCAAATTCATTTAATTATGGATTATCATATATTTTGAATTAATATTTTTGAATTAAATGAAAATCTAACATATGACAAATTTCTAAAAGTTTTTATATTTTCTATATGGCTTTCATCAAGTCTGCGTGTACTCAAAGCTTAGGCCAATTGACAGTGGATACACGATATACAAAAGGTGTGAATGAAACAGTCATGTAGACAATAGGCTGTAATTAACGATGTCTAACGCCAAATCTCGTGTATATACATAAGAGGGATATGGTTGTCTGGGGTGTGTATATCAAAAGGACGTATACATTTCCCTGGTGTAAACAGATTTTGTCGAAATGTATTGTCAATTTCCTGAGGCTTTTTATTGTCGATTTTTCACTCAAAAAAAAAAAAAAAAAAAAAAACATACTAAGAAGAGATAATCAAGACCCCATCATTTTTGTTCATCTCATACATGTATATATATGTAAACAGGTAATAAAATGAATATGCCAGCAATTTAGCTACCGAGAAAAATCTCTAAAATAAAAATGCTACCAAGATGTAGACCTTAATTTATTATCATCACAAATAGTGGTTGACAAATACTATAAGTATCTGCATGAACCATGTGTTTTGTGAGCTGTTTCTGTAAAAATGAAATCATATATTAAGTAATGACACTTTATGATAAGTAATAATGTCACGTAATCTAGAAAGTTTTTAAATTGACTGGTTCGCTACATGTATTTCAAATTAAAAAAAAAAGCTGAAAAGAAAATTAGATTGCATTGAATTTCCACTGGCATTAAAAAACATCGGAGATCAATCATCGCTTGTATTCGATGAAGTTTGTAGAACACGGAATATTGAATATGACACATGAATAAAACACATGAATATTGAGTTCATCACACAGATCAAAATTCACTTACTAAAGCAATAAAGAAGACTCACATCATTCAAATACACTGTAGTTTAAATTACCAAAAACATCAAATAACTTTGAATTAATTATTATAATATATAAACACTATTATAATGATTTCAATGTTAAAAAAAAAAATGTCTTAAAATTTCTCAAATCTTATAATTGCAGTATTTAAGCAACATACATGTAAGTTGCAATTTCCATGTAGCAATTTTTTATATAATGATTTATACACCTTTGTCTGTCATATTTTTGTAGAAAAAGATATTTAGATGCCCCGATTGAAGCAAGACTACATTTATTATTTGTTAAGATTATAAATCTGCTGATATATAACTCAAAATGACACTTTGAATTAGAGTAAATATAGCATTACAGAGCTTATAAAAGATGTAAAGTTGATAAAAATAAAATTGTAAAAGGTTAACATTATGTTAAAAGAATATTTTATTATTTACTTTGGGAATTTAACAACTTTATAATAAAACCGCCGATACATTGGAAAAACGATCGGGCGCGGTAGTCGCTATATTGTCAATCCTACTAAAGTCCGCCTATTTTCTCCGCTTAGATCAGAAATCATGAAATTGTGTGGGAAAAACTGCATAAAAAGTATTCAAATCAAAGCATGCCAGTAACGAATTCTAAATATGAAAAATAACCTAGAGATAATGCCCACACTCGTTCGATTTTGCTAGATTTTGCTAGGATTTCGGCAGAGACATAAATAACATGTTATCTTTGTCTCTCATTTCGGTGATTCCCGCGGATTTCGGTTATTCGATACACCGTTTTAAAATAGTAATGGTTTGGTCAAAAAGTGGGAAATTTGTTAAAATATCGCATCTCCGTTGTTTAGAGGGATTGGAGAAAGCAAGGAAAGCAGCGAAATGTAAACATGGTTAATGAGTGTGTAATATGTCTTACGTACGGTGCGACCGTTGGGGCGAGCGCAGCCTATGATTAAATATGTATTTACGTATCATTATAACAAATAAATTAAAAAATAGTATGATTTTACAAATGGATGCAAAAAAGTAATTGAAGTTATTTACAAATTAAATTCATTATATATTCTTTTTATTATCCACAATTATTACGCTACAGTATCTAAGCAATACTTCGATATTTGTTTTTTTTTTAATTATGATTCTATGAGTACCATAGTTTAATCTAAGATAAAATGTCGTTGAATAATAAAGATGTTAAGATAATGTTCAATTCAGAGTTTTTTTCTTTTTAAAGTGATTGTAACGCCAGTTCACCTTGGCATATTCGGATTTATATAGTGTTATCTGGTAGGCATTACTTATAAAAATTCTCACCGAAAATTAAGGGTCAGGAATACTAGTACCCGAGACTTTTCGGAAAACACCGAAATCCTCTTAAAATCTATTAAATGTGAACATTTAAATGAGTGCAATTTACAATTGTTTCATATCTCTGAAGATATGTTCTCATTCGTTAGCTTTTTTCATGATTCTAAGAGGATTTCAGATTTTGGTTACAGTAATTACAGTTTAAGTTATTTCCCTTATTTAAACATAATTGTGACGTCAGAGTTCACCGTCAATTTTGTTTCGTCTGGCTCTTTAAAAGCTCCCCTGATTATTTAAACTACGCATATTATACTTTTTTTTTTCACTTGGTGTCCCTCGGATTGTCCTTAGGGATATTAAAGATATGTCATATGTACAGTCAACAGATTCCCAGTTTTGGTACAAAAACAAAAGCTCCTTCAATGTATTAAAACAATGCCATGTTTCTCTCACAAATATATTTGCAGATTCTGAAACTATGTGTTCTATTTCTAAATGTTCTGTCAAAATATGTTAAACCTGTGACATTTTGATCACAAGGACCTCTTTTACAAGCAATCTAACTGGGAAAAGTTTTAATTATGCCATAACGTAGGAAAATTTGAACTGTAAAACCTCTTTTGTTGTCTACGGAATTGAATCTACCCTTTGTGGACTCATCTATGTATGCGAAACCAAAGGTTCACTGAACAAACGAATATCAGGTCATAGATTTCAAATCAATAACGGCGGTCAGCAACTTTTATACAGACATTTAATTCCCCTGATCATTCTGTTTTGTCTATGAAAGTTAGAATTCTAGAAAAAATTTACCATCATACCAATAGCCCATCGCTGAGTACGCAATTTCGTAGACAACAAGAAGAACTTTGGATAAGAAAACTAGGTACGGCCTTTCCGTATGGATGCAACGATAATGTTGAAAGTGTGAGGAATCTGTCAAGTCCACAATGTATAACTAATGTTAATGTAATGGGACTTTTTAACAACACAAAGAGACGTCGGCTTAGTCATGGACATTGGTCTAATAACAATCCAATTGTACACGATGTTTCCTTTGATTCATTATTATGTAAATAAACAATTGGGTCTCCATTACTCGGATCCATGAATATGGATATTGCTTATCATCGGCTTTTTAAACCTACACAAACAGGAAATACTGCTCATGCATCACGTTATTTTTTCAAACTGCAGTATGCCAACAAGGGAATCGATGCCGTTAATATAAGCAATATTCTTAATCACAAAAAAGTTCAGTCCTGCATTCCGCCATATTTCAAGATAAAGTCAACCCCTTGTATTTCCTACAATCATACTTAAACCATTGCTTCCAAACTCTTCAATTACAAACAAACTCTACAAGACCTTAAAATCGAACATCTGAAAGATAATCCTCCAACGTATTCATGTTCTTCTTCACCCTACAACTATAGTCCTGCCGGACACGTCATTACTGGTGATGTTAATTTAGTTAACAACGAAGACCTAAAATCACTTATTATGAAAGGACCAAAATTTAGGGAGCCTAGATCCTTCACATGGCGTCGTAATTTTATACATATCATGAATTCTGTTGAAGATTACGCCAAGCGATGGGCAAAATCTGAAAAAGAAGACCTTGATACCTTGTCAGAGTGGGTTAAAAGCATCAGATGTATATTGAAATCTCATATTAAACGACTGAGAGGTCAAATGAAAACCATCTATCCTTCTTCAATAAAGCAGAAGTGAGAAAAGAACTAGATAGATCGCATGATGAGTATGTACTGGTCCCTGCTGATAAGGCAAGTAACAACATTGTCTTTGTTTGTAAGGCACATTATATTAATTGCATTTTCGAAGAACTAGGTTTCGATTCTACACATGGTAATCCTACTTACACCTTTAGCAGCCTTTCCAAGCAGGAAATACTTCAAAATCATAAATCGGTTATGGATATCTTTAATATCCCCAATAAACAAAATAAATTTGATTTACCTTATTTGTACTGGATTCCAAAGCTTCACAAAAGTCCTTACAAACAGAGATATATAGCAGGTTCCAGTAAATGTTCTACCAAACCTCTCTCTTTACTCCTTACTAAAATTCTTACAGTAGTGAAGGAGAAACTTCAAGAGTACTGTACAACAATATACTTCAGAAGTGGTGTGAATCAGATGTGGATACTAAAAAACTCTATAAAAGAATTATTAGAAACTTTGAGGTCACAAAATCTTACCAAAATCAATAGCATCAAAACCTACGATTTTTCAACGCTTTATACAACCATTCCCCACGACAAATTAAAATCTAGGCTTTTTGATATGTAGTTTTTTTTGGAAATCAAGTCTTCCAACAATCTGTTGGAATTCCCATGGGTACCAATTGTGCCCCATTGTTAGCAGGCCTATTTTTGTATTCTTATGAAGCAGAATTTATTCAAAAACTTGTAAGTGAAAAAATAAATCACTTGCTGTGGCCTTCAACTCAACATTCAGGTATATCGACGACGTATTATCAATTAACAATTGTTACTTCCTTACTTACGTCGACTCGATATATCCGAGTGAACTTGAAATAAAAGATACCACAGATTCTACGTCATCTGTTTCATATTTGGATATTTTACTGGAAATGGACATTGATGGTAACCTTACAACAAAACTTTATGATAAACGCGATGCCTTCAATTTTTCTATAGTCAACTTTCCTTACTTATGTAGCAATATACCTTCATCACCTGCTTATGGTGTATTTGTCTCTCAGTTAATTCGATACGCAAGGGCATGCTCTTCGTATGAACAGTTTCTAAGACGAGGCAAGCTACTTACAAACAAGTTGATAAAACAGGACTATCAACAGTCTCGTTTGAAGTCATCTTTTCGTAAGTTCTATGGTCGATACAACGACCTTGTCAGCAAATACAATCTTCCACTGGGTCGCATGCTGACTGACGTTTTTCATACTAACTGTTAGACCATAATTAATCACCTAATTGTCTACGGACTTTCCTTTTTTCCCGATTACGACAAAGAGCACACGGCGGGTGTAACCGGTCAGCAGATGATGCTCACTCCTCCATGGCACCAGGCCCCGGGGCCATAAAACTTAGATGATCTCACTTTTGATCCTAGTCTCACTTTTACAAAAGAAATATATAGCAGAAAAGTGACACTGAGATCAAAAGTGAGCTCATCTAAGTTTTATGACCCCGGGGCCTGATCCTACCTCTATCTTTTTGGAGATCCGTCTTGCTCTGCTTTGAATTTGCATTTCGTTTTCTGGATTTTTTAAATAGTTGACGGTTTGTTATTGTCATTTTTTCATTTACCTAAAAAGCATGACGTTCTTGCAATTACACATATTTTATCTGGTTCTCATAAGTTTTACTTTGATTCTCGCGAGAACGTGAGAACGCCATGCTTGGAATTGCACTGTGGGTCTGTTTGGAATTGCATTGTGGGTCGAAATTTACTGCCGCCGAAAAATTCTGACTGATCACTGTGCAAGAAAACCATTGTGACGTCACTCGATTGTATTGAAATTAAAGGGCGATAGCTCATGTAATGGAATTATGTAATAATATATATCCGTGTACGTTGTGTTAGCAGTACCGGTATATATTTACAATGAACATTGTCATGAATTATTTTTATCTTGATTCTCCTAAGAGCATGAAATAGGAAACCAAATTTACAGGGAACTGCTGGACCGATAAAAACAGGGAATTACTGGTCCGAGTAACTGACGCCAAAAAACTCCGTTGAATGAATGTGCAGCTAGTCCGAATTTTCTATTCGCACACGCCTTAATTGCCGGTAGAGCTCGCTTCGCTCGCTAATATAAATGTACGTATTGTATGCATTTTCTTCCGACAATTACACTGCGTGTATGTAGCTTGACGACCTCATGTGTCCTCCGGGACAAGAAGAGGATAAGTAAGTACGTGTGTAGATTGTACACTTATTAAAACTAAATAACACTGATTGGTGTTTAATGTTTAAAAACTGGGATAGAAAGTATTTCACAAAAAGGGCGGGGGGACTACTGCACTCAATTCTATGTGTTTTTTGGCAGTTTCGACCTTAATTATATATGTAAAATACAGTTTCATTGAGTATATCAATTTTAGTGACTGTTAGATTGTGTCCTTTAAGTACATTTCAATTTTTTCCAAAGTTGCAAAAAAACAACTTGTAAAATTTACATTTTTAATATGGGGGTACACGTGTTCAAGAGACTATCAAGCAAAACCTAGATAGTCAATTTTGAATAACTTTGTTATTTTGTTAACACAATATGTAACTCTTAATAAAAATTTTTTTTAAATGTATGTAAACTGAATAATTTTTTAGAATTTTTCAAAAATATGCAATTTTGTGATTTTTGGGGGAAGGTCATGGCAAGAAAAAAATGTGATATTTTTAAACATTTTCTGTAGAACATCAATAATTTTTTTTATGATTTAATGATAATCAATTTATTTGCTTAAATTATAATCTAACATGATGTATATTTTGGTGAATAATTAAATAAATTATGAGAACATGCTTCATGGTGTTAAAATTATTGGACCTTGTGAGCTGAAGCTCTCTGTAGGAAAACAAAAGTGCAAAGATATAAATATTTTGGCCTCTATAGTAAGTTTATAAGTTGTTTTAACTGTTCAAAATTTCTAAAATACTGGATTTAACTTAATTTCTCCTCTTAAGCTTGACATGGAGAGCCCCAAATTTAGGATGAAAACTGATATGAGAGCAGAAAGCCCTGGACAATTTAATACGACCTGGTCCCGTGATCATTCCTAGGAATAATAATTGTGGTAATTTATATTTTAATGGGACTTCCGTTCAAACAGAATTATCATTTCAAATATTAAATCAAACAGAATCGGAAGACACAGACAATGATAACATCACCACTGATACATGCTGAGGCCCCATAAACTTTGTCATACCAAAATCCATAGATTATTGTATTTCTGAAAGCATCGAGGACAATAGAAATTCTGAGATATTTACAGTCTGTTATTGTGATGATGTGATTAATGAGATACACATTTTATCAAAGTGGACAGAATTAACAAATTTGAGACGGGATTCGAGGAAGTCATAGCAAATCTACGGAATACATTTAAAATGCAGTTTAATGATAAGGTAAATGGAAGAAACTTGAATTTCAAAATAGCTATCCTTGTATGCATGCACTGTTCAACAAATTATATATCAGGTTAATTTGATTTGTGTTTAAAACAGTAATTATAATTTTTAGTTCTCTTTGTCATGTATACGAGTTTATAACAATTTTAAGCAAAATTGGCAGATTAAAAACCCTGGGGTTCCCACCTGTTTTGACAGACAGCCATTGATCAAGGAGGTTCCAGGAAAGAGGTTTTCTCCCTAATACTAGCCATAAAGGAGAAATATTTCGACAAAGGACTTCGAGAGTTTATGTCTGCTGATTATACTGTTATATTTAATTTCAGTATTGAAATTGGGTATATAAATGAATTATCAAAAAGATATTACAACATGAATGAAGTTATTCATTAGTAAGTATCTAGAACTATTTTGCCCATGTTAAGCCCATCAATTCAAACCCTGCTCTGCATGACATAACCAAATTTTGAATCGTTTTCATTGTGAATTTTGACTTTTGAAAAATTTGTAAACAAGTGTGTGGGGGGTTGAATAACAGATCATTCGAATATACAATTACAATGAATTTTATAAATGCATATGAAGACAGTTTCTGTGCTTAAAAATGTATGTTGTTAGTTTAAGCCATAAGGTTTTGTTCATTAATTAACAACAACATTAATTAGATTAACATGATTGGGTTTCTAGAAGGGCCCAGCTAACTGGTATACGAGTTTTAGGTATTCATGTAAAATGCTTTCATATTTCGAGGTTTAAGAATAATGCAGAATGGACCTATGCCGAATTTTTTTTATGAAAGCATTCTAAACACGCTTTTATCAAACAACAATTCAGAAGATTTCCTTCAGCAAGATATAAAAGAAAGGTCTAGTTTGCCTGGTCTGAGAAAGGAGAAGATGACAAATTGTATGGAATCTGTTGTCTACTCCATCAATTATATCTCATATCAGTAAAATTTATATACAGTCATGCTATACATTTATATTTATAAAGAAAAATGATGTTTGATATTAACATGTACATACATGTATATATTTGTTTCTTAAATGAACGAATCGTGTTTTATTACAACACTGTGCAACGTTGGTTGCGTCTTTCGGTTGTTTTTCGTTTGTATACAAATATGAATAAGGTGCTACACTATTTTGGCTTTGAAATTAATCGTGTTCTGTTCTTCAAAAATATCATAAGATAAACATTTTTTTCGAAGTCCTTTAGAAATACCTAAAATTATGATTAGCTAGCAATTAGACTGTTTTAAGTAGTGATGGTAGTGCGTTTAGGATCGAGATTGAATTGACTAAAATGCATCTTCCAAAAGGGATCGTGTCCAAATGTGTATTTCTGAAACCTAACATGTTTACTATAAAACATGATTTTTTTTATATACATGCTTTAGGAGCTACACTATTGATTTGTGAATGGATGTTTGATTGTTCTGTTGCCTGATGTCTGATGAAGAAATGAAATGCATGCCAAAAAGAATACCACCAGCACTTACGAGAACATGGAAGGAAATCCCCTGAACAGACTACTTCTTTAACAATATAGTCTGTGTCATTTAGCCGATTCAGGTATCATCCACGTGTTGAACAAAGTATAAAAACTATAAATTCAGATTTAAATTTAACGTGGAATGACAATGGCAATGACTAATTTACGTCCGGTGATATTTACCTTGGGTGTTTGAAACTGTCCTGGTCTGCATTTGGATGGTCGAAGCGTTTCGTAAGACGGCACCCATTTCCTCGTTTTATTCATATCAATAAAAAGTAATGGAGTCTGAAAAGTCCCCATTTGTTTCTTTAAACATTTGTCTGTCTGTTGCCTGTCGGCTTAAGCTAAATACGTTTGTTTGTCTTTGGGAAAAATCAAATAAACAACTCTTTTGGGTTTTTTTTTTCAATAGTGCCCAGTTGAAGATCTGGGGAAGATTTATTATGCAATATAAGATTATACGTACATTTATATTAATACGTAATAAACATCTCTTTATTATGAATATATGTCAACTATACAAATAAAATAGAATAAGTTTGTATTCCCAATAAAATTCTTCAGATATGTTTTTTTTCCTTTTCATCGCTGTCTCGAAAGCTCAAGATAGTAATATTAAATATATAGTATCATTTATTAGAACAACACAGGCATACACGGCATTTTACATTTACAAATGAATATCACAGTATAATGTTCATTTATGTGCTTATGTTGATATGTTATTTGAGTGATTTTTGAGGAATGAGTAAATTAATTATATGACGTTAATTAACGACTTTCCAAAATGAAGGAAGTACTGTATAATTATTCGTAGGTATCATTGTTTGTTGATTTAGTGAAATTAAAAGTCTTATATATACCCAAAATACGTGGTAAATAGAACCACTTTAACAGAACTATCAATTCCTTGCATCAAAACAAGTTATAAATGACGCTGATTTGGAGATTGAGAAATCTTAGCTCAAAGGTCAAGCTGAGAAATCTTAGCTCAAAGGTCAAGCAAATCTTACTGATTTCAAAGAACCACGGCTGAGTGGCCATTAATGAAATAGACAGGCCTACGTCACATTGCTTGTTTGACACATATACCTTAAAGTCCAAGCTCTTGTTAAAATGGTTCTAATCATATTGATACAAATTTAGAAACTGTACTTCATTGAAAATGTTAATCCATGGATCAACTCAATGATATGATTTATTGCTGCAGAATCTTTCAAATTACAAAATATGAAATTATTCAAGATTTGTTATCAGCATTGTATAACTCATATTTGAGTTAATTATTTTAAACGACTGGGGTTCAACAAAAAATATAATTTTATCAAGAACAAACCGAATTTAAGAAACTTGTCGAAGTTTGCATAACTTTTTAAAAAGTAAATATCAAGTTGAAAAAGGAGCTACTTAAAAATCAAACATTGGAGAACATTCATCAAAAAACGATTGCAATATTAAAGGGATACTGAATAGTATGATTGTGGTTCAACCAAGACATTTTGAAAATTAATTAACCATAACAGACCACGTACGTATACAGCTATCATGATGATGTACATTTTTGTATTAAAAAGCAGTCCAATTATACGACAAACTGCAATTAAGGATCTAAATCTCTACAATTAGCAGTCAAGGTTTATGTTTATGTGTTGATCTTAAGAAAGGCATAATGTCACTGAGAAAAGCAAATGGTAGTCAAAAGACATATCCTTGCAACCAATTATATGTTACAGATATCAATGATCAGACGATCGTCATCTAAAAAAATTATCTAAAATAAATGCAGCTGTATACGTAATTGCTTTATATATTTACTGTTCAATTAACTTGGAATTTATCTAGATTTTCGCTTGGAAGCTAGCAACTGCCAGCAAAGTCCAATCATTTTGAAAAATGTTAACAAAATAAATATAAAAACGCAAAAAAAAAAACTAGCCAGACAAGACAAGCTTACAGACAGAAAAGAAAATAAACGAGGAAAACTTGCATATCGTAGTCTCTTTCAAAGGATTGAGTAAAAAATACTTTATACTCTATTCTATGTTACATTCATTCCTGCAGTAAATCAAATGTGACCTCCTGCACATTACCCGTAAAGAGATCTTCTGCTCTCACTCTCAATTCTGTCTCTCCAAAAATCATGGTTTCTTCCATTTCACCCCGCGACGTTTTATTTCCTTTATTTAGAGGAATTTTCAAAATCCCCAGTCTTCTACAGCCAGGCTCATCAACAAACAACGGATTTGGATCTTCGGAAATGAACACGGCGCATTCCAAAACATCTTTGGCTACTCCTAAGGTGTTAAATATTTGCGACTTTTTGAAACCAGGGTAGATACTTTCGCCTTTCTGGACATACTTAAAAAACACATCCTTGCATCTAACCTTTCCGTTCATGACGGTTTTCTTGTTTTCTGGGTGGATGTCTTTTTCAAATGGCGGCCAGGTTTGTATGCCATATGTATGCCTTGCTGATCTTCGTGAAATGGCCTGGGGGACGTGTCCAAAATAAACAGCGCCTTTAAGTACAGCTAATCCAGCCTCCTCTGGAATTATAATTTTTTTTTCTGTGAAGTGTTCTTTGACTGCTTTCTGGAGAAGTGCACATTCTGAGAAACCACCGACCATTAGGATTGTGTTCACATCTTGAGCTTGTTTTTCCTGAAACAAATCGTCCATGTGTTTGATGATATTGTTTATAGTCTTTTTATAAAACTGAACAAAAAGTTCATTTTGCCATTTGAGTTTTCCTTTTAATGAGCTGACTTTTCCCTCACAAGCTGAACATTTTTCTACGATTTCTTTAAAGTCTTTCACTTTATGACATTCCTTACTAAATTCAAAGTATGTCTGTGGAATAGTCATTGTAACTGGACTATTTTTGTTAGGTAAAATAGTTCTTTTCTTAGTTTCAAACGTTCTGCAAATTTCTACATAGTCTTCCATGGCCTTCTCTTTTAACAAATCCATAGCTTTTTGTCCAGAAAGGTCACGAAGAAATTTCATGAAGGCGTCGTCTACAGACTTTCCTCCCCACGGCCCCCCACTAGCAGGCAGTAGTTCTTCCAATGTATTATCCTCTGCTTTTTTATGGATTGTTATATCTGCTGTTCCCCCTAAAAAATATAAACGTCACCCATACCTTGAATGCTTAATTTTGATGAATGGGTATCTAAATTCTAAAATCCTAAAATGTGTGTCCCTTTTAATTGAAAAAGGAATAAGAGGCAACGTGTTACATGTGACCAGTAACTGGTAGCCCTTTTAAAAGTGACATATCGATACATGTATATAGGGTAGCCTTATTTAGTTTTATGGCTTTAAAAGGTAAATTAAAATATCAATAGATCAGTCGAAAAAATAAGATTGCGTCGACCGGTTTTCCTATCCAAAATTATCAATATTCTTCCGAAAAACATTTTTATTTACAGACCAGTCGTGTTTGACATGAATACTTCTGTCATGTGATTGTGATTAGCATGTACGATTGGATGAAAAGAAATGTGTATAGACAAAATATACCAACAATATAAAGAGTAAATTTTCACAATATGCTAAATTATTATATGAAAATTATATGAAAGGAGGTGGAAACTATACATATGAAGTACAATAAACCAATTGTTTATTCACTAAACTAAGAAGTTTAAAAAATGTGGAACAATGCCCATCTGAGACTGTTCTCTGGGCTCGTGATCAGTTAAAATGTAAATTTTAATGACTTTTCTTGCTTTTTAACGTTTCGAAAAAAGTCAACTTTGAAGGTTTATACAGACATGCCACTAACGAAGTTTAATTTTGGCCGTTTATTTACCGTTGTGCATGCGTGATTTTGTAGATCAAAATTTTTTAGCTGGGCCAGACAATAGATTCTATTTTTCATCAAAACTTTCTCTCGGTTTTAAAATATGATAAAAGAGTTAAACATAAATAATAATGTTCGTAAATTGGTAATATACTTTAAAATCATATATAACAAGTTTATCCTAACACCTCCTAGATCCACCACCATGTATTTCGTTCCAGGTTTGACTACACCCATTATTGTTGCAGATAAATCTTGCTTCTCGTTCTCAAACTGCAGGTGTTGACAATATATAGACGCAGCCTCTGGCTCGAGGGCTATGATTAAGTCTTCTTTCTTAATTCCAGCCTAAAAAACGTAAACGACTTCTACACTTCTTACCATGAAATTATTGAAAACAAATTAGGCGTAAGTAAATTAGAGATCAAACTTTTTAACACCCTTTATCATAGATAATCTTACACCAATAGCTGCTTCCCTCATAAACATTTTGGCCTTGTCTCCCCATATTGCTGGTACTGTTAACACGTATTCCAAGTCAATTGCTCCTGCCGCTTCCTGGATGACAGACTTCTTTATCTCTTCCATTATGTGATCTTTTAGAAACCGTATGGAGTAGGAAAACACTTTTATAGCTTCCAGCTGTTTTCCACTCAAATCTTTACACTTGATGTTCCTGTGGAGCTCCTGTTTAAGCAAAACATATATCAAAGTAATTCAAACACTCCCAAACACTCCCGATGACTGAATGAACTAGGGTCTGAGACTATATGGATTGACGTAGGATGCCTTATTCCGCCGTCATTGGGATGTCATTTGATAACTCGGAACAAAGAGAACGAGGACGTATGTTTGTCAACCTGTTTTGCGGAACAATTTCATACATCACTTCATGTACTAAAGATTTTACATTATTGTAATGCATGGTACTAATGGTTTCATATGAAATATTAATAAAAATAGGATAGAATTAATTAATGAAATCAAAAGAAATATCACTTTCTTGTTTTTTTTCTATGATCATGCATTATATCAAACTTCGACAGCTTTTTAATATATTTTTAAAACCGATAAATTTGCATAGAATGATATTGTGAACATTCCTATTGGTAGCCCAGTTGATGTAAATGAGTTGTATATCACGAATAATGGATGCGCATATTTAACAACTGGGTAACTGTAAAACAAATTTATAGTACATACACATAACATACCTCATCTTGATGTAAGATCATTTTAAACCTCTGAAACAGGTAATAATCCTTATGAGCTCCAGACTCTGCCAGAGCTGCATACTTGTCTTCTGCCTCGTACCCGAAGCTGACAAATTCAGCTTTACTATCCAACAAAAGCACAGTTGGTGCTTTATGGGAAATCAGAGAGCCTCCTTGCCAGTTGTTTGTAAAAACCTTGCCCCAGTTTTGGCTAAAGGAAAATGCGTATCCAGAAAAGGTAGTGCCGAAGTCAATGGCTACTACAATTGATTTCTGGCATTTGCTGGTAATGGACTTTTCCATTATTATTTTCCCTCGGTTTGTAATTGTTATCTGCAGTTCATGGATCTGCAAAAATAATTACAAAATTAGTAATAACATAAAATGACTACTAAGATCTTTCATATCCAGGAAGATAGATTAGTAAACGTCAGTGTAAATTACAATTTAAATAGCTGGTATTATAATGATCCAAATACATTTTCAGTTTAAGTAAACATCGTCACTGCCTTGTACATGTACATTCGTATGCTTTATAATTGTTAATTTCGAATTTATTTGATAGAAGCTTGTCATATAGCAGTCACTGTCATCCTGTGAATCTACTTGACCACTTGTGTATGTCGTTTGGGTAATATCATTGACCACTGACACTAATGATAGCAACAAACTTCGAATAAAATTGGTCATAGCAAAAATTCAGTATAATAAAATAAATAGTGCCTGTTTGGGAGGGTAACAGTTAAAATTGACACCCCTCGAAAACCATTGTCAACCTCCGCTTCGCGTCGTTTGACAATGGTTTCTCGGGATGTCAATTTCAGCTGTTAGCCTCCCAAACAGACACTATTTATATAAAACATCATTCCACAGAAAAGGAGGTTCTCTTTTTATACCAGTGCCGATATATATATATTTTTATACATAGCTTATTACGCGTTAATTGTATATTTTTTTAGTGTAGAATACATCAACGTTTAATTAAAAAAATATATGATGTAAAAATAACTCAGGAATGTGGGGGGTTAATATTGTGGGGGGGGGGGTGAGAGGGGGTCCCGTCCCTGTGATTAGGACGAGCCCCAGAACCTTTCAATATCATACTGAATAAAGCAAGTTGTCATGGATACCTAGACTATGTCACGCTTTATAAACAATAGTCCCATTATAAAATTATAAAAAATTCAAGTGTCATATAAAATCATTATTTGAGAAGTCAAGCACCTGCATATTAACTATGGGTAACTATCCCAAATATACGTCACCGATGGACCCCCATTATTTGGCTTGCATTCAAATGAAATATGAAACTATCTTACGATTTTTTAAAATTAAGGATCAAAATAATAATCTTAATGTAAAGATTATATCATACCCGACTTTATAAACTGTCTCATCGGTAGTGTAACAAACTACAAACGTAGATTCGATTCCCAGTCCAAAACTCTCAAAGTTACTTTCGATTTGGCTACTGGTTTTAAAATGACAGCAGGGAGTTATCGGTCTTCTTTACTAAGGCGGATCCAAAATTAAAACGAAAGTACATTGTTTACTATATAATACGAAGATGGCAACCCCAAAAGAAGAGAAAGAAAAGAAAGATGAGAGAATACCCAGTAAAAGTAAGGCCCTGGTCGTCGCTGCGATCGACTTTGGGACGATGTACTCCGGTTATGCGTTTTCTCTCACACAAGATTGGAAAAAACCGTACACATTCACCTGGTATGGAGGAAACGCTCCGTCGTTTAAAAATCCGACAGTGTTATTGTTAGATTCGAACCGAGAGTTTGTGGCTTTTGGCTATGATGCTGAAGACCAGTACTCCAAGTTGACTGCCAAAAAACTACACGAGGAATATTACTACTTCCAACGATTTAAGATGATTCTACACCAAGACTTGGTAAATATTTGTATATGGCTACACTGATGTACTTTCATTTTTGTCGCTCTCTCTCTCTCTCTCTCTCTCTCTCTCTCTCTGCTTTACAAGAGATGGGGTGGGAATTGCACATGTGTTTCTTGTAAGCATATACAGTAAATGTTACAGTCCAAGAGAAATTTGAGATTGCAGTATTGTGTACCTTGTGTATTATTGAGGAAGGGCACAGGTGCTTGAGTCTCGAGACCCAAACACCTCTGAATTAGGGGTATATATTTCACATCGAAAAAAAAAAATAAGTAAGACGGCTAAATCTAACAGTTTTTGGATTAAAGTGATACATGTTTTGTACTAATTTATACTAATTTATTTTTGTTGTTTTTTTTTTTATAAGAAAATGAAAAATCTGTAGTTTAAAATTTGGTGTGAATCAATATCATGCATTTATTCACACCAAATTTTAAACGCTACAAAGTGATTTATGCAACCAAAACAGATTCTCCACTTGTCATAAAAAAATACTTAAAGATTCGTATGAAACAACAGCTGATTAAAGGTATATGTGGCGTATTTGGAGTAAAATTTTTGACATGAGTTTGAGTAAAAATATACATCATACTTCTTATAATTAGACGTTTCACAAACTCTAGGCCCATAAAACATGTTCTGTCTTTAGTTATTTGTCTCTAAACTTTGCTACACGTCTGATGAATATTAATGTAATCCGCCATTTATAACGCCACTGCGCATGAGAGCGGGAAAACCTAGCATTGAAAACACAATGGAAGAAGAGTTTGTTTACAAATTAGAATCACGTTTTTCATGTCTTAAATTAAATAATTCTTATATCAGATGATACTCGAAGCATTACTATTCCAATATTCATTAATGTAGAACGATATAAATTGTTTATTAAGTGTAATAAACACGAAGCACGATTTTAGCATCATCGACACGGTAAACGGAGTAAATACCCCTCTCCATGAGGGATGCATGCATGTACATGTACTGAGAGTGTTTATTAATTCTTTATTCAAAAATTCCTCTAAACGAAAATCCACTTGTGGTTTAAAACTTATAAAGTAAAGACACGTGACACATGGAGCACAAACCTGACTAGCAAAACCCCTACAACTTCATCATGGAAACTTAAGTTTAATTCGGCTTTAATTCCTGTTCCATCAATCTACATTGTCTCCGATGACAATCTTCCCTTTGTTCCTATCCTTGTCAGCCTGTCTCTTTTTTCTTTCATTGCCAAATCGGTCAAACTTAACGGTATACCTATCATTCTCGTCGTCGCCATTCTTGTTGATAGACCAAGATGGATGTCACGTGACCCATTTAAGGCGGGGTTATTCAAATCTTTTGTATTTTTTACCGTGCCGGTAAAAAATAAAAAATATTTTTTTGATTTCTTGTATCTTTGTTATGCGATTGACTTATAAGCGTAATTTGTGTTAAAGGGGCATGGTCACGATTTTGGTCAAAATTTGTTTCTCGATTTTAACGTTTACAATGCTTCAGTAAGGCATTTTTAATAGGCAACCAAAATTTGAGCGTCATTCGTTGAGTTATAAGCGAGTTACAGAGCTCACAATTCTTTGCTATGTAAACAAAGCTTTTGTTTACATTTTGAACGTTGAAGTCAAAACTTCAGTTTAAGACCGAAAATGAATGTTGTAAACGTTAGGATCTGTTTATATATGCTTAAAATGAGTAAGAATATGAAAAATCAGCTTGAAAAAGATTTTTTACCGGTATATTGAACTTATGTAAACAAACACAGGGCACGAGCCTTGTTTACATTACAAAGAATTGTGAGCCCTGTATCTTGCTTAAAACTTCACTACTGACTCTCCAATTTTATTTGGTCATTGGAAATCCATTCCTTAAGCATTGTAAATAATAAAAACAGAAAAATAGAATTTGACCAAAATCGTGACCATGCCCCTTTAAAGTCCTATCTTTAAGTAAAGAAATGAAGCAAATAATCAGATCTTATTATTGTTATTCACTAAAAATACGCCACATATACCTTTAAGGGCATAAATCTTTCTTTTAACAACGATATCATGTTTCAGGAATGATACGTTCACGATCCATAACATTATATAAATAGTGCCTGTTTGGGAGGGAAACAGTTGAAATTGACCCCCCCCCCCCCGAGAAAATCATATTGCAGAAACAATTCATAATTGTAATTTTTTTCTGCAATGATCGCTACCTTCATAACTCGCATGAATCATCAAAGAAAGCATTTTATGTTTATATTTACATCTTTCTTTCAACAAATTAAAATTAAATTGATTGTAAAAAGTAAGTAAATTTCTCTAAATTACTTTTACTGTACATCAGGGGCCCGTTTCACAAAGCATACTGAGGACTAAGTTATATCTTAGGAAAGAACTTTTTTTCTAAGTTCATTACTTATCCGTTTCACTATTCCAGTCTTATCTTATGAAATTCTTAAGATACGTCTTAACTTTAAAGGGACATGGTCACGATTTTGGTCAAATTCTATTTTTCTGTTTTTATTATTTACAATGCTTTAGGAATGCATTTCTAATGATCAAATGAAATTTGAGAGTTAGTCGTTGAGTTATAAGCAATATACAGCGCTTACAATTCTTTGTCATGTAAACAAGGCTCGTGCCTTGTTTTTGTTTACTTAGGTTCAATATACCAGTAAAAAATCTTTTTCCAGCTGGTTTGATTATGTTCTTATCCATTTTAAGCATAAATAATCAGTTTCTAACGTTTAGCACATCCATTTTAGGTATAAAACTGGAATTTTCGCTTCAACATAAAAAAATGTAAACAAAAGCTTTGTTTACATAGCAAAGAATTGTAAGCTCCGTAACTCGCTTAAAACTCAACGAATGACACTCATATTTTGGTTGCCTATTAAAAATGCCTTACTTGAGCATTGTAAACATTAAAATCGGAAAAATATTTTTTGACCAAAATCGTGACCATGTCCCTTTAAGACATTTAAATCGATGTCTTAGGAACAAACTTAACATGGCAACTTTAATTATATATGAAAATGAATTAGTTTACATGCACAATAAAGTTGAACAAAAATACTAGAATACACATATATTATGATATCTTTAATTCTTAATTATAACTGAAAAAACTTTAGAACTATCAAATATAGTTAGTGTATATATTTCTTCACTAATGATAATTAAATTATTCATGCCCGAGAATCACTGATATCTTGAGTAGTTTGATAAAAACAGGAATAAATTATAAATTAAAACTCAATTACAGAATGACTGGATGATTTGTCCTATCCCTCCACGAAATACTAGTAAGCTTTTCTTTTACGAAAGAAATTTTAGTGTTTTCTTTGCGGTGGGGAGAAGGGTTGTTTGTTTGATTTTTTGTTGGGAGGGGTTCTAGGGGAAATAAGTTTTGACCTTTACTTAGAAAGTTTACATTCGTGCCATATTAAAAAGAATTTTACATGATCGATATAGGCTAAGAATTAACGAAATGATTTAAAAGTGGCTTACAATATATCTTAAGATAAGACTTAGTCAACTGCGTTACGCTAAGAAAGTTTTGCGAAACAGCTATGATAAATCTTAGGAACTTCCCAAGTTATAACTTAGGCATATCTTAAGTTCTATCTTAGGAAACATCTTAGGAAATATTTGTGAAACGGGCCCCTGTACGTTAGAAAAAAGAAACAGCCAAATCGTCTCCTAAGTGAGTTTGAGTCTGACATCATCATGGTTATTTCGTGCAGTCCGTGATTTTTCTTAGGTCGCTGTAGGTTTCGACCAATCGATAAACGGAGCGTGTACATTTCAGTCCTGTCGGTTTCTACAGCTGTTATATAGAGCTATGAATTAACTTTAAGTTTTCGTAAGAAATAGTGAGAATCATACTCAGTAGATGTAAATATATAGAATTGACGTGAATTTTACGGCAAACCGTACATGCATGATTTACGCGCATGTAACAATTCGTTGTGTTTGGTGAAGCATTCCACTTTAAAATAGGTCAGAGGTCATCAGATTTTTAAAGATGAAATTGAATATGACAATAGCTACTACAGTTTACAAATACTAGTTATAAACAATTACAATTATTAGCAACAACAAAATGAAAATTAGATCTTAATACTAGTGTATAACAAATTGAATTTATAAAAAAAACAAAACAAGAAAAACTTAAAGTTTTCTCTTGTCTTTGGCACCAGGGAGTCAAGAAAGACATCCTTTGTACTGACGAACTAGAAAAGGAGCTCCCGGCTTCAACGGTATTCGCTCACTGCATTCGGTATCTGAAGGATCATTTGTTAACGGAGATAAACAAGAGCTTTCCAGGGACCTCAAACGATGAAGTAGACTATGTTTTGACAGTGCCTGCTATTTGGGGGGAACGTGCCAAACGATTTATGAGAGAGGCAGCCAAAAAGGTATAACATAAGCAGCAAAATTTGCACTCCGTACATCAAAGTCGGAAAAGTCCGACTTACACCATTTGTAACATACAATTGTATTTCATGATGTTGACCTTTGATAACACATGCCTATCATTCATATAAAACAAGGGGAAAACTAGTGCTTGTCTTCTGTTCATTTTAGGCTGGAATAGAAGAAAAGCTTATCATTGCATTGGAACCCGAGGCTGCTTCTATTTACTGCCAGCATCTAACAAAAGACAATGAGCAAAACTCGTCTGTGTTGGGACAACTGAGTGTGGGTGACAAGTATATGGTGGTGGACCTTGGAGGTGAGTTTTTGATTGCAACAGCTCTGGTCTTTCTGAAAAGCCGAAAAACAACTTTTAAAAATGTAATACGTAGGCGTCCATGACAATGCCCCATTTTATTTTTATTCCAAATATTGGTTCTAAATTGGTTAAAGTATCATTTTCTATAAAACAACGAAAAATAATTTGATAATCGTGAAATAATCGGACTTAGAAGCTTTAAAGAAAAACGAAAATTGTTTGGATCAAGTAAGCATTGCGGCGATGTGTGGCATATTTGTAAATTAGCGTAGGTTAAGGATATTAGGTCAAATGTGGTTTTTGGAAGGACGGAAAGTCACCGCATTGATACATCGTATGTTTTACATTGTTTAAATGTATTGAATGTTAGATTGTAAATAATATTTTAAGGAATAGAGGAACTATAACCCAAAGGAGGTATCTGTCCTTTAATAGAGTTACTAGAAGTACTAGTATAACCTTCTCTCACTCCCTTAAAAATCAACAGAAACTTAATATAATTTACGCGATTTGGTCTTGAAAATGATTATCGTTATTACTAGAGTATATTTAATAGGTTATTTAAGGAATAAGGAATCATTCTTTGAGTATTATGAGGTGATAATTTTGGTCGGGGCGTGATCAAATCCAATAAAGCCCGAAGGGCTTTATGATAGGTTTGATCACGCTCCGACCGAAATTATCACCTCATAATATTCAAAGAATGATTCCTTATTACTTATATTTATATAATTTTAAGACATCGTTCGATTATACATTTAAATATAATTAAGCAATCCCCGCTGGGGCCTCAATTTGGCGTCATTTGAAGTTATGAGTTATATAGTTCAAAATCGATACGTAGTGTTATCACAGGCAAAGACACTGGAAAATGTAAATATTATGGGATATTTTTAAGTAAGAAAAAATAAGTGAATGTTTGTCATTTCTTCAAATGTTGTTACAAATGATGTAGGGCCACGACAAAAAGGTACCAGTTCATACTGTTACAGTAGTGAATATGTTCTTTTCAAGTATTTTGTTGTATTTTTAAAGTAATACTTGGTTTACTTTCTTAAGATAGAGAAATATGGTGTAATTCAGTAAGCAAAGCTGATAGATAGATAGATAGATAGATAGATAGATAGATAGATAGAGAATTCAAACAATCCGTTAAATTAGAGTATAACATATTATTAATTTCTATTCAATAGGAGGTACAGCTGATATTACAGTACATCAACAATGTGATGACCACACCCTAGAGGAAATCGTCCCCGCCAGTGGAGGGCCCTGGGGAGGAAAATCGGTAGATGACCGCTTCATCGGTTTCCTTGAGGATATAAGCGGTCCAGAGTCAATGGTTAAGTACAAAGAGAAGTACATGTACGACTTTTTGGACATTCTTAGACAATTTGAAGTGACAAAAAGAAGCATTACACCTGAAAAAACCCAAAACGTATTGATACGAATTCCGCTATCTTTTGTCGATTTTTGTAAAAATAATAGAAAAGTAAAAAATGTCCCAGCTGCAATAGAGGCATCACCTAATAAAGGTATTGTTCAGTATGAAGCAGGAAAACTTAAATGGACAGTAGAGTTTTTCAAGCGAACCTTCTTTAAGGAAACGATCAACAGCATTGTAGAACATATAGAAAAATTATTGAAAGACGCTAAAATTAGAGATACCAAAGCCATATTAATGGTTGGAGGCTTTTCCGAATGCAAATTAGTTCAACAGGCAATCATAACAAAATGTTCGGACAAGAAGGTAATAATTCCAATCGACGCAGGACTAGCAGTAGTGAAGGGCGCTGTTTATTTTGGTCATGACCCAAAGGCCATTTCCAGAAGAGTAGCAATGTATACATATGGCATACAAACTTGGCCCGAATTTAAACCTACAGAGCATCCGATTGACAAAAAATACGAAATCGATGGTAAAACTCGTTGTAAGGATGTCTTCTTCCCAATTGTGCGAAAAGGAGAAAAGATCCCTGTTGGTTTGTCCAAACCTCAAATCTTTCGACCGCTGTTTGAAAAAGGTAGTATGCTTCATTGCTCTGTGTACATCTCGGATAAAGAGAATCCAAAATATATCGACGAACCTGACTGTGAGCTTTTAGGAACTTTGGAAGTACCACTGTTGAATCACGATCCGGCGAACGTTGAGGTTGAGGAGACACTTTATTTCGGAGAAACTGAGTTGAGAGTGACGGCTCGAGATTTATCAACTAATAAGGCCATAGATTTCACCTTTGATATTTTATAATGAATTGCATGAAACTAGATCGTTCGATATGTGCCATATTTGAATAACTTGTTAATTCGTGGATAAATATATTCTACAGTGATACATGTACATTTACTTTACTTGTAAGAAAAGTTTACTATTAATCAATTTTTGTAAAGATCAATATCAAAATTTTTTGATATTAGAATAATAAACACTTTAAACCTAATATATAGACCATGTTACATATATTATGATTACATTATAATGATATTATAATTTATATTGCTCTCACTAGAAAGAAACAATTGACCCTTTTTTTATTATACACATGCATTTATTTGATAAAACTATATTTTTAAGTTTGCCTGTTCATGTTTTTTTTTACACGTAGAGACCAAATTTCTGCTAATAGACACCATACGCTACAATTCAAGTATCTTGTATGTAGGTTACCTTATATTTGGAAATGCAGTCGAATATATATCATAATAGGTCATATGAATAATTTTCAATTTGCTGAATTTTAGAAATTGCATATAATTATGAATTAACAAAAGTTGATACATGTATTCAAGTTACCAAAGCAGTATTCATTAATTTTCATTCAACATAATCATTATGAAATGCAACATTTATTGACACTGATATCATTTCCGACCGCCAAAAGGCACTACTACCATAAGGGAACTTCGGGGGGGGGGGGGGGGGGGGCAATGCACTACTACCATACATGAACATGAATGTCAATTCATTTATTTAAAATAGCAACCATGAAAATAATATACAGGAATGTTAAATTGTTCGTATGAATAATGATACAGTCATGTTTATAATTCCAACAAAATTGCAGATATCTGTAATATACATGTATAAACGATATTGATTAAACTGAGATACATTTAAGCATTGAGTGCTTATTTTTGGATGTCGTCGGTCCTATGACACACCAATGCGGTGCAGATAAATTGAATATACTGCGCGTTAGCGCGGTATGATAATTTGTCTGCACCGCACTGGTGTGTCATAGGACCGACGTCATCCAAAAAATAAGCATTCAATGCTTATATTTATATTCATAATGGTTTTTTTTTGTATGAAATATATGTGTATCGTCGCTGTAAAGCGTTTATATACGCTCTCAGTCAGGGATATGAAACATACATAAAAACAGCCATATTAACATGTTATTTAGTACGCTTCCGCAGCTAAAAATATGGTGCCAGAAACTTTGTAGAGAAAAATCTTTTTAATTAAGGAGTAGATATTATTTAATGATTATTTTCAAAATTACATATCAAATCATATTGGTTATGGAAGGTTGAACGTTTCATTTAATCTTACAAAAATAAATATACTCAAAACACGTGGTGACGTTTATATTTGTGCTCATGGCGCATGAATTAGTAAACTTAAGTGTATTCATATGAATGAAATTGAACGTCGCAGATTTACAATGCAAACATAAGGCGAAATATACACTGAATGTAAATATTTGATAATAAAACCTCTTTCCTATAACTGCCGTGTTCTTTTGCATGACAACATGACACAGAATTTGGTAAAATATGATGTAACGGTAATATTTGAAATAACAGCGTTTTTAGTATCATACATGTACATGTACTATTAAAAAAAAATACCAATTTGCCCTACAAAATAGCAGTTTGCAATTATCGTGACATGATTAATTCTTAATGGGAATAATCGTTCCTGTTTGCTTATTAACATCATGCAATTGTAATTAATATAAAAACATGTACCATAATTGTTGAGCTTAATCTTTGCTCCCTGTCTATAAATGCCATGCGAAAAAGCTAAAATCACTCATTCTAAAGTAGCATTAACTTTATGAAAGGGATTAACTATTATGAAACTAGACAATATATTGTCCAAGGCAGATACATAAATATATAGATCGTGTCTTGTGTAGGAGATTACTTAGCGTCGAGGACGCTGTTATCTTTACCACAATATAGAAACTAGGGCTCCACTCGACCGCCATCATGCTGGCTTTCTTGGTAACTTTTCTATCCCTGCAAGCGTTTGTCGCTCATGGTCAAATAGAGAATGTTTTTTCGTACTTGCAACACAACGGTAACTTTACCACACTGGTTAAACTCTTGAAGGAGGCCGGTTTAGCGGGAACTTTGGCGACATCAGGTATTTTTTTTCCACATATTTTTTTTATTAAGAAAACTACATGTACTAGTATATCAAATTAAGTTCTAACAGAATACGATTTCTTTTAAAAGAATCTATTTCCTTAAACGTTTTATATGAAACAGTAAAAATAAGAAGTAACTATACACGAATTGATAATGCGAACGACCATTCTCTATACTGATAATGCTGTCAGTTGTCCAGTATTTTTGTATTTACTGCCACCCGATAAATTCAAAATTAGGCTGGGTTTTTTTTTTTTTTTGTTGCCAAGCAACACCTTTGACAATCTTTGCGCCGACTGATGCTGCCTTTGCCAAGCTTCCTCAGAGTGTTCTGGACCAACTGAGCACCGATCCACAAGCTCTAGCAGACACTCTCAAGTTCCACGTGACCAGTGGAATCGTTATTTCTCCCATGATTCAAGATGGATCGGAATTTACATCTTTGTCTGGAAAGAACCTCACAGCTCATCGATATGCAAATCAGGTGGAGATCTAATTCAGTAATGTGAACGTTATTATTATTTGTTTTTGCTTAAAGAGTATGTATTGGTTTGACTTTTTTGACTGGCTAATATAATACTTTCTTTAAATGCAATAAACTTTAATTTAAGAAATACTTTGATACAATTATCGCATGGTAAAAAGTTATGTTATTTATATAATATTACATGTATAAAGTTCTCGGTAAATATTTGATAATCAATCTAATAGATGTTCTTCTTTATTGCGAAAACTGGAAGCATGATAGCAAAACGATGGGAAACTTTGTACCACTTTAAAACTTCTCTGTTATAAAGCTTATCCCTGATCTTTATTGGGAATCGTAACGTTTTTAATAACTATATGCCATCTTGTATACTCCGCGCAATTGCATGTTACAGACCCCCCCCCCCCCGGCAAACTCAAATAACCGTCGCCCCCCCCCCCCCCCTGGAAAATTTTCTGAATCCGCGCATGGGGTGAACTAGTTTGTTGGAATTATATAAGGACACCTCAATTAACCATATTGATTAACCTAAAAAAATTAATTCTCTGAAAACACACACTAAGAACTGGCGGAACATTTCCATTCAAAAATTTGCATAAGATAGTTTAAAGAAACAATTCAAATAATTTGTTTTACATGTGTACGTAGAAGATTCTTCTCCCTTCAAGAAAAATACTTTCTGTTGCTCGGTGTTCGATGGTTCAATGCCCGAGTCGTTAGAATGAACATCAAATTTATCTGTACTAATTATACAAATCAAACGTTGTATAATGTGTGCTCCGATCGATTATGTTAAGTCTTCATGTCTTTTTTGTCCATAGAAATACGTGATTCAAGGCGTGAACATAGAGTCCGGAGACAAAATTGTCCTAAACGGCGTGATTCATACCATCGACTCGGTGTTGATGCCCTCTGACATGTCAATCTCGGAATATCTCGGGACCCACGAGACCAATTTTGCAGACCTGTACGCCGCTCTTGTGCTGGAAGGATTCGAAAATGCTTTAGAACGTAAACATAAAATATATGTACATTTGCGTGTGTGTATGTGATTTTGCGTGCGTTTTTGAAAGTCTGTACAGAGAGAGAGAGGGGGGGGGGGGGAGTCACACTTTTGCAGTGTCTCTTTGACACAAACAATCAAATGTTTTGTGTTTGGAACAAATATCTAGATACACTGTATTTACAGATGGGACTTACACAATTTTTGCCCCACGAGATGATGCATTTGCTCAGATTTTGGCCAACTTGCCCACTATTGCTGCTGATGATACTTACTTCAAAAGTGTGTATTGATTTTCAATTTGAATTATTCGTTTTAATTATGATTAATAAGTTAAGTAAGGTTTGTATTAATATGATTGGATTCACAGAGATCTTAATGTACCACGTGGTACCGGGGGTGTGGTTTTCCTCTGGACTGACAGACGGCATGTCACTCCCCACTCTGGCTGGAACAAACCTTACAATCAGTGTGCAAGGATCAGGTAAAGGCTTCTTATAATCTCCATAATCGAGCACTGCTTAAGACATCGATAAATTGAATAAAGAATTTTAAATGCTAGTCCGCTTTGAAATTAATACCAAGAATCTCACTTGATATTGCTGAACAAAATAAATGTATACTGTACATGTGATTATTTACGCGTTGGGGAAATTTACACTAGTTACGCGGTAAGCTTTTAAAAACCGCGTAAAATACCCCCGCGCGTATGGTAAATAAATAAAATCTTTGGGTGGTAAATCACGCATCCGCGTATACGATACTATCGCGTTTGTTGTACTATAGAAAACGCGTACTTAACTACCAGCGTAAATAACCACTTTTACAGTATAATCGATACGTGTCAAAAGTAATTTGTGTTTTAAATTTATTAATCTTGAATATGTGTAATTTTAAAGGTGTCTACGTAAAGACAGCTCAAGTCGTAGAGGCCGATGTTCCAATGTCTAATGGCTGCCTGCATGTGATTGATGACGTACTTACTCCTCCAAAATAAAAACAAAATTTTATCTCAGTTTTTGCCTTGTCAGTACTCGGTCACATTTTTTATATAGATGTAAAGCGAGTTTGTATGTTAACTCTGCATGTGGACTATACTACTACATGTATATAGATTTTCATGAAGCTACGATGTCAATAGTTTTTTCGATTATGCCAAGCTTCTATGTCATAACAGTTCAATTGTAATACCGGTAAGTGAATAATTAACAGGCTAGGGATATTCTAATACCGGTATTGTTCATTTTTTAACCGTGCCCGATGCACCTTTTAAACAAGAAAGTACAATCTTTTTTTTTTACAGCGATATCATATGTTATATGTTATACTTTACATCTTAAGTCGTTTAACCAGAAAACCCAAAAATTCGAGGAAAAACACTTCAAGTTTATACCGTGTTATAATGTTGTTTTTGAAATATTAGAAAGGCAAGATTTCTAACTCAAGCAAATATTGACCCCGCAGAAAACATCTGACTGCGAATAGTATCTTTTGACATACAACCTTTGTTTACGTACTCCTTTTCTTATCATGAGTATAATATTTTTGTAAAACAAAAATTCTGTATCTCGTTTTACCTACAACAGATAAGTAAGAGTATTCATCTTCACTTACTTTGTAAAAATAAATCAGGATTTGATCGATTCGTCAAGGAATTCGATTGTCCTTTTGATATGAACGTGTATGTGTAAATCTAGTGCCAGAAACCAGAAACCATTGACTACCCACCAAATTTCTATGTTCTGTACTAACTCTAAAGCTACTAGAGAGCCCCTTTTGTGTCAAAATGGTACTGTCACAATGAGAGCTCAGTTTACGTTATGTTTAAGTTCCAAGTTGGTCTGATTATCGTTTAGAATTTTGTGGTTTCTATTCTTCATTTTGAAAGCACGGTTTTGCTGCTGGAAAATTTCAGCATTTTATTATGAATTTTGTGTGATTTCCGAACACCACTGGGATATTGAATACATGTACACGTCTTCTATTTCAATAAATCTATTTGATTTCTTTTTTTTGGGGGGGGGGGAGGGGGCAACCTTAGCTGCAGTAGCCCTCTCCGATTTTTTATATCTGATGTTTACTGGAGAGGGCTACAATTCCATAGGATCTCCGTAATGGTGCAAAATAATGTTTTTAATGCGTCCGACTTCGGTCTGAAAAGATCGTTTTTATAATTGACTTCCTTTAGATAAAACGATTTTTTAATTCAGGTTGAACAAACTAACCGTATATAAATCAAAACCAGATAAAACACATCAGCATGTTTACCAGTCGTCCTTTTCAGCAGCCATGACAGTTCTCGCGTGATTTTGTGGGATTTACGCTTGGAGTTTTATTGGGCTTGATAAAGTGAAATTCAGTGTAAATAAACGATCTTACCTCGTTCTATCACTAAAACATCATTTAAGGAAATGGTATATAATGAAAAATTCATATTTACCGCGTTAATTATGTTTAAAATAGGGGAACCTTTTAATGAACCGTATTATTTTTCAAGAGATCTAGACCTAGATGACCATGGCCATTTAAGACTATATTACTCTCCCTTAGATAAAAAAACCCTCTTTATAAAGATATAGAAAAAAGTATAATTTTGAATCTTAAATTTTTTTAATTTTTTCCCCTATATATCTATATAGTTAAAGTTTTAAGGCAGATTTATTGGATTTGTTGACTATTCAGCCTCTTTAAAAAGCAGCCACTAAAAACCCTCTCGCTCCTTTCCTTTTGTTGTAGTTAAAATTTGTCGTGATATATTATGTATAACATAAAATCATTAATTTCACTATCTCTTATTTCAATTTCATGATATATGATATTTGATAATTACTATTAAATTGCTTTATTTTTTCAATAATTAAAGTTATCTTTTATAATTTTAATTTGTCTATTTAAGATTTGACACTTTTCGACGAGTCAAGATATATATGGAACTGAAATTCTAATTTAAATTTCTTAAATTTAAAAATAGTTTTAATGGATATTTCTTTGAATGAACATGTATGACCCTAACAATTATATTAGTCAGAAAAAATCGTAACAAAACCCATGTATTCAATGAGACAAACATTTATTTTTTAAAAAGTATCCACGTAAAAAAAATTCAGGAGTGTGTATATATTTATATTATCAATACTTTAGGTACCTTTGGCAATTTACAATTTAATTACATTCATGCATTCACTTGAAAATTTGCATAATATTAAGGTTTTTTATCAATCAATATCAGTTCATTTATATTTTCATATTTTAATAGAGTGGACAATCATCTAGACTAAGTAACAAACCACTCGAGTAGCTCAAACAATCTTGAACGTAGCCCCAGTCGTAATCTAAAGGTGTCAGAATATCAGATGGTAAAAACCAGAAAAAAATATTTATGTCATTTATATAAGAAAATATATTATCTTTGTTTTGCTATATGTAAAATTATCGATTAATTGACTCGATCATTATTATACAACTTCATGGCATGTGATTGTAAATCAATGTCAATGCATAAAACAACATTTCAAAGGGCATTGTTCGGTATAAATCTATACTCTGAAGCTCACAGCGAACACAAAAATCAACCGTACAGTTTAAAGGTTTTTAATTTGACTACTTAGGGAAGCTGGAATAAGGACATAGTTGAGTTTGTGTACGACTCCGTTGGTGGCGCTAATGTCGGGCTGAGTCACGCGGTGTCCATCAACCAATACCGTTCCTGCAGAATGTATTAAATACTCATTAACGAAACATATATTTTTGCAAAATTCATTTCAGAATGTACTAAAATTATTAACATATGTAATATATAAATCTCGCTCGTATAACTTTTAAGGGACATTAATATAATTCTTCAATATCATCAAAACTAAGTTAATAGATTAATGCCCTGTCGTTCATATGTTAGCATGCTATTTTATCACCGAGTTTTTTCTAAATCAATAGTGAAGCGTAGATTAAACAAACCAAAGAAAGACTCGTAGATTCTGAGTCTGTCGGTCTCCTCAAGGGTGTGGAAGGATCCAGAATGCATTCCTCTGGAGTACAGAGTTCCATGTAAAATGTGGTATTTCAGAACATCTGAAAAAAACAACAACATTGTTTGCAATAAGCCTTTATCGTAAATACCATGTATTCATTTTCAAATTATACAGAAAAAATCGTTTCGTCGAAGCCATCAAAAATGAATATGTATTTGGCACAATTGGTCAGATTATATTTCAAATAGTGGTTTTATTCGATTAGAAGAAGATAAGAAGAAGACGAAAAAGAAAAGCGGGAGATTGTCAGCAATGGGCAAAGGCATCTGAGGTGTAAACTTACCTCCCAAGAGCTTTGGATTCTGAAGAAGCTTGGCTACAGTATCATTACCAAGTCTGTTAAATGCATCGTCAGTTGGGGCCATTAAAGTGATTGGGCCGTCTAAATACACAAACATTATTTAATATATCTATAACTGAGATTCGTGAATTAAAGAAAATGTCAGCATTTGCAAATATCTCTATTAAGATTAAGAATGTCTTACAGTTTTTAAAGGCAGTATCGTTAATATAATCTTTACCATTTAATGCCTCAGCAAGACCAGCTGCAGTAGCAGCGGCAAGAAGAGTCTTAAAAGAACCATCTTGGGTTAAAACATCCACAATGGTTCCAACTGGTGGCATGAGAACTTTCTCAATACGGTGAATTATTCCGTTGGACGCCATTTTGTCAGGATACGTAATACGTGCTCCCTCCACGGTAAGTGCATGCTGCAAAAACAAACAAACTAAATGATCTCAACTTCGGCATCTAAGAAATATGTTCCCATTTATCGCTCTTTATTGGACGTGACATTCGAAATTGGTGGTGACTTGTGTCATGTTGTAAATTTAGAATTTACCGGTTGGCAGTAAATACAAAATTTACGACATGTTGTCATGTTATAAATTTTGTATTTTACTGTCACCCGGTAAATTCAAAATTTACAACATGACAGTTGGAAGATACTGGCACGATATTATAGATTCAATGGGCAAAACATCAGCTAAGCAATATATTGTGCATTTGACACGACTTATCATGGGATATGCCAGTAAAGTTATTGTAGTACACGGCATTGCATTATCACTAAACAAATTGTGGTTTGTTACTTGCTTTTTGTATCTTTAAACGCTTAATTAGTAAACGAAACATATAATGTGATGACATCTGAAAATTAATAACTTAAGTTAGACAAAATTAACAGATCATTCACATAATTTTATCAATCAATCTATCAATCAATTAATCAAAATCATGGTATTTTTCATTCAAACAAGCAAATAAATAAAGCAAACTTGATTTTTCATATTTAAGGATTAACGCCATGTCCATGAAATAAAACAAATACATGGTATTTCATTCAAAGTTAAAAGCATTGTACATACATGTATAAGTATATATGTCGCCTAATTTCTTACATTTGCGGCATAGTAGTAGTTGACTCGGAGTTTGTCCCCCTTCAGACTGTCCAGCTGCAGTTCGTTGACAAGTAGGTCAGGCTTCACGTGGTACAGTCCACTGACCACGTGGTACTGCAGGATCTGGGTCAATTTAGCGGTATCGGCCTTCAGGCTGGTCAAGGTCGCATTGCCGAGGAGGTTAAAGGCGTGGTTGTCAGGGGCAAAAATAGTGAAGGGACCTAAAAGATTAAAACTTTAAATTTAAAAACCTGAGTTTTTGCTAAGAATGATGAATCAGATAATTTTACTTTCAGTAAGCTGTCCGTAGAACGTAATAAAAATTATTTTCACTTCCGTTCTAGATCTTATACTTTAAGCCTAGAATTCACAAAATCTGTATTAACTGGAGAAAACCGGTTCCATATAGATTAAGGATACACTCTTGTTAAGTGTCTGACTATTCAAATAATAAAATTCATACCTATAAAATATAAATGTGTATCATTCGTTTTTACAATTGAAGTAATGCAAATTTTAGAAGGTTATTTTTCATAATTTTTTTTTAATTTATGATGTCATAAAAAATGTTAATAAAACAATATGAAAAACATTAAATTATAAATTTTAAATATTTGATTCAACTTGGAAGGATAATCTTTAAGTTTTAGTTATTGCAATATAACCTTTAAATACAATAAAAATGAGTCTTAGAATAGACATTGTATATTAGTTATACTAGTATTTGGAAAATATAAGCAGATGTCACATGAGCGACTGTACTACTTTATCCTTATAATTAACTTGACCTGACCTTTAACTTGATATAAAAAACATGATAGACAAATTAAAAACCATAAAAATATCACTGAAATAGCACTGAAATATCATTGATTGATTTTGACTGTTTAAGATTTTCGTACATTTTTCAATACAGCAAACATGAAAAAAGAAAATAATATACTGACAAAGTTTCTTTGTTTTTTTTTCATCCAAAATACGGTTTGTAATCCCCCCTTTTTTTTGTTACAGAGCGAAAGAAATGTTCCATCACTGTACGTTCAAGCTTAATTGTCTTACTATGTTCTTATTCTAATTTAAAAGCATCCCTTTCATTGCCTTTTAAAATGCATGTGTAATAAATAACTTCGTATTCAATCGAACGTTTCTTTTTCCAAAAATACTAATCATTTCTCTTGGATAATTATAATCCATTAATCTTTAAAATCTTTCTTAATTTTTTTCTCCACAAAATGCTCTAAATGAAACCAAAAGACCAAAGTTGATTGTGAAAGATATTTTTAAAAAAAATCTCTAACCTCCCTGGGACAGGGCCTCGGTGAGTCCGGCAGCATCAATCAGATCCACCAGGATGGACTGGAGGGAACTCGTCTTCAGGGTCTCCACCAGGTTACCCAGACCTGTGGGGGAGCCCTGGCCCAGAGCCAGTCCCAAGAGAGGGAAAATGAAAAGGTAGTTCATCTCACAGAGAACGGCAGACTTGGAGTAGGAGATTCTCGCAAAAGGAAAGGGAACACGATAGGCTGGTAGTCACGTGTTAGATATAATATATGCTGATAACGGACCTTGTAATAAGACATGCAATATGGCTTAATGCGCTATCAGTATTCCCTCGAATGCGTTAGCGTGACTTAAGTTTATAATAGACATTTTTTTTTATTTTAAATACCACAAATTAATATTGCCCTTTATTACATATTTTATGTGATTTCAATATTTGGTTAGATTCGTTTTTTATTTAACGTAAACTAACTCAACCCGTTAAAATACCAAGTAAGTTCCAAAAATCTGACCTTGTGCTTTCTATCAGTGCAATACCGCATGGTTCAAACGAATACCACCTTTGAAACATTCCTCTAATTTTAGGTTAAAGAACGCAGCTAAATATTAAACATCTACGGATATTTTGCATTAATATTGTTACAACATAAAAGGTTGCAATATTTAAATCTTTAAAATATTAAACTTTTATTTACATTAAAACAGACAAGAAATAATTTGAAATTTAAAAGAAATAAACAACGACATTGTTTTCTTGTAAATGCCAATACTAAAATGATATTTTGTTTGCATTCTCCCACTGACTGAAGCTAAATTACAAATCTTTGAATTCTTTAAGAAAAATCAAATTCAGTGTTTGCAAATTTGTTTTTAAAACCATCTCATTATTATTAATTTTTATTTTTATTTTTCTCGCAACTTTAAAAAAAACAACTTTTTTTTACATGAAAACCAACTCCAAAGTTTAAACTATCTAGACATGCAAGGGCAATTTAACTTTTATTAAAGGTGTATGACTTTTTTTATAATGTATAAGAATGCGTCATAAAATTATCGTTTGGAGCGTTTGTAACACAAGCACCACGATTTTGAAACTGTTCACCCTCCTATTCACTAATTTAAAACATTCCCACTTTTCCTAATATATGTGATAAATTTGTAAATATAATAAATTCTTCTGTCCTTCGTTTTTACGCCAGGTGGACAACCTTACGAACTTACGTCATAAGTACTTAGTTTTAAGACTCAGAGGTCATCTCGCATGGTGAAAGTTCTTGGTTGGGCCTTATCATAGTCGTGCCAGATAAGAATCGGTTTGATCCAGAGAGCGAACCTTCCCACTAAAAGTGCACCTTAGCGACATGAGGCTGTTCGTCGTTTTGTCCGTCTGCGTCGCTGTTTCCTCAGCATACCCTAACCTTGTGGACCTAGCCGCAGCAAACAATGCAACGAAGCTGGTCTCCCTCCTCAACAGCGCTGGTCTAGCCGACATTCTCAAAGATCCCAGTCAAGGTACATGTATACTATGTATTTTCATTGATTCATTCAGAAAGACCCTAATTAAGAACCTCTCGTAACCCCCTCTTGCGAAAAAAGGATGTAAGAGATATGGATATTTTTTGCGCCTGAATGTCATTTCACATTCGGTTAAATCTAACTCTCTATTTTGTTCAATGTAAACGTACTGTTCTTCCTTGACAAAATGAGAGTATGAACCCTTTAATAATGCATGAACCATTCGTTTTATTCAATAGTGCCCTATGTACATGTATGTACTATTATAACTCTTCAATGCAACTTTTTATTGTATTCACAAGATTTGACAAAATAATTATAATTAAGGTACACTGTATGAGAAACAACAGCGTCCATTATAATCTTCAATGATTTAATTGTGATTGTGATGCTCTCACGAGCTTAGCGTATGTAGAACAGTGGGTACTTAATCATCATACCTACCAGTTGTCAGGAGCAAGTTGCTCTTTGCTGCGTAATCAAGTGGTCTCATCAATATTCGCTGGATACCAATTTTCGTGGATTTCGTTGTTGAGTTGATCTACGGATTGTGCTATAATTTTAATTACGCATTGTATTGAGAGAATCGTTGTCTACGAATTAACCTATCTTTTAAACTGTGATTTTCATTAAATTCGCGAATATTGATAAATACACTGTAATGATCATCTCAGAAATACTTTGTAGGACCATTTACGCTACTTGCTCCCTCCGATGCCGCTTTTGGTAAAATACCCGACAGCGATCTGCAAGCATTAAAGGCAGACAATGCCAAACTACAGGACGTGCTGAAATACCACGTGATGAAGGGCGAGATCTTTGAATGGGATCTTCTAAACCATGAAGTGATTTCTAGTTTGAATGGACACTCCATTCGAGTTTACGTCAGAAATAGCATGGCTGGTCAGGTAAGATTATCAAAGGTCAGCTATGCAGTTATGAACACTACCAAATATGATATTTATTTACTAGTACATATATCATATACGTCTTTTGTTTGCTTTTGTAGAGTACTTATTTTAACCAAGCCAAAGTCGTAATATCCGAGCTGCAAGCTTCCAATGGTGTTCTCTATCTTATTGATGAAGTCCTAAACATGCCAGAGGGGACCATTGACGACATCTTGTTGAACCCGGATTACAACGTCAACAGCTTCATGGATTTCATCAAGTCAGCTGGTCTTACACAGGTCTTCAACAGAACCACCGGTAACCGCTATACAATGTTTGTACCCACCAACCAAGCTCTTGCTTCTATGGATCAAGGATTTTTGACCCAGATTAAGAACAATCGCATAAATTCACGACGTAAGTTGAAACTAAAAGTGAACCTTTGGTGTTTGAACCAGAAAGGCAAAAAAAAACCCCCCAAAACCCAAAACAAAACCAAATTAACATTTCTGAACTTCAAAAGTCAGTTTAGAACTTACTCATTTCGTTTATTATTTTTTCCATCGAATGTGGTTTACCAAATATTTTTTTAAAATAAATGTGCATGGTAATAATAGTTCTGGTCTTTGATACTTTAGAAAAAAAACCTATACTTTTAAATGCAAAACTCAAACAAATATAATCCTACTTTTGGACTGTTATTATTTAAGTATGTCGATGAGGTTTGCAAATACATATAAATTTGATTTTAAAAACAAACATCTAGAGTAAGTTTAAGAATTATGATATTTACAGACTTGGTCGATTATCATGTTCATCCGGGCACCCTGCACGCCAAGAGCATTGTCGGACCTGGTCGAATTAGCACCATGTACAGGGGACATTACATTAACCTCTCCCAAGATTGTGAGTAAAATTTGTACATGAAGAGGAAAAAAACAGTTATTACCTTCAATATGTCGACAGCATGACTACTTGTCTCCCATTGCCCTAAAATTGCTAAAAAAAAAATTGCTTTGTACACTGTACACAAAATACCAAAGTCCTCTGTTGTGCAGAAAGGTTAATAAAATTAAAGTAAAAAAGAATAAATTGCAATTTTTGCTGAATTACATACCTAACATATTCTTCACATAACTTTAGACTTATTAGGGCTTTTCGACTTTCGGTCGAAAAGACCTTTTGTTTTCGTCTTTTTTATTATTCTTATTCTCGACAAAGTTTCGTCAAGGATTTTTTGAAAACGGTAAGAGATATTGAAGTTTCAATTACACATTCTTGTAGCAATTCTTAATGACACGCGTAAGTAAGGTTTTGGACTTCCAGTTCCGGTACTTCCGGTTTTCACAAAGAAAATACTGAAAATTTATTGAAACGCAATATCTTTCTTACCATTCAAATTTAAGAATTAGATGTATCATATAAAGTTGTACAAAATTGTAAGTGTAGGCATCTTTCTATATCTTACTTTTTTATTTTTCATCCGATCTTCCAAATCTTTTCGAATTATAGTTTAGAGTAAAGAGTACAATTTAAAAATTATGATCCGAGGGGCCACTTTTTGACTCCTTATTGGGGTTTCAAGGGCCTGAATATGATTAGCTGCAGAACTGTAGCTCCACGGAAAATTTGGGTTGACGGACCGTGGAGCTACAGGTCCACCCGTATAAAAAACTGTATATTTATTGCGCACAAAAAGTTGCGCGCGGTTTTGGACTTATTAAACTAATTTTGGTACATATTATGTAAATATTTTCATACCAAAAAATTCCTGAGAAAATTTACTACTGATTCGCTTCTTTACTTGCCCAAAACGTTTTTCTTAGCAGCCTAACCCACCTCGGAAATTGAAGTATGCTAAATTCACATCGGGATCAAGAGTCGCCATTTTTGCATGTAAACAAACCACACCATTTCACTTTACGGGGCCGATGAGAGTGTTTAAAAGATATTCAGAGGCAAGTTAAGTAATGACATGTTAAGTATAATGTCTCAGGAATTTTTTAGTATTAAGATTTTCACAGAATGTATTCCTTAATTAGGTTAATAAGTCCAAAACCACGCGCAACTTTTTGTGCGCAATAAATATACAATTTTTTATACGGGTGGACCTGTAGCTCCACGGTCCGTCAACCCAAATTTTCCGTGGAGCTACAGTTCTGCAGCTAGAATATGATAACTTTATTACAGATTAAAAAATTAAATTTGAAGAGTTGTCTCGCTTTGCACAATGGAAGATAATGATTATACCTTTAGGCATATCAATTTTTCTGGTTACAGAAATTATTACTCTCTCAAATATTAATTTTAATAATTTTCATCTGCAAATTTAAAATTACATTAAGACAAAAAGTTCAAGTTATCTTTCTTTCGGTATTTTAAAGATCTTGCGCGTTCATGTATGGCCATTCGTTTATACCACGGCAATCCGTTTTTTTTTAATACAAAATTTTGGAAATGTTTTAACAATTTAAATAAAGGATTTAAAGGGCTGTTGAAAAGCCCTTCCTTTTCTGTTGAAGACAAAAACAGGTCTAGTATACATTTGTAATTATAATGTTATTTTACCCCTAAAATGCCCTATTTAATGGAATAAAACCATATGATCTAACATTCTTCAAATATGTACATTGTACAAGACTTACATCTTGCATTTAGGGTTAAAAGGTTAATAACTTTACATTTTCGTTTCTTTTTTAAAAAAAGTGCAGGGATGTTGTGCTGTATAAATAGAACTGGACCGTCAGATAATCGTATCAATATTGTCTTCCAATATTTTGCAGCAAATAATAACACTCTCCTGAACAACGTGGCTTCCATAGTACAAGCCGACATCGAGGCTGAGGATGGAGTCGTACACATCATTTCACACGTACTCATTCCCTCCACACTCTCACCCACCGGCATCGGCGGAGTCGTTGGATAGAATGAAATTGTATTAAATATTTTAGATACATGGAACAACTAGCATCGTATTTTCTTGTTATATTTTAATACATGCCACGTTATTCAATAAAACTTGAGTACATCATTGCTAAATATACGAAAGAGCTAGAGCCATAAGAAAATGCATTCACCTTTAGCTGCAGGTCTGTAGCTTTCGGTGTGAAAAAATTCGGATGGACGACCTGGGAGCTACAGTTTCGTACGTGTTAAAAAGGTTGCTATTTACGGGGCACAAAAATTTGCGCTAATTTTGGGTTGGTTAGCCCTATTTTTACACAAATTGTGTTAAAATAATTAGTACCATGAATTCTTCAGAATACTACTGATATCGTTGCATTATTTGCCTTAGACATTCTCTAAAACACACTGACCGACCTCGGAAAATGACGTTTGTTAAATTCACGTGCAGTTCGAAATTCACAATGTTTACATATAAACAAACCACACTACTTGCATGTTTCTTTACGGGGCTAAAGAACATCCGAGGCAATTAAAGTGACGATATAAGCATTAAAATGTCAGAATTGTTTTTTGAAGGTACAATTTTGTTAAATATTTGCCCTAATATTAAAAAGTAATTTAAATCTCATAAAAATACACAGTCATATACCATCTTTAACATGTATGTATATAAAGTACCAAGTGATACACTTTCGTTTTGCCTCGGACTAGAATGTCTCGACGTCATTGGATGAAATGCGTCACGTGATTGCCTTAAAAATTTCTTTAAAAGTTTATAGGGCAACATGGCGGACGTAACGTTGTTTGAACTGATTTTTCACACAAACAATTATTTACACATCAAACTTTAGGTCCTCGACAAAACAAAACACTTATTAGGTTTGTTACTGTTTAAAGAAAGTTGTGGGGCCGTTAAAGTCCACAGAAGACTCGGCTTCGCCTCGCATTTTATGGACTTCACCGACCCCACAAATTTCTTTAAACAGTCAGTAACAAACCTAATAAGTAATATTATCCTGTTTCAAAAAATAATTATGACTTCAACATTTTGGCATATTTCTAAGATTTGGTAAAAAAAATGATGAAAATGGCACATTTTCTCAAAGTTTTTTGAAGAGGAAAAAGTGTCCGCAGCCGTCGCCCACAACGAATATAATATATTTTATGTGATATTATATAATAAAGTTAAAATGTGAGTTTCATCGTAGGCGACAGATTTACGACGCTTTTGTGAAACGGTGTCCTGGTAACTATTTATAGATTCTTAATTTATAGGTATTCTTGTGTAAATAAACGTTACAATTTCTTGTGATGATTTTAAAAACCACTCTAAAACAGGAAAAATATGACTGAAACTGAACCTAGTTCTTAAATTTATATATATTAATTATTATAAGCAGTAAAATATCCGAAGATTTTTTTGGAATCGAAAATTTGAAATGAATATGTTCGGAAATAAGATTAATCAGTCCAAAACTAGCGCAACATTTTTAAAACGTACGGAACTGTACATGTAGCTCCAGGGTCGTCCATCCTAATTTTTTTTTCAGACTGGGAGCTACAGACCTGCAACTAATTCACCCAATATACCAACAAGGAATTGAATTCGAATTATAAGTTGGAAAGGGATATGAATGGTACATGTAATTGCTGCGGATAATTATTATAGTCTAAAGGTTAAAATTTGGAACACAGTGCTTAGTAACCTGTTTGAATTCTGCACACTTAGCGCCGTGATTTCAGTGTTATGTAAAATGTGGTTAGATTATCAAATGTCGCATCAGAAGTCTAGAGTGATCACTTGCATTGTACAATACATTGTACTTGATTTGACAGAATTGTACATAAATGCTGTTGTTTCCAAATATTTGTAACCAAAATCAGGGCAATTTATGAATACACAACCGACATTATATGCTTCCCTGTAATTATGAATTGAATCTACATCTTGGTTGGTTAATTTGGGCATTGAATTTATTCTGAATTTCTTATTAAAACTATTTTCTTGAAGTGTATTTCCAAAGTCCATGCGCCTTTCATCCTTAAGATTTTATTAAAATAAAAAAAATAAAAAGTAGAATGGTACATTGTTTATCCCTAAATGCTCTCTCTCTCTCTCTCTCTCTCTCTCTCTCTCTCTCTCTCTCTCTCTCTCCTGTAAACCAACTTTTATTCGCGTGGACTTTATTTTGCGATTTAGTAGAGATAAACTGGTTCGCGACGACTAATTTTCGCGATCAAACGACAAAGACTGCTTTGTGGCGAGAAATATTATATATGATACCTGGTATATATGTTGGAATATGATTAAAATGCATTCGGTAAAATATTTCTGTATTGTATTATTTTTATTTTAAAATTAAAACTAAAAAATAAACACCATTAGACAATTGCAAACTTGTTCACTCAATGTGTGTGGGTTTGTATGTGTTTAAATTCAAAAGTCTTGGGGTTTTTTTTTATATGCATTTCATTTTTTTATGATACTGAATAAATAAAAGTATTAGTATGATGCATGTATCAATTGTTATCGAATTTGTTTGTTCCAAAGATATGGCAATAGCTTGTTAAAGTTTGTTTATATAACTAAGATAAGAACAGTCCGTCCAACGTGACCAAACATGTGAGTTGTCATCTTAATATAAGTCGATGTCCAATGCTAACCTCAGTGTAATGATTTCAAAAATGAAGGCAACACTTCTTGTTCAAGTAAGTTTTTGTGTATTTGTTATCGAAAGCAGAACCATTTTTTGATTTGGTACGATCAGTTTTGAACAAAAGTATTTAGGTTATTTTTTTTATCGACATCTGCAATAATGAGGTTTTATAAATCGGATTTCAAAGAATTGTTAAATTCACCAAACGCACATTATTTTCATTTGATGATATGTAAACTCGTCGATAATAGTCCATTACGTCGACTTAGTTTTTTTTTTATGACCATTTAATTTCGGGGATTGACTCAACCAACAAAATCTTCGAAAATGGTTTGTAAAGAAGAGAATAATGAAACCACTGTCTCATAATTAATAGCCCGTTGACAAAGACATTCCGAAATATAACTTATGTATACATGTACCTGTTGTGGATATTGTGGAATTTTTCATAAAAAAAAGAAAGAATAACCATATTATAAAACCCCGGTGAAATAATCGGATAATATAATTGTAGCCATCTACTACTATGTACATGTACATGTAATTACGCGACGTTCAAAAGCTGTTTTCATTCCAGTTAATTACCTTTACTAGCATGTATAAAGTAGAAATAAAAATTATCTGAAAACGAGACATTATTCACCTTGTTATAGATATTTCTGCTGGATATCAGCCGGGCGTTCATAGTGGGCAGCAGTTCTTGCAAGGCCCCTCCAGTAGCGGCTGGTTTCCGGAACGATCGGTACAATGGACTCTGGTACGAAGTCTCCAAGGCCCAGACGGCCGGTGGGGCTTACTTCGAGAAGGACTGTGTGTGTACCACCATAGACGTACAGCCCGTGGCCTCAGCAACCAACGGCGACTCAACGGCCATCAACAGTTGTAGGAAACTTGCACCAAGTGGGGATTTCATGAATGCAACTGGTAGGTGTTTTAAACACGTTTGGACAACAATATTGTTATACACTTCATTTGGTTGAAATGGCGAGAGAATGCGATTGAAGTCAATTTTAGCCAATTTTTCATCTGTCAAAAGACAAACGTATTGAAAAAACAAGGTTTATAGATGACAAATCAATATTCATAGGGACACTGTCAAATGAGAGTCCTGCTGGTCATTGGAAAGAAGGATTCTTCCCAGGAGCCCCTAAGGTATTTTAAAGTTTGAGGTGCCCGTAATTATTAATTTTAAACATTCGATAAATTGTTTAAAGGTAATTGTTGAATACAGACTGTTAAATTGATTAAATGCATTATAAGACCATTAACGTATACCATTCTTCATAGCTATCTATTTTTGCAAATACAGATATTCTTGGTGTAAATGCTATTGTTATGATAAACTAGTTATTAAATACGTACGATTTAGAACAGTTTTAACAAGAGCTTGGACTTTGGGTAGTACGTGACAAACTCCGATTTGATGAAGGCGGGGTCTACCCGTGGTTAACTGTCCAGTCATTGGTTAATAGATATGAATACATTGAACGCAATGACACTCGTCCGACTTCATCCAGGGATGTATATTTCGCTGAAACAGCGTCAATTTCCCACAGCAGAGCAGATCTTGGCAAACAGCTTTCCGGTTTTGACAGTCTATGAATATTAATGAGTTTCTCTTAGCGAATTAGAAGAAAGAAGGTCAATTATTTGAAAGCTTGTTTTGATGAGCAAACTAGATAGTAACATCCCACCCAAAGTCCAAGCTCTTGTTAAAACGGTTCTAGTACTCAAGAAATAATAAAAGCTTTTTGAGTACGTATATAGCGTTTAATCAATATATTAAAAGCAAAGAAATAATCTAATGTGTCCTATCAATTTGAGAGATTTCACAACAAGCTAAGAAGTTGATTCAAAAAGAAAACGCAAGACAAATTTTAGCCCCCATCAATCCGGGTAGAGATAAAGGTCATTTTCACACTGTAACACGTACATGTACTTACAATTTTGCCTTCCAATTTATAAACTTAAACCATTTTTCAGGCCGACTACACTATAGTGTACTTAACGGACAATGTGGCCGTGGAGTATGACTGCAGCTCGTTTCTGGGTCTCTTTACTAACTACTGTATCCACATCCTGTCGCGAACACCCACCATTTCCACCGAAGACGAGGCTGCCGCCATTAGTTACGCGGAAAGTCTGGGACTAAATACCCAAAATTTGCCATTTCACAAAACTTTGCAGGCGGGATGCTGGTGATTTTTTCCGCGACATTATCATATTAGATTTTTTTTTACAGACATTGAAAAATACTCATGCTCCTCTTTATAATTACATATATTGTATTTATCTTGCACATGTATTCATTTGTAAATTCAATTTTGTTGTAACAATGACGTTATAAGAGACATCAAAAAAAGATTGTTTTGATGTTAAACACATTCAAATAATTTCACATCAGCAAATTTTAAAATGTAAGGTACAATTGGCAATGTACTGTGTAGTTCATTTTAATAACACAATTATAGATAAATAATTGAATAATTGTCAAAAGAATTATGAGGCTTAGTCAATAATTCAAGCTATTATGTATGAAAAAGGGTATAGACAAATCTTACAATTAGATATATTTCAAATTATTCTCGTGCTAAGAGTTCGAGTTAATAAATCCATATGCAGTCATTAAATAAATATGGAAAATATAATCCGACTACTAGTATTTTTCCTATCGCATGGGTGTGATGTGTTCAAGTGTGTGTAACTTTCGCTCATCACAAAACTTTGCACACGATACAGGAGCATTGGGATTAGTAATAAAACGCAATCACATTTCCAAATTTTTGGTCGATCATCTATCTCAACATCTCATATTATTGAGTTATATGCGAAAATACAACACAAATACAGATGAATAAATTATTATTGTCGTTATGACAAGTTCGATATTTATACAATGTATGTCATTAAGGGATTCGTACGGTAGTGTTTTCTTTAAAAATATTACTTATATCGTTTTATTATGAAGTGTCATCAGAGCCATCTTTTAAGCAAAAAATCCTCTCAGCGAAAACATTTTAAACTAACGTTAAACAGAATCGGTTTAAAACAAATAAACATAATTCGTTATAATAATTATCCTCCAATAACTATAAAAAATACTATGTAAAAAATCAAACTGAAAATATATATCTCAAACTTTTATTCAAACACAGCATGGTTAAACCTATGGTTTATGTGAAATGACCGGGATTTAAAGTCATTTTGACGAATGAAAACTTGAATCATCCCCCTTGGTGGTAGAGAGATATTCCATTAAGTTTCCCGAATGATGGTGGTCCGACGGGGGTCTCTCCAGACCCATCTTTGTTCAACCTGATGACTCCACTGAAAAAAAAAAATCAGAAAATAAAAAAAACTTTTACAAAATGCACCTAAACCACTAGAGTCAAGTTTACCCCTGTTACAATTGGGTAAACTCAAATAAAAAATACCAAAATCTCTGTATGAATTAGTTCACTTTCGTTGAGCAAAGAGATTTTAGTTAATTGTAGAACCTTGGATAGCGAAAGTGAACTGAATTGATCTGCTTAGTATCAAAGAGCAGACATACTCTTTAGTCCAGTCTGACGCGTAAATATACTGCGAGTCCACGTCGATTCCAAAGAAATGAGCGCCAGCATCCTGGAAGATCAGCCGTCGGTTCTGACCATTGGTATCCATTACTTCAATCTTATTGGTCCCAGCATCGCAAAGGTAAAGCTTGTTTGCTGAAAATAAAGTTTAAAATTCTCGAATGCAAAGTTTCAGAATGTATTATAATACCGTATTGTTGTGGTAGTTTTTGTTTTTTTTTTTTTTTTGTTTTTTTGTTTTGGTGACGGAAAGCAAGGACTGCTTACTTGTTCCGTCATATACAAGTCCATTAGGAAATTTAAGTCCACTGTCGACGAGGGTTTGACGGTTTGTGCCATCGTAGTTAGATTTTTCAATCTTAGGATGTGCTCCCCAGTCTGTCCAGTAAATAATTCTACAAGATGAGATTATTTCAGTTTTCGATCATTGTACCTCCAAGAGAGATTTTCTTTCCCGCATACAAACAACAGAGAGATGCAGAAATTTAGAAGAAAAAATCCACGCTATCACACAAAATACACTTGTACTCATCACATATTATGATTATGACATCATCCTTACACGACAGTAGAAGCTTACTGATTGGCGACGTCTAAGGTCACTGCTCTTGGCTCATCAAGGTTTGTGTTGGTCACGTTAACAACACCGGTGCCATCCATATTCATTTTCACAATGACGTCATTTCCGGTGTCGGAATAGAAAATGAAACGGTTTTGAACATCAATAACCAAACCATCAGGAATAGCAACTGAAATGAAACGTTAGGTTTCAACTGCCTTAATTTTACAATGTACGTGTATTTATTTTTGGTCAATTTAAAACGTTATCATTTAATGAGCAATTCGTCATTCGTTTTACCGCTATTAAGTCGTTTTAATATTTTTTCGTTATTTCCATCTAAATCCGTGCTCTTGATTTGGTGTAATCCAACGTCTGAGTAGAACACAGTGTGCGTCAGGGGGTCGTAGTCTATTCCTATAGGGGTGTTTACGCTGTACTGGGGGATAGCGGAGTAGCTACCGGTCTCCAGGTCCATTCTGTAGATCTCCTGAATGTAGGAATCGGCCACCAACACAAAATCGCGAATAGTTGTTACATCTGTTACAAGGACACGACACATGCCACATATTGAACCACAGTAATGAATGTCGAGCTGTCTTTGACATACTTTTGATCTCAATTTCTTCGATTTATTTTCGAAAACTATGAGGACTTTGAACGATTAGATGTATAATTGCGCAGATTTGCCTTCTTAGAACAAACCGGGTACTTACCAAACGTGCAGTTAACCCCTGCGTCCTCTCTGTGGTCACAATTATGGAGACCCCAGTCCCCGATCTTTGTGCACTGAGCTATGTGGGACTCCTCCCCGGTACAGTTGACGTCATCCAGGAAAATGATAATGGAGGTATCTGTACCATAATAAGCCCGGGAAACTGCCTTTGCATTAGTCCTATGATTTACATGCCATGCAATTATAGGTCAGTCCATCGAAAAACGTTTAAAAAATGATTTAAATAAAAAAAATAAAAAAAAATCAATTTGGATTTCTTTATTTTAATTTTTTTATTGATCATTTAATTTCTATAAAATGATGTACATTTGTAGTTCATGAACCAATTTGATTTCTTAAATAAAAATTATGATTAGAAAGTAAAAACGCGTGTCTTACTTTCCGAATCCCAGCATTTCACACACGACCTTTGCCTCCCTATCGTCCCACATATCGTCACAGATTGTCCCCCACTCGCCATTGATGTACACCTCTACCAGACCCTCGTTATGGTCTCCTCTTCCCACGAGACGGACAAAGATGTGACTTTCATCAACGATGATTGGAGATGGAGTCACCACTCCTAGAAAATGAAGACACATTTGTTAAAAAAGAGGCTTTCTTTCTCTGGCACCGACACATTAGGTCAAATGACGCCGTAATGATTTTTTTCTTATTGAATGGAAAATAACCAATTTTAAAAGTTTAGTTAAAAAATATGAAAATTTAGTTATTTTCCTTCGCAAATCTTAAATAAGTGCATTTTATTAGATTTTGTTTTTACCTGACTTTGATATGGTTTATTCAATGCTTAAAAAACACAACCTGGCATTCCGTATCCATACTTGTGGATTCTGATGTCGGCCAATTGCCTGAACCCTATAGGGCCAATGTTTGTCTTTCCAGTGCCATCCTTGTTAACTCTCATCACAGTGCTGAAATTCAAATTTGTTTAACAGCATTCAGCTTTTTTGTCAAAAAGCATCAAATTAAAAAAAAAGAGAGAATATTTAGGAAGAATACTTACTGTTGGTTCCAGTCTGTGTAATAAAGATATTGATGGTATGGCGACACAGCGAAAAAGTGGGCTGAAGAATCGGTCATGATGACGGTACGACTGCTACCATCCGGTTGCATGGCTTCGACTTTGTGAGTTCCAGCATCCACAAAGTAAAGTCTATTTTCTGTAAGAAAACGGCGCTTGAACAATATAAACTTAATTATCTCATAGAGATTCGTATTCTTAGAAGAAAAATATTCATTTGGATAAACACGTACCATCATAATCGTATGCAAGACCGTTCGGCCATTTAAGATCAGTTGATGCAAGCGTTTGTCGGTTTGAACCGTCATAACTGGCTTTCTCAATTTTGGGACTCTTCCCCCAGTCCGTCCAGTAAATTGTCCTAACAAAGAATCATTTATGACATGGTACACATTTATCTGTCAAGTGGTGGCGGAACTATGCCACCATTTGCAAGATATAAATGCACAATACTCTCCGTTACAACAAAAAATGATGTTGATATATTCTCACTGTGTAGCGGGGACAAGAGCTAAGTCACGTGGCTCATCCAAACTCTGGTTCACTACAACCCTGTATCCGGTTCCGTCCAGATTAATAGAACCAATAAGATTGTTTCCTGTGTCCGCGTAGAAGAGTTTTCGATTGATTGGATCAACCTGAATTTTCTCCAAGTCGGCATCTAGGTAAAATGGAAAAAAAACCTTAATCTATAAAAACAAGGCAAAGTTAAGAAACCTGGAGTGTCTTTTAAAAGTCTCCAATCTTTATCAAGACTACTTTCTTGGTTCTGTAAAATCACTTGCATTATTGTGTAAACTAATTAATTGTACATGCTTAATAATTTTTCATTAAATCTAGTCTGAGTTTGTATAATACTAAGAAAAATGACACGTTTACAGAACTGTTTAATGTAATTGTAACTTTGTCGTGACTGGATATATTCTAACATTTTTCTTTCCTTTAACAATGAAAAGTATTCCAATTATCTGGCAAATATTTAAGTTGAACATTTTTGTCAATTTCATTCATACTTGCATCTAGTTGTTTGAGCTCTCTCACATCTGTTCCACTGAAGTGAACACTCATCAACTGTCTGAGCCTATAGTCCACAAAATAAATTCTGCCATCGGTTGGATCGTAATCAAAGGCCGTGGGTGTGTACAAATTGTTCATGGGAATGGGCACGTAACTCTGGGTATCCAAGTCCATTCTAAATATCACTCCGCCAAGACCGGTATCCAGCAAGAAAATAATGTTGTCCTCTTTGCTTGCTAAATGAAAAATAAAAGTGAAAAAGATTCTAACTAAAGTTAATTTTTTCTGACATACATGTATTAAGTTGTAACCAATCAAAGTCGGAGACGTCATATTTTAGTAAAAGTATTAGTAGCATTCCAAAATCAACCAAAAATCATATATTACGACCATTTTTATCTTAAAATGGTATTCATTGATTTTTTTTAACGAGCTATTGGATTGACGAATTCTTTTAAATTCTTTGAAAAATGTAACCAACTGTCGTCTGCTAATAAAGGCTTACCCGAGTTACAAATAACACCCGCATCTTCGTCATGCCCACAATCATGAACTCCCCATCCATTGAAGTGACACAAGTCAATAGAAGCCTCAGTGCCCGTACAGTTCACTTCGTCCATAAATATTTTGGCATAGGTTGGAGCTCCTCCAAATAAGTTTCCTTGTGCGCCACCTGACCCGCTCCTAAAAATTTGAAAATAATCATTTGAAAATAATCATTTATAAATACGTTAAAAAAATCTATACTTAGTCTACTATATTAAAATAATAGACTCGAATTTTTGGGCTTTAATACCGAGAATCGGTATATTTTAAACATCATTGGTACTTGAAGATTACCAATTTGTTTTTATTTTCTCTCAATCAAGCATCGCTAATTAATTATCAACGAAAATTCCTTTTAAAAATCCGGAAATCATCTGGATTTTTTGGATTTTACAATCTTGCGCATGCGCATTACATTCACGCTAAATCACAGGAGGCTCTTTATTTAGTTTATGTTTCCACAATATCACATTTGCATGGATAAACTCAGAAACGATAATACAAATACGTGTAAATTTTCATTGAAAGTTTGCTACATGTATATATTCTGTTCATCAAAGAAAATACGGGAGATAACTCAGTGCATTTGATATGTTCCGAATGTCTACATGGTGTGTAAATTTGAAGCGAGTAAAAAGTGTTGAATTCTTTATTAATATGAATTAGATTTTAAGATGAAACGTATTTACAGCCTCAAAATGGTTTGTTATGAATATTTTGACTGTTATTTTCAATAAGCTTCATTAATTTTCTCAAAATCTGAGCGATTCTGCATTTGTTTTGCTACATTACGGGTATATGGGAGGCATTTTAACTGTGTTGAAGGCCTGTCCCGAGACACAGATTATTCTATTAGAATAATATTAGATTATTCCGATATCATATGCAATGTCAACCCGTGCACGCACGGGTCAAAGTCTAGTCGACTTTTAAAATTGATGAGAAAAGATGGTGGTCCGTATAAAAATCAAAGCACGAGGCTTGTCATGTACCTGCTATATCCCAGCATTCCACATACTACTTGGGCTTCATGGCCTCCCCAATTGTCGTCACAGATGGAGCCCCAGATACCACCATGAAAGACCTCCACCCGACCTTCGTAAGCATTGGACCCGCCAAGCAGACGGACATATGTTGAACTCGCCGTCGACACCGTAGTGACGGGTGGTGCTGAACCTGAACATCGGAGGATAGAATCATTTAAAATAAGGGAAGAATTTTTTATTGTTTGTCACAAAATCTCGTTGTCGTTACCAATTACTTTTTTATTTCGATATTCATAAAAAGGTCTATGCGCTTTTTTTCCAATCTGCATTCATTTACTAGAATGAAAAAGCTCAACATTTTATATTTTGAAACACCTCTTCTATTTCGTCTGCAGGTTGAAAGACGCTGTTTTAAAATACAAAGTATCTATTACGGTTATTTTTGAAAACGGCATGGTAGTACTAGTACTTAGATGATAATGTAGATAAAAACTGTGCGAGTTTCAAATCATAAGAAGACGTCCTATTTTTTTTTTACCATAAATCCAAAGAGAATTTTAATTTCACTCTTGTCAATATTTCTTCGTGTTAAAAGAGGAGTCATATCATAGAGAAATCTCGGACGTTTTTGTTACCTGTTTTGTTTTCTTCACATATGTGTTATTATGAAAAAAATGGAACTTAAAGTGACGGAAACAAGGAACATATGTCAATTTGGATTTATATATTTATTTGAAGTTGTAAAGTACGTACATTACAATTCAGTTTCATATAGCATGCTTGTTTAATACAAAATAAGTTATATGCACTTTAAGTGATTTATTTTTATCAACCAAGACTAAAAGGGTTAAACAAACTGTCTGTGACTGTCCTTCCATTACGCAAGAGCTGATCTTTGTGCTACCTTATAGCATATCTAATCACTGATAAAGACTACTATCTACATGTTCATGCAATCTGTGCTTGTAGTAACCAACTTACTTTCCTTTTCAAAGTAAATTGGAACAGAAATAATACATAATTAATACTACTGCCTACTAGTATTTTAAAACACTAATGAATTGATACAACTACCGCTTTTAAATCGTAACGTCAATTGTATTGACGAATTTTTTTTTCTAAATGAATCATTCTTTTAGTATTATGAGGTCATAATTTGGGCCCGGCAAGATCAAATCCAAGAAAGTCCGTAGGGCGTTATGATACATGCATATTTGATCATGTCCTGACCATATTTATCACCTTATAATAAACAAAGAATCATACCTTATTGCTTACATTGAAAGAGTTTTCAACAACTGTACGACGGAATATTAATATGTTTACGTTATATTCAATTCGTATATTTATGCAAACACTGCTTGTCCCCCAACAGTACGTCATTCGCGTCACTGTTTAACTTTATTGAACTAAACGTTACACAAAGAGCAGCATATTCACAAAGACACTGAAAAATCTAAATATTACAGTGTAAAACATATCAACTTGAAACATTTCAATGAATCTTCCCATTGGAATAATTTTCCCCTTAATGAATGGGTTTACTGTAAACGTACTATATTTAGCGTGTTCGATACATGTATTTGGCGAAAAATATTTTGCAGCAGGTTAGCGTGGATTTAAATTAGCACATTTTTTAATTTACTTTATATTTATCTATACATGTATTTGATATTTGGCGATGTACTTCATTCGACAGAAGCTGCATTCCGCCAAAATCGCTGAATAAAATACACAGCCAAATGTAGTACGTTTACATTACCTTAGAGACGCAGTAAACCGTACCTCCACATAGGTTCCTATTGCAGTTGTTTGTTCGGCAGCAGCTATTACAGTGTGCGTTCAATTGACGCACGTTTCTTTTTCTTCCAACCACACCACCGCCATGGGATATTGCGTCACATAACTGAAAATGTTGAAAAATAACATCAAAAATGTTGTGCACCGTTTTCTTATTTTGAACATTCAAAGCTCCTCGCGGGCTTTTAATTCGTGTTCGCACGGAGCTAAGTGATTATAGTCGAAGAAAGCCGATTGTATTTTGAATGCGCAAGTTGACTTGTTCTTACGGTTGAGGCTCGACATCCCATCGAATACACAGTGGACTGGAATATTGATGACGTCGAATGAGCTTCCGTATAACAGACCTGCAAAACCCAATATGGACGTCATTACATTTGGTATTTGTTTTAAGGCATATATGCATTCGAGTGCTCGTTGTTTATTTTTTTTATGAAAAATGGATTTGTTTACCTCATTAGCTCTACACGATACTACTCTTGTGCACTGTGATGGGTCGGCGATGTTGGAACACTCATAACATGATTGTACGGCTGTTGATTAAAAAAAAACCCAACCAAATAATTGTACGTTAGATAAAGTAAATTTAACAAGTAAATGACATATCAATAATAATAATATTTGTCATTTTAGTACCATTTAGACATGATTTATTTAATTACCTTTTTTGTCCCTTTCAAGTGCAGCACAATAGGGTATTAGAAACCCTGAAATTAAAGGTTTAAGTTTGAAGAATATTTCAAGAAAGTTAACACTGAATGTTTCTAAGAAGAAAAAAGCATAATAATACTCATGAAACAAAACAATATGTATTGGTATATCCAGATTCCAAACCTATGATTGTGAAAACAAAGATACGTGATTTCATGGCCGTTCACTCTTACAATGAGCTGCCGACCAAAAGCCGGCAGAATTTATAGAAAGATAAGATAATGACCCATGTTACAGTCGCGTGCAAAACTACGGTATTTTTTTTTTAGTACACCATGCTAGTTTTACTGAAATATTGAAACCAAAAAAATATAAATTACTCTTATTCATCAACAAACATGAAGAGAAGTTTGAATCATAATTAAAGGACATATCGCATGTTTTTCAATTTTCGGAATTTTTAAAATAAAATCATTCTATACTCATTAAAAATGAAGTTTATCATCGTTTACACAAAATAATCTGGCTAATTCGTTAGTTTGAAGGCGATGAAATTCAAATGTCGCGATATGCATATTTTCTCTCTCGATCTACCCGCCATTATGTGTGACGTCACATGCGACCTCGAGCGAGAAGGTGCTGTTAGCCGTCTATGTAATTAGATTAGATTTAAAGGACAATTAAACTAATTATCACCTATGAAATTGTCGATAACGGGACATGATGGTGTTTTGCGTCTCTTGCGGGTGTTCTAGCCGTCAAAAATGGGGATTTGGACTGTTGTTTTTTTAAGTTTTCCTTACGAAAGTAAGCGGAAATCATGTACCAAACAGGGGTCTATCTGTCGACGAGAGGATTTATAGATAAACATCTAATAAATATATTACTAACTATATGGTATATTTTTGTGATATTAGTTTCATAAACAAATCGTATTTATTTTTCAAAGAGAAAAATAGAAGTTTATGAACAGAGGCCTGTGTACAAAACGCAAGTTCATCGGAGGAAAATAACAAGAGAGGACGCCATTTTGGATCGCGCCTCGCTTCATTAGCTGTTTTCTTATTGATATTGTTAAACTAACGTTATACATACATGTATGCGTACGTTTTGTGTAAATGATTTCTTCATTATAGCTCACCTCTGCAGAAATCATAAGTACGGTATGTGAGATTTCTGTGAGTTTTATTTCTTGTGGGAGAAGTCAAGGAGTTGTTGATATTGAATGTTTACGCGAGAAATAGACAAAGTTTGTTGATATACATTTTTACGTAAATAGATAAAAACGGAGCAATGGGATCTTACAGAAAAAACAATAATTAAGGAAAACGTTTTTTCCTGCTATATATATTTATATATACAGTGTAATATGAAGTAAAGAACCTTAGAAACTTCTTATGCACCACTGTTTTACAACAATGAACATTCCGAGTCGTAAAGAATGCCCAAAAACAAAATTATTGTAGATTTTAATAAAATAAACACCTGTAACCGATTTTTTAAAAGCTAAATTCCTTACTAAGTTGTGTTTACTATGTTTACCCGTCGATCAATTTGATCGTTATTGCCGAGTTCATCGTTACTTTTTCCAGTATAACATCGTTTTTTACCCGTACTGGTGGCTCAAGCATGTACGACTGAATAATAACATTCTTTTGATTTAGTCAACATGAAAAAAACCATCGTACATGGTGAAAAAATGCCTCAGATTTAAATAAGATAATGCTAATCCTACAATTTGTTGACAATCAGCTGTTCGAAGAAGGTCGCATGTGACGTCACCGTACCACGTGACACGCTATCTCATTAACGAGTTTTTATACGATCGGGGCTATGATTTAAATTGATATTATGGCTAATTACCGCTTTTATACAGCTAACAAACTGTTAGAAGTAATTAATATATACACAAGGAAGGCAAAAAATGTAAAATGTCCCATAGTTTAGAAACATGCGATATGTCCTTTAATAATTTAGGAATATATTCATATCATAATGCCATACATTATTTACTTGTATTCCTCAAAGTTGCAATTTTTAAAATATCTTGGCAAAAATGAAGAGTTTGTTTTAATTTTTCACTTTTTATTTGCACACATATTTAGCAATCTTTCATAGAGTTGCAATTTGTCAATTCTTTGGACATATGATATTTGGGTAATGTCATTAGTACAAACTTTACATAAGTTGTAAGTTAAGAGATTACCCTGATAGTAGTGTACCATTGTTTTTCTTTAAGATGTTCTAATCAATCTTAATAATTATAGATTGTTTCAGCAGTTATAACAAATCCAAAAATCTGACAGCATTTTGTTGATATCTCATTTAGAATGATTTTTGAGTAGCAACGATGACATGGATGAATGTTTAAAAAATTGTTGGAATGTTTTACATTTGTTAGAGTCTTAGAGACGGTGAGTGTAAAAAAATGGTCCTTGTTTTTAAATTACTTGACTGTATAAAATACTTGCACCGATGGACGGTTTGAATGACATATCAACTTTTAAAACCTGTTAAACTGTATTGCATTGAACAGTCAATCGAACCCGACAAGTTGAAATCAATTATATAACGAATGACCAGCACAGTCCGACTTTTTAATTGCAACTTTTCTATAGAATAAATGCGAAGAAGTTGGTTGAAAATGTCCGACATTTGAAGGTGTACTAACAGAACGATCTGATAAAGGCTGGAGAATGAACTTCCTGGAGGAGGACAAAGTTTGACTGTAGACCGTTAGTGGGACTTATGTTTGTGCCGTCATAGGCGCCCCCATCTTAATCAGTGTATACAAAAGTTCATCCTTATGCTATAAAAACAACATGGCCTGCAACTTCCTCCATTTTGATCTGTTTAATCTCGGCAAGAAGTGGATAAAGCTGCTTAGTCCGATTTTATATCAAATTTTGTGTATACGCTTTTAAACGATGGTTATGCTAAGTATGTGTATAATAATAGACATTGCAGTAATTTTTCCGGTCAATTAAGCCAAATTTCAATGAAAAAAATTATGTACAAAATTTGTTAACAAAACAAGCGACAAAAAAGGGAGTCGCGTTATTTCGCCTCATTTTAAAATTCGCCCCTGACATTTTGACCGGTATGGTTGTATTACGACTTCTACATTGCTATAAATAAAGGTCATAATGTTCAGGTAAATTAAAAAAAACATGTGTACATTTTGTTCGCTAATATTTCTTAAGTTTGCTTTGTTTACAATCGACGCATAACATGCGGGTTGAATAAACCCAATCATCCGGGGGACGAAACCAAACGGTTCCCTTTTCTAAACATTCCCGTGATGCATTTTGGTTTGTTTTTTCGTTTGCCCAAAAAGAAATTATTTTATTTACTTAAAATATTTCTAACTTTGAAAGGAGACCGATTCTGCTGGTGTAAATAGGAGAAAGTCCATAACTTTCTAAGATAATTGGTTTGTATGGAAAATTATTTGATACTGTAAAACCTAAAAAATCGGACCAAGAAGCTTTAAAGTTTGCTTTATGCATATTTAACAAATTTCTAGACCAGTGGCGTCAGAAGCAAATTAAAAGTTGGGGCGTGGGGGGTGGGGCTTAGACTTATCAAAAACCTTGGCAAGCAATAAAATAAAGTTTGTTTTAATATGTATAACTTTGCCCCCAAAAAAGTGGGGGGGGGGGGGGGGTGGGGGCTTAGCTCCCGGGTGTTGCTAAAACGCGGAACGGAAAACGGAACCGAAAGCGGAACGGACCAGAACGGAAAATACAATATCAAGTTTATCGCTTTAAAAGGGTATAGACCGGCCAGAAACGATTTACTTTGTATCATTTATTCATATCTAATGAATGATTATTAACATGTGGTTGTCTTATTGGTATTTTTATATATAGCATTGCATTCAATTTGCTCTAGTTGAGTACGAAACGGAAAAAATCAAATGTACACAAATTGTGAAATATTAAGAGTGAATTAACTATAATAACTTTTTACTTATCTTTTTAAGAGGTATTGCTGGCCTAATAGCGTAACACAGTTAGTGAAAGTGTTTCGTGCGTTTTAGCAATATTATATTATTTGAAATATGATGTATTCACTTACATCAACATTAAATTTTCGGTGCTCTATACCATCTTAAATCATATAGACGATACAGTATCATTGAGATAAAAAATAAACCGTACGACTGACGACATTCATGATCATCTTTACGAAGTCTTGCTGCATCATCTATTTGCAAACCTGTTCCGCTTTTGTACCAATTGGGTCAATAACGTTGTGGATGTCATGTTATGTTTTAATTATTTCCTCTAATATCGGCGTTCGTTTGTCTAAATTTTCTACTGTTTTAAAATACTTAGTGAAACTAGTATTTTTAGCAATGCAGTTGCACCTTAGTTTACGGTTGCCTTATACTTGGCAGTTGTTCATTCCTGCAGCTTTATACATATGATCCGAATAGAGAGCTCTTAGACTAGACGCTGTCTGGTTTGATTTTCCGATTATAAATTTGGATTATTATCTTTATTCTGTCGATCCCAAAATATTTATGCAGGACATTTGGACGATTTAAAAAAAATGCACATATCTATTAAAGAAGTGCAATTGAAATAGATGAAATGGGAAATATCCAAGAAAACTTCATTGACACATTATCATGATTTTTTAATCGGAAAAATTCACAAGATCGAAAACAGATTTCTTACGGATATTTATGATTGGAATTGTTGACATCTTTTCTCCATTCGGAAGTCATCTCGCACTATTTTTCAACGTTATCATCCGGGTCTGTTGCAATTCAAAACCCCATTGACTTCTTTATTTTTAGTCGTGTATTGAAACCTAATGAGCTAGAGAGGACGTTTTAAACAAGAAATCTTGGAAATTTTTCATATTTCTGAATCAACATCGCTTAAACCCTGAGGTATATATACATATCGAGTTATTTAGCAAAATGTGAATTGAGAATATCTTATGACAGAGTATACTGACGTGCGATCAGTTCTCGCCGAGTATCATTTCTCGCCAGTGCATTGTGTTAAGTCATTTTATCAACGTCATGCGCAGATCCAGGAAATTTTTCCGGGGGGGGGGGGGTCCGAAGGATAATTTTGTTTTCCGGGGGGGGGGGGGGGCAGAGGCATATTTGCGATAATTTTACTATGTAAATTTAATTAATTTTCATTTTCCAGGAACCCCTCCCCGAACCCCCTACCCCCCCCCCTCTTGATCCGCGGATGAACGTTTAAGAAATAAAACATAAAATTATATACGAAAAATGACGTAACAATGCACTGGCGAGAAATGGTACTCGGCGAGAACTGGTTGCACGCCAGTAGTGATAAATGCATGTACTAATAATTTTGAGGAAATCATATATTTTCTGAATAAATAACCTCATATTGTCAATCTTTCAAAAAAAAATTAAGAACTACATAAAGTATATCGTTTTTAGCATGATTAACAAATCTATCATCTATTATAACAGTAGATCAGATTTTCCGTTTTCCGTCACTTACCCTTAGAATTATACAGTGTTTTGAGGTATATTTCATATTTGCGGACAAGGCAAGAAGTTAAAAATATGTAAATATAAGCATTAAATTCTTATTTTTGGATATCGTCGGTCCTGTAACACACCAGGCCGTGAAGACAAATTATTCAATTTGTCTGCACGACCTGGTGTGTTATTTAAGGATTGAATCATTATTTTTTTAATTATATAGGTTCATAACTGCAGCGATATGTGCATACAAATTGAGTAACGCGCGTTAGCGCGTTATGAAAATTGGAATGCACACACCGCTGCAGTTATGAGAGTATATCTTTTCAAAAATGATTTCATGCTCATATTTACATTTTTTTAACCTCTTGCGTTGTCTGCAAATGTGATTTATACCTTAAAAATCCTAGTTTATCCTAAGGGCAAGTTCATATAAATGGAAGAGGCACTGTAACAGCCATGAGCGTGAACTACGATTGTCGCTCGTGAAGTCGCATTTTGTAACAGCGTTTAACGTTTGTGACGTCATAATTAACAGTGTCATTTTAACTTTTCAGTACTCTGTGTGTGCTACAGTGTTATAAATGCAGTAGCTTTCTACACACATGCAATAAATATGTGGAATGTAAAAATAGGACCGACGATAGCCAAAAATAAGCATTCAATCATAAAACTAGATCTAGGATTAAATTTATGACGTTTTTTTAATTCACACGCCTGTGCAGAATGAAAGAAAATTAAATCTGAAACAGTTTATTTCTATATTTAAAATGTATAAAATAATGAATATATATAGGAATCATACAAAATAACTTAGTAATCACTTCATGTAAATTATCCGATTATGAAAGATGATAATATAGTAAAAAAAAAACAAATCCAATTTTATAGATGAGCAAGTACATAATATGGGTGGTTGTTTTACAAGCCTAATATCGTATTTAAACCAATTCCATTTTAGTCTTATATCAATCTTTGAACATTTGTGCAATATGCGTTACAAATATAATAATTTTATATAGTAGTTGGCCATGTTTGAGTTTGCAAAATGGCTGACGTTAACGTAGGTCACGCCATCACCTGAAAATTTTGTATCACATCATAGATAGTACTTTGTAGTTTATCTTTGATTATTTCATATTCTTTGACTATTCCTTGTGCGTGAAGCGATGTGCAGACTTCATATAATTTTTTTAAGGGAGACCACAAAAAGTAACTATTCTCAGCAACTCGTTTTAGGTCATCAAATTTTGGATTCCATTTTCCTGCCTTTAAAATCATTCCACTTTTTTCATATTTTTTCAATTATATTAATGTTTTAACAGTTCATGTAGGCAAAAAATAATTGATGAATATATATTATACATATTTTTCTTAATGAATATATATCGACGATTTGTATAGTGACGAATTGATAGGAGAACGTCTACTGACAAATTACATGTAAGAAAACAAATTAGACACTGTTCTTGTATTGAATCTAGCTGTTTGATTTTTTATAGCACATTGTCTATTGTTTTTGAAACAGTTACTCTGAAATTTTGTTCCGTCATCTCGCAATTTATTTTTCTACAACTTTTACTTCTAGAGATTACGATTTCAGCATTTTATTTGGGGGGGGGGGGGGACTTCCGCATTTTAAATATACGAAAATAGTTTAATTGCAATTGCGGTATGATTGCAGATCTTATAATCCTTGAATCCAGGAGATACTAGTTGAAAAATGATCTAATTATTTCTTTTTACTTAATTCTTTTTCCAAATCCGTGTCGTACTTATGAAAACAGGGGTAATATTGAACAGAGTTCTAAAAAGAAAGATTGGTTTACATGAACCACCTCTTTTTCAGAGAGACTGTTGTTCATTATTTTCTTATCGTGCCATTTGTGAGAAAGGTCTTTCGCTTCTGGTCATATATGAAAAATGCATATTGTAATTAAAAAATAATAATTGCTGTTTGCTTCCTCGTTTGTAGGATTTTCCATGTTTTCCCGAGTAGCATTTTGAATTACAAAGATTTAATAATTCTGTGTTTCGGTTACTTAAGCAAATCAAAGGAAGCTTCAGTACGTTCTCCGTGTTCATTCCAAGCTTCTACCATAAGTTCCGTTCCGCTGAACGTCATAGCAACTTTTGCTGATCGACCTAGCCCATTGCCAGGAACTGTGATTTCTAGGCTTCCCAGATGTATGCATTTTTTCTTTTCTCCGCAATCATCAATCAATTCCGAATCGCTATAATCATCATCATCATTTTCATCCACATTGTCAACGTATTTAGGATTTCGTTTCTTTGAAATATATAATGGAAATGCCATGCTAGTTTGATCTTTTTCAACGACCGAATACCCTTCCTTCGATTGAGGAACACCGATCTGAATTTGCTGATCGATTTCAACATGTTTATGAAACACCCCTTCGCACAAAGCATTTCCATCTTCGGGAATTAGTAGTCTGGAAACTGGATGCCGACTGTAGTCAAATTTGTTGCATGTTCGTATTCCATATGTATACTTACTCACTCTATACTGAATCATGGAAGGTTCGTGGCCAAATATTACAGCACCTTTCAAGACCGCTAAACCAGCTTCATTTGGAATGACGAATTTCTTTGTAGGAAATGCAGTTTTTAGTGCGTCTTGAAGCATAGGAGATTCTGAAAATCCACCTACCATCAAAATGTGACTAGCATTACTAACGCCAGGACACAACAGAAGTTGTTTCATATGCTGCAAAATATGGTTGATGGCATTGCTAAAGAAACCTTTCGCTAGGTCTGCCCTAAGCCTCATTTTATCTCCAATCAACGTTATTTGATCTTTGTATTTGACCTTTTTATCGAGATCATCTTTGATTTGGCTATGATTGAGTTGTTTATAGATTTCAGAGAGGCTTATGGGATACTTTAAAGTTAATTTGTCATCAGATTTTGGCTTAATTATGCGTTTTTTAACTTCAAAATCTCGAAAGAGGTCCAAATAGTCGTATTTTTGATCTCTTCGGAAATTTTCCATAACATTCTTTCCTATAATGTCTTCTAAAAATTCTCGAAAAGCTTTGTCGACCATCGTTCCACCCCAGTTTCCTCCACTTGCCTTCTGAATTTCTTTGAGAGTGCCGTTTCTTTGTACTTCGTGTACTGTAATATCAATTGTACCTCCTGAAAATAAATAATGATACAGAGTATTATTATTATCTTATCGATCAAAATGAATATATAATAATTTTAATATGATAGGCCTAGACAAAAGTCTTCAACAAACATAACTAGATGCTGTCATTAGACAGTAATACCCGCACCAAGTGTTTGCCCCTAAATAACACTGTTTTGTAGTAAAAACGAAGGATACATGCAATTTCCGGTAATTTTTAAAAATTACAATTTCATAAATTGAGATTCCATCCCATAATACACATAGCGGCCCTTTATGTACAATTTGGGGTTGAACTTTTTGCATGTGAATTTTAAGTTAATCAAAAATCTTAGAATTTCATGTCATAGAGAGTATAAGGTCTATATAATTATTACAAAAAAAATTAAATTATGCCCCTCCCCTCGACGGTTGCCGGCTTTAGATTTGCTTCTGTGTGCCAACATCATCGTGTGCACGGATTTAGAGAAGGGGTGGGAGTGAGGGGTCTAGACCCTCCCCACCCCCTTGAAAATTCATTTATATTACCGTAATATAGTAAATTTACCAAAAATACACCTTGGACCCCAATCCCCCCAACCTCCTCCCCCTGCAAACACAACTACATGTATTACTCTGAAACCCCCCCCCCCCCACACACAAGCACACACTCCTCAGGGATAAATAAACATCACAACGAAAGCCTGCCTGTACATGTAGTTGCAACAAAGAAGATTTTAAACAGTGCAATATAAATGACATAATTTTATTGCACAATGATTTTCAATGGAAAACTGCCAGGACAGAAGATAATTACTGATTTAAGGTGGTATAAGACACGTACATGTTGATCTTTACATGGATAAAAGTGCCTTATAATCAAAATGATGATGTTTTAGAATTTTAAAATTTTACAGTACATGTATTTGGCAAAAAAAAAAAAAAAAATAAAAAAAAATAAGATTTCAAAATTTTTGAAACTTAAAAGTAAAAAATAGAAAAGCCCCAGCAGGATTTGAATTCTCTACTTACAGACACATAGTTAATGCTCTAACCCATTGCGCTTCACTGTTAGGTAACATTATTTTGGGGGGAAATATTATATTTATACTTTATTGTTTATTTCAATAGGGAGTACATCACAATATGCAGTGCCCTGTACCACCTTAAGATTAAAATGTGTGCTTTACATAGTTATATACCTAATAAAATAGTGCAGCGGGTTTTGAAGAATAAATTATAAAATTACATGCATGTTACAAATAACCGATCTTTGTCTGAAGTTAACGTACTTAACACAGGTCTGCAGGTCGCATTAGCGGGTACTAGTTTTACCCAGCTCTTCGGTTAGATGGGTTTCACGTGGTGTACATACCGTTATGTGTTTTCCATATGCAGAAAAGGATTAATTAACATGCATAAACGTTTCTTTTGTGATGATCAGCAAAAGGGATTCATATTGTGCTCTTATTGGATAATCATTATGATGTTGACCAATATAGGTAAGCATAAAACATGTAGTAGAACAATATTATAAGCCACCGGTATAGGTATAAGTTTTTCACTTTCTAAACAAGTGATCTCCCTTTGCCAGCATACTGTATCATCATCTTTTTATATTTAAATAAGTTTATCATCATTACCTATCCTATTGCATTTGTACAGTTTCTGTCATTTTAATTGCAAAAGTTATTTTTTCATTTATCAGACTTAGATTTTGTATTAAATTTGTGTCACTTTTACATGTGTAACTCTGTGTAGAGACTTATCATGTTTATATGAAATATGATAGGAAGGAAGGGGTCTTTTTTTTCTTAATGTATTATGATGCATCAAATATAATATAGGCCATGACCATATGGGATTGTTCTGACTCCATGGAACAGGAAAATACCAAATATTTTGAAAACTGTTGAGAACCCCACCACTAAACCATATATATATTCTCAATTGTTTCTAATGTCATTATAATGCATCAAATGATATAAAGTACATGACCCCCTGGCGTTGTCTTTAAACCCCAATCCCACCCATCCCACCCCCCCCCCCTTGAAATAGGAAATGATGATATTTTGATAACTTTTGAGATTCCCATCCCTAAACCACATTTATTCTTGCTCTTTGTGTCATAAATTGCGCATCAAATGGTATATAGGTTATACCCCATTGGAGAAACCCTGACTTTCTAGAACTGGAAATAATAAAGTATTTTATCTTATTAATATGTAGTACGTGTTTGACCCATGTAATTCCTAGCCTAATAATGTACCTGCTTTGTTTAGGAGACTTTACAATTGCCCCGAATACATATCATTTTGTTTAACTTAAAAATTAAAAGGCAATTTCCAAAATTTTAATGAGCATCTAGAGAAAAATACCAATCAAAAAATGATTTATAATTCGCTACTGTACACATGTAAGAATGTAAGAAGACTCTGAATCTTTAGAACCTGAGGTTTGATTTGGGGGGGGGGTTGGATGTGGAGGATAAACTTTTCATTTGAATCATTTATTGTTATTAATTTTAACTTTGATATTAGTTATGGTAGAAAATAAGAAATATCAATAGATCATTTTACAATTATGCAAGGTGTAATGTGATTTTTTTAAAAACATTTTTTAACAGTTTATAAAATCTAATAAGACCCCAAATTATATTTTGAATTTAATAGATCATTCGACAATTAAATAAAATAAATGCAAGGTTTTTATCTGATCACCCGTTGTCCATACGTCCGTCTGTCGGTCTAGCTGTACGTCTGTAAACTTTTCACATTTTTGACTTCTTCTCAAAAACCACTGGGCCAATTTCATCCAAACTTGGTACAAAGCATTCTTATAGGAAGGGGATTCCTAATTGTTAAAATAAAGACTAAACCATTTTTAAAAGGGAGATATTGCGAAACAATGACTATAGGTGTGTGTCTTTAAAAATCTTCTTCTCATCACTGCACCAGAAATGCCAATATTTACACAAAAGTTTGTATATATAATGAAGTTTATAAATTATAAAAATCATGACCCCTGGACCAAAACTGGGACCCCAGGCGGGGTTTTAAATTTAACATAGAAATGCGTAGGAAAAATGTTTAAAAATCTTCTCAAGAACCACTGCACCAGAAATGCCAATATTTAAAAAAAGCTTGTATATATATTGAAGAATCTAAAGTGTAAAAATCATGACCCCCGGACAAAAACTGGGGCCCCAGGCAGGGCTCAAAGTTTAACATATATAGAACAATGTTTAAAAATCTTCTTCTTAAGAACTACAATGCAACGGTATAGGATATTACTATGAATACATCATTGGGTATTGTAGATTCTAAATTGTTAAAATCGATACCACCGATTTTATACTGGGGCACCAAGAAAGGTTCAAAGTTTAACATAGAAATGTATAGGAAACTTGTTTAATCAAAGTACTGAAGTACTGAAAGCCGGGCTCTTTTTATGTGTTAAATGCACGTTGTGCAGTAAATACTGACAAAATCTCTCTCTCTCTCTCTCTCTCTCTCTCTCTCTCTCTCTCTCTCTCTCATATGCTTTTAATGTCGGCAAAGCGTCAGATCGTGACTAAATTTTAAAAGCGGCTATTAGCAAAAATATGTCTATCTAGTAGAAAAACATCAACGGTGCATTGCACTTTGAAACAAGCGTTATAAACTCAATTCCCTATTTCTTCGATGTGCAGCCGAATACCAATGCTTTGTAAAGTAGTTCATGGAAATTCATGCGCATTGTATGTGTCTAAAATGCATACTATAAGTCTTCTTTTTAAAACACGTAATTAATAAGAAAACAACCACTCTTCACTAAATTTATTCGCTCCCCCCCCAAAAAAAAGAAACCACAATACATTTCCCAAAACATGGCGCTCTGTGTAACTATTTGGTATAGCGGAAGCTTTTACTTTGACGCTGTTCGGTTTTTTGTTTACTTTTGAAGATGTGCTATTTATAGTAACTTTGGCGATTTGCCTGCCTACAGCCAGGACTCTGCTTTCAGCAAAGCCCGGCTAAAAATCTTCTTTTTGAGAACTACAATGTTACAGTTTGTGAGATTACTATGCAAGGATCCTCAAATAGTGAAAATTCTGGGGTCCTAGAAGGGGTTCAAAATTTAACATAGAAGTATATTGGAAAAATGTTAAAAAATCTTCTTCTCAAGAACTACATTGCTACAGTTTGTGAGATTACTAGGCAAACATCCTCAACTAGTGTAAATTCTAAAGAGAGAGATTCAAAGTTTAAAATAGAAATAGCATATGCTATGAGATAGAATTTACAACGAACTGTTGTTCAGGTGAGCGATGTGGCCCATTGGCCTCTTGTTTTTTTTTTTAAAAGTCATTTTATTTACAGTGAAAGGAGGGATACATGCGCAGATCCAGAGTTTTTCTGGGGAAGAGGAGGGTTGACAGTTATTCGAGTTTGCAGGGAGGGTGGTGGTTTAAATTTTAAAGAAATTTGATTTTTGGAGGGGGGACATTGACCCCCTCGGCCCCTCCCCCCTTTGACCCCATCTCTAGATCCGCACATGGGATAATATTAATTTTCTGCTACTATTTGACTACCAGGAATAAATTTGATATTTCAAAACTTATTGCACATCTATAGGACAGCCCCTATTATATCCCGATATGTGACATGTCTATTCATTAAATCAATAGAGGAGTTCTGGGATCTAGGTTTTTTTTTCTGAGTGATAAACGTCAATTTTCTGCTATTATTTGACTCCGTGGATGAAATTTAAATTTTTAAAACCTTATTGCACATCTAAAGGACAGCCCCTATCATATCGCAAGATATGATGTCTATTCATTAAATCAATAGAGGAGTTCTGGGATCTAGGTTTTTTTTTTTGAGTGATAAACGTCAATTTTTTGCTATTATTTGACTTCCTGGATGAAATTTAAATTTTTAAAACCTTATTGCACATCTATAGGACAGCCCCTATCATATCCCAAGATATGATGTGTCTATTGATTAAATCATAAGAGGAGTTCTGGGATCTAGGTTTTTTTTAGGAGTATTAAACGTCAATTTTCTGCTACTATTTGACTCCCTGGATGAAATTTAAATTTTTAAAACCTTATTGCACATCTATAGGACAGCCCCAATCATATACCAAGGGATGATGTAGCTACTCCAAAAGTTGTAAGAGGAGTTACAGGAACCATACTTTTTTTTGCAAAAAACGTCATTTTTTGTTGCCCACCGATCCCTGTGATGAAAAAAAAAATTCTGAAACCTGATCACACTTCAAAATGACACCCCCAATCATATTCTAGAAGATCATTTGGCTACTGCAAAAAAAAAAAACGACGTTTTTTAAACCAGATATTTTGTAAAAAAACGTCATTTTTCAGCCACCAAATGACCCCCAGGGCAAAATTGAAATTTCCGAAACCTTATTGCGCATCTATAGGATACCCTAAAACATATTCCAAAAGATGATTTGTCTATTGTTGAAAATGTAGGAGGAGTTCGAGGAAGAAGGTTTTTTTGTGAAAAAACGTCATTTTTTACCAATTATCTGACCCCCAGGACTACCAGAGAATTTTTGAAACCATGTTACAAAACAACATGACACCCCCAATCAAACTCCAAGAGTTCAGATTGCTAGTTTATACGATGTAAGAGCAGTTTGAGAAAGTAAAACGTGACAGACGGACGGACGGACGGACGGAACAGGACAACAACAATATACCCGAACTTTCTTTAGAAAGTGCGGGTATAAAAATAAGCTAGATTCGTGTGCTTTGGCAAAAAAGGTCTTCCGTTCTTATATGCATATATTAATCTGTAGGACATTTCTTGTTTATATAGAAAACATAAAAATAACTGGCACCTAGGGATAGACCTCTTTCAAAATTTTATATATCTTTAAATGATATTCATAAGTCAGTGCGGGAATCAAAAACATATGCAATGATGTACATGTGATGTAATTAAGCTTTAATTTAAAAAAAAAAAAAAAGGTTAAAATTTTGATTTCTTTGATCACTTCCTGTAACGTCCGGAAGTGACAGTTGACGCTCTTAACCCAAACAGGCTCACCTACTCCTCAATGTTAATTACTTCTATAAATTTGGTGCCTTAATCTTTTACCGGTTTTGCTTGTACAAATTCTCATTTGGAGAAAGAATAACAGCGACCAGAAGTAAATTTTACAGGTATATTTTACGCTTTTATAGACATCTCCAGTCCGTATAATATATTTAAAAATCATTTCAAATACTTTATCTTTTAGCGATCTATATGGGAAAGTTCAACAATCAAATTACTCAGTTTTTCTCTTAAACCGGAAGCAAACGTTTTTTATTTCGCTAGGACCTACATATTTTGAAACTGCAAAACAGATGAAATAATGTGATGCGAGTTTTAATTTAAAAAAAGAAAAGATAAATATTCCGATTTCTTCGATCACTTTATATAACGACCGGAAGTTTGCTGACAATTTTGCCTCTTAAGGGTTCGCCTTTTCCTCAAGGTCTAGTACTCTTAGAAGTTTTGTGCCTAAATCTTTTAATGTTTCTGCGATTTCTCATGACAAAATTTTGCCTGAATTTTAAATAAATGAAGAAAAAAACCACTACAGTTTTTTTTTCATTCTCAATGTTAATAATCCCTGAAAATTTCACCCAGTCATATTTATTTTTTTCTTTCTTTGTTATTATTGTTTTCCCCCTTTTTTGTCGGCAGAATTTCTCATAGATGGCTCAGTAAATGTTTTTTTTTTCAATTCGGCGTAACTTCGGTCGTCACAGAAAGAACTGCAAAACTTGATTTAAAAAAAATGTTATTTTTATGGAATTAATATCTCATTATAAAAGATTTAAATGTAGTATCATCATTGTTTGTGGAGGACCAATGTTCGTGGCTTTCTTGGGTAACCCTTGCCCACGAATTTTCATCCCCACGAACCTACACAATCATTTGTTTAGTATTTATTAAAATTATCATGATTTTACAACCAACGAAATTTCGTCTCCACGAATCAGGAAAATTTTGGCTACCCACGAACATTGACCCAACGAATAAAAATGATTCCACATTACATATATCATCCATGCAATGTAAAATTATCCAAAAAATTGTAATTCCAGCGAGATATTTTTTTCAAATATCTCAATTAACTTTCTTTATTTTAAATTTTGTCCTCACGATATTCTTTCGATATTATTGGCAGCTGGTCAATATAATATATATCTTACATATATTACATGGCTTCGAGGGCGACATACCAGAATATTTGCCCCGAGGTGACAGGAAAGCAATTCGGCATCGGGCGACATAACACTCCAGGGCTTTCCTGTCACCGAGGGACAAATTTTTGAGTTTTGTCGCCGAGAAGACATGTAATATATGTTATATTATAACATTTTAAAACTTATCAAAGCGGTTTACGATCGTATTTTCATTAACAAATGTGTTTTTGTTTATTTACTATATGTTCATATTTTACAAATAAGTGTAAAATGTTTTGTAAAAAGTCCATTTGTGCTTTCTAGTTTCAATAAGTTAATTATGATAATGTGTATTCACGCTGTTCTTGTTGAAATTGTTTTCAGCACGCTCGCGCTTGAGTTGATTACTCTTATTGTATTTATCAAAATTTTCTAATCAATTTAACAATTAAAGTATTTTGATTTTCGGGGAACTGTATACGTTAACGTGTGCTTAACGATTTTAAACAGGCGTTTGACACTGTATGGAGGACCGGCCTGTGGAGTAGGAATTAACGGGAAATGTTTTAGATATATTAAAAACATGTACATGGGTATTAAGTCATTAGTAAAACTAAATGGTATTTCCTTGAATTTTTGTTAATGTAACGTAGGTGTAAGGCAAGGAGAAAATCTTTCCACTTTTTTATTTTCTCTGTACATTAACGGAAAATAACATTGTTGGTTTGCAAAGCATAAGTATTGAAATTGAAAACGATTTATCACTACATTTGAAACTACTTATTTTATTTTACGCCAATGATACCGTCATAATGGAGGAATCAGCGGAAGACCTACAAAATGCACTATAAACGAATTTTATATATATTGTACTCGGTGGAAACTTAGTGTTAATGTTAATAAAACAAAAATAATGGTTTTCTCCAAAGGTGCAACATGGAAAAAGTGTTTTTATTATAAAGGAGAAGTTATTGAAAATGTTAAAGAATTTAAGTACCTGGGTATCGTATTGTCAAGAACTGGTTCTTTTACTAAAGCAAAAAAGCATTTGTGTGAACAGGCTCAAAATTTCTATAAGAAAAATTAGAAATTTTAATTTACCTTTTAATTGTCAATTTGATTTGTTTGATAAGGTTGTTTTACCAGTTTTAGTGTACGGCTGTGAAATTTGGTTGTTTTTTTTTTTGAAATTTTTGAAAAGTACTTAATTTAAGAAGCACAACACCAAATTTTATGATATATGATGAAAAAGGGCGTTACCCTTTGGATATCAATGTTTATACAAGAATAATTACATATTGGGGAAAAAATGCTAATAAGCCCTGAGAACAAAATTGTATATACTGTGTACAGATATTCATTTTCACAACATTTTAATAGTGATTGTAAAAGCCCATGGATAGATTGTATTCAAAGAATTTTGAACATGTGCGGACTCTGATATCATGCAATCAATATATACTATATTTACTTATATTTCAGTGTTGTCATATTGTACATTCTGTCTTATTTTTATTAAAAGGACATGGTCACGATTTTGGTCAAATTCTATTTTCCTGTTTTTATTTTTAACAATGCTTTAGGAATGCATTTCCAATGACCAAATGAAATTGGAGAGTCAGTAGTGAAGTTATAAGCAAGATACAGGGCTCACAATTCTTTGTCATATAAACAAGGCTCGTGCCCTGTTTTTGTTTACATTAGTTCAATATATAGATAAAAGTTGTTTTTCAAGCTGATTTTTCATCTTCTTATTCATTTTAAGCATAAATAAACAGATCCTAACGTTTAACACATTCATTTTCGGTCTAAAACTGGAGTTTTCACGTCAACGTTCAAAATGTAAACAAAAGCTTTGTTTACATACTAGCAAAGAATTGTAAGCGCTGAAACTCGCTTATACGTCAACGAATGACGCTCAACTTCTGTTTGCATATTGAAATGCCTTACTGAAGCATTGTACACACTAAAATCGGGAAAATAGTTTTTGACCAAAATCGTGACCATCCCCCTTTAAGGTGTAAATATTGAATTTGTTTTTTGTTTGTTTGGCAAACATAGTGTATTTTTCTTGTTTTTACCATACTTGTCACCATCCAATAATTTATAATTTACCTGTCTCCGTCCATTGTTTTCAAGATTGGACAGCTTTTCTATAGATTTTTTTTTCAAGGATGGACAAATACAGGTAACATATTTAATTGTTTTTAGATTTACATAGACTTTATGTTGTATAAAAGCCGAAATCAAAAAAAAAAAAAATACAACAAAAATGTTTTAAGGAAAGGTAACTATGTAATTTAACTTTGATATATCTACACAGTTTTTCATACAGTTGACTAATTAATTTTATCGTTTTTTTACATCCTCACAGCAAACATTTAATTTTCATCACACATACAGACAAGAAAAAATTGTTGCAAGCGTCAAAAGAACAGCCGCAAGTCGTTAATATTTTGCTTTTCTCATCAAAAGCATTTTCAAATGAAAAAAGATCGTGCAGGAAAAATCCACTCACATACATAATAACATCCACTAAGTATGACTCCTTAACATCTAACGGAAATTAATTGTTATTCATAGCTCTATAGAAACTAACATGACTAAAATCTACTCAATCAAGTTATAACCAATTAATCGATCGGTCGAACCTCAGAAAAATCACGTCGGACTGCCAGACTCAAATTACCATATAAGAGATCTTGGCTATTTCTTTTATCTAATCTGATGTAACCATTACATTGACAATAATTATATGTAGTTACTTTTACTTACTTTTTCAAGCAATTCATAATTTTTTCAAAAGAAAGATGTCAATATAAGCAATAAAATTTTTTCTTTGTTTATTCATGCGAGTTATAAAGGTAGCGATCATTGCAGATAAAAATTAGATAATTCGCTAACGTGGTTTATGTATTTTTAGCCGGGTTCTGCTGTAGGCAGGCAAATGGCCAAAGTTACTATAAATAGACACAGCTTCAAAAGTAAACAAAAAACCGAACAGAGTCAAAGTAAAAGCTTCCGCTATACCAAATAGTTACACAGAGAGCCATGTTTTGTGAAATGTATTGTGTTTTTTTGTTTTGTTTTTTTTTGGAGGGGGGGGGGGGGTGTTGCGAATAAATTTAGCGAAGAATGGTTGTTTTCTTATTATTTAGGTGTTTTTAAAAGAAGACTTATAGTTTGCATTTTTGACACATACAGTGCGCATAAATTTCTATGAACTACTTTACAAAGCATTGGTATTCGGCTGCATATCGAAGAAATAGGGAATTGAGTTTATAACGCTTGTTTCAAAGTGCAATACAATCTACTAGACAGACATATTTTTGATTATATCCGCTTTATAATATTTAGTCACTATCTGACGCTTTGCCGACATTAAAAGCATATGAGAGAGAGAGAGAGAGAGAGAGAGAGACAGAGAGAGACAGAGAGAGAGAGAGATTTTGTCAGTCTTTACTGCACAATGTGCATTTAACACATCAAAAGGGCCCAGCTTTCAGTACTTCAGTACTTTGATTTCTACAATGCCGCTACCTTTATATCCCGCAGGAATGGCCAAAGAAAGCACTTTATCGTTTAAATAAACACAGTTGTGTACACCAGCCTTTTGTTTCAAAAATGATCAAAATACAAAGAAACATAGAAACATTTATTTCATTAGTAGATTTTACATGTACTTTATTATAATTATTTTTAAAAATAATCTTTTCATTATTAGTCGGAGCAAAGTTGCATTGCATGGACAAAACGTCTGGTTGACCTATACGTTCAAAGTAGCTCCGCGGAAACGCCCAGATACTTTTTAATTTCAGGTAGCCGATAAAAATAGTTAATAAGTGTTCATATAAAAAGATAAAAATTAATTTACCTCCAGCATCAAGAACAATGTAGGTCGAACCAGAGGAAAACACATTATATCCACTTTCAGATGCCACCATTTTTTCAATAGGCAGGTGTTTGCAAAACAGAGAGGCAGTCTCGGGCTCCAGTGCAATCAATAGATTGTCTTTCTTGATTCCTGCCTTTAACCACAAAATACATCTCAAGTATCTTCTGAATGTTCTCAATGAAAAGTACCAAAACTTATCCTCTAAATGTATTACAAATATGTATTAATGTATGCCGTTATGTCTTATACATATTTTAATCTTAATAGTTAATATGTAAACAATGACTGCAAGAATATTTAAAAGGCAATCAAAAAGATTTACATTTTCAGCTGCTTCTCTCATAAATTGTTTGGCAGGGTCTGTCCAAATAGCTGGAACAGTGATTACAAACTGAATATCCGACTCCCTCACTTCAGTTTGCTTATGTTCACACTCTTTAATTAGATGATTTTTAAAAAATTTTATCATTTCCGAAAACACCTTCATTGCATCCATTTGCTTTCCATTTTCTGCTTCCAAAGCAAACTGTCTTTTTAGACCCTACAAGAAAATAGATGGGAAAAAGTTTTAAGATTAATTCATTTAATGTAGGTTTTCTGTTTTGCTTTTAGAAAATCTATTTATCTATTGAATTCTTACGATTTGTTTGTAAAGATTCATTTTAAATCTTTCAAAAAAAAGCCAGTCGGCATGCTTGTTTTCCAATGCAAGATCCGCATATTTAGTTTCGGCTTCAAACCCACACGAATCAAAAATCCCATTTCTGTCAAAGAGAATACAACTGGGTGTCTTCAGTGATATCAAACCACCACTTCCAGCTGTCCATGTATACATCGCACATTTCGTTGGATCCTTTTTATAGTCGTGGAGAAACGAAAAGGCGTACCCAGAATACGTTGTACCAAAATCAATAGCTGCGACTACCAAATGTTCTTTTGAATCCATGTTATAACCTTTATTTAAGAAATTATGAATTTTTGATATTATGTTTCCTTAATAACATCATTGCCATATAAAATGTTTTTAAAATTTATTTTAAATACAAGAATAAAACATAGATCTCATTTCTGAAGTAAACAGAATAACTAGATGTAAGTGTCTTACCTTTACTTTTGCTTCAAGTTGACTGTTTACTTTGCAGCACAGACAGTTTATTTTATTGATCTTCGTGAAAATCCAGAACAATGGAAAACTGGTAGTTGATACCTATATATCTTTTATTTTCACAGTCATCTTTTATGGTGGTACGAAAGGGAAGCTTAAATTATTTTATCTCGAATTTGTTATTCTTTCTTTTTTTTTTAAACTCCTTTGCTTAAAGGAATGTTAAGCAGTTAAAAAACAGTATATATTTTTTTCGACAAGAGAGTTAATTGTACGGCTTTATCTGTATGAACAGCACCATTGAAATCATTTGTTTTGTAAATTTGTGCACTTTTTAAAATAAATAATAAGCCCCTGCCCAAATGATTGTAATTTTTAAATTTCTTACTGTGTTGATAAATGAATAAAAGAAGAAAATACCCTTCAAATAAAAAAACATCTGCCAGGAAATTTTTTTACGAGCAAACACTGAAAATGTCTAACTTAAACTAATTCGTTCAAATGAATAATAAGCTCCTTAAAATAAATGATGCATGAAGAGAAGGGGCAAATTTTGAATTCAACAAAATGGTTGGCCTTAGTTGTTATCATTATTCACCCTTTCGCTTAAACGGTGATTTTTATATCTGGTCCTTTTAGGCCATCGTACTTCCTAGAATTTTCCTTAATTTATAAGAAGTCAGAAACGAAAGTTTGAAATTCCATTATGGCACACCTAAATGGAGAAAAAATATCTTTTAGTTATAAAAGCTAGGTGTTATAACTTGAAGAAAATTGTATTCCGGCATCTGGGTTTTTATTTCAATGTAATGCATGTATATCTGTTGGTCTTATTTGTAGTGCAAAAATTAACTTTAAATCTATTCAGCCATGAAAGATGTAAATGAATAAACTGTAACGTAAAAGATTTACCTTGATGGGAACATAAAATTGAATATAATGAATAAGCTTTTGTAAAATATTGCTTGTTAACAATTAAAACAAACCCCCAATTACATTAACCCTTTTCTTTGCTAATTCCATATAAGTAGATTTTATTCAATTTATCTTCTGTGTACAATTGCTTTAAATTACCCTAAAAACTGTTTTACAATACATCAGCTTGTTGTATAAATCAATATATTCGGTAGTAATTGTTTAAGGACAGAGAATTTGTTAAAATATTATCCCTTAACCCAATAATCTTTATGATGGACATTGCCATTTGTTAAAAAAAATAAAAATGTGTCTTTCCTCAATCAAGTAAATCATAAGAAGAAAACTAGAGCAAAGCTTGTTGCATTGCAACGAGTGGGTCTTCCGGCAATGTCCAAAGTAAAGTTAGAAGTTCCTGTAAGAAGCAAATTTCGAAAATCAATAACAAGTGTAACTGAAACAAAAGAGAAAAAATCGAATTCTTCTTGATACGATTTAACAAATAACGAATGATTCTAAGTACGAATTAACAACAATCTTAACAATTTTAAGAACAGTTTAACAAAAAAAACTGAGTATGTTTAAACACGACTTAACAATAAAAGAATTATTTTTGTACGAGTTAATTTATGTTTGAACTTTGAACTAGTTTCTTTACCCAAAACGAAGAATCAAAAGTTCCAAAAAAACAATTATTTAAGCCCAACTTCTCTGTAATGCATTGTCCGATATTTAGTTTTAATTCAGTATTTAAAAAATCTTTTTTCGCTTTTATGATTAATTACAAATTAATGCTCAGGAAAAAGTTATCATTAAAAGACATTGTAGCCCTCTTGGTCCCTACTTTGATGGCTCAGCCCCTTTTTCTTGATATCAAATGAAAGGTATCGTAAATATAAATATATTTTGTTCAACAAGTGTTTGGAAATTGTTGACCATTCTAGAAATATCTGAACAACAGTGTTTTAGGGGCCGATCCTAAAACTCCTGACCGGGGCTACCAACAAAATTTTTTTTAGGTAGCATATTGTTCAGAACATTATTCTAAGCAACTTTTGTGCTAAAATGTTTTTCAAAATATTTCTTCTTTTCTAGATATTAATGATCAACATTTTGAACTTCTGACCCTTGAAACTCCTAATTACGTAACATATGATTTAAGTATGGTGCTTTATAGCTAAACAGCTGTACAGTGAACACTTTTGCTTCTATAGCTTATGATAAATTATTACTCAGTAAAGAGCTATATTAAAAAGACTTTTACGCCCTCTTGGCCCCTTAATTGAGGGGTCAGTCCCTTTATTTTGATATCAAATAAAAGCCCGTGTAAATTGAAACAACTTTAACATTACATGTCTTAAAAAATATTTACATATTCAATACTATTTAAAAAAAATCTTCAAAAATTTTGTGAAAAAAATTGGCTGCCAATTTTCGAGCTCGGGCGACTTGCACATTTTTCAAAATATCAAATAAATAGGATCATCTACAGACATTCATCTACTTTCCCGGAAAGTTTCACGTTTCTATCACAATTAGTTTTTGAGAAGATACGTGGACAAAATGGTCCCTAAAAGTTCACTCAATCCTCAAAATCCCGAACCGGAGAAGACGTCATCAATCAAATATTTTAAAAATATCAAGTACGTTTGATGCTCTATAAGTCCTGTAAATTTCATGCAAATCAGTCGAGTAATTCACGAGAATAAGCGTTTGTAAAAAGTACAAGAAAATAAAAATAAAGAAAAGAATCAATACTTTAACAAAGGGTCTTCCGTCGGAAACGGAGGACCATAATAATTATAAAGAAAAAGAAACCGTAGAATAAGAAGAGCGTTTTCCGTTGGAAACTAAAGACACGAATAATAGAAAGAAGCAGTAGAAAAACAAGAGAGTCTACCGTCCGAAACGGAAATTCCTAATAATAGAAAGAAACAATAGAAAAACAAAAGGGTCTTCCGAAAGAGAAAGAAAAAAACCCGTAGAATAACAGGAGGTCTTCCGTTTTCAACGGAAGAACCTAACTAGATCGTTCTCGTTACGAGCAACGAGTTGGTCTTCCGTCCGATTTTTTTGAATAGATGAGATAAAACCCATCCTTTTAAAGATAAAATCGTAAATCTAAGCAAAAAATGAGTGAAAAGTTTCTTCAGCTCTCGAGGCTTGAACCCGAGTCTCCTGTGCCTATGTCCACGTCTCTAACGACTGAGCTACTCGAACTCTCAATTGGCTTTGATGCTTAATATCTCGGAAATGGGTTGATCGACTTTAAAACAAATTACATAGTCTGAATCAGTAGAAGGGTCATTATCAACTGTAAAAAAAAAATATGAAAAAAAACAAAAATATGAAAAAATTAAATTTTTGAATTTCCTTCCGGTGACGACCTGAAGTGACGGTGGACATTTTCATGATACAGGTGCAGTATTTTTAACGCATATAAACTGTAGTGCTTAACCTTGGTATTTTGAACAGTCAAGATAATGTAATACCGATTCCTTCTTATAAAACACGGCTTGTGTCATGATTTTTTTATTTGCACCTCGACAAATATTTTGTCATATTAACCCGGTACTGTATTCAAATTTCGGAAATTCCTAAACTCAGCTTTCAGTTTGTTTTATTCTAGGAAAGATTTCTATTTCAAGCTATAAACCTTGATTTGAAAAATCTTTCGGTTTCATAAACGTGAATGTATTGTGCGTATGATTGCTTAAGGTTAAACGATCCGTGTTTAAATGTTCCTCATATGTGTGTTCTGTGAATAAATATCAGTTATATCTAACAAGGTACATGTACATTTCATTCATCACAAAGAGAAATGAAACCTAACTGTTAGAAATTTAAGATTCAAACAATAACAAATTTATACCTTAACGTACATATTATTCTCTTGACGTGTCAGAGAACCGAAACTGTAATTAAATCCCGAACTTCCTAAACTTTCAGTTTTTTTATTCTTAGACTAGCTTGGATTTGTTGTCAAGCAACCTCTCTGTAATCTTAAACTTTGATTTAAAAATTCGTTCGGTTTCAGAAAGTCAAGCATTATGTACATGACTGCTTAAGGGGAAACCAATCTGTACATTGTTCAAGTTTTGCAAGCTTGTTACAGTGATTCCGAGAAGCAAATTATGACAAGAGGTCCATTGGGTCCATTGATCACACTCAAGAAACTAAGTCCAAATCGATAAAAGTAATTTCTATTGATCTTCTTTCGTTAAAAAATGTTACTTACCTTTTCAAAAACGTAATAGTTTAAATTGAAAGCCCTCTATTCACTGCATACTGATACCAGTGTTAAATGTAACCAACAAAGTAAATTGTCATCAACTATGTAGATACGAAAAGTGAATTCGCACGCGTATTTCCCTGATAAGTTCAGACGAAGTTTATTTATTAGTTCTGGGTAAGTTTTGGTACCGTTTGTTGAAACTGAACTAAATAATTTGGAAGCAAGGTCGACTGGTCTTTGGAGCGATTTTGACAAATCGGCTGATGGACCGTTTACAGATTACATGTACGTAAAACATATGTACCGTCTATCGGTCGATAAACGGCGGCCAGCTGGCGGACGACGCCATGCTGCAGATTTGTTCGTTGATAAATTGAACCAACGCCCACGGGGTTACCAGTGAACATTCAGCAATTGCAAAATTAGGGTCTTCCGTTTCCAACGGAAGACCCTATTGTTATTCTACGGTTTCTTTTTCTTTATTAAGGTCTTCCGTTTCCAACGGAAGACCTTACTGTTTTTCTACTGTTTCTCATTCTTCTATATTATTATTAAGGTCTTCCGTTTTCCAACGGAAGACCTTATTGTTTTCGTTCGGTTTATTTTTCCCTATTATTTTTTTTCTTGCAAATTTTGTGCACGCGATTTCTCCAAAACTACACGGCCGATTTACATGAAACTTTCAGATCTGATAGACAATGATGTGAACCTTATTGCAAATTTTTTTTAATGATGACGTCACTTCCGGATTTGAGATATATACAATTTAACGATTTTCAGAGGGTCGGTTTGTCCAGGGGTAAACTCCTAAACGATTTAAGATATTGAGTTCAAAATTTCAGGAATTGTAGACGAAAGGTTGTAGATCTGACATGTGGTATTTATGTTGTTCTCTGACCAATAGCGCGGGAGCTCGCCCTAGCTCGAAAATTAAGGTTAAAAAAGCGTCATAATTTTTCCTGGTTTTCGTTGAATATCTATTTTCTCGATAGTATTTTGTTAAAACATATAGAACATAATTTTTTTATAAAATCAAGATCTCTCATTTGACATCAAGCAAATTGAGCTGGACCTTCAAATTAGGAGCCTAGAGCCCTTGAAAGTTTTCGCTCTATAACTCAAAAGCGGTTCAGATTTCGATATGGCTGTCGCTGAAAAAGTTGCTCATTATGATCTTATCAATGTCGTGTCAATAATATTTTGTTCGGGTATTGCGTAATATGAGTGTAAAAAGCTAGACTTGTTACCATGTATCTGTTCTCGTTAGCATAGTAAACGAGGTCTTTATGCGTATAACTGACATAAGGCTACCATAGACAGTTACCAGCTTACATACGGAAAGAGATACTATATGTTTAAATTCTAGTGAAATACATTACGGATAACGAAAATACGTCTATGCAATGCATTCGTATACTGCACAACATTAAAATCTAGCTGGATTCCGAGCAGTGTACATGTATGTGAACAATTACGCATCCGATAACTCGCCCGCGGCCGAGAAAATAGGTCGCGACTGGACTAGCTAGCGGTCTGCTGTTATCTAATACACAAGATTTGCGCATTGCTGTGTTGCATGGGTTTATTTATTTAGATGCAAACACAAAGAAATCCGATTTTAACGATATAATAAAGTGTAGAAAAAAATTAACCTTAACTTACGAAGTTATGCTGTTTAGCTTCCTTATTAAAAAATGGTAGGTAGTATAACTGTCATTGGAAAAGGTGTTCTTTGTGATCTTGTCTATATGTTATAAAATAGTTTTATTGTTGGAAAATAAAATTAATTTGTTAAATTGCAAACGTTTTAAACCAACCACGTTGTGTATACACTTACATAAAACATCCCTCGCACATGTGGCCGAGGAGATGCCGCGCTAGCGGACAAGCTATCTACGGTAGTCTAAGACACAGGCTTGTGTTTCTGTGTGATGACACATGTAAATGTCCATTGATTCTTTGTGTAAAATAATTGTTTTTAATCATATTGGTTAAAGATCATGCATCTAACCTTTGATTTAACACTGAATCAAATGATAGTGTTGAAAAAAAGTCACAAATATAATACTACTTTTTACAAACAATCGTACGAGTTGAAAAATAAATACATTTATCCGTGTCTATTTCTGACATTTTGCTGCAGAATTTAGTTCATTCACACTACACACTTCAACAAATGTAAAATATATTCACACCATGCCTGATCCAACTTATCTTTTTTGTCTGTAATCTGTGAAGATTAATTTGCATAACAAAATATTAGAGGTCTTTTCTTTTTGAGTTATGAGAGAGAGAGAGAGAGAGAGAGAGAGAGAGAGAGAGAGAGAGAGTTAAGCAAGGTGTAGGGAGTAAAGCGATTTTTGAAAATAAAATTTAAAAGCGTTCAAGATAAGGCAGTTTAAATGTTACAATAATACATGTGTGCGGTAGGTGCTAACACGATAAAACTAATCGATGCCCAATAACACCGAAGAATTTAAGAAACCAGTGGTGTAATATACACATGATTTTCTAAACAAGATTTGTTTAGATTCAGGCCGTAAAATAATAGCGGTCACATGCACTATCGGTTTAACCTTTTCTGAATGGTCGCGCGATTCATTAAAAAGAAAACTCATTTATGATTTCATTCATTATTATTCTGTTAGAATAATTGTTTAATATATTCGGTGTATAAGTTTTGTTAGCTCTAGATTCGGGCAGAAGGGGAGCTAGCGAGTAGAGGACACATAATGTCATTCAATTCTTCTTTATATATCAACAACTGAATTTAACATTTTAAAACAAAGAAACCATTTCTATGAACTTTGTTACACTTACTCACTAATTTTTATTAGATTTAACGGCCAAATGATATAAATATTACCCTTGGTCTCATAATTATCACTTGTCTCGCCATTATCTGCATGCTCAAGTCTCCCGCTAATTTAGACGGTGTTCACTTGTACATGTACAAGCTACATGTAATAGTCATTGTTAATTCATAATGAGATAAGTGGTTTTAATCAATTATATGACTAAATTATGGTGTTATATCAGATAATAATTAATAGGAACTTCAATTATCTATTGTATTACTGTTTCATTAATGATAATATTAGTAAAATTAATGTGTTATGACATGTACTTCAAATAATGTTTTATATCGAACAAAAACTCTTAAGGATATTAATTTCATAAATATCGTGGTCTATTTACTTTACATTTTCATGTATATGTTTCATATACATAATGTGGAACATCACGGGGCGAACCATCTGAGAGCGAATCAGATCAGGAGGACATTACATGTTTACGTGCAAAACATCCCGTTATATACCACAAGTGATAGCTTTCCAAAAAGCTTGCCTGACTAAACAAAATTATTCAATGAAAGCATATGCATGTATCAATTTGGCTATCTTATAAGGAATGAATTTTAATTTTCTTTGCTGATCATAAATTCATAAACGGAACGTGCATTTAAGAAGAAATTTCAGTCTTTTTTTCCATCTAGTACATGTACATGTATATCACTTGAAATTAAAATTATTTCCATGCGCGGATCCAGAAAATTTTTCCAGGGGGGGGGGGATCCGAAGGATAATTGTGTTTGCCAGGGGGGAGTCCGAGGCATATTTTCGATAATTTTACTATGTAAATTTAATGAATTTTCATTTTCCAGGGGGGGGGGGGGTCCCGACCCCCTCTCTAGATCCGCGCATGATTTCATAAATTCTAATTAATCGAGGAATCAAATAATTTCATGTAAGCTTGAAAGCGGAAGATAAAGCAGTCAAATTTTAAAATTTTATTTGTTATATTAAGATGCAAAATCAACTGAAAGGCATTTTTTTTTTATTTCCCATATGAAATAGGAAAGGATATTCAAGCACATACAACATTGTTTTTGAAAGTGTGTAGAGGCAGCTTCATCCGAAACATCCAGACAAGCAATTGAAAAAAAGGTGAATTCTCAAAATCACGTTAGAAATCCCTAATTGTAATTCCAATTCAATTCAATTAGAATTTCTTTTTTTACATGCTCCGACAAAAGTGGAGGGGGCGGGCAAATTCACGATATTTCTATTTTTTATGTAAAGTTAAGAAAAGTTTCTGCTGCAAAAAAAGTGGGGGTAGCAGCCCCCCCCCCCCCCGGCCGATGCTACGTACACACGGTGTGCTCTGGAGTATTCTCATGATCCCAATTTGGACTCGCCCACTAATCGGCGCGCAAAAACTATGAATGGGACATATTATGGCGCGAAGTCCTGCTTTACCATTCACGCAACGACTGAGGTTTGAATCATTCAATGAACTCATCCATTGACATAGATCTATGGGGAGGAGGTCAAATGACGTTTATGACATATGTTTTGTAACAACTACATAATTATATTATACTTTGGATCGGTGTTTAAAAAATAGTTATCGAATGAACACACAGACTTGACGGCAATTTAATTCCTCCAGTAAATCAGTAAATATTCCAGCTATATGAATATATGCATATGTGTATTTAAATCCAAACTGATGATTCTTTGGTAATGATGATAATTCAATAATAATTATTACTTACAGTTCCGTAATAGACAATATGTAACAACTTGTTGCGATGACCCCCCCCCCCTTCCCTATATCCACCGTTCAAATATGGCCATATGGCTACTCTATTTTTAAATCGGCATTACACACGTGCATGTTGAACAGCCCTTTTACTTAAACTCTTGTTTAGCATATTGTGATTTAATAATACTCTATATTAGTATATATTATATAAACAACTGTATAAAAACGGTGTTGGTTATACCAAACGAAATGCTACTGTACAGGTTAATTCAATATGATTACATTTTACGTACGGGTTATTTAATAAAGATAATGTCATGATCTAAGGTAGCAAGGGACAGTTTCGGATTTTTGTAAAAATAAGAATTGCTGTACTTGAATGCTTATGAGTGTTGCTAAAATTCATGAAATGATCTTTAATGATTATCATTAGTTAGAGGGATGTCAATTGTTGAAATTGATATGCGATATGTAGGCCCCATATGTTAGGTACATGAGAATCAGAAGTAAAATGCGAAACCTGCGGCTATGACTGTTGTGTTGACTTTACACAGTGAAATCGCAAGTTACAGAGGGGAGGTAAAATAACACGAAAAGAAGCTGGATGGGACATTGTAACCTATACACCGGTAAGTTTCTGACATGTGATGGTGTAACATGCACACGGTACGGAAGGTCAACCCTTTGCAGGGAATTAGCTGGGGAAGGTCTAAAAAGCTGAAAAATCATGAAAAATTAGCAAAATGTGAAAGGGTCAAAATCTCATAAAAACCAGTATGTAGAAAATGTTACAGGTTTTGATTAGTAATTTTCTTCAGAAAGTGGTGATTGGCCTTATAAAGAGTGAATTAAAGGTATTTGTGCTGAATGGGAACTGAGGAAATTCTAGTTACAGAGTTCCGAAGACACGCATCCCCTGGCTACAATGAATTGTATCAGAAAACTGTCCCGTGCCACCTTCAAGACTACATGGTATTTTCAGATTTCTCATTTAAGTGTAATTTTGAGTGGATTTTGTACCATAAGAAGTATATTTTGTGAAAATGGATGATTTTTTGGCTATAGATGTCATTGCATAATTTATTAGCAGTAATATACAAAATGATGTACTTAACAATATGCAATCTTCAAAAATTCGTTAAACGGCCCCTAAAAGGAGATAAGGGATCGGCCCCTAAAACGTTCTTTCCCATAGTAACAAGAACGGTAACACATTTCTAAACACTTTTTGAACAAAACGTGTTAAGAATCAAACGATCTTTCATTTGATATCAAGAAAAAGGGAATGACCCCTAAAATTAGGAGATCAAAGGGCTCTAAAGTCTTTTATCTATAGCCCTTAACTGAGGGAAATTTTGTGAAAGGCTATAAACACTTGTTAAACAAACTGTGTTTCGAAATAAATAACCTTTTATTTGATATCATGAAAAAGGGGCTGGCCCCTCAAATTAAGGGACCAGAGGGCTTTAAAGTCTTTTATCTGTAGCCGTTTACTGAGAGATATTTTGTGAAAGGTTATAAAAGCAAAATTAGGTATAAAACGCTTATATATTCTAACAATGTAATGGTTTACTTATGCGTTATCTAATTAGGGGTTTTAGGGGTCAGAGGTAAAAAGTTTCATCATTTCTATCTCAGTTAGGAGAAATGCAAGTATTTAAAAAAGCAACGTAAGAGAACTTATAAAAAGCGATACAGAAAAGCATTAGTACTTCACTCCTTTTTCCAGTTAATGCTTTCTTGTCGAAAATCAATGTCGATGATGTCATTTCACCTTCTAAAAATCAAACGGAAGACCTCCTCGTTGCTCGCAACGAGATCGTGTCTAGTTAGGGTCTTCCGTCTTCAGCGGAAGACCCTTCTATTATTCTATTGTTTCTTTTTCACTTTTCTTATTAGGGTCTTCCGTCTTCAGCGGAAGACCCTTCTATTATTCTATTGTTTCTTTTTCACTTTTCTTATTGTTATTATTATTATTAGGGTCTTCCGTTTTCAACGGAAGACCCTCTTGTTATTCTATTGTTTTTTTATTATTATTATTATTATTTTTCTTTTTTCTTCTGACTTCTTTTTTGCCTTATATCTCAACAACTATTCAACCGATTTGCATGAAATTTTCAGGGATTATGTGAAATTCTTGTCCCTTGAAGCTATTAAACTTTCAGTCATTAAATCGCTTCCGTTTTTTAGTTACGTCATTTTAAAAATTTTCAAAAACTGATTTTGTCCACGACTTTTCTCTTAAACGGTTGTTTATAAAGACTTGAAATTTTCTATGATTGTAAAACTACCGATTTACTTATGGCATTTTTACAAAAATATGTATTTCGTCACTTCCGGTCGAAACCGGAAGTGATTTTAAATTTTCGAAATTTTCATTTTTTGGAGCAAATATTAAAATTATATGCATATTGTAGAGTTTGCAAAGCTAAAGACAAAACTGAAATTCGTTTTAAAATCGGACGATGCATTGCAGAGATATCGGGGTTTAAATATTGATTTTTCCGGAAATTTTGATTCCGCAGTCAAGATTAAGAAAATAGTGCAAAATTCAAACTGAAAGTAACTTCTACTGAAAACAATTCGTACTGGTCATAAAACTATATAAAAAAACATAAAATTATATGCATATTGTAGAGTTTGCAAAGCTAAATACGCAACTGTAATTCGTTTTAAAATCGGGTGATGCATTGCAGAGATATCGGGGTTTAAATATTGATTTTTCCGGATATTTTGATACCGCAGTCAAGATTTAGAAAATAGTGCAAAATTTACACTGAAAATAACTCCTGCGGAAAACAATTCGTACAGGTCATAATCAGAGTGTTTATTGAAACGATTTTGTTAATTCGATTGATAATTAATTACGTTGAATGTGTTAACTTTGTTTGGAAAAAGAGAAAATTTTGTCAACAGGAATCATAACAAAAACAAAGCAGGTGGAATTGTAAACACAGGTCCCGATTATAATAGCGAAACGCGATCGAAAGGCTTTTCTGAAATTTGGTAAAAGTGTTATTAAAATCGCAATATTAAGCCTAACCTAATCGTCGCAGATCTTTCAGTTGTTGAATAATAGAACAACACGTGCAATGTACAATGTAGATTGGATCACTGAATATAGAGTTTGTAAAGATTTCAAATATGAATATACATTTATTGCAATTATTTACTTGAAAAATAAATGCATTAATGTAATGGATGTTAATCTGTGCTCTGCATATTAAACACAAACTTATTAGTTTTAATCGAAATAATTATCGTACGATTCACCATGTCAACTCGCCATGTTTTGACTGCGAACAACAGCTGATAGCGGTGTGTCAACATTTTTTAAAGAAGAATGGCCTGCAAGACGTCGATAGTGGAAAATTCAGCTCAATTATCGTATGAGAGATTATAAAGGTATGTTTCAATACAGGATATGTCGTGTTGACTTTTTCTTTTCAAAGTATTTGTTCTTTTCAATCTAATCCGAGATTCCTCTGACTCTAACCTCCGCTTATGACGTGCGTCACAATATAAAAGCGGGTGGAATATCTGAATATTTTCTGTTCTTTGTTTTTTCACGTGTATGTTTTGCACATCACTCTTTTGAATTTCTATTTATTATTTTGCTATGTTTATGTATGTCTTATTGTTTATTGAACAACACACCATACACTGTAAAACAGTGCAATTAAATGGTGTGGGAGTTCCAAGGTACACAAGAGTAGAATGTTGTAATTAGAGTGCATGTTTGCATGATGATAACTTTACCTTTAATATTTGAATATAGCAGATCTTTACCATATCGCCTTTCACTTAATTTATAAATTTAAAAACTCAGACAGACTTGTGCTTAATTAAATAAATATATATATTTTACATGGTAAATATTCAATCTAATTAAAATTAGACCTTTCGTCTGGCTCTCTGTTATATATGGTTATCGCTCGTGAAAGAGCATGTAAAACAGAGTGCAAGATGAAAAGAACTTCATATTATATCAAGCTCAGTTTTTTGGTTAATGTTCCCTGATATCCGTAAAACAGTCTTCTCAAGATTTAATAATTTCACAGAACCATTGTAATTTGTTTGAGATTAGTTTATATCATATACCTAGTAGTGTATCAGCCCTGATACACGTGTTTTGGACTGGGTAAGACAGCAACCAAAAGCTAGGGCTGTATCGCCTTCGGGGCTGATATTTCTCTGTCTCTGCATTTAATTATAATTAAGACTATTTTGTGAAATAACGATAGAATAACAAATAAATAATACAAATCATCACCTTGCACGTCTGAATATTTTTATTTATTGCTGAAAATTGAAAAATAATAATTCAAAAATAGCGCCAAAGAGTGATATGTATCTAAGTAAGGGGAGGTAACCTTCACAGCGGTTGTGTATTTAGAACAATAGCACGCTTTATTTAATATCAATCAACATTTAAATTATGGAGGATATAGAGAAGCATAGAACGAGACTTAATCTTAGAAAACCAGAGTTTAGATTGTAAAAATTAGGTGGTTAAGTAATGGACGCGCTTTTGAACGTTCTCAAACAACTTGCTATAACAGTAAGGATTTTTATGAATGGAATCTGACAGGAAAGTTGCGGAAACTTACGAAATCCAAGTGAAAGAATTTGACTCATTACAAAGTTGCGTAGGATGGAAGTTTCTCTCTCAATAATTCTGAATTCTAGAAAATAGTGCTTCAGATGATATACCGTACTCCCTTCTACTGTATTTCAAACGACAATGGTTTGTCAACAAAGTCCGACAACTCTTACAGTTCTTAACTCATATAAAAAGATTTAACAAATGAACGAAAAAATCTATACCTTCCTCATAGATAAATTATATTCATTATTTGAATTTGAATAAAAGTCTTTGATTTTAGGTATATGATTTAAACAACCTCACACTATTGTTTTGATATTTTCCCTGGTATCAGCCCTTCGGGCTTGGGCCGATACCAACCGCTCGGGCTGATACCAGGGCCGAGATCAAAACAATAGTGTGATATTCTATATATCTTTTATACATATTCAATCATTTTAGGTAAATTTTACATGCATATTACATCTACATTGTATGTAAACAATTTTTAAAGTAAGACAAATATATGTAATAATTCTTACTGCATGTGCCTCAGATCTCTTTCTCTCTCTCTCTCTCTCTCTCTCTCTCTCTCTCTCTCTCTCTCTCTCTTTCTCTCTCTCTCTCGTGCTTTTAATCTTGGCAAAGCATCAGCGAGCAACTAAATTTTGTAACAAAAATATCTCTGTCTAGTAAAAGAAATCAACAGTGCATTGAATTTTAAAATGAGCATGTTATCAATCCCTTATTTTTTTAATGTGCAACCAAAATCCAAAGCTTTGTAAAATTGTTCATGGAATTTTATGCGCATTATACCTTGTATTGTTTTTAAAACATGATATTAATAAGAAAAAAAAACCTCACTAAATTTATTCGCAAAAGAAAAACCCAGTAGAATTGATAAAACATGGTATAGCAGAAGCTTATACTTTGACGCTGTTTGGATGGGTAATATTCCTTTGTAGTTTATGAATTGAAATATTGACTGTTGCACAATGAGTAAAACTCTCTCTCTCTCTCTCTCTCTCTCTCTCTCTCTCTCTCTCTCTTAATTTGATATGTCTATACCTAAAAAAAAGGGGGGGGGGATTAATCTTATATTATGACTCAATATGCAAATGTTTGTTTTTGAAGTGCCTAAATGTTAATGTCATGCATTGGGATATGTCATACAGTTCAGTTCAGTTCTTTATTAACTTTAAGCTGTACAGCTTATCAGTAGAATAAATATAAACAATATACACGTACAGAATACTTATTACACTATATGGCCAGTGTATTTTTTCCAGAAATACCAGCATATGTTAATGTAAACACAGCTATAAGTTAGGTTGAAACTTTAATTGCGCTTGCATAAATTGGAATTCTGGGAAGGAATTAGACAGTTTGTGGTAGAGAAATTCGAAGAAGTTATGAAACTGGTCAGTTTCTAGGTCAAACTGCGCATCGGAAGACTGTCAATGGGAATCGTCTGCAGTCACAGTCCGGAGTCCGCGTATATCTTCCTGACTCTTTTAGTGAGATTGGAAAGTAAATATATTCGTAGTGGTTTGCGACGAGACCATGAAATTCAGAGAGCTATGTTTGCAAATTACAACTTTAAGTATTAAGTAGGTGTGCAGTCATACATTGCATGTACACCGCTACACGCTTATCTCCTCACCTACATGTACAGCCATAAAAATAAGGGTGCAAACTAAATGTGTACGCGCGTATTATTATTGTTTTGGAAATATATATCTAATCTTGTATTTTAATAGATTGTGTATTCACTTTTGACCTAAGAATTAAAATTCCGCTGGCTGACTTTCTTAGCTTTTTAAAAAGCTAACCTTGTAGTACATGTATGTTAACACAGCTGATAGATTGTTTTTTTATTTCAGCTCAAAACGGAATCTTGTTACCACATGGCGGCCACTAGGCTTTTACTCTTGAAGTTAACCTGTCACCTCTACCCACATGCATATTCCTTGTGTTCTACAAACTATTTACCGGTAATTCAAATTAAATCGGATAATGCATAAACAATAATGGAACTTTAAGAAAGCATCATGCCTTGTTGTGGTTAGTGTTTGATTAGAACTTATGAAAAACAAAATTTAGGCTGTTTAAAGAAATTTACAATTGTTAGTTGTGAAAACTTGTTTTTCAATAAAAGTATGCAATTAAGTTTCCTTTATTTTGTATTTAATAATAATATTTAGATGTGTTTACATAATTGAAAAATCACCCTCCCCCCTTTTCAGTTGTTACCATTAAGATTACATGTAGGATATGTAAATGTACATTTGACCTTGATATAACATCTGCTATGATAATTACTTTTGAAATAAAAAGAAAAAACATATTATAACCTTTTTACTGTATATATTCATAAAAAAATGTAGGAAAACATGTAAAATTTGAACCTTTTTCATGGAATTTTCCTCTGTGAGTTCTGTGTTTGAATTTAATTTTAATTTAAGGCAGATGTATAACTTTAAGGTCTTACTGTTTTAGCATGGTTAAAAGGAGACAAGAAACCAGAATAGATTAGATATTCACTAAATATGAATGTATATGATTGTTAGCTTACTCTTTTTCATGGAAACAAGACATCGCATGCAGGGCAGCATGTCTATTTGTTAATTAAAACAAATCATTCAATAAACAAAAAAAGATTAAATTTTAGTATCATTGATGATTGTTTTCAAATATGTGTGAGAAATGACTCAAAGAAATTGCCACAAGTTTCATAAAATAAGGTTAAAGATTTCAAACAATGACTGTTAATGAAAATCAAAAGATAGGGGGGATGGTATACATGTAAGGGCATTTCTAAGTGATATGATGCTTTTATCATGAAAATATCATGTAGATGTATGTTATATTAAATAAGGTTTCTTATTAAAGAAGGTTGAACAACTATTGACCTCTGAAAGGTCAGGTAAAGATGTTTTACTATGGAGAACCCTATGAATCTGTGTTGAATAGAGGAAAGTGGAAATGGTAGGTTCACTTAAATGGCCATATTTTTCTTAAACCTCAATGGAATTGGCAATATGTGGTATACTTTTTCTCAGAATTGCATTAGCTTTCTAATTCTAAGACAAAACATCTTTTCATAAAATGTTAGTGTACTAAGTTAAAAGTAGCAAGGGACAGTTTCGGATAAAGTACCCGTTAATATTTTTGTAAAATTGAGAGTTGCTGTACTTGAAGGCTTATGAGTGTTGCCAAGATTCATGACATGAATTTTGATGATTATCATTAGTTAGAGCGATGTGCCTTGTTGGAATTGGTATGCAATATGAAGGTCCCTAATGTTTACAAAAAATAAACTTTGTTGGCGATGCAGAATTTTTTGATGATAAACAAATAAGAGTTATCGGACTTTGAATTTAATGCAGTGATCGGATTACTGAATTTAATGCAGCGATCGGATTACATTAGAGGTGTTCCAAGTTTAAAAAAGAGGGAAATGGAATGTAGCCGGTGAATAGTTTCGATGACTATTACCATGGGCAGATAGCTCGGAAACTATTTCACGGTTAGATAGAATAGCATGTTAATTCATTGTAATTTTACATAGAAAATATTCACAGAGGTGTAATAAAGTAAATTATACATCGGTAAGTTTCTGACATGTGATGATGCAACAAGCACACAGTACGGAAGGTCAACCCTTTGAAAAGCAGTGTAGAGAAAAAGTTGTTTAGAATAATGTTTTAAACAAAATGCTTTCTAAAAGTTTTTTGTTGATGGCCCAGTTAAGGAGTTTAAGGGGCTTCGTAACTCAAAAACTTTTCAACCGACTTCAATGAAACTTTTCGAGGTTTTGTGACTTTATAATGCCTCAAAGATCTCAAAGTTTCCACGTCAAAGTCACTTTCGTTTTTACGTTACGTCATTTTAAAAAATTTGAAAAAGTCATTTTGTCTGCGGCGTTTCTCAAAAATGTTTAAGATAGAGGCTGAAATTTTCTGTGCTTATACAATTGTTATTTTACCTCTGTAATAAGGAAATGAAAATTCGTCACTTCCGGTCGAAACCGGAAGTGAATCAATTTTTTTTTAACATTTGAATTTTTTTATCAAATTGAAAACGTACACGTGATTTGTAGAGCTAATTAGGCTGAATCTAACACTAAAATCCGTTTTAAAATCGGACGATGTATTACAGAGATATCGGGGTTTAAAAATAGATTTTTCCGGAAATTTTGATTCCGTGTTCTTGGTTTAAAAAAATAGTGTTAAGTTCAAAGTGAAATTAACTCGTACCAAAAAACATTCGATAGTTATTAAGTCGTACTGAAACACATTCGGATTTTTTTTGTCAAATCATTCTTGAAATCGTTAATGGTTTTGTTAATTCGTACTTAAATCATTCGGATTTTGTTAAGTCGTACAAACAATTACTCGATTTTTTTATCTTTTTGTTTAAGTTACTCTTGGTATTGGTTTTAGAGTTGTACTTCTTACAGGAATTTCTAGCTTATCTTTCGACATTAACGGAAGACCCACTCGTTGCTTTGCAACGAGCTTTGCTCTAGTTATTATTAAGGTCTTCCGTTTTCCAACGGAAGACCTTATTGTTTTCGTTCGGTTTATTTTTCCCTATTATTTTTTTTCTTGCAAATTTTGTGCACGCGATTTCTCCAAAACTACACGGCCGATTTACATGAAACTTTCAGATCTGATAGACAATGATCTGAACCTTATTGCAAATTTTTTTTAATGATGACGTTACTTCCGGATTTGAGATATATGCAATTTAACGATTTTCAGAGGGTCGGTTTGTCCAGGGGTAAACTCCTAAACGATTTAAGATATTGAGTTCAAAATTTCAGGAATTGTAGACGAAAGGTTGTAGATCTGACATGTGGTATTTATGTTGTTCTCTGACCAATAGCGCCGAAGCTCGCCCTAGCTCGAAAATTAAGGTTAAAAAAGCGTCATAATTTTTCCAGGTTTTCGTTGAATATCTATTTTCTCGATAGTATTTTGTTAAAACATATAGAACAAATTTTTTTTATAAAATCAAGATCTGTCATTTGACATCAAGCAAATTGAGCTGGACCTTCAAATTAGGAGCCTAGAGCCCTTGAAAGTTTTCGCTCTATAGCTCAAAAGCGGTTAAGATTTCGATATGGCTGTCGCTGGAAAAGTTGCTCATTATGATCTTATCAATGTCGTGTCAATAATATTTTGTTCGGGTATTGCGTAATATGAGTGTAAAAAGCTAGACTTGTTACCATGTATCTGTTCTCGTTAGCATAGTAAACGAGGTCTTTATGCGTATAACTGACATAAGGCTACCATAGACAGTTACCAGCTTACATACGGAAAGAGATACTAAATGTTTAAATTCTAGTGAAATACATTATGGATAAAGAAAATACTTCTATGCAATGCATTCGTATACTGCACAACATTAAAATCTAGCTGGATTCCGAGCTGTGTACATGTATGTGAACAATTACGCATCCGATAACTCGCCCGCGGCCGAGAAAATAGGTCGCGACTGGACTAGCTAGCGGTCTGCTGTTATCTAATACACAAGATTTGCGCCTTGCTGTGTTGCATGGGTTTATTTATTTAGATGCAAACACAAAGAATTCCGATTTTAACGATATATTAAAGTGTAAAAAAAATTAAACCTTAACTTACGAAGTTATGCTGTTTAGCTTCCTTATTAACAAATGGTAGGTAGTATAACTGTCATCGGAAAATATGTTCTTTGTGATCTTGTCTATATGTTATAAAATAGTTTTATTGTTGGAAAATAAAATTAATTTGTTAAATTGCAAACGTTTTAAACCAACCACGTTGTGTATACACTTACATAAAACATCCCTCGCACATGTGGCCGAGGAGATGCCGCACTAGCGGACAAGCTATCCACGGTTCTGTGTGATGACACATGTAAATGTCCATTGATTCTTTGTGTAAAATAATTGTTTTTAATCATATTGGTTAAAGATCATGCATCTAACCTTTGATTTAACACTGAATCAAATGATAGTGTGTAAAAAAATCACCAATGAATATAATACTACTTTTTACAAACAATCGTACGAGTTGAAAAATAAATACATTTATCCGTGTCTATTTCTGACATTTTGCTGCAGAATTTAGTTCATTCACACTACACACTTCAACAAATGTAAAATATATTCACACCATGCCTGATCCAACCTATCTTTTTTGTCTGTAATCTGTGAAGATTAATTTGCATAACAAAATATTAGAGGTCTTTTCTTTTTGAGTTATGAGAGAGAGAGAGAGAGAGAGAGAGAGAGAGAGAGAGAGTTAAGCAATGTGTAGGGAGTAAAGCGATTTTTGAAAATAAAATTTAAAAGCGTTCAAGATAAGGCAGTTTAAATGTTACAATTATAATACATGTGTGCGGTAGGTGCTAACACGATAAAACTAACCGATGCCCAATAACACCGAAGAATTTAAGAAACCAGTGGTGTAATATACACATGATTTTCTAAACAAGATTTGTTTAGATTCAGGCCGTAAAATAATAGCGGCCACATGCACTATCGGTTTAACCTTTTCTGAATGGTCGCGTGATTCATTAAAAAGCAAACTCATTCATGATTTCATTCTTTATTATTCTGTTAGAAAAATTGTTTAATATATTCGGTGTATAAGTTTTGTTAGATAGAATGTTCTATCGTTAAAATGACAGATGTCCTACGGACCCGGTTTAAAGGTCATATGAAACGATTTTTAACACCATGATTTTCTTTAATAAATATGAAGCTTGGTATAAACGAATGTTAAAATACGTGTAGCAAGATTTTTTTGTCATTGTATTACTGAGAAATAACCGTGGAAACTCGGCATCTGAAAAAATTCTTCCCCGCTTATCGTTCTTGAATTTGTGGATTTATGACGTCACACAGACCCACCGATGTAAACAATGCAATGAAACTAGTGTAATTTTACAGTAGCTTATCGATTTGATTTTAGTATTTTTTGCATATATGAACGTGTCTTTCTTTTCATATGAGATGATCTGATTTCGTAGTACAGATGACTTAGTTTTAATTGGTCGTTAATGAATAAAACTATCAGCTTTTCACCAGAGTAATATCACGATGAAGATCCCGTACTGCAGTGAAAATTTAACAACATTAACAGCTGATTAACGAACTATCCTAATCCTTTTTAAACAGAAACAACATTTTCTTTTTCGATACGTATCATGACTGAGCTACATTTACATAGAATTAAATCATTTTAATTCATTTGATTTATTTTGTGACATAAAAACGTATAAGGCAGACCAATGAAAATGTTTGAGGCATTGTGTATAGTCTGTATTTAAAAGCTGCTGTAAAATACCGCAAAAATAATCTTAAATTTTATTTTAAAAATAGGTCTATTGATATAAACTCTAATTAATTTGGCCTATAAATTTCTGACTTATTGATATATACAAGTAGCAATATCTTTAGAAAATTCTTTGTGTACACGTATAAGTATTAGCGTTTTATCAAACTAGATCGCGGAAATGTGGCATTTAAGGATTTAGAAATGTACCGGTTAAATAAATTGGTTGTTTGATAAAAATATGTGTGAACGAACGGGAATCAACATATTTCATTATAAGAACAAGCATCAATAAAACGAAAGAAAAAATTGCGGAAGAAAGGGAGATAGAAGGAATCTGTGAGTAAACACCGCACATACAAGTACACGTTTCAAAATCAAAACATTTGAAGAAACTTCTCTTAGACTAAAAATTATTAAATGGTAACATATTTGTGAATTTGAAAACGAAACAAACAATTTAATCGTGAAGCGAATGAGTCAGCATGTTGCCTGTTAAGAAAAAAAAAACCCCAGTACTGTTGAATTGCATGAACGTGCAAATTGGAAAAAACGATCAGTTATTTTTGAATTTGACAATTTCATTTAAACTAATTGAAACAAAACATATACATGCATACATAAAACTTATATTATACTTGCATGTAGATCTATAAAGAAAATCATTCATTCTCGAGTCTCTACTCTCATGTACACGCTATCAAATATAGACGCATGCGATTGAATTTCTTGAGAGAAAATATGATTAAATATGAGAAATATGGTTGATTATTGTATAATTATATAAGTTTTTATATAAAATAGAATTTTTTTCTTTTAAAATACTGCAAAATGACATGGATATTTGTATTCACCACAGAGCGTTATAAGGCCATTGGGTCTAACTGACGTCATAAGCAAGGGAGGTAAGCCGCGTAAGTCAATGTTCCTTTTCCCGATTAAGTGATTTTGATCGACTGTGGCGCTGACATTTTGCATAAAATATCCAAAAAACAATGCCAGTCTTATTAAATAGGCACTTATGAACTCATTCCCGTATATAACTCAATATGGTCAGGATATCGTTTCATATGACCTTTAACGATAGAATTCGTCCCATATACTCGCTTCGTAGCAAATAAAAAAATTATATCGCGCTATATCTCGCCTAAATTTTCATATGATTGGTCTCAAATACCTACAATGTTGCTCTTTTATAATCCCATTTTACCTCATAAACTGTTTTTGTAACGAAATCACTGCCACTTGTAACATCACATTTGAAAATTCGCTGTTTACGGTCGCCATGTTTACGATAAAATCCGAGACATTCCGAGTACGATTTCCTACAAAATGGCAGGCAATTCAAACGTGTTTATTAACAAAATGCCTTAGTACGACTAATTAAATGGATATTTTGTGGATTTAACTACATATGCATGTTCAAAAAGGTTTGTAACGTATAAAAATGTGTTTTTCCCCTGCAGATTATTTTTAACAGACTTAAAATCGACGCGAAGCTGATCCGCTTCGCGGCTGCTACATTGCAAGTATATGGGACGAATTCTTACTGTGACCTGAGCGTAGCCTGGTCACGGTAAGATTATTCTTTCTAAAGTTTTGTTAGCTCTAGATTCGGGCAGAAGGGGAGCTAGCGAGTAGAGGACACATAATGTCATTCAATTCTTCTTTATATATCAACAACTGAATTTATCATTTTAAAACAAAGAAACAATTTCTGTGAACTTTGTTACACTTACTCACTAATTTTTATTAGATTTAACGGCCAAATGATATAAATATTACCCTTGGTCTCATAATTATCACTTGTCTCGCCATTATCTGCATGCTCAAGTCTCCCGCTAATTTAGACGGTGTTGACTTGTACATGTACAAGCTACATGTAATAGTCATTGTTAATTCATAATGAGATAAGTGGTTTTTAATCAACTATATGAATAAATTATGGTGTTATATCAGATAATAATTAATATGTACTTCAATTATCTATTGTATTACTGTTTCATTAATGATAATATTAATTTAATAATGTGTTATGACATGTACTTCAAATAATGTTTTATATCGAACAAAAACTCTTAAGGATATTAATTTCATAAATATCATGGTCTATTTACTTTACATTTACATGAATATGTTTCATATACATAATGTGGAACATCACGGGGCGAACCATCTGAGAGCGAATCAGATCAGGAGGACATTACATGTTTACGTGCAAAACAACCCGTTATATACAACAAGTGATAGCTTTCCCAAAAGCTTGCCTGACTAAACAAAATTATTCAATGAAAGCATTGCATGTATCAATTTGGCTATCTTATAAGGAATGAATTTTAATTTTCTTTGCTGATCATAAATTCATAAACGGAACGTGCAGATTTAAGAAGAAATTTCAGTCTTTTTTTCCATCTAGTGCATGTACATGTATATCACTTGAAATTAAATTATTTCATAAATTCTAATTAATCGAGGAATCAAATAATTTCATGTAAGCTTGAAAGCGGAAGATAAAGCAGTCAATTTTTTAAATTTTGTTTGTTATATTAAAATGCAAAATCAACTGAAAGGCATTTGTTTTTATTTCCCATAAGAAATAGGAAAGGATATTCAAGCACATACAACATTGTTTTTGAAAGTGTGTAGAGGCAGCTTCATCCGAAACATCCAGACAAGCAATTGAAAACAAGTATTCCTTTTAAAGGAATGATCGGCAATAATGATATATTGATAGTTAGAAGCAATCAACATGATCAGTTTGATGTAAAATAATAAAAAAGTGCTGTATTTTTACAAAATATAGAATATTTTGAATCTGTACACCATAATTTCATTATTATAAACCGTCAACATATTTAATTTTGAAATAAATTTGGGAAAAGCCGTTCGTAAACTCCTTGTCTAATTTTATATTTTTAACGTAATTATTAAATGTTAATGTATCTTCTTCTTCAGAATACTGAGTAGGGCTCTTCAAAGAGCATTAACACGTATACAAAGAAAGAGTTGTATTAAAATAATTTAATGCGACTGAAAAACATTGAATGCCATCATAACTTGCTATTGAGGTCGCATTATAACGTAACCTTGTTTATAAATCAGGCCGTCTTCCTAGCTACTATTATGCAACATCAATAGATCGAGGTCAGTTCATGGAGCATCTTCTTATGATTGAGGTCAGTTCATCGAGGTCAACTGCATTACTGAATGAATCTTTCGATCGAAATTCTTACGCGTGAGACAAAATGTGCATTCTTGAATTAACAGGTCAAACTGTATTTTATGTATGTTTGCATCTCTTAAGGTAAATGAATTGAAATAAAACCGAGTAAAATGTTATATAAATACTAAACCAAACTTCAAGTTTTTATAAGAACTACTTATGCAAGCGGAATGTTTGCGCACGTGGAAGCATTAGAATCCCTAATTGTAATTCCAATTCAATTCAATTAGAATTTCTTTTTTTACATGCTCCGACAAAAGTGGAGGGGGGCGGGCAAATTCACGATATTTCTATTTTTTATGTAAAGTTAAGAAAAGTTTCTGCTGCAAAAAAAGTGGGGGTAGCAGCCCCCCCCCCCCCCGCCGATGCTACGTACACACGGTGTGCTCTGGAGTATTCTCATGATCCCAATTTGGACTCGTCCACTAATCGGCGCGCAAAAACTATGAATGGGACATATTATGGCGCGAAGTCCTGCTTTACCATTCACGCAACGATTGAGGTTTGAATCATTCAATGAACTCATCCATTGACATAGATCTATGGGGAGGGGGTCAAATGACGTTTATGACATATGTTTTGTGACAACTACATAATTATATTATACTTTGGATCAGTGTTTAAAAATAGTTATCGAATGAACACACAGACTTGACGGCAATTTAATTCCTCCAGTAAATATTTCAGCTATATGAATATATGCATGTGTGTATTTAAATCCAAACTGATGATTCTTTGGTAATGATGATAATTCAATAATAATTATTACTTACAGTTCCGTAATAGACAATATGTAACAACTTGTTGCGATGACCCCCCCCCCTTCCCTATATCCACCGTTCAAATATGGCCATGTGGCTACTCTATTTTTAAATCGGCATTACACACGTGCATGGTGAACAGCTCTTTTACTTGAAAACTCTTCTTTAGCATATTGTGATTTAATAATACTCTATATTAGTATATATTATATAAACAACTGTATAAAAACGGTGTTGGTTATACCAAATGAAATGCTACTGTACAGGTTAATTTAATATGATTACATTTTACGTACGGGTTATTTAATAAAGATGATGTCATGATCTAAGGTAGCAAGGGACAGTTTCGGATTTTTGTAAAAATAAGAATTGCTGTACTTTAAGGCTTATGAGTGTTGCTAAAATTCATGAAATGATTTTTAATGATTATCATTAGTTAGAGGGATGTCAATTGTTGAAATTGATATGCGATATGTAGGCCCCATATGTTAGGTACATGAGAATCAGAAATAAAATGCGAAACCTGCGGCTATGACTGTTGTGTTGACTTTACACAGTGAAATCGCAAGTTACAGACGGGAGGTAAAATAACACGAAAAGAAGCTGGATGGGACATTGTAACCTATACACCGGTAAGTTTCTGACATGTGATGGTGTAACATGCACACGGTACGGAAGGTCAACCCTTTGCAGGGAATTAGCTGGGGGAGGTCTAAAAAGCTGAAAAATCATGAAAAATTAGCAAAATGTGAAAGGGTCAAAATCTCATAAAAACCAGTATGTAGAAAATGTTACAGGTTTTGACTAGTAATTTTCTTCAGAAAGTGGTGATTGGCATTATAAAGAGTGAATTAAAGGTATTTGTGCTGAATGGGAACTGAGGAAATTCTAGTTACAGAGTTCCGAAGACATGCATCCCCTGGCTACAACGAATTGTATAAAAAAAAAACTGTCCCGTGCCACCATGGTATTTTCAGATTTCTCATTTTAGTGTAATTTTGAGTGGATTTTGTACCATAAGTAGTATATTTTGTGAAAATGGATGATTTTTTGGCTAGAGATGTCATTGCATAATTTATTAGCAGTAATATACAAAATGATGTACTTAACAATATGCAATCTTCAAAAATTCGTTAAACGGCCCCTAAAAGGAGATAAGGGATCGGCCCCTAAAACGTTCTTTCCCATATGTCACAAGAACGGTAACATTTCTAAACATTTTTTGAACAAAACGTGTTAAGAATCAAACGATCTTTCATTTGATATCAAGAAAAAGGGAATGACCCCTAAAATTAGGAGATCAAAGGGCTCTAAAGTCTTTTATCTATAGCACTTAACTGAGGGAAATTTTGTGAAAGGTTATAAACACTTGTTAAACAAACTGTGTTTCGAAATAAATAACCTTTTATTTGATATCATGAAAAAGGGGCTGGCCCCTCAAATTAAGGGACCAGAGGGCTTTAAAGTATTTTATCTGTAGCCGTTTACTGAGAGATATTTTGTGAAAGGTTATAAAAGCAAAATTAGATAAAACGCTAATATATTCTAACAATGTAATGGTTTACTTATGCGTTATCTAATTAGGGGTTTTAGGGGTCAGAGGTAAAAAGTTTCATCTTTTCTATCTCAGTTAGGAGAAATGCAAGTATTTAAAAAAGCAACGTAAGAGAACTTATAAAAAGCGATACAGAAAAGCATTAGCACTTCACTCCTTTTTCCAGATAATGTTTTCTTGTCGAAAATCAATGTCGATGATGTCATTTCACCTTCTAAAAATCGAACGGAAGACCTCCTCGTTGCTCGCAACGAGATCGTGTCTAGTTAGGGTTTTCCGTTTTCAACGGAAAACCCTACTGTTATTCTACTGTTTCTTATTATTATTTTTTTTTTTTCCCGCAAATTTTGTGCAGCCCATTTCTCGAAGATTTTTTGACTGATTGCTATGAAATTTTCAGGGTTTGTAGATAATGTTAAGGTCTAAAAACGGTTTTTTCAAATTTTTAAAATTTACTTCCGGTTATGAGTTATTGCCCTTTAATTGAAAATTGGGGGGTCTTTTGTCCAGAGTTGATCTCGGGAACTACACATGATAGTTGCATGAAATTTGGCGAAATTGTAGCCAACGTGTTGAAATTTTGCTAGCTTGGAAGTTATGCAAATTTCTTTTTTAGTTTTTGAGCTATATATCGCCAAAGTTTAAGGTTTTTTCGGGGCTGAAATTTTGTTGCTTTTTGTATTATAACTTTTAAACTAAAAATATTTTGTTAAAACATATAGAAGAAAAGTTGTTTAGAATAACGAGGGCTTTCAGATGAAATAAAGAAAAAAGGGCTGGCCCCTATAATTAGGGGTCAGCAGTTCATACACGTCTTTTTCTGATGGCTAAAAATGTTTATCATTTTCTGAAAAAAAAAGAATTAGATTACTTTTAATAAATTAAATTTCGTCATTTGGTATGAAATTAGGCAAGCTATGTGCTATATTTATTTGTAATTTCATAAAACAAATATGCGAGAATCGTACATGAACGAGTTAATTGTTTACATAGACACACAAGCGAATAATGCCGTTTTAGGGTGTAGCATTTATTGTTATTGTTGTGATTAAATTTTACGGTTTTATTCTGTTTATCTATATCATTTATAAATGCAATGAACATATATAACTACTTATTTAAACATGCTACAGTGTATGTGTTTCTGTCGGGACCTCCCTGTCTGTAACCCCAAACATAAACAGTAACGAACGGCATTGTGGGAAAGACAGAGCCATGGAGGCCGAAACGCAGAAGAGAAGTTGTGTATTTTTTCGCCGTACATGTTGTACGTTCACATGCACTTTCAATCCACAGTGAAGCACATTAACATGCACAGGGAACACTACTTCGTATTTGTATAAGGAGGGATATATTCTTTACACTTGTATGAATCGTTTACGAGGAAATTCTGACAGTCACAGTACTGTCGGCAGATGTTTACGTTTCCACTGATCAACTGTTGATAAGCTGATGAAGAGTTACGAGTAATAAAGGAGAAAAGTTGGACATTTAAAAGTGTTATTAATGTGGATGTTACTGAAAAAGGTAAGTCTTTTTACTCATTTTTAAGTTCTTTGTCTTTAGTGGTTAAAATGTCGGCATGTTAACTGGTTAACATTTAGCCTGGATGTAAGTACGTGCACACTGTCACTGATATATATGTTATTTTTTTAGGCCAGACAATATCTATAAATCTTTTTAACAGAATTGACTCCCAAATGTTTTACCTTGAAAAATTTTCAACTTAAAATTCAAAGCAGGGTCTAATTAGAAACATATATTCTTGTGAGGAAGACTTTTTAACTCCAAATGTAAACATGATATCAAGTAAATAAAATCGCTGATACTAAAACAAGTCCCACGGGGAAAACAAGTCCCACGTAAGTCCCACGTAAGTCCCACGGCAAATGCGGCTATATATCGATACAATAATTATTGATTATAATTAAGTATGATAAAATAATCATAATTCACGAAACAAAATATTTTTAAAAGCTTTTATTGTGGATTTATCGACGAAAAATCAAAGATGTTGGTAAAGATAGATAACTCGTACGTAGAATTCATTCGCCAGCAGAAGAAATCTACATGCATGCCCGCCGTTTAATTGATACCATTGGATAATTTTAATTTTCTCTAACAAAATAAGTTCTAATAGCAATAAAAAGTTGACTTTATATTCATTAATTAACACAAAATTAGTAAAAATCGGATAAGTAGACAACGCTTACGCAAAATGCAATCGCCCGCCGAGAAAAGTACACACCTGCCGCTTATCTGATGGGTGATTTTAATGTTTTTCTTCTATATTTTATATTTTCTAACTTACAAAAATTATCATATTTAAATTAATGAAAAAATTACCATATTTATTGATTAACACTAAATTAGTAAAACTCATGTAAGTAAAAAAAAAACTCTTACGCAGAATCCATAATCTGCCATTTACCTAATGGCTAATTTTATTTTATTTTTTTTTTTTTTTTTGTACGTTAGTCTTTATTTCACTGTACTAAAAAAATTGCATAGATAAAATTATAAATTTCTTTACGCAAATTTAGAAACAACGCGCGAATGACTTAAAAATAAAGGGAAAACTCTAACGCAGAATTCTTACGACTGCCGATTTAAAATGCAAGCCTGCCATTTATAGTAATGTCATTTTTATTTGTATAAACTAATTTATAAATAATTTCAGATGGCTAAAGCGTTAACATTGGGCCTTATAATTATGTTCAGAACTTTACTTATTGCTGTAATTAATTTATTTTATTACATGAAGTCGGGTGATACGAGTTTGATACAATCCGTATATCACCCCTTTTAAGTTTGACCCAGTTTTGTTTTTTATTTAAATAAACATAATATTTTGATTGAGCCTGTCACTGAGGCTTTTATGATAAATTATAATACAGTGAAAGATTTATGAAACACCCAAGGAATGTTCATGTGTACGCTTTTACCCTTGTCGAATACCTATATTAAAGGGACCTGGACACGATTTCAGATGGAAATTTTATTTTTGATTTTTATGTATTAAATAGTTTACTTGTGTATTTTGAATGATTAACCAAAATTGGAATGTTAGAAGTCGTGTTACAAGCGAGATACAGAGGAAAGAAGTCGTTGTTATGTAAACAAAGCTCGAGTCTTATATTTGTTTACAAATAATGTAAAGTAAAGAAATTACCATTTCTAACTTGTAGAAACAAGATAAACTTATTTAATGTGTTCATAAATAAGTTAATCAAAATGCAACATTAGATTGAAACTTTTACCAATTCAAGACATATGTAAACAATAACAGGACTCGAGCTTTGTTTACAAAACAAAGAATTTTAACCTCTGTAACTCGCTTGTAACTCAATATTTGACTTTCAAATTTTGATAGAGCATTAAAAACATCCATATTGACCATTCTAGACATTAAAAATGAAAAAATAAATTTTGAAAAAAATTGAGCTCAAACCGTGTCCAAGTCCCTTTAATGGATGATATGATTTTTTCATTAATTTTTTTTTCAATCAACTGTACGAGGGTTTTTAGAAAAATTCGCGGACAAAGTAATTTACGGCAAAATTACTGTGTACTTTGTAGGATGGCGAAAGTTTTATTAAATGAATACCAGTTGAACATAAGTATGGAAAAATTATATGAATTTGATTTTTTTTTCAAAAGATTCAGCGATTTTTACTTTGCGTGAATTAGATTTACGGAGCACCATTTCATATTTCCACGACGTCAGGTGGCGTCAATCAACTGAAAGTCAAACATGTTACTCTTTTTCAAAGTAAACACCTTTCAGTTCCACACACTTTTTCAAGACATTTAATCGATTTTTAAAATGCAAGTTCATACCAATATTTGTCAACTTTTTGTTTAATGTCTTTTGTGGCATATCGTATAGATCATTTGGGTCCAAAAATCTCGGTCTACGCAGTTTCGACTTTAGATAAGAAAATAAAGCGAAATTCAGAGGTGCAAGATCCCGGCTGTAGGGGGTTGGGGGGTTGGGATGCTACAAGGGCCAAAAAAAAAAATCAGTTTTTCCATCTTTAAACCTCTGTGATTCTAGTTGTAAACCTTTTTCCTATAAAAATAGCAGCATCCATATAAGAACCTTTTGGTCTCCATCGGAGATTTTCCTGCGTGCACAAAAAATTGAAGGCCCGGTGCTCCAAGATATCCATTGACGTCAACGTTTTTGACTCATTTTTCAAGCGTTGTTCGTCCAAATTCGGCGATAAAACGGTCAGAAATTGTTCAATTTAATCGAAACTTTCACAAAATGCCCTTCATAAGTTATCGTGATGTCATATGAAATATCGTGTATTTCTATGCACTTTAACGGTACATTTTCTTAATAAGGAAAAATGCGTACAAAATATACAAAATTAAAAAACTGACATGCGTGAAGCATATCTTATCAAAATAATTAAGCTGTATATATTTTATGGTGCATTTAAAACAAACAAATCTTTACATATTTCTTAGAAAATACGTCAAGATTAAATCTGAAAAGTTTCGCTGGTACATGTATCATGTGAATAGTCCGCTCACAATCATGTCCGCGAACTTTTCTATATAACAACCCTCGTATACATGAATAAGAATTCAATGAGAATTATTGTGTTTTAAAGAAGTACACTGTTAAATATTATCATAACTTTTTCGCCTGGGTGATCTTGATTTCATTTAACTTAACAAAGTAAACGATTCAACAAATAACCATTAGATTATTAATAATATTAAAACGTAATAAGAACCATGCGTTCATCCAGAATATTTTTGAGGGGGGGGGGGGTATTTAGGTTTGTCGGGGGAGGGGATGGAGGAAATTTAAGAAATTTGATTTTTACCACGAGGGCGGAAAAGTATGTGAGCGAAAATCATCTATAAAGCCGAAGAAAAATTCTTACATCTACTCCAAGTTTTTCAAGATGTAAACAGTTACTAATATTGTACAGAACTGATTGTGTACGAAAATGTTCATGCACTTTGCTTAAAACGTCTCTTCTTTCTCCATATACATTTACTAAAATTACGGATTTAGGAGAACAAATATTTATAAAATCTGGAATGCTTACACAAGTACGTAAGCCTGTTCTTTTTCATATCTAGATCTAGGACTTTCACTGCCTAGTTGATCAAACTATATGTAAATCTTCAAGTCCTGATTCTGTTTCTTAAAAACAAGTATTACACAAATCATTCATAACCTATAACAAAATTTTACATTGCATGATATCAATGTAACGGATGTAACCGGGTATATTTTGGTTACAATTTTCAATGGAAAAAAAGCACCCGGTTCAATGTTTAACGTTGTAAAATGATTCAACTCAATGACATGGCAATATTCTTGGTTAAACGTCTGGTCTTTTCGTAAATAATATAATGAATTATACTTTCCTTTACATAATCAACTTTGTTTTTCTGTATTTTATAAGCTTCTCGAAGATAGTAACACAAATGTTTAAATGTTTACGGTTATGAATGTACTATATGAATTTTACGTTTTATGAAGAGACGTAAGTTTGACTAGTTAAAACACTGATGGCTTCTAATAGTTATTGATTAAGTGTTCAGTGAAAGTGTATTTAAGATATACATAAGGATAAAGTGTTATTCGTCTTCAATTTCATATAGATTACATATAAGTTTCAATTGGGTGTCAGAAACTCTGATAATTCTGTTGCATGTAGCGACCTTGCTCTATCAACGGAAATAATAAAAGTGTATTGCAAGGTTTTAATAGTCCTTTTGAGCTCGAGTTAATAAATAAGTGAAGTTCATACGCTATACATAGTATCTTGAAACATAACTTTTTTTGTGTTTCGTAGATCTACTCGTTCATAACTATTTTTCCTAGTCACATCAAACATTTTTTTTTTTTTGAGAGAGAGAGAGAGAGAGGGGGGTGGTGGTTGTGTATACACGGTGTTCTTCACGGTCGTCTTCCAATATACAGGTAGGTAAAGGTCTATTGTTTCTTGAGTGACAAAAAACCGTTCAATTCACACAGAATATACAAGAAACTAACAAGTGTATACACGTGTATAGGTAGCGCCAACGATCACCAATCATCTTTGGATATGTAGCCCCCCCCCCCCTTCCCCCACACTAGCCCAAAATATTACAGTAAAGGAAATAATGAGCAAGTTATTTTGTAATTAGAGATACAATTAAATTAATCTACATGCTCGTGTTCAGATTGTGATATGGTCACGCTTCCTTTTTTTATTTTTTTTTTTATTTTACAAAACTCTGCGTGTAACCATTTGAGGGAAAGTGAAGTGAATGATTGTTTGCCGTATGGAAAAACATTTGCACATGTCAATTTATACATGTATATACATTAAAGAATCAATAATATATATTAATACATGCATTATTCTTGACTTTTTTTTATCAAATGAAAAACATTTCTCGACCTTCGATTCATTCTATTTAGTGTGATTCATTAAAATTGTCGGAATGACATTTTGCTTTTCGAACATTTAGAATGTGAATGTTGCAGTGACACACTTACCGACTCGCTACAAAAATAACGAAATATGTATATCAGTTTGAAAATAAATGATATATTGGCACAGATTTGTTGTGCTTGTCCTGTAGCTATTTATTTATTTTCCTACACATTCAATCCCGTTTGCTTGATAGTTTTCTCTATATTTTAATTGTATTGAAAAAATACATATACATGTACTAGAACAGTTAAACGCAGGTTCAACACCGTACAGTGTATAAGTATTTTTTCTCTCTCGATATTTGTATTGTTTTTTCGTTCATGAAGTGAGAAAGAAAGAAAGAGATGGATGGAGAAGACGGAGAAAGAGATGAAGTGAAAGAAGGAGGGAAGACAAAGAAAGAGGGAGAGAGAAAGAGATGCATGTTTACAGATATACATATTTGTATACATATACGCTTGTATGATTCTAGCAGTTACTAGTATTATGAAAAATCGATAAATTAAGAAGTCGAAAACATTAATTTCAGTAGAAAGTTACTTTTTACATATACATGTATATATTTCCATAGGTTTCCGAATAAATTGGGGGAATATAATGTAATCTCAAGAAAACAGCTTGATTCCTTGCTGAGAATTGACAAGCAAACAACTATATATGTACACGTTTTCAAACCCTTCTCTTTTATTATAAGGGTTTCCAATATACGAAACCACCAATATGACGATTTCTGCTGGTTTCTATTTTTGAAACACGATTTTTCATCCATTATGCAGAAAAAAACCCATTTAAAACAGGGTTGGTCTATAGATCCAAAGATCATGGAACAATCTCTTGAACGGTAAGCTGCCGTAGACTAGATTGTTCTTGCTGACAATAACAATTTAATATCAAATACATGTATATGTTTACTTAGTATAACTCATGAACTTCCATCAAATATTTATTTTAGTCACCATTCATTAATTTTTTTTGGAGTAGATGTAAGATTTTTTTTTTTTGCTTTGTAAAAGATTTTTACTCGCATACTTTTCATGAGATAATCAAGATAGGATTCGGAGGATGGGGTGGAGCCCCCCCCCCCCCAGTCCGAAATATCTGACGTTTTCCTGGCTTTTTTTAACGATTTTGATATTTTACATGCCATTTTCATGATTTATTTGTAAAATTACCAAAAATATGCCTCGACACCCTATCACCGACAAACCTGAATATCCCCTTTCAAAAATACTCTGAATGAACGCATGGTTCTTGTTATGTTTTAATATTATTAAAAATCTAATGGTTATTTGTTGAATCGTTACTTGGTTAAGTTTAAATGAAATCAAGATCACCCGTTTTTGCGTCAAGAGCAAAAAGTTATGATAATAATTATAATAGTATATCTCTTTAATAATTCTTATTGAATTCTTATTCATGTACATACAGTTGATTGAAAAAAAAAATGAAAAAATCATATCATCCATTAATATAGGTTTTTGACCCATCAGATAAACGGCAGGTGTGTACTTTTCTCGGCGGGCGAATGCATTTTGCGTAAGAGTTGTCTACTTATCCGATTTTTACTAATTTTGTGTTAATTAATGAATATAAAGTCCTCTTTTTATTGCTAGTAGAATTTATTTTGTCAGAGAAAATTAAAATTATCCATCAATTAAACGGCGGACATGCATATAGTAGATTTCTTCTGCTGGCGAATGAATTCTACGTACGAGTTATCTATCTTTACCAACATCTTTGATTTTTCGTCGATAAATCCATAATAAAAGCTTTTAAAAATATTTGTTTTGTGAATTATGTTTATTTTATCATATTTAATCATAATCAATAACTATTGTATCGATATATAGCCGCATTTGCCGTGGGACTTACGTGGGACTTGTTTTCCCCGTGGGACTTGTTTTAGTATCACCCAATAAAATTGTATACTTCAGAGTTAAAACATGACTTTAATATTTTGATGATGCCGATCATTGTATCATTAGAGAGGTTTAGCAGACCAACGGGTATCCGGTACATGTACTTTTACATGTACATGTATGTTACAAGTTAGAACTATGCTTTCCACCTTACCAGTTAACATAATTTTTCTTGTTTAGCAGTTATGATGTATACTTTCATTGTCCTTGTTAATGTTTTAAATGTAAATTTTATATAATTTTTTTTCAATCTGACAACTGGCAGTAGGCCTACTGGCGTGCGAGCAGTTCTCGCTGAGGACCATTTCTTGCCAGTGCATTGTTTCATCATTTTTCGTATATAATTTTAAGTGTTGATAAAGTGACGTAACAATGCACTGGTAAGAAATGGTACTTGGTGAGAACTGGTCGCACGATTAATTACAGACAAAAACTGAAGGTAGCGAGTGTTATTTTTTATTGAACACCATTGTTTAAAAAAATTCTTTATATATGTGATGGTCTAACCGGTTTGAATACTGGCACCAGATAGCTTAGTTGGTAGAGCACCTGACTAGAGATTCAGGGGGCCAAGGTTCAAATCCTGATTTGGTCTTTTATTATTTCTCCCATCACATACAATATTGGTGCTGTACCAACCCCTGGAACTGACATGTTAACTCCTGCCAGGGGAAGAGCCAGGGGTGATCTTCGAGGGTGAAGAGGGGAGAATGTGACGGTCAGACTGGTTTGAATACCGGCGACATATAAATGTAGCTCAGTTGGTAGAGCACTTGACTAGAGATTCAGGGGGCCAGGTTCGAATCCCAGTCTGCTCCGTCATTATTTCTCCCATCTTGTACATATATATATTCAGATATATAACAGATGATTAAGAGTCATCACATGTTTTGCAAGATGCAATAAGTGTATTAAAACCTTTATTTTACAACACAATACATTTAAATGACAATTTATGTTTCATGAAATTATTTGGTGTGGTTTTCTTGACAGCCTCGCAATCAAGCTACGTTATGCATAAACAATTTACCCGCTCCTAAACCACAAACTTTCTTATTAGTGGATTCAGCTTACCGCTGATTGGCTGCTGTTGCAGCAGACAAATAATATATGCACAAAAAAAAAACAACACTGAACTTATCAAAGAATGAAAAATTCATATCGAGTTACATGTATTTTCAAATGTTGGAGTTGGGTCGGTTGGAGTTTTGGGTTTTTTTTAAAAATGTATACTTGTGACAAAACATATATGTGGTACATGAAGCTGTACGTAGCTTTACGAAGAAAATTTGGGTTAGACCATATATAGTCACCACGCAAGTAAACGATATTTACGAAAAACTTGCAATTTATGGCGCACGAAATATATGCTAGTTTTAAACACATTGACATACATGTATCATACCACATTCTGTAAAAATAATCTATTAAAAATTCTTCATTAAGTTTACTTATACATGTTTTATTTTTATTACACATAGTATTGTTTTTAAAATGTAATTTTTAAGAAAAGAAAAAAAAAACCTCACTAAATGAATTTGCCAAAAAACAATAACGCTGTTCGGATGGGTAATATTCCTTTGTAGTTTACGAATTGAAATATAGACTGTTGTACTACAAGTAATAAACTCGCTCGCTCTCACTCTCTCTCTCTCTCTCTCTCTCTCTCTCAATTTGATATGTGTCTATACCTTGGTCTTCGGATTCTAGGCAAAAAAAATATTGGGGCGAGCGAGCGATTTGTTAATTTAAAAATTAAAAAACTGAAAGTTGAAAATTTTGGGGCGACATGAAAAAATAGAGGCGAGCGATTACATTTTATTTTAAAATGTGATTTTTTTCGTTTAAAATACATGTAAAAAGCAGTAAAATTTTGGTGACTGTATACGCCATTGTATCAGACCCCTCTTGATCACTGATTCTATCCACACATACTGGAATTATTTACTTGTAAACCGTGCTGACAATCTATTGGGAAATTTTTTTGTATGATCAATGTAAAGAAAAAGCACAATCATGACTAGTTAAAAAAATAATAGAACCAAAACTGGAGCGGGAAACGGAACGAAAATTTTCGGATGCAGGATTTATTTTTTAATATTATTTTTTGGAAAGCCCTTAGGCATGTGCGCGCGGATCCGGCGACCAAGAAATCAAATTGGTGTGGCCTTATAACTTGATATGCAAATTTTTGATCTTGTACTGCCTAAATGTTATTTTCATGTATTGGGATATGTCATACTTATTACACTGCATGGTCAGTGTATTTTTTCCAGAAATACTATGCATTATGTTAATGTAAACACAGCTATTACTAGTACATGTATGTTAACACAGCTAATCATTTTTTTTTTATTTCAGCTCAAAATAGACTCTTGTTACCACATGGCACCCCATGGCTTTTACCTGTTGATTCTTGTGGTTTCAGCTCATGAGGTTAACCTGTCACCTGTACCCACATGCATATTCCTTGTGTTCTACAGACTATTTACCGGTAATTCAAATTAAATCGGATAATGCATAAACAATAATGGAACTTAAAGAAAGCATCATGCCTTGTTGTGGTTTGTGTTTGATAAGAAATTATGAAAAACAAAATTAAGGCTGTTTAAAGAAATTCATAATTGTTGTGAAAATTTGTTTTTCAATAAAAGTATGCAGTTATGTTTCCTTTATTTTTTATTTTATATAGATATTTAGATGTGTTTACATAATTGAAAAATCACCCCACCCACCCCCCACCCCCCACCCCTCTATCCAATTGTCTCCATTAAGATTACATGTAGGATATGTAAATGTACATTTAACTTTGAAATAACATCTGCTATGATAATTACTTTTGAAATGAACAAGAAACAACCTATTTCTACCCTTCTAAGGTATATATGCATAAAAAAGTAGAAAAACATGTCAAATTTGAACATTTTTCATGGAAATCAACTCCGTCTCCAGCTACCTTGGTGTGTCTGAATTTAATTTTAATTTAAGGCAGATGTCTAACTTGTAGGTTTTACTGTTTTAGCATGGTTAGAAGGAGAATAGAAATCAGAGTAGATTAGATATTCACTAAATATGATTGTTAGCTTACTTTTTTTCATGAAAACAAGAAATCACATGCAGGACAGTATGTCTATTTGTTAATTAAAATGGTACAAATCATACAATAAACAAACAAAAAAATCAATTTTAAAAATCATTGATGATTGTTTTCAAATATGTGTGAGAAATGACTCAAGGAAATTGCCACAAGTTTCATAAAATTAGGTAAAACATTTCAAACCATGACTTTTTATGAAAATCAAAAGATGGGGGGGGGGGGGGGGTTATACATGTAAGGGCATTTCTAAGTGATGTGAAGCTTTTATCATGATAATATCATGTAGATGTATGTTGTATTGAATAAGGTTTCTTAATAAAGGTGGTTGAACAACAATTGACCTCTAAAAAGTCAGGTAAAGATGTTTTACTATGGAGAACTCTATAAATCTGTGTTTACTAAAGGAAATTTGAAATGATGGGTTCATTTAAATGGCCATATTTTTATTAAACCTCAATGGAATTGGCAATATGTGGTATACTTTTTCTCAGAATTGCATTAGCTTTCTTATTTTAAGACAAACCGTCTTTTCATAAAATGTTAGTGTACTAAGTTAAAGGTAGCAAGGGACAGTTTCGGATAAAGTACCCGTCAATATTTTTGTAAAATTGAGAGTTGCTGTACTTGAAGGCTTATGAGTGTTGTGTAGATTCATGAAATGAACTTTAATGATTATCATTAGTTGAGAGAGATGTCTCTTGTTAAAATTGGTAAGCAATATTAAGGCCCCTAATATTAAGTACATGAGAAGAAGTAATAAATTGTGAAACTTGCGGCTATAACTGTTGTGTTGACAACACAGTGAAATTGAAGGTTACAAACGGAAGGTTATATAACACGAAATGTAGGTGGATGGGACATTACAACCTATTTACTGGGTATGAGGACAATAGCAAATTTATTGTCCCCCAAGACAGCAACTATTTTACGAGGCAAAGCCAAGGGAAAAAGTTGCTGTGGAGGGGACAATAAACCTGCTATTGTCCGAATAGTCAGTAAACTTTATATGTCAGCGATGCAGAATTTCTTGATGATAAACAAATTAAAGTTATCGAACTTTGTATTTAATGCAGCGATCTGATTAGGTCAGAGGTGTTCCGAGTTTAAAAAGGAGGCATATCGAATTCTGCCGATGAATGGTTTTGATGGCTATTCACCATGGGCAGAAAGCATGGATACTACCGGGTATTCCAAATTAGATAAAAATAAGCATGTTTATGGGGGCGCCTTCTAGTGATCAGTTTGTCCGTTTGTCCATCTGAGATTGCTTGACCGGAGCATAGCTTCTCTCCCCTTCGCCCAATCTGGCTCATACCTCATCCACAGGGTTCCTTTGGGTAAAGGATATGCAGTGACCTTGAACCATGTTTTTAGGTATAAGGTTAAGGTCATAGCAGAATTATATATAAAATACTTGACTGGAGCATATCTTCTCTCCCTTTGGTCCAATCTGGCTAATACTCACAGAGTGTCTCTATGGTTAAACAATGTGCAGTGACCTTGAATGAAATTTAATGGTAAAGGGTGAAGATCATATCTGATCATGAAAAAATACTTTTTTTAAAGCATTTATACTTTCCACTTAGCCCAATTTGGCTCAGACTTCACATAAGCAGAGCTTTTGAGTTAAGGGTGTGTAGTGACCTTGAACCTATTTTCAAGGTAAATTGTGAAGGTCATAGCAGAATTATATTTTAAAAATCCTTGTCCGGAGTATACCTTCTCTCCCTTTGCTCCAATCAGGCTCATACTTCACCCACATGCTACCTTTGATCAAAGGATATGCAATGACCTCGAATTATATTTGTAGATCAAGTGTCAAGGTCATATTGGATTCCACAAAAATCCATATTTTAAGAGCATATATATACTCTACTTTTAGCCCCTATTTGGCTAATACTTTACCTAAACAGAGCTTATTGGTTAATGGTGTGCAGTGACCTTGAACCAAGTCAATGTGAAGGTCATAGCAGATCTCTTTAAAATTAGTTTTAGACCATAGATTATTTCCCAGATATGCTTAATCTTGGTCAGATTGAACAAAAATGCCTGTATGTTAGGGGGAATGAGATTGAATTAGAAATTATATGCCAGCTGGAAATATTTCTAATTTATAGGTCAAGGTCAAAGCAAAATTCTCTGAAATAATATAAGCGGGGCCCTTTGAAATGTTCACAATCTCAGTGTTGTCTGGTTCATAGTAATTTTACATAGAAAATATTCACAGAGGTATAAAAAAGTAAACTATACATCGATATGTTTCTGACAATTGATGATGCAACAAGCACACAATGCGAAAGGTCAACCCTTTGAAAAGCAGTGTAGAGGAAAAGTTGCTCAAAATGTTTTAAACAAATTTTGTTGGTGGCCCTGTTAAGGAGTTTAAGGGTTCAGCCCCTAAAACACAGTGTTTCAGATATAACTTGAACGGTCAACAATTCTTGAACACTTGTTAACAAAATATGTTTAAATTAACGAGACCTTTTATTTGATATCAAAAATACGACTAGCCCCTAAAATTAGGGGCCAGGAAGGCTCAAAAACTTTTCATAACTTTCTGGAGCAATAGTTTGTCATTAATCATAAACGCTAAAAGAGTTCATCAAGCTCAATAAAAACTGAAATCCATATAAATTTCGGAAGATTGAATGCGGGATATAAGCGTTAAAAAATAGATTTTTAAGGAAATTTTAATTTTGCATTCTGGGTTAAGAAAATAGATGTTAGTTCAAGTTAAAGTTAACTTGTACCTAAAATGAAGTCAAATTTGTTAAGTCGTACTTAAACACATTCGAATTTTTTTGTTAAGTCGTTCTTGAAATGGTTAAGGTTTTTTCGTTAATTCGTACTTAAAACAATTCGGATTTTGTTAAGTCGTAACAAAAATCATTCGATTTTTTTATCTCTTGTACTTAAGTTACTTTTGTTAATAGTTTAAGAACTCTGCTTCTTATAGGTATTTCTAGCGTTACTTTCGACATCAACGGAAAACCCACTCGTTGCTTTGCAACGAGCTTTGCTCTAGTTATTATTATTATTCTTTTTTTTTCTTACCGATTTTGTGCAGACGATTTCTCGGAGATGGCTCAATCGATTTCATTCAAATTTTCAGGATCACCGCAGTTTTATCTGAAGTTGATCGCTTTTTAAACATTTTTGAAAATACACTTCCGGTCGGAAGTTATTGTCCGTTTACGATTTTAAAAAGTCAATTTTGTCTGTCAGGTTTCTCAAAAACTAGTAAAGATAAAGGGCTGAAATTTTCAGAGATGATAGATCTACCTATTTTCTGGTGCACCTCGGTCAAGAGAATGCCAGCCGTCACTTCCGGTCGTCACCGGAAGCAAATTTGAAAAATTTTAATTATTCGACTTTTTTATTTTTTAATATTTTTCTTTAAATTTTTTACAGTTGATAGTGACCCTTATTCTGATTCAGAATATGTAATTTGTTTTAAAATCGATCAACGCATTCTCGAGATATTAAGCGTCAAAGTCCTGAAGCGAGAGCCCGAGTAGCTCAGTAGTTATGGTCGTGGACACTGCCCAGGCGACCCGGGTTCAAGCCCCGAGTGCCGCAAAATTTTTTTTTCGTTTTTTTTGCGTAGACTTACGATTTTATCTTTAAAATGATGGGATTTATCTCATTTATTCAATAATCGGACGGAAGACCCACTCGTTGCTCGCAACGAGATCGCATCTAGTTATTATTATTCTTTTTTTTTCTTACCGATTTTGTGCAGACGATTTCTCGGAGATGGCTGGATCGATTTCGTTCAAATTTTCAAGATAAACTCGTTTTTATTTGAATTTGATGTTTTCAAAACTCTTTTTGAAAATTCACTTCCGGTCGGACGTAATCGTCCGTTTACGATTTTAAAAAGTCAATTTTGTCTGTCAGGTTTGTCAAAAACGAGTAAAGATAAAGGGCTGACATTTTCAGAGATGATAGATCTACCTATTTTCTGGTGCACCTCGGTCAAGAGAATGTCCGCCGTCACTTCCGGTCGTCACCGGAAGGAAATTTGAAAAATTTAATTTTTGAATTTTTTTATTTTTTAATATTTTTCTTTAAAATTTTTACACTCTATAGTGACCCTTCTTCTGATTCAGAATATGTAATTCGTTTTAATATCGATCAACGCATTCTCGAGATATTAAGGCTCAAAGTCCTGAAGCGAGAGTCCGAGTAGCTCAGTCGTTATGGTCGTGGACATTGCCCAGGCGACCCGGGTTCAAGCTCCGAGTGCCGCAAAATTTTTTTTTCGTTTTTTTTGCGTAGACTCACAATTTTATCTTTAAAACGATGAGTTTTATCTCATTTATTCAAAAATCGGACGGAAGACCCACTCGTTGCTCGCAACGAGAACGATCTAGTTATTATTCTTCTTGGTAGACACCCTTAATTTCTCGGCCATTTCTTTATCGATTTTAATGATTTTTACAGGGATGATGTCTTAGGTGAATGTCTCTTTGCATCCCACTTTCTGTCTGAAAATTCACTTCCGCTTTTGAATTATCTCCCTTTTTCGTGTTTTTTGGATCATGATTTTGTCCACGCGTGTTCTCAAAAACCGTTATAGTTAGAGACTTGAAATTTTTATGCAAGATAGAGTGGTTATGGTAGATTTGCATGCTTGTTTTAGATTTCACCAGAAGGCATTGTGCTTGAAGCTCGCCTGGACCTGAAAATGTTGATGTTAACTTTTTTTGACAATTTTGGGGAAATTTGAGACTTGATCACGAATATCTTTTTTGTAATAAATATTTTGTTATCATATATAGAACAATAAAAGTTTATATATACAAGAGCTTTCATCTGACACCAAGAAAAAGGGGCTGGCCCCTCATATAAGGGGCCCAGAAGGGTCTAAAGTCAATTATCTGTATCTCTTTAATAAGAAATATTTTATAATGTGTTATAGAAGCAAAATTGTTTATCTTCTCGTTAGTTATCTATACATGATTAAAAATTGCTGATATGTTACATAATTAGGGGTTTTAAGGGGCTAGAAGTCCAATATTTTGATCATTTATATCTTAAAAAGGAGAAATATTTTGAAAAGCATCATAGAAGAAAAGATGCTCAGAATAATGTTTGTAATGATATGTATTAACCAAAAATTCGTAAAATGGCCCCTATAAGGAGATAAGGGGTCGGCCCCTAAAACAATCTTTTTCAAATATCTCAAGAACGGTAACGAATTTCTTATCACTTAATGAACAAAATGTGTTTAGATTAAAAATACCTTTTAACTGACACCAAGAAAAAGGGGCTGGCCCCTCAAATTAGGGGCCCAGAAGGGTCTAAAGCCAATAATCTGTATCTCTTTTATAAGAAATATTTTGTAATGTTTTATAGAAGCAAAATTGTTTATCTTCTCGTTAGTTATATATACATGATTAAAAATTGCTGATATGTTACATAATTAGGGGTTTTAAGGGGCTAGAAGTCCAATATTTTGATCATTTATATCTTAAAAAGGAGAAATATTTTGAAAAGCATCATATAAGAAAAGATGCTCAGAATAATGTTTGTAATGATATGTAACAACCAAAAATTCGTAAAATGGCCCTTATAAGGAGATAAGGGGTCGGCCCCTAAAACAATCTTTTTCAAATATCTCAAGAACGGTAACGAATTTCTTATCACTTAATGAACAAAATGTGTTTAGATTAAAAATACCTTTTAACTGACACCAAATAAAAGGGGCTGGCCCCTCAAATTAGGGGCCCAGAAGGGTCTAAAGTCAATTATCTGTATCTCTTTAATAAGAAATATTTTGTAATGTTTTATAGAAGCAAAATTGTTTATCTTCTCGTTAGTTATCTATACATGATTAAAAATTGCTGATATGTTACATAATTAGGGGTTTTAAGGGGCTAGAAGTCCAATATTTTGTTCATTTATATCTTAAAAAGGAGAAATATTTTGAAAAGCATCATAGAAGAAAAGATGCTCAGAATAATGTTTGTAATGATATGTAACAAACAGAAATTTGTAAAATGGCCCCTATAAGGAGAAAAGGGGTCGGCCCCTAAGACAATCTTTTTCAAATATCTCAAGAACGGTAACGAATTTCTTAACACTTAATGAACAACATGTCTTTAGATTAAAAATACCTTTCAACTGACACCAAGAAAAAGGGGCTGGCCCCTCAAATTAGGGGCCCAGAAGGGTCTAAAGTCAATTATCTGTATCTCTTTAATAAGAAATATTTTGTAATGTGTTATAGAAGCAAAATTGTTTATCTTTTTGTTATTTATCTATACATGGTTAAAAATTGTTGATATGATACATAATTAGGGGTTTTAAGGGGCTTGAAGTCCAATATTTTGATCATTTATATCTTAAAAAGGAGAAATAATTTGAAAAGCATTATATAAGAAAAGATGCTCAGAATAATGTTCGTAATGATATGTATTAACCAAAGTTTCGTTAAATGGCCCCTATAAGGAGATAAGGGGTCGGCCCCTAAAACAATCTTTTTCAAATATCTCAAGAAATTTAACGAATTTCTAAACACTTAATGAACAAAATGTGTTTAGATTAAAAATAACTTTCATTTCATATCAAGAAAAAGGGGCAGGCCCCTCAAATTAGGGGCCAAAGGATTTTAAAGGGCAAGAAGTACAATACTTAGATCTTTATATCTTTAAAAGGACAAATATTTTGAGAAGCATTATAGAAGAGACGATACTAGGAATGATGTACTCAACAATATTTCACCAACAAAATTTCGTTAAAAAGCCCCTATAAGGAGATAGGGGTCGGCCCCTAAAAAACCCCAAAATATCTCAAAAACGGTAACGAATTTCTAATCTCTTGTTAAACAAAATGTTATTGATATTGAAATACCTTAATTTCTTTTAATATCAAGAAAAAAAGGGATGATCCTTTAAATTAGGGGCCAAGAGATATCTAAATGTTTCCAACGAAAGTTCTTAAACATGAATCTGAAAGAAAAAAGCTTCTGGCCTTTTCAATGAAATATCACTTTTTTCTATTTCTTTATCATGTTTACCTTATAAATAGCAAACGCTAGATCATTCATGTATCTCAACTATAAAACCGGACGGCAGACCTCCTCGTTGCTCGCAACGAGATCGTGTCTAGTTATTCTTTTTTTTCTTTTTCTGACTTTTTTGGAGCCTTATATCTCAAAAACTAAACAACCGATTTGCACGAAATTTTCAGGACTTATGGAACATCATCTGCGCTACGTATTATTAAATTTTCAAATGATGACGTCACTTCCGGTTTCAGATATTGACGATTTTGTGAATTTCTAAGGGTCATTTTGTCCACGCATCTCCTCCGAAACCAATCAAGATAGAAGCTTCAAATTTTTACAGGATTGTAGATAAATGTTTGAAGTTGTACCCCCCTGCTTCCAATTATTAAAATTGCGCAAGGCCTCGAAGCTCGCCTGAACCTGAAAATTAGCACCAAATTTTTTCACAAAATTTTCGAACATTTTCTCTAATATCTTTTGATGTATAAATAGTTTGTTAAAACATGTAATGCAAAAGTTGTTTCAATTTCCACGGGCTTTCATTTGATATCAAGAAAAAAGGACTGGCCCCTCAAATTAGGGGCCAAGAGGGCTCTAAAGTCTTTTTGCAATAACTCTTTACTGAACAATAATTTGTTATCAATTATAGAAGCAAAAATGTTTATTGTACAGCTGTTTATCTATACAGTACCACACCTTAATCATATGTTACGTAATTAGGGGTTTCAAGGGGCCAGAAGTCCAAAACTTTGATCATTAATATCTAGAAAAGGAGAAATATTTTGAAAAGCATTGTAGAAGAAAAAATGCTTAAAATAATGTTCTCAAGAATATGCTACCTTAAAAAAATTGTTGGTGGCCCCATTAAGGATTTTAAGGGTCGGCCCCTAAAACACATTAGTTCAGATATCTCTAGAACGGTCAACAATTCCTGAACACTTGTTGAACAAAATATGTTTATATTTGCGAGATCTTTCATTTGATATCAAGAAAAAAGGGCTGGCCCCTTAAATTAGGGGCCAAGAGGGCTCTTAAGTCTATTAATAATAACTTTTTACTGAAAAATAATTTGTTATATATTATAGAAGCAAAAATATTCGTTGTACAGTTATTTATCTATACAGTACCATACCTAAGTCATATGTTACGTAATTAGGGGTTTCAAGGGGCCAGAAGTCCAAAACTCTGATCAGTAATAGCTAGAAAAGGAGAAATATTTTGAAAAGCATTGTAGAAGAAAAGTTGCTCAAAATAATGTTTTTAATAATATAATACCTAAACCTTTTTTTTTGGTGGCCCCATTAAGGAGTTTAAGGGTCGGCCCCTAAAACACAGTTGTTCAGATATTTCTAGAACGGTTAACAATTCGTGAACAGTTGTTGAACAAAATATGTTTATATTTGCAGGTCCTTTCATTTGTTATCAAGAAAAAGGGGCTGGTCCCTCAAATTAGGGGCCAGGAGGGCTACAAAGTCTTTTAATAATAACTATTTACTGAAAAATAATTTGTTATTATTATTGAAGCAAAAATGTTCAACTTATTAAGCTTAATTTAAATCTGAAATCCGTTTTAAAATCGGACAATGCATTACAGAGATATAGGGGTTTAAAAATTTTCCGGAAATTTTGATTCCACATTCTTGGTTAAGAAAATAGTGTTATGTTCAAAGTTAAATTAACTCGTACTTAGAATGATTCGATATTTGTTAAGTCGTTCTTAAACAGATTCGGATTTTTTTTTGTCAAGTCGTTCTTGAAATCGGTAAGGTTTTTGTTAATTCGTAACTAAAGTCATTCGGATTTTGTTAAGTCGTACCAAGAATTATTCGATTTTTTATATCTTTTTGTTTTAAAACTCCTGGTATTGGTTTTAGAGCTCTGCTTCTAACAGGAACATCTAGCTTTTCTTTCGACATTAACGGAAGACCCACTCGTTGCTTTGCAACGAGTTTTGCTCTAGTTGTTAATGCAATCGTCAGATCGTAAAATTCAAACTGTGGCTCAACGTTTAATGATCGAGCGACAGTTCATTGACTAATAAAAAGTCAAAATTTTGAAGATGTCGGTGTGCATAGAAATTAATGTGACTGCTCCGCATCGTCCGATACTAGCGTCCATCGACTTAAATGTGACCTAGGCATTAGTGTGCAATATGACAGGACGATCTACCCGTGTGCAAATGTATGAGATAGGGAGGCTAGAGTTAGTACGGCTTAGTTCTATTTTAAAGAATATCAAAACAATGAATTTATTAAAGAATAAGGAACCATTCTTTGAGTATTATGATATGATCAAATACGGCGTGGGTTAAACAAATCAAATAAAGCACGAAGGGCTGGAGGATAGAGTTGATCACGCCCGACCATATTTGATAACTTCTTTTTATTTAAAGAATGATTGCTTTTTACTTATATATTTTAAAGATATATTGTAAAGTTATTTATCAAATTATTGACATTTTTACAAAATGTTTCATTTCGTATGATTATGCAAATCCCGTCTTGCCACCAAACCGCGTCATTGATGGACTGTATTGGACTGTACGCTACAACGATGATTTTCAGAAAATAGTTATGATCGTTCGTGTTTAACCACACTACACGTAGTTGAAAATGTAAATTAAACATTGGGTTGCTTGATAAAATCAAAGCCATTTTTCATGCTTTTGGTGCGCAATATACCATGCTTTTTTAAAAAAAAGAATGGATGTCTGTTTTGTATAAAAATTTTGTATGTCAAGCCATTTTTTAGTATCATTCTGCATAAAATAGTTTCTATTTCACTATTGATGCTAGCTATGTCAGGCGCGGATCGAAAATTAATCCTTAGGGGCGATCGCTAATTAGCATTTCATTGTTGCAACAGCAGAAAAAACATATATTTTCTATTGTCACATTTATTTCTAGAACTCATTTTATCCACCAGTTAACGAAGATAAAGTTTAAAATCAATAAACTTCTAGATTTTATATTTGATTTATGTCTCTAATTACAAGAACATCGATTCTAGGAAATAGACTATAAACACGAGGCACGAATTTTACTGCGAAACTGAAAGGGTAAATAACCCCACGTGGTCTAAATTTAAATGACAATAACATTCGCAGAGAGGAGTATCTTTAATATTGGGTCTTTGTACCTGTCCAGTTGTTTTTACAGGCGTTAGGGTAGCATAAACGACATCCAATATTTAATAGCTTTATTTTTCAATAAAGAATGTATTAACATACATGTTCCTAGAAATCAGTAGAAGCAATACAATACACAACACTTTAACAAAATCCGTACACTAAATGCTTCTCGTCTTATTATGAAAGATTAATGGTACACATGTATTTTTAAAAAGATTGTAACGTACAATTACATTTTACAGCATGAAGATCCTTGATTGACAGAAATTTAAAATATGCAAAGGGCGTAGATTTTTTACATGTATTAGTCACCCTTTAGTCTTGTATCAAAAATTGCACAATTCATAACAGTACGAACAACAATAAATCGTATTAATGCAAAAAAGATTGATGCAACATCTACTTCTATATAACTGCTATAAAGATTATTTGTTAAAATTTTATAATGTATTAATTCTATATACATAAATCAATATATCAGCGCTCACTGAGCATCCATATAAAATAATTGCTGTGTTTTACGTGACATCCTGGGGAGATCAAACATTAATTTAATTGCGATAAAGAAACCTTGTATTATATTCATAGTGAGAAAAACGAGGGCAGTGAGGTGATATTGAAAAAATTTGGGTAATAATGATTGGTTAACATATAGAGCCTAATATGAAGAAAAATTATGTAAATATTTTTGTTCTCAGAGTGTGATATTTTTTAAAAAGACTTCTACTCGCTCTTGTCAAATATAGGAATTTTTTTTATCCGATGTTAATTTTATCAAAATTATCTTTAACATTGTCATTTTGAATAGGTTTCTTTTAAAATATATACATTTTAAATATATATAAGAAATGAACTGCTAGTTTTGGTTTTTTTGTAACCTATTTTTAAATTCATATTGATGAAGACCATTTTCATTTCTAGTCTGGAAAAGAGGTGCTTTTTTTAATCACAACTGTTAAAAGATTTGACTATCTGCAGAGATCCCAAACTTTCTTTGAACTAAACTATGGAATATTCGTGACCAATTATCAAAGCGCCTTTCAAAACTGCGAACGCAGCCTCATCTGGAACGACAACTTTCTTCGTATGAAATGCAGTTTTCCCTGCGTTTTGAAGCATGGGGGATTCTGAAAACCCACCAACCATCAAAATGTGACCAGCATTACTAACACCAGGACACAGCAGGAGTTGTTCGATATGCTCTACAATATAGTTGATGGCTTTGCTGAAGAAACCTTTCACAATGTCTGCGTTTATAATTAGCCTCATTTTATCTCCAATGAATGTGATGTCATCTCTGTAATTTCTATATCTACCGAAATTATCTTTGATATTACAATGATTGAGTTTTTCATAAATTTTAGATAGGCTTTCTGGAAAGCTTAACTTTGTCGGTAGAAGTTGGATTCAATGTGTGTTTTACTTTTCAAAAATCTCTGAAAAATGTCCATAAAATCGTATTTTTGATCTTTTCTGAATTTTTCAAAAACGTTCCTCCCAACAAAGCCCTCTATAAATTCTCGAAAAGCGTCATCCACCATTGTTCCACACCAGCTTTCTCCATTTCTTCTCTGTATTTCTTTTATGGTACCATCTCTTTGTACCTCATATACTGTTATAACAATTGTTACCCCTGTAACTGGTAATTGTTGGTAACTGAAATATGATTGACCAAATGAAATGACTGTAAGAAATAAAAATTTATACAAAGAACAAAATCAAAATTAATAAGTAAACCAGCATCTTATTGTTATGAATTATTATTAATTAGAAGCGATTTTAGCTTTTTGTTTGGTCCTTTGGCACTGAAAAAATTTCGCTCTTTGAAAAAAAAATTCAAAGTGCGTCGACTTGGTCCCATACCAAAACAAAATGCATTGCCACATACCTTGCATAAGGACCAAATTTTAAAAACTGTACATGAAACTCAATGATTGATTGAATGAATGCAAACGTTATTCAAAACATCTGGGCATAATTTGCTCAAAATTGGCCTTTTATCTTTACAGGCTGTCCTAGAAGGACATAGCACGGCAGTTTTATATCAAAGCAATGGTTACTATCTTTCTTGGAATCATTAGAACGTATTTGTATAATGCAAAAGCCATCAATGTCTTAAATGGTTATTAATCTGACAAAAATATCCACTGTACGTGTACCCCTTTTACATTACATGGTTTTGGCCTTTTTGTCTGTTAAAACATTGTTCAAAATGAAATGCGGTGATAACGAACAGTGTTCCAAAATCAAAGTCCACATGGCAAATACAAAACAAAAGCAAGCAAACACGGACCTCTACAAAAATTATAGGTAGGATCAGGTGTCATGGAAGAGTGAGCATCCTCTGCTGACCTGTCACACCCGCCGTGTGTTCTTTGTCGTAATCGTAAAAACGGGGGAAAATCTGTAGACAATTCGGTGATTAATAATGGCCTAACAATAAGTAAGATCGTTGTATCGACCGTAGAACTTACGAAATGATGATTTCAATCACACTGTGTAGAAACGGACTAGGGTAACGCACTTTACCCTAGTCCAAGATGGCGATGGGGAAGTACGCTTCGATTATTTTACACTCAATTTACGCATTTGTCGGGGTAGTATGACTAAATAAATAAATAAATTTACAAGATTTGAAGTGTATAAATGTAACAATTGTAAAACTTTTGCAGAATCTTTCCTTATTATAGTGAAAAAGCAAGGAAAATTTTCGACTATGATTAGGGTAAAGCAAATTCATGACTAGGGTAAAGCTTTTTAAAACTTTAAACGTGATTAGGGTAACGCTTTAAGAAATTTCTTATAGAGAGCATAAATGTCTTCTTATATACTTTACAGGGTCTATCTTAAGGGGCTATTTGGTAGATTAGAAACGCACTCTTCTAGCAAATCGATAACCCATTGCGTAAAACACCTCAACACTAAAAAATACACGATTTAGTTACACGTATTGCTATGATGATTAATATTTAATACAAAAAAAAATTGCCAACATATTTCAAAAATAATAATTTTATGAACAAAATTTGTGTTCTACAATAATCTTGTCGACAACACGCGATGTTAACCCCCTTCCTCGCAATCATGGCACATGTACTATATCGCATATTCCCGTTTCCCTGTAATTTGATTTTTGTCTACTACTTTACGATTGAGAACTTGTAATTTGAGAGTTAAAATTTAAAATTTTAAGCTTTTTATTCAGCAAAATATCTGCACGAAGAAGTATTTGTTACCATTACAGCGAAGTAGTGAATTGCTGGTCACATCAGGCGGGTAAAGCCTTACAAGGAAGGCTTGCGATAACCGTGTATGATGTTTCATCAGGTTAAAGGGGCATGGTCACGATTTTGGTCAAATTCTAATTTTCTGTTTTTATTATTTACAATGCTTTAGGAATGCGTTTCCAATGATCAAATGGAATTGGAGAGTCAGTAGTGAAGTTATACGCAAGATACAGGGCTCATAATTCTTTATCATGTAAACAAGGCTCGTGCCCTGTTTTTGTTTACATTAGTTCAATTTACCGTTAAAAGTTCTTTTTCAAGCCGATTTTTTCATCTTCTTATTCATTTTAAGCATAAATAAACAGATCCTAACGTTTACCACATTCATTTTCGGTCTAAAACTGGAGTTTTCACTTCAACGTTCAAAATGTAAACAAAAGCTTTGTTTACATAGCAAAGAATTGTAAGCTCTGTAACTCGCTTATAACTCAACGAATGACGCTCAAATTTTGGTTGCCTATTAAAAATGCCTTACTGAAGAATTGTAAACATTAAAATCGGTAAAATATTTTTGACCAAAATCGTGACCATGCCCCTTTAATGAGAATTCATTAGAAAGATTTAACTCATTGAACACAATTTAACACTGTCCTAATCTTTAAATCAAATTAAACTTGTATTCTTTTTTCAACAAACAAAAGAATAAGAGAGATTTGAAACGGAGGCTGCCGATTAAGAATGTCTATATCGTTTCCGTATCGGTACAAAATTCAAATACGCAAACCGTCAACATGTTTTATACGGCTAACAAATTATGACTTTCATAGGCAATCCAAATCAACTATAAGTGATACTGTCATGTTGTAAAACGCATGCATTTTTTAACACCATGATTGTGTACAGTTATCACACAAAACCTCAGACATAGGCTAACTCATCCTGTTTATCTTTTGGTATTTGATTTCATTGGTGGTCAACGTCTCTGTTATGTCTACGGCCAATAGATATTAATCTATTTTAAGCTGCATAGTACAATTTTGAATGATAGGAAATTCAGCCACAAAAAAAAAAAATAGAGTGAAAAACATCCTGTTCATATTCTATGAAATGCGAGAGAAGAAAAAAAGACGATTTTACATGTAATCACCTTCTTAACGGAAAATAGCAAGATGTTTAATCAGAATGTTACAATTAATTTGTCCAAGCAATTAATCTAGGAAATATACTCCGGTATACAGATGTTTGGTCTGAAATCTAATTATTTATTTTGTTCTTTCCAATACAATGTTTAGAATTTTTACAAAAGGAAAAAATAAAACAGTGATACACTGCGGAAACTTCGTTTTTATTTCGTTAGGCGTACGTATCTTCTAGTAGTTTTGAATTTTTTCTGGTTTTATGCACGGAAAATATTCTTCTACGCGATTAGTATGATCAAAGAAGAAATTAATAATTATTTGATTGCATAGCATCCCTCGTCATGTTGTAAATTTTGAATTTTATTCTCGATGGGTGTACATACAAAATTAACAACGTATTTACACCACTTAGTAAATTCAAAACTTGCAACATGACACCCCTATAAAATCTGTGAATAATTAAATTTCAAAAGCGGTTTGCAAACCGTGCAGCGTTTCGTGAAAACTGTGGCGCTTCGGTTGAACCGCCGTTTAGCGAGCGTGTGGTGAAGTAGTACATTTTAGGGTCTGTAGTTTTAAAAAATATATATATGAAATCATGTTTTATATTACCAATACTAAAACACGATGTGATGTGTTTCTTGCATGCAAAGAAATTTAACAAACGTACGAATAGCACTTCATATGCATGTAAATGTAAATGAAAAAAAAAGTTGTAATATCATTATGTACATGTATGTTTGATTTTTTGAATGCACATTGATGAAACTAGATATAACTAAAAATGAAATCATTAAATAGGGTCATGCAATCGCTCGAATATTCAAAATTCAAATTATGCACAGCAACAAAATCTACGAATTAAGTTTGAATACGTTACACATGCACCGCAAACTTTACTCTATATAAAAGTAGGGTTTTCGCAAATGCGCCGTAGCAAAAAAAAAAAAAATAATAAAAAATAACGCCATACAATGACAAATGACGTTCTTGCTTACTGTTTGTTATGTTAAATAAAAATATTTCGACATTTTGAAAATTTATTCCAATCTCCGTAATATATCGAGATCATAAGGGTAAATCCTGAGGCCCCAGTCTAAATTGTACATCCGATACCTCAAAAACTATCTTCAAATGGTGTGCATGACGTGACGACAGTAGCAGCGAAAAAAAAGTCTATTTCAATTTTATAAATTGTTTAAAGCAGTTACAAAGTATATATTTAAATGTTAAACAAGTAACTTTACTCTAGTCACAAAAATACTTTACCCTAATCACAAAATATCGCTTCATCGGCTTTACCCTAGTTTGGAGCGAATCTTCGACACGCGTTATCTTTATAAATACGAGCAATTTAAGACAGATTTAAGAGTGGACATTGAAAACTAACACCGCCCAACATATACTGCGCAATAGTTTTTAAAAGCAACCATTAAAAAGGTGAATACTTGTGCGAAAAAACTTGAAGCGTGTTTCCTTTTCGCCATCTTGGACTAGGGTAAAGTGCGTTACCATAGTCCGTTTCTACACAGTGAATCAAGGGTGTTGATAATCTTGTTTTATCAACTCGTTTGTCAGTAGCTTGCCTCGTTTTAAAAAGTGTTCATACTTAGAGCATGCCCTTGCGTATCGAATCAACTGAGAGACAAAAACTCAAATGCAGGTGATGAAGGTATATTGCTACATAAAGAAGACAAGAGGTCCAGGGGCCACATCGCTCACCTGAGGAACAATAGCCTTAACTCTGATCAAATAAGCATTACAGCATCAGAATCAAAATCTCTTGACAACTAAGTACAGTAGATATTGCTCAAAAAATTTAAAATATCTGCCGATTTTTATCCACATATTTTTATGGTAAATACCAAGCCCATTTTGTTGTTGTACCTGTAAGAATATTTTTCTCAGGTTTCTTTATCGCAATTCATTCCCCTATTGTGGCCCCACCCTACCCCCAGGGACCATGATTTAAACATACTTGAATCTACACTATCTGAGAATGCTTTCACTCCAATTTGAGCTTTTCTGGCCTAATAGTTTTTGAGAAGAAGATTTTTAAAGAATTTCTCTATATATTTCTATGTAAAAATTCATCCCCCCATTGTGGCCCCACCCTACCCCGGAGACCATGATTTAAACAAACTTGAATCTACACTATCTGAGGATGCTTCTACTCCAATTTGAGCTTTTCTGGCCTAATAGTTTTTGAGAAGATTTTTAAAGATTTTCTCTCTATATATTCCTATGTAAAAATTCATCCCCCATTGTGGCCCCACCCTACCCCCGGGGACCATGATTTAAACAAACTTGAATCTACACTATCTGAGGATGCTTCCACTCCAATTTCAGCTTTTCAGGCCTAATAGTTTTTGAGAAGAAGATTTTTAAAGAATTTCTCTATATATTCCTACATGTATGTAAAAATTCATCCCCATTGTGGTCCCACCCTACCCCCGGGGACCATGATTTGAACAAACTTGAATCTACACTACCTGAGGATGCTTCCATACAAGTTACAGCTTTTCTGGCCTAATAGTTTTTGAGAAGAAGATTTTTGAAAAATACCTACAAATTCAATAATTCTAAATTATCTTCCCTTTAAAGAGGGTGTGGTCCTTCATATGAACAAACTTAAATCCCCTTCACCTAGTGATGCTTTGTGCCAAGTTTGGTTGAAATCTGCTCAGTGGTTCTGGAGAAGATGAAAATGTGAAAAGTTTACAACGCCAACAACAACGCCAACGCCAACGACGACAGACAACGGACAAATTTTGATCAGAAAAGCTCACTTGAGCTTTCAGCTCAGGTGAGCTAAAAAGTTAACTATTTAAAGGTGGAGTCATCACGTTTATTATAAAATTTTGTTGTTAGGTTACCATTAATGTCTTTCTCTAGTAAAATATCCAATATAAAACAGATAATTCGGACTGGTATCTTTTATTTCAAGTTTATTAGGATATATCGAGTTGATGTAAGAATGGAAGTAACAATTGTTAATTGATAATACGTTGTCGATATACCTTAATGTCAAGATAAAGGCCACAGCGAGTGATTTCTTCTTTTATTTTAAGTACAAGTCTTTGAATAAATTCTGCTTATATGAATATAGAAATAGGTCTGCTAACAATGGAGCGTAATTGGTACCCATGGGAATTCTAACAGATTGTTGGAAAACCTGATTTCCAAAAACTACATGTCGATCAGAAACGCAAGCATCTTTTTATACTATCTTTAGAGTACTAGTGTACGCAATCCGAATGGAGATCACCGATGACAAGGAAAACTAGCTACTATAATATTTTAAATACCTTAAATAACTGTATTGTGAGAAATAAATTCCAGTTGTAACTTTTATTTATCAACTGAAAAGACGAAAAGATATACCCCACTACTCAAAATTAAAAAAAAAAAAATATATATATATATATATATATATATATATATATATATATATATATATATATATATATATATATATATATATATATATATATTAAAAATTGAAATTACAAATATGGATGTATCATGCTTGAAATATTTAAGTATTTCTATTGTTATCCGGTTTAGTTAAAACTTTAGAATGTTAGATATACGTCTTTCACAATTGAAAAGATAAACAAATATATAATGATTAACATTTTTTTCTACAACTTACAACTTGACATTAGCATATAATTCATTCGAAAAAATTAATTAATTGATTGGTTTGTTTATTTTCAAAAATAGTAGAAACTTTTATTTTTTTATCAGATAGTTCTTAAGTCTAGACTTACAAAAATGTAATTTGCAGGTGTTTTATTTTTTGTAATTACAATATAATATATACTAACAGTACACATGCGCTACATTATAAATACGACACAATATTTGTATTGATTATAAACATGTTTAAAGATCAAACCTATCATATATGAAGACAAAACCACATTGCTCCGCTGCTTGTGCAATATAATTATGACAATAACTATACAATAATTATGTGATTCTTCAATAACAATTATTGCATTTATTCAACACAGCACTTTCAATCAATGACGTCACTTGAGTAGGAACTCTTAACTTATATATCTTAAAATTATATTTACTTTAAATTATCAGATTTAAGATACAATATCACTTTATCTTTCTTTATTCAATTAATATCTTTCTACTGTACTTGGATATTTAATCATAAAGGAACCCCCGGTAAGGGTTGGTTGATACCTCATTTGCTGCATTTCATTTCAATGAAATGAATGGTCGTTAATTAAATATAAAAATCACAGCATTTCTTATTTGACTTTATTAAGATTAAACTGTTCATTTCTTACACCTTTTTTTCAATCATTCGTTTTATATCTATTATTTTAGAAAACAAATTCTGGATTCTAATTCAAGTACAAATGTCTTACCATAAATCACAAAATACTATGATATAAAACCTGTAAGTTTTAAATGGTATTCATTATTTTTTTTCATAAAAGACGATACTTTGAAAAAACTTCTTATTAAAAATCTCTGAAAATTTATCAACACCATTTAATATTTTTGTTTTGCATAATTCTGTTGTACATATATTAAAAGCTTCATCTGTTTAGATGTATTGTCATGAACAGCAGTTTTTCTAAGAAATAAGTATATTAAAAACATTAAATACATTAGACAAAATACTTAGCAGTCAATGTATGTTAGTATAAAGCGAAAAAAGCAATTTAATTATAAATACCAGCATCAAGAAGGATGTAAGTCGAACCAGGGGAGAACACATTTAATCCACTTCCAGATCCCACCAATCTCTCAATAGGCAAGTGTTTGCAATACAGAGAGGCAGCCTCGGACTCAAGTACAATCAATAAATTTTCTTTCTCGATTCCTGCCTAAAACCACAAACTACAAGAGTTTTAGTATCATACGGATTCAATTCTAACGTTATTAAATTATACTCGTAGATGTATTAGTTTAATACAGCTAAGCAATTTGGACAAAAAGCTTTAGAAAGTTTAATGAATTACATTCAGAGCTGCTTCTCTCATGAATTGTTTGACATGATCTGTCCAGTTGGCTGGGACAGTGGTGACAAACTGAATATCCGCCTCCTTTATTCCATAGTGTAGTGCTCTATACATTAGTTTTATAATTTCTGAAAATACTTTCTTTGCATCCATGAGCTTGCCATTTTCTGCTTTTGATTCAAAGTGCCTTTTTGTATCCTAAAAATAAATACGGATTTAAAAAAATCTAAGAAAAGTTCATATGCCTTATTTAATCAATCTCTGTGCTTTATTATGCAATTCAAACTGCATTTTTGTATCGTAAAAAAATACGGATGCATAATAAACTAAGAAAAATGCATTTGCCTTATCTAATCCCTCTCTACTTTCTCTCTCTCTCTCTCTCTCTCTCTCTCTCTCTCTCTCTCTCTCTCTCTCTCATCCTTACTATTTGTTGATAGAGATTCCTTTTGAGTCTTTCAAAAAACATCCATTCGTAATGCTCATTTTCCGATGCAAGCTCCTCATATTTAGTTTGGGCTTCAAACCCACAACTATGAAACTCTCCATTCTTGTCAAAGAGAATACAGCTAGGTGTCCCTTCTGATTGCAGACATTTTCCAGGTACGAGTTGGTCAAGACTTGCTAACATACAACAGCTCGTTGGACTCCTTTTATAATCAATATAAAGAGAAAACCCAAACCGAAAATGCGTTGTACCAAAGTCTAAAGCTGCCACTAAGACATGTTTGGAATCCATGTCAACACCACTATTGAACCCTAAAAAACAAAAAAGGTGTCTAAATTACAATCAGTTTCATTTTGAACGTTGTTCATTTAAATCACAAGTATAAGATGAAGTCCGTCCCTATAAATGAAAGAATAAGCCTAACCTATATGCGTGCTACATGATGATATAAACTACAACAGATAGTTTATCTTATAAAATTGTCGGATATTTGCGTAAATAGAGTTCTCTTTAATACCGGTTAAGATATCCATCTCAATTTTTATGTTCTACTTCTACACAAGTATTTTTATGGCGACTTGAAAGGGCCAAAAATTGTTCTGTTTTGATTGTTGTTCATTCGGAAGATATTTAGAATATTTCAATTAATTAATGCCATCTCTAGGTTATGTTCATTTATTAAAACAGTAAAATGCTTTCTTTTGTAAGTCATGCAGGTATGAAGGTAGCTAGCATTGCAGAAAAAAAATCCTTACCTATATTAAAGGGTTGTGATTTTTTCATATTAACATATACATGTATCTCTGAATCATTCAATCAATATTACTTATATGAAAATGCTTCGTAAATTATCATTTTTGTCCACCAGAACGATAGATAGAAAGAAACAGCAAAGTATTCCATATATACAAAGGTTACCATTGTTACTTTAACTACCTGGAAGTCTAAGGTCAGCCCGTACAAGTCCGTGAATGTATACATAGCTTTTTTTTTTTACAGGTTACAATCGATTTTCATTATAAATCGACGAAAAATACGAAGTCGATGTAAATATTATTCAAAGAGTAATTACATTGGTAAATAGATTTTCCAAACGAAGAAAGGTTAAGGACATGCGTGTGTAAACGGGATCTGTCCCAAAGAATAAAGCCATGTAAAAATGTAAAGAATTCGTGCTCACAGGATGTAAAAACTACAAAAATTAGAATTCTCTTTAAAACTGGTGTAAGATTTCAATCACATATTTTTGTCTTTTTTGTACTAGATATTCTTCATGACGGTTCGGAAGGGCTAGTAAAAAGGCTTTATTAGTCGATTTGGCTATTTGCAAATACGAATGTGCATTTTCCTTTTTTAAATTTAAGAACATAAAGGGTGATATCTCTGACAAGAGGTGTGTGTATCTATCAGGTATCCATAAAGGGTGATAGCTCTGACAAGAGAATTGTGCTCTTTAAAATAATTTGTCTGCGTTGATGCAACAAAATATCCTAGTATGGTTTTGATCCGCTCTTTCATTTTACAATAAAATCCTTTCAAGATTGTGAATTTCATTGACAAGATGTCCACTTTTTTGAACTTGGGTTTTGATAACTGAACTTTTATCTTCATGAAATGCACCTGTTTTCGCTATAATATTTTTACCATTTCATTTAAAATCTTTATAACAGTTATTCTGATTGATTGAATATAGCAGTTGATATAACTTTAATTAGGTTCAATTAAATATTTAATTTGCCAGAACTTTATTTCCACAATAAGTAATTAATGAAATTAGTCTGATTTGTTCGTATAAAACTTACTCCTTCCAACAAATACCTCAATTTTCAAAAATATCTTCGTCTATTAGTATTTAGCTCACACAAATTTTCCTTTTTTTAAGTGCGCACAAACTAGAAGTTTCTACTAGGAGTTTCGAAATTCCATTTATTCACACATCTGCTGAGAGGGAAAACACCTATATCATGATTTAATTGATAAATTTAAAATGTATAAATTAACCGCATATTGACATTTAATATTTTTTCTTAATACAAAATTAATGTGGCAAAACCATTGTGCAATACTGCAATTGTCATTTTAAAGATCATAATTATATTTCTTTACCTGCACTAGTTGCTTCAAGATCAAATTATACAGTCATACATTTTCCCATACACAATGGCGGGGTTTCTAAAGAAGGATAATTAAGAAACCACTCACTAGGCAGGTATCAAATGAAACCTAGAGACAACCTAAATGATATTTGAAGGTACCAAACCATTCTTATGTTTTCTTATATTAACCCACACGATACTGCAGTGTACCATAATTTACTTTTAAGTTTATTTAACGCCTGAGTACTCAAGGTGTACTTTAATGTCTGAAATAAACCTTGCTTTTACTTCAATATAATCCTGCATTACATAATTTGATATGAAGTAGTCCGACCAAGATATGCAAAGCAAAAATGTACCTACTCTGTACTTGTAATGACCATCAATGAATCCCTCAATGAACTTTAGTATACCAAAGGACATTTTTATTTTTTCGATATCGATACATTGTATATCAAAAATTTAAGAAAACAAAGAAAACTTTTTTGGAAATTTTCATTTACACAGAACTGTGAAATTTTACCATTAAAAATTACTAACACAAACATGTTTATATAGTCCTTTTGTCTCTACAATCGATTTTTATAAGGAATCGAGGAAAAATACAGATTGGATGTAAATATTATTCAAAGAACTGTAATTGCTTTGGTAAGTAGATTTTCCAAAAGGACACAGGGTGCATGCATGCGTGTGTAAAAGGGATCTGTTTCGAAGATAAAGCCTTGAAAAAATGTAAAGGGTGTACACGTAAGAGTGACTTTGCAAATAGCCAATTTCTGCGAAAACTACAAAAATAGAATCTCTTTAAAACTGGTGTAAGATATCAATCCCATATTTATGTACTTTTTGTACTAGATATACATGTACTTCATGACGGTTATGAGGGTTAAGAAAAAAAGGTTTTATTAATCGATTTGGCTATTTGCAGCTACTAGTATGCACTTTCCTTTTCTTTACTATAGAGCTGAATAACGAAAGAAACCATGACCACAAAATAAAAAATAAAATATAAAAAAAAAAACCCACAGTAAATTCAGAAATATCTTGCATTGTAAAATAGTTGTAATTGGTCTAATTTCACGAGAGATAACTCTACTTTGTCCAGAAAATCATAAAATGTTGTGTTTGATCCATAATTCTCCTCTTTTCCTCTGATTTTACTGGCATTTTTGGTAATTTTAAGGGGGGTGGTCATGATTTTTTTCATTACTCAACTCTAAGTAAAATAGATTTCATCAAAAAGATAAAACAGCGATAATCAACAGAATAAGTGGACAAAGAAAGAGAAATCAAGTTAACCATGTATACTAATATTCTTTTGTATTGAATTGTTTTTGAAATATGGAAAAATATTTCATACTTCATGTCCGTGAGATGAAATCATTCAAGAAATGACCCACTTTTAAAACAGTGACATCATATAATGTCTCCTTTAATATTATGAAGAAATTCTATCATCTGTCAACACTAACAGTCATTATAGAGTTTTTATATTTTTAAATTTACAGTGTAATAATCCACAAATGATACCCAAATGTACGTTACGAAACCTAATAACCCTGATTCGTTGATGAATAAAAATGATGTTTATTGAATAATGGTGATTTTATAAACTAGGTTCATAAAGAACGATATTGTTGGAGTTTTTGAAGGGTATAAATTGAATTAATTGGTGTACATTGGGGTTAAAAGAGGCATCTATTTCCTTGTGTAGAAAAAAATTGTTATGCATTAATGTAAGTGTAAATGCATATCCAAATTATTTGTCGATTCCTTATTAACTAATAATTTCGACGATCTATATCACACTGACCTCATATAAATTCAATTCAATTCAATTCAATGGTTTATTGACATCACCATGTTGGCATACAGTCAAAATGAAATCAAATGACAGACAAAAAAGAAAATATTATTACATAAGGGCTATAACATGCAAAATAGTTCTTTACAATACTTCACAGTTCCTGAAAGTGTTTTCTCTGCATAAAGCATTTATCTAAGTAGATACATATACGTTTTGTAGTAATATAGTCACATGGATTAACAATTTCTTTTATAGGATCAATACAACAGTATAATTTATCATTGAAAATATCACAATATTGAAATCGAAGATTATCATACACAGGACAGTAAAGTATAAAATGTTTTTCATTTTCGACTAATAATTTACAAGCATAGCATACACGCTTTTCCTTAGGGATAATTGGTTTACAATATCTACCTGTTTCAATAAATAGTGAATGTGCACTTATTCTTAATCTTGTTAGCTGGGATCTTTCATGCTTTTTCAAGGAAAACTTTAAGTAATCCTGCAACTTGTATTCGTTAGAATTTAATATTTTACTGTAAAATTGAAGTTTTCCTGAGTTAGAGGATGAGATTTTGTTCAATTGTTCAAAGATCTTATCAACAAAAGTTTTATTTAACTTAAACCTCAAATCCTTATGGGAAATATCTAAAGATGTTAAGTTTAATTTTTGTTGAAGATTAAAAATCTTGTTTTGCCATGAAGTATAACTTTTTTTTGAAGTTAACTCTTTGTCTTCTTTAAAAGCTGATACTAGAAGTGCATTATTATATGTGGTGTTTGATTCCATATTTCTTAGTCTGGTATAGTATTTAAACATGTTTTCATAACATAAATAATAAAGTGGATAAGAACCGAGTTCAGCATTGACTGCTAAATTTGATGCTTTTCTATTTACACCTAGAATATCTTTGAATATATGATTTTGAATTTTTTCAAATGGAAAACATTCAGAGGATTTTATATCTAATTTATAGTCTGTGATCCATATTACAGATCCATATGTTATAATTGGTACAATCATTGAATGTTATAATTTAAGTAACACTTGAACTGAAAGGTTATTATTTCCAGGTATACTTGATTTTAGTGCATAATATGCCTTTTTAGCTCGTTCTGAGAGTTGTTCAGAGGCAAACTTAAGCTTTCCGTTTGATGTAAACACTAGTCCTAAGTATTTATAGTTATCTGTTATAGGTACAATATTATGCTTATAATAAAAACCATACATATTTTTCACTGTTGTTTTTCTGGAAAAAATCATTGCATTGGTTTTATCCATATTAACTTGTAACTGTCAATCGGTACAATATTTTTCCAACGCATTCAGACAATGTTGGAGCCCAGATGGAGATTCAGAAATTAGAACTAAGTCATCAGCAAAAAACATGTGATTAACAGGCATTGAATCAAAATATGCTGGTAAAGTATCTGAACTGTGCACGTATTCTAAAAAGTCATCAACATATAAATTAAACAGAGTAGGACTTAAATTGTCTCCTTGTTTTACTCCGCGGTTGGCTCTGAATGGTTCACTCAACATGTTATTTTTACATGAACACATTGTGTTAGAGTACATATCACATAGAAGTTTATAAAAGTTTCCACCAATACCTTTCTTATACATTTTATACATTAATGCAGACCTCCATACAGTATCAAATGCTTTTGAAAAGTCATCATAACATACATATAAGTTGAAAAATAAACAGAATTTATTTTTGATCAATTAAAAACCCAACACTTATATTCTAAACAAATTATTTTTGGTGAGAAAAAACAGAACAAAGGTATGCCAGAACCTTGAAGTAGTAATGGTTTATTATTATTTTTTATACATATTACATTACAGATATTGTATTTTTTTTAAATTCATGAAAGCGGGGAAAAAATTGTCTTGGATTTAAATAAAAAATTTACACAGGATGCATACAGTTTACTATCTAATCATGCATATTATAATTATCTATACTACTATATTAAAATAATAGACTCGAATTTTGGGGCTTTAATACCAAGAAATCGGAGAAGTACTGTCTTTTGTTTTATATATTTTAAACATCATTGGTACTTGAAGATTACCAATTTGTTTTTATTTTTCCTCAATCAAGCTTCGCTAATTAATAATCAACAAAAATTATTTTTAAAAATCCGGAAATCACCTGGATTTTTTGGATTTTACAATCTTGCGTATGCGCATTACATTCACGCTTAACATTTTTACGAGGTCTAATTTAATTAATGTCATTTAATTGTTAATGCCTGCAACATTGCAATTGCATCCTCCGATAATTTGATTCAGCATTAATCATCACCTCTTGATTAGAGTACAACAATTTCATGCATGTTTTGTTTGTATATTTAGGAGACAATTTTTTATCCTACGAGGAATTTGTTATTTTCAATGCAGCTTCATTAATTTTCTCCAAAATCGTTTCGGAGCGATTCTGCAATTTTTTGCTACATACGGGTATATGGGAGACATTTTAACTGTGGTGAAGGCCTGTCCCGAGACACAGTTAGATTATTCTAATTAAGCAGAGTGTAGTGAAATTATTAATAGCTTTATTGTAGGCCTAAAGCTTGGTTATGTAAATGTCAACAATACGGTATGTCGATATGTCGATGTATCTATTTCGTAAATTTCCGATATCATATGCAATTGCAACCCGTGCACGCACGGGAATACATTTAATTTTATATGGAATCTAATATTATTAATTAAAAACCTGTATATACTTCATCTTTATTTTGTATTTATATAATTATTTATTCATTACCACATACATGCACTGTACATATTAATTCCAAAAAACATGTTTTTGTACAACATGCATCCACCAAACCCCCTACCAGAAAAATTCCTTTTGATGAAATGAAAAATAGATTTATTTGTGTCTGCGTGTTGGATAATGTTAAATCAAAACTTCGGATCGCTTTAATAAACGTTTATCACAAAGTTCGTCACAATTCCATCTAACTATCAGACAACAAGTAAACTCTACATTCATCGTCTATATGTGCTGGTTTCGAGCGTTCTGTCGGGCATGCATCCATTCGGAAACAGCTCTATCGTAATCCACAGGTACTTCAGTGAGGCCAACCATTCGTAATACCTCGGTCATATCGGGCCAGTCAGCAGGGTGCTCTTCCTGGTGCTAACAAAATTAAATCATACTTATGGCAACTTCATACATGTTCATAAATTCATAAAACATTACTAGCCTAGAGCCAATTCTCGCGAAGTACATGTAATTATTGCCTTTGCCATGAAATTGAAAAATTTCAAAACACGCAATTTACTATAAAACGCTAGTAAAAATTGGTAAGATTTCTGGTACCTGATACACAATATTTCCATCTTGGTCCAATAGAATAGTACCTCCTTGTATCCAAGAGTCCCCTGCCAGGTGCGATTTTTCTAAACCCAATTTTACTCCTGAAAATATAACGCAATTTATATAGCAATCTAACACCGTTCGCTGCCTCTGAGGTTTTCATATCTGAGCTTAAAACAAAAATTAAAATTTAATCAGAGATTTGCGGAACTAATGGATATGGTACATATAGAATTAACAAAAGTCTGAATAAAGTTTTGAGCTGCGGATTTTTTTTATGTTTCCTTGGGTTTTTTTCCAAGGCGTGGCATTCCAAGTTGCAGTCTTCAACATACATATACTAGTATACCACTATAACTTGGTGTTAAAAAATTCTTAATTTAAAAATAAATGTCAATTATACATGTAAGTGAAAAACATGTACTTTAGCTTACCTTCCAATGCCCCGCCCCATCCATATCTCGACACGCTGTTCCAAATCGGCATGACAAGAGAGCGAAATCGGCCTCTCTTCATGTGGAATGTTTTGTATAGGGAAGTGGTGGGGTCCGAGTATAGTTCGCCAGACATAAGAACTGTTGGACTGCGCATGAATTCCTCCATCTGGTCCACGGTGGACGAGCCGATAAACACAAGCCGAGTGTGATGCTCCTTCAGCTTGTCCGCTAAAGGAGATAGGGCCTGCATTTTCAGCTGACTGAAATAAATGGAGCCAATTCATCATACAGTATCAACTAACTGCAATGAGCATATGTACGTATTTGTAAAATTTATTAAAATACAGTTACCCTAAATATCATAAAAATACCTTCATTTTATATCAAAGAAAAATTAAATAACATACTTCAGAAAAAAATAAACATATCAAACTTTGATCAACTTCATGATAATAATTAAAATTATTTTTTTTTTAAGTAAATATTTTAAATGAAACATATCGATCCAAACGTGTCAACTTTTTTAACACACACTGTACGATATTGCGTAATGACGAGAACGATAACTCGAGTTAGAAAATGATTTCGAAGAGAGTTATACAACTTACCATCCTATTCAAGCAAAATTGCGAAGAAATACGAGAAGAGAATATTTCATTTGTCCTGAAGGTAACATATCCGCTCCATTAGTAGTTCCTCCATCGTGTTTCAAGAGTTTAATCTCCGCCAGTGTTACTTCTGTGGACTTCGCCATAATACATGTAAACACGACTACAGGTCTGAGCTAAAACGAGGCAAATACTCTAACTACCCGATAATTTGATGACAACGGGCGGCATGTTGATTAGTCCATAGTGGCAAAAATGTGCTGTAAACATAGAGATTTGTCACAAATAACCATTGTTTATAGTTGGTAATGTCAATATAACCATTAACAAAGAAGGCTTATTTATTATAGCTAAAATGCAGGGAATTTCTTTTCCAGCAGGGGTGTCAAACATTCAACATTGGAGAGGCGAATGTAGAAGTACATTGTAAATATAAGTAGTGAGGTTGGAGTTGGATCCTTTTTGTCTAAGTGATTGGGGTGGGGTGGGGGGTCGTTCGGGAAGGTCACTCTTATTTTGATAGCAATTAAGACTTATTATGTACATTGTGTTAAACCTATTTTGGTGAAAGATGCATTGTTGTTATAAAAAAAGTAAAGGATTGTATATTATGATAAGAGTCAAATCTGGTAACCATGATTCAACATTTTTTAAAGTGTTTCATGTAAATCAAATTGTTTTGTTATTTCGTAGAAGAGCTAGACTAAGTATTAAATATATATTTCATCAAATTAGCTCTCATTTCACTCGCTGGCAGTATATTACGTCAGAAGTGACGCTTTATTTAGAATTGAATCAAAATCAGTCAAATATAGGCATTTTTCTAATCTTTTCTCGAATTAGAAATATAGAGCGCAGCTTTGAGCAAGCAAAATCTTTCTGTCAAGGTATTAGTCTTGGATGGTTAATCTTTAGTACACTGTAAAACTATTTTGTTTGTTCAAGCCTGCGCACAATGTTTTCTGAAATTAAAACTACCTTTAAAGAAACCGTTTTGGATCACAATGAAAATGATATAAAAACTTCACATGTATTAAGAAAACTTATTTGTAAAATAAAAAAATGTTATCTTAATTTTAGGGGGCCATTTTAGCCCTTAACATAATATATAGTTCTTTGAAAACGTTAATTCGCCAAATTTGTGTTTCTTAATACATGTATAACGTTAAATGAGTCTTAATTAAATATATCTTGAAAGCAAAATAGAGTACCCCGATCGACTGATTTTTATTCGATTCTATAAAGATGTCTGTAAAGTTGCAAGAACTACGTAGATGAACTTATTTATTACAAACACACACAAAGCATAATATAATACTGAATGGGCATCTTCCTGGGTTAACCCCACTTGGCGCTAATCTAAGCAATATAGTTCTCACCTCCCAGGTCCCTTGACTCCAGAAGTTGTACATGTAGACGCTGCTCCAATGATCATATATCGCCTTTATAGATTATAATTAAGAGTTGTTATATTTGGAGTTTGGGGCATTGTTGGGATGGCGGTCGTTGTCCAGTCCCTATACTCCGACGCTCTTGGCTATACATGTATTGTACATGTTTTAAATAATTATAATAACATAAATGTACATGTATCACCACATTCTTACTACTTGCATTTATCAGCAACGGTTTATTAACACGGATGTACATAACCCCCCCCCCCCCCCCCACCTCAAACTATTTCAAACTCAATTTGTTTATAAGTCAATATATTAGACAGTGCGTGTACATATACGTTACAGTGGAATGATATTTTGATGCATCGAAAAATTATCATATAGTTACATGGTTTGTAGTTGACCTAATATTGTTTGTAAATTCCATATGGGGCAAGAGCAGAGCTCGAGTCTCATATGGAAATTACTGACCTTGTATAAACCATTATGGTCAACTACAAACCATGTAACAATTATATTTTACCGACTGCCTTTGTTTTAAAAATTAAATAAAACAATGAAAGCTTTAATAATAATTAGTGATGAAACGACTGTTGCCGATGATCGATTATCTATCGTTCTGATACCCCCGATGCTACTAATCGATTTCAAAAAAAAAGTCGCCGACATCGCTAACAAAATTTTTTTTTTAAAAATCCGGATTTAAGTCAGTTTTTGGTTCAGATTTTTTTCTGCATGTCAAACCCGATCTATAAAGAAGAAAAACAAAATGGCGGTAGTTGATGGTGTGAATGGTAACTGTTACAATTTTCAGAGAAATAAAGGAGATCGGGTAATTTATCCATCCTCAGGAATTACAATGTCAAATTCCTTGGAGTTTTTTATTTTCTACTAATTAAAAAGAAACCCTCAAACAAAAATCAAGTTAGATAGCAAGTCACAAACATTGTAAAAATTGCATGTCTGGAAAAATACTCTTACATTTTAATATTCAAATACATTCACAGATGTTATCAAGCCGTTTTTTATTTCAAAAAAATTATTTTTTTTTTTTAAACTGCAGAAGATTATAGGATATTGAATTAGTTCCCTAAACGCCCCTAGTTTTAGGAACCACATAAATGGTGTTAGTGGTGAGGTGTAAAGTAATTTCAGTAGACTTTAAAACATTTATTTTTTTTGGGGGGGGGGAGATTATGAACTAAATTCCATTACTTGAAATTCAGAATTATTCAACTGTGATCAACATGATCAAAGGAAGCAAACAATAAATACGACATAGGTTAATAGTTGTAACTCTTCTATATTTATAATAAATCCTAAACTTTTAACATTGGATGATAATTCCGATTATAATCGATTATAAATAATCGATTACATGTGTCTTATAATTTCCGATAATCGATTAAGGTTTTTGGTCAGATTGCCCATCACTATACTCTGTCCCAAGATATCCTGGATTCACATTTTGCTTAATTACTCAATATTTATAAATACCTCAGGGTTTAAACGATGTTCATTCAAAAGTATGAAAAATTTCCAAGATTTCTCAGTTGAAACGCCCCCGTTAGCTTATCAGGTTTCAATACACGGCTAAAAAATGTTATGTCTACGGAGATTTTGTATTGCAGTAAGCCCGGATGATGACGTTGAAAAATTGCGCTAGATATTCCGAGTGGTTCCGAATGGAGAAAAGATGTAAACATTCCCCATTATAAATCTCCGTAAGAAATCTATTTTCGATCCTGTGATTGTTTTCGAGTGAAAAATAATAATGTGTCAATGAGAATATCTTGGAAAATTTCCCTTTCATCGAATTAAATTGCACTTCTTTCACAGGTATGTATATTTTTATTAAAAATTGATCAATTGTGCTGCATAAATATCTTGGGACAGACTATAATAATAATATTACAAGTTTCAACTTGAATACGAAACATGACGTCATAATGCTCTAAAATGACGTCACAATGCGCGAAGCGGTTTATAAAAAAGCGTAAACTGTCCCAAACCATTTTGTATCTTATAAAACTAATAAATATTTGAATTCATCGCTTATAATTTAATTTTCTGCTATTAACTGTAGAAAAGTAAAAAATTCAAACGTAACGTCAGGCGGATTGATACGTTTTTAGTCCTACTATGACGTAGGCAACATTCTTTATACGATATAAAATAATTTTTTTAGCCAATCAGAAAGCGTGTTACAACAAAAAAAAATCATTTATAATTTAATTTTTTGCTATTAACTGTAGATAAAAACGGTGGTTTGACCCTTAAAATGACATCAAATTGTACAAAATTCAAACGTAACGTCAGGCGGATTGATACGTTTTTTAACGTTACTCTTACTATGACGTAGGCAACATTCTTTATACGATATAAAATAATTTTTTTAGCCAATCAGAAAGCGCGTTACAACCAAAATTAAATCATTTTCTTATAATTTAGCAGGAGGTAAGATATATTTTTATACGGTATTCTCTATACGCAATATACATGTACGTGTGTAATAACCGGATTTGTAATAATTAAATCTTCTCTCTCTCTCTCTCTCTCTCTCTCTCTCTCTCTCTCTCTCTCTCTCTCTCTCTCTCTCTCTCTCTCTCTCTCTCTCTCGTCCTTTTTGTAATTTGTGTTAGTGTACACGCAGTAAACTACTATACAAGAGAAACGCGTGGTATCATCAGAGAGGAAATATGACAAGTCCAATTAATTAAAAACCAAATAAATTATCGATAACATTAATTTATATTATCAATCATCAAATATTGAACACTGACCCTTTTTCTTCTCTTATACTACCGATACACACGGAATCGAGTCATAATTCCGTATAAATCTCCGGGATGTCAAGACAGTGCTCGCCGGGTCGATAGAGTGAGCGCAATAAATCACGTGTTTGACTGGTACTTTTGACAATGATGTAGTTGCGGAGTGATTTTTTACTAGTGATAACAGAAGTAGGTATTGCAAAGCTAGAACCACGTTCTTCATATCGACACATTTCTAAGGTCAGCAACACAGTGTATTGACTAATCTACCTTATAAAAATGACTCTTAAGATGTATTTATGCGGGAAAAAAAGGTTGAATAGAGTTGTCTGTTAGAAATCAAATTAACTGGAAGATATGGTGATCGGCATCTACCTTATAAAAATGACTCTTAAGATGTATTTATGCGAAAAAAAAAAGATTGAATACAGTTGTCTGTTAGAAATCAAATTAACTGGAAGATATGGTGATCGGCACACATCAGATTGTCTTAGGGGCGAAGAAAAGAATAAATGAGTCCTGGGTTTTCTATAGACTTATTTACGCTTCTCTTTGTGACCAATCGAGATTTTTCCCCTTACTGATGGTTTTAATTCAAATCGGGAATTCTTTCGTCTCATTTTTTCGAGCTTTTAATTTCCGATGGTTATCGGAAGCGTCCGTGATGAGATAAGTGTAATCAGAAAGGAAGTGACAGATATTAGCACCAAATTTTTATCGGCATCCCATACGGCTTTCATTCAGTTAACAAAAGGGAAAATTTGGCTACAAACACAGCAGCACAGCTCAGCGATCTATAATGTAGCAGATTAACATCCGGGGAATGACATGCCATGAAAGCATTTTGCTAAAATGGTGTTTTTCATCATTTTTTATTAAATTTTTCTTATTACTACGTGTACATGTACATAGATATCCGAACATAAAATTGTAACATAGGATATAATCACGAGCTCCAAAGTGAAATGAAATCTTGTAAAATATATAGCACCAAATTGAAATTGAATGTCAGATCAATGGAAATATACAGAAGGTCACCGGCGGCGGAAATCGTGGATATATACAATGTTTGGCATCTGGCGGAAAGACAAGGGTGGGACTTCACCTGAAATATACACAGAGATGAAATATACCGGATGACAGTAAACAGGGAAAATTACAACACGAGAAGCCACAAAATATCATACATGCACGTTTTTTTTCATAGCAATTTTAAGTTACAATGCATTGGGAAATATCAAAGATTACCATGTCTGAGAAAAGTAATCAAAATGAAATAAGTATAACCATACCGAGCGCAATTTATATAAATATAATATTATATAAAATATATTCTTTCACTTACCTTGGTAAATTGGGACACTGATTGCTTCGGTGACTGAGGTAGACCTGGTTGTAACATCCCCTTCTTCTACTGTTTGATTATATTCTTATTTACTGCAATAGATGAAGTAGAAAAAATTGCGATTTGTGTAAAAAGATAACATTCTGTCTGAGAGTGTCCATGGTTATTTAATATAATTATACTTACCCATGTACTGAATTTCTCTTTTGATTGGACATTTGATATTCTGAAAATAAATTAAAAAAAAAATTCGTTCAGTGTAATAAATGTGTTAACAGAATCAGAAAACTTTTCGTCGCCTACAATTCGTAAAGTTCATTCAGAACCCTAAACTATGGGTGCTTTCCATTTAACCGGCATCGCCGGATATGCCGGTGTTTCCTTCGTCGCCGATTGATGGAACGCGCGTCGCCGGCGGGCGATTGTGGCAACGCAATATACCGTTGCCGATTAGGAAACAATATGGCGTCGATGTTATCATATTCTACAAAACCAGGATTTCTAAAACTAAAATTTGTTCTACTTCATTGAAATACATTAAAAATGCAAATAGCCAAAGTTTCTGGATCAAACTTCAAGATAAGAATCAGTTTTAAGCTGTAATCGTCATCGCTGGAGCATTTTGACGTAGCCAAACGTTCCATTTACGTCACCGTTTCTCGATGATGTCGCCGGCGAGGCAACGTTAATGGAAAGCGCCCTATTTTGGCTGCATGATAATTCTAAAATTCACTAAAGAATGCTTTCTAGTTTTCATTTTTTCAGGTAAGCTGTCTCCTATTATCGTATAGAAAATGAAACATTAATTGTTAATAATTCAATTCTTTTCAGAACTGTCGACTCGTTAATTATTGATGATTGCGTGGACCCTGAGGTCCACGCAGAAAATATACAAGCGAGGTTAAACCGGATGCACTGGGGAAAATTTATCTTGCGCATGAGCTAATCTGGTTCCTGCGCGACATTATGGGTAGCTAAGGGAACCAGGCTAGCACACGTGTATCTGAATCGGGATCGGGATTTCATGCCATATATGCACATGTTCATTGTATCTGTAAAGTTGTCGGTGAACAGTACAGAAACAAACTGAAGTATTTCTTTTAAAGAAATGATCGACATGTGATATGAATTATCAGCATCATGGAATACGTTAATATTATGCCGAAACTACAACATGCATTTAATGGCATAAATCGCGATGTTTTATTGTTTTCCGAAATAGCTTAACTATACGAGGCTAGTGTACTTCCCGATTAAAAAATAATTGCGCATTTAAGCATGATTTAATAATTATGTGACTGTATATAATACATCATTGAATAATTATGTCACTGTATGAAAGTTTAAATTTCAAGAGAAATGCATCAAAATACGAAATCAATTTACATAGTGAACAAAGTAGTACGCAAATAGTGAAATTCGCTGAACGCCTAATACTATACATGTATAGTATCTTCATTAATGTCTTCATTAATGTCTTCATTAATATAATTCATAATTATGTTTAAATTCTGAGGTAAAAGATCAGGGCTCTACGTGATACAACGTACACATTCAGTGGTTAAAGGCACTATATCCAGGCTTGCTACTATAATATTAATTCATCATAACACTTTTGCAATCACAGGTCTCCCCGTAGATATCTTTATATAAAGCAGGGGGCTAGAGTCGGTGGAATCTCTAATAATCTTAAGGCTTTCGCGTTTCCGTTAGAAACACATGCATATGGTCCACGTATTGCAGTCCTTTTTTTAAGGACAGCAACTTGTTTATTATATAAACCACACATGAATTTCAACTTAAGAAAAAGTAATTAGTAATTCAAGGGTTTCTACAAAATAGTATGGTTTATTATTTTTCTCAAGGTTGAATTTTAAAAAATCCGATACAAAACTTTTTAATTGACAATTAAATGTACATGTACTTTGTATCGTTCTTTCCATTAATTGAATTTGATTTCGATTCCTATCAACAGTGATCGTAAATAGGTGCCAGTAATGTCTGTTGCTTACATCAAAGATATCTTTCTGATCATCAGGAGGAATATGACATCGACAGTTACAGGTTTAAATAAAAACAAGGGAAAATATTGGCCTGTCCTACATAAACGACAAAGATGAAACAGAGGCTGTCTCGGGACGTGTAATTACTGCACCCCGTAGTTGGGTGGCATCTGATCTAATCAAACCCTAGCGTGACCACTTTGTTTAATTAATAACAACAAATCAAAAATGACTAAAAGTTGCACCGTTTGTGTTAGCGGCGGAGAAATCAATTTTTTGGGAGCAAGCAATCGACGTTGTACCCAGCACGTCATAGAGTCTGTGCATATAGAATCTGCTAAAAATAATTGGAACTAAAAAACATACAATGTAGGGTTAGATTAGACGTTTGCGAAATACAGTATCGGCGCTGTAAATAGTTAATCGAGGTTACAGTTTATATTATTGTAGGAGTAACAATGCATTCAATTTGTAATCGAGTACCCGGACTTACAAAAGGAAACGGAAGCTCTAGATGGAGTTTAGGAGGAGATAAAGTGTAGAAATCGTTTTAAAAAATATCAATATCAGAGTTTTTTATGGACATCTAATTAAAGTTGTTATGTAGTATAAACGACCCTTTGTTGAATACAAGGGTGTAATGGAGCAAAACACCAGTGACATCGGTAAAATAACGTGTAGAAAATACATATACAATTTCATACTGGCATTGAAAGTATTAGAGTACAAAAATACCATAATCTCTTTGGCACTGCGGAGAAAAAAATCCATTACATGTACTCTTTAAATTTCGACGTGTACAATAGGTGCAACCTTGCTCTAACGAATTATTGGGCTTTTTAAAGCTCTACTCGGAATAGGATGGAGTTTTCAATTTTTCTTTTTGATAATTCGTTAATTGATTGACGATGGGCTCTTTTTTGTTTTGAATGCCTAACTATTAGTCTAAATATTTGGCTATTAGTTTATGTAACTATTTGATATATTGTCCATTGAGAGGTGTATGTCTGTTGTGTTTTAAGGCATATGGTGGGTGTCATTCATCCATTTTTAATAGCAATGTCACGCACCTACTAACTTTAAAGATGAATGTTCATATAAAGCCAGCGCGGATAGGGTAGGGTAATGTTGCAATAAATATATACATGTACAATTTGAAATCCATTTCCATTCAGATTTATTATTAATTCATAACCCCATTATGAATTTTTCAAACATGAATTACTTTTAGAGCTTTCATAATTCATTAGCATGCGGGTAAAGGTATAATTTATTTTTCTCTTGTAATTTAAGAAAATATCTTGCAAACGGTTGGCATTTTTAACAAGTACATATTATATATATACATTTGTACATGAAGGTCGCGTGTAAGTGCCGGGCGTTGATGGAGGTGGTTATAGCTATGCAAGTACATGTACTTAAATCATTTACATGACTTTTAAAGTAAAATCAATGTATTTTATCAAACATTCTGTATTTTTTAAAAATATACGCCTGAAAATATTTTAAAATGTGTTATAAAATAGAAAAAAATTCAAAAGGCCAGTCATTTCTCTGGGCACATTAACAATTTTATTTCCATTATTACAGCAATGATTTTTTGTTTCAGAATCAAAATATGACTTTAAGGGTAAAATGAAAATAAAGCTCTACGTTCTTATACTTTTGATTTCAGAAAATACCAGTAATGATACTGAACTAAAATGTTAATGAACAAATTATTTACAAACCAAGAAAAATCATTGGTTGTATGATATATGTATCATGTTTTCATTTCAGTTTTTTTTTCTAATGCAAAGGTTGTTGTTGTTAGTGTTGTTCATTTTTGTTATTGCTGTTGAGAGGTTGACATAACTTATGGCAAGAGAACAGCGTCTTTCGCTTGGAGAGTGTTTTAAACGCAACTGAAGACGGTGCGTGTTAGCCGTGCATGGAGACAGCTACAATATCAAATTTTATCCTAATTTTCTTGTGTTTTTTTACGCGATTATGGTGGAGCTGTAAATAAGTTTGGAAATGTAGCTTAACCTCACCACATGATGTTTTGTTTTGTATCAACGCAGCTCACTATGTGTGTACACTGTAATTCTTTAAAATACATGTACATTTTGCATGTAATTGCGGCACATAGTACGCATCTTCTCTCTTTGATTTCAAACAATGCAGATTTACTTTGTAGTTATCACTTACCGATTCTTGTGTTCTGCATCATTTCTACTACCATATTGTAATTTAGATGTAAAGCGATTTATTCTCTTTAAGTATCTTGGTCAATCTTGTATGAAGAATTGTTAATCCCAAAAAATGAGAAATGATGATGATGAAGACAATAGCAATCTACGTGTAAAGCGACCTTATTACTTTGCCGAAGCACTACGTCACAATATTTTTTTGTCCTTAAATCAGTGCGAAGGAATACTCCCACACATCGAAAGAAGCCCCAAAAATAAGTCTATCGGCATTCCAGTGCTAGCACCCTTTATGCAATTAAGACTTTCGATCGCATCTAGTTGCTTTACTCAATGATGTTTTATTGCTTTTAAACAATGAGCGATAATCCCAAACTTTCTCTTAAAGAGAACAGATATCTCGGATTGTTTGATTTTAGTAAAAGTCTGTAAATAATTAATTAAAGTTCCTCGCGATAGAATTGGAAATTTTAACGTGTTACGCCCATAATATGCCTATTGTAAATTTCGAAGCAAACTGTGCTTAAAGAGAGTTTTATTAAATTACAAACTCACGACACGGCAATAAAAATTTTGTATGAGCCGATTATTGAAAAGCATTCATAATATGGGGTTTCCACATCATTGGAGAATAAAGTACTTTACGTAGTCATAATGAATTCTGTTAAGTAGCACATGAATAAATCATTTAAATTGATCATTTACCGTCGCTAGATAAAAATTTGATAAACTTTTTTTGTTCCAAATACCGTATTGATATTGGTCCTGACTGTTCTTCTGTGTAGAGGCTGTATGGGTCGGACATTGTCGAACATGAACGCTTGTGGGTGGTCAGGGGTATCCCTCTTCAGGGTCCGCAGTGCATTCAACTGTATACAAACAAATATTCTTATTACTTAATAATATACACATGCAAAGTAACTATGTAATACACTTAAACTAAACTAAAATTGTTCTAATATGAGGAAAATATGCAATATTTGTCATTTTCCGCCAGAGGATTTTTTTTTTAGTAAGAACGCTTTACCATATATCCGGTATTTTTCTCAATTATCTATTTCTGTTATTTTCGCAATAATTTCTTAGTCGCGAAAAAAAACCTTGCAAATTTTACATTAGTCATTGTGTACTATATTTTGTATTCGCATAAAACACTTAAAAAATTAACTAAAAAACCCACAGGTTTACTACATTTTCGCAAAAATTGCAGCACAAGAAATAGGAAAAAACCCGAATACATGTTATGTTATCATTAATGAGACTTAGTCAATTTTTTTTACCCTACATTTTTAAAATAACATTTCTCACATAATCTTTTGCGGCTTTAATACATGTAATTATTCTAGGATTAAACTATTTTACTACCTCAATTTCCGAGGGATTCAACTCTAATACCGTGATTTTTACAATGAACCTTATGGGAATTTATTGTAATTAGACCTAGTAACCTACTTTTTTTATCATTTTTTGTGTATTTCTGCACTACTGGGATTTTCTTTGCGTTACATATATATATGGAAACTATTGTATTGAAAGTCATTAAATGGTAAAATTTTAAAAGGTTGACTATCTGGGTTTTTTTTTTTTTTTTTACCAAGAATTGAGTATAATCAAGCTCATCTTCCTAGGCACAACATGGTATAAATTACTTTAGTAATTATAGTAATATTATTATGTTAAGAAACAGAACTCTTAAGATCGCTAAAACCGTTCTGTCAATGATTTCATGCATTATTAAATTACCGGAAAATGGTCGATTTCTCAACGACATTTTGGAATTTTACCCAGTTAATATCCACAAAAAAATCCTAATATATACATGTAGTAATGTTTGTAGAAATTTTAATTTTGTATTTAGAACCCATATGATCGACAACATTAAAATAATTAGTTTCGCCAAAAAAAAAACCAAAAAACAAAAACCCACTGTCATGCGCATTTGAATGAATATACTCGGGCTTGTTCAATTCTTGAAATTTTAATCGTAGAAATCAAATTCTTTAAAAACCTGATGTTCTCCAACAAAGGCGGGTCTGTTAAGAAGTATCCACGTGACTGTTTCATAGCAACCAGGTTGCGTCACCGACCCTTCGTACGTCATATACTGGAGGTTACCAGGTAAGATAGACTGGATGGATAATTCATCAATATCTGTTGTGTTACCTGTGACAAAATCAAGTCAATTTTTAAAAATGAAAATAGTTAATTAATTTTATCTTTTTAAAGCATAAAATAAAAAAAAAATAACACTTGCCTCTGAACTGAATTTTGCTGACCATATTTGTGATCTCCCTTAGTTCTGTATGAGTTGTATCTCTGCTAGTCTGAAAATAGGGAACACAATTATTAAAAAAAGGCTGAATAGGTTAAAAGGTATTTTAATGCATCAATATTTTTTTTTAAACTTTAGAGAACCACATCAAGTACATGTACTTGTAAATTTTAACCAAATCACCCTATTCTATAATTGTGTTGCAATTGATGCAGATAAATAAAAAGAAATCTACTACATCGTCGTTCAATTGAAAGAAAATAATAATATTGTGAGTGCAGTACCTTTATAAAAAGACAAATTATTGCCAGTCCCCTCGGTGCTCGTTCAGCCATCGTGTAGTTCTTAAAAAGATCCGAGTTAAAGGCCATAAGATGGACCTAGAAGGAAGAAAATATGACCTTCAATATTGTAAAAAAAAAATGGTAGATCTAAAAGGTTACAAGATTTAGTAACGGTAGGTTTGTTACATAAAGCCTTAATCGAGTGATTTATTAGCGTTTTACGTGAAGAAATGTCATAATGACGATAAGAACAAAACAAAGACAGTCTTTTGGTGCTGAAGTCGGATTATAGTAACTATGTTATCATAGAGTAACAAAACAAAATTCAAAACAACTATATTAACAGTGAATATTTTGCATTTTTCATAACAAAGCTATGGTCACTACATGTGTATGATAAATGATTTGACATTCATTGAACGATATTTAGTTTTCGATAACTTTGGACTTTTTGTATATTCAAAAGTGCTGATAAAAAAAAACAACAAGAGGCACATGGGCCACATCGCTCACCTGAGCAACAAAAGACACAATAAAATCATGCAGCTTTATGGAGTCATATACAAAATATTTGAACAATGTCGTATAATAGATCCTGTATAAAAAAAAATCCCCTGCATATTCTTATGTTTATCATTGCCCCCTTTGTATAAATAGGATGATTTTACAGTCATATTACATATTAAGCAATGCAGTTCTCGAGAATCAGACTAAAACAACTATTTATATATAGATTATAAACCTACATCAAACTTTGAACCCCTTGTGAGGCCCAAGAATTGTCCCAGGGACCAAAGTCTAAACAATTTTAAAGAATCAACAATATGCCAAAATGCTTGCATATAAGTAAAACCATATGTAATAACATTAAAGTTTTTGAAGATAATTTAAATGTTTTCCTTTGTAAAATTGTAAAATTGGACCCCCCCCCTCCCATGTGGCCCAACCGATTATGATTTTGACAAATTGTAATCTATACTATCTAAACTGACTAAAGTTACAGTTTTTCTAGGCAAATCGTGTTTGAATCTACCCTAACCAAGGATGCTTTCACACAAGTTTCAGCTTTTCTGGTTAATCTGTTTCTGAGAAGAAGATTTTAAAAGATTTTAAGGTAACTCCAGTGTCTTTCGGATCCGGTTCTTTTTTTACACGGCGTGCTAAATTTCCGGTTATAATTTTGGCACACAACAAGTGTTTTAAAATAATTATGGTTTGGTCAAAAAGTGGAAAATTTGTTAAAATATAGCATCTCCATCGTTTAGAGGGATCGGAGAAAGCAAGGAAAGCAGCGAAATGTTAAAAAGGTAAATGAGTGTGTAATATAATTGTACGTATTGTATGCATTCTCCTCCAACAATTACACTGCGTTTATGTAGCTTGACGACCTCATGTGTCCTCCGGGACAAGGAGACGATAAGTAAGTACTTGTGTAATTACATAACACTGATTGATGTTTAATCTACAGATAAATATGTTATAAAACTGGGATAGAAATTATTTGACAGAAAGGGGAAGGGGATATTACTGCACTCAAATATATGAGTTTTTTGGCAGTCTCGACCTTAATTTTATATGTAAGATACAGTTTCATTGAGTATATCAATTTAAGTGACTGTTAGATTGTGTCTTTTGTTACATTTCATTTTTTTCCAAAGTTTGCAAAAAACAATTTACATTTTCAATATGGGGGTACACATGTTCAAGAGACTATCAAGCAAAAACTAGATGGTCAATTTTGATAAACTATGTTTTTTTTGTTAACACAATATGTATCTCTTAATAAATATTCTTTACAAAATGTATGTAAACTGAATAATTTTTTAGAATTTTTCAAAAATATGCAATTTTGAGATTTTTGGGGGAAGGTCGTGGCAAGAAAAAATGTAAATAAATATTTTTTATATTTTCTGCAGAAAATCAATAAAATTTTTATGATAATCAATTGATTTGCTTAAATTATAACCTAACATGATGTATTTTGGTGCATAATTTAATAAATTATGAGATCATGCATCATGGTGTTAAACTTTGGCTGTTAAATTTTTGGACCTTGTGAGCTGAAGCGCACTGTAGGAAAACGAACGTGCAAAGGTATAAATATTTTGGTCTCTATAGTAAGTTTATAAGTTGTTTTAACTATTGAAATTAAAAAATGTTTGGTTTGACACGGATTTCTAAAACACTGGAGTTACCTTAAAAGATTTTTTTTCTCTATATTCCTATGTAAAAATTTGACCCCCATTGTGGCCCCATCATACCACTAAGGATCATGATTTGAACAAACTTTTATCTACCCTATCTGAAGATAATTCCACACAAGTAATAGCTTTTCTGACTGATTGGTTTCGGAGAAGAAGATTTTTAAAGGTTTTTCTCTATATATTCCTATGTAAAAATTCGACCCCCCATTGTGGCCCCATCCTACCCCCGGGGATCATGATTTGAAAAAACTTGGATCTACACTATCTGAGAATGCTTCCACATGGGTAACAGCTTTTCTGGCTGATCAGTTTCAGAGAAGAAGATTTTTAAAGATTTACTCTGTATATTTCTATGTAAAAATTTGACCGCCCCCCCCCCCATTGTGGCCCCACCCTACCCCCAGGGATCATGATTTGAACAAACTTGGATCTACACTACCTGAGAATGCTTCTACATGGGTAACAGCTTTTCTGGCTGATCAGTTTCAGAGAAGAAGATTTTTAAAGATTTACTCAATATATTCCTATGTGAAGATTCGACCCCCCATTGTGGCCCACCCTACCCCCAGGGATCATGATTTGAACAAACTTGAATTAACACTACCTGAGGATGCTTCCACACACGTTACAGCTTATCTGGCCAAATGGGTTTTGAGAAGATTTTTGAAAAATACTAACAAATTTTCAATGTTTTTAATTATCTCCCCTTGAAGGAGAGCGTGGCCCTTCATTTTAACAAACTTGAATCCCCTTCACCAAAGGATGCTTTGTGCCAAGTTTGGTTGATATCGGCCCAGTGGTTCTGGTGAAGAAGTCGAAAATATAAAAAGTTTACGGACAGACATACAGACGGACGGACAGACGGACGGACGCCGGACAAAAAGTGATCAGAAAAGCTCACTTGAGCTTTCAGCTCAGGTGAGCTAAAAACCAAACTGCATGCAAACAAATAAACTAAAAGTTGTATTGATTTTATGATGATCCTTTTTCATGAATCATATGAATTTGTAAAAGGGGAACTAATTTTGTTGTCATTTTGTAACCCATTAATTACTAAAAAAAATAGTAACAAAAAGAATAAATTTTGAAATTATCAAATTTAAATTGTACGAAAAACAAAATAATTTTGTATATTATTTTTTTCCAGCATAAAATTGTCAAACAATTTACTCTGCTTTCCTTTAAAGAAACACAAGAAAATCTGGTTCTCACATGAACTTGGTTTTGGTGCTAAATGACCGCAAATTAAAACGGCAGATTTCTTTTTTTTTTAAGCTTGCATTCTTAAAAAGTGGTTTCTCTGATAAATTTTAGACAAGTAAGTTAAAAGGTTTTTTTTAATGTTAATTTACTAGGAGTGTTCAGTTGGGTTGCATTGACACTAAATATAATTTCAGGTGGCATAAGTAGTCTGTTGATGATTAACCGTCAAAGAAAACACGGTAAAAAACGATATCGAATAACTCAGATTCAATAACAATTTGACAGCCATGTACAGCAGAGGCGTTGACGTTGAAAGGATTTGGAAAATAAGCTCGAATTTAATAGCAAATAATCTGTGTTGAGTTGCCTCAGTAGTTATTTTCTGCTTTATTAATCATAAAAAAAAAATAAAATTGGTAGCATGTAATTATCGCTCATTTTACTAAATTACAAGGCTGTGACAAATACCCGAAGAATGTAAAAAGTTGTTGAATCAGATGTAATTATAGATCTATCTAATTATTGAATTGAATTGATCTGAATCATACCTCAGCATCAAATTGTTTCCCGTCAATCGAGTGTTCTGTTCCCATTCCGTCCTTCCGACCAAAGTGAAATTTAATCTGTGACAGTTTATATACGTAAGGCAGGGGGCCCAAAGAGAAAGTCACAGAATCGGCACTGCTCACGAAGAATGTTACGTCATTTCCCAAGTTTGTCAATTTCCCAGAAACCTATAGAGTTGACATATTTATTATTGTACAACGTATATGTAATATAAAAAAAAAGATATAAAAGAATAAATGGACTCAGAATTTCTGCTGGAATTGTTTCATCATGTGATATTTTGTCTTTTTTTTACTTTTGGCAAATGCCCGATCTTCCATTTATTTCAAGTATTCCACTGTCTGCCAAAAAAAAAACCCACCAAAAACTGACCGTCGGTCAATCTACAGCACAGAGTTGTCTTTATTACTTAAATATATATGATATACTTGCCACGTGTAGCAGTACTTTGATTCGAGAGAAAAAATAACATCTTAATGAAAAAGACAGAGGAGTAAAAAATCTGTTTCGTCGGCTACCTTATTTCCCGTCACAATGATACTTTTGAGCCCTGGATCGAAGAGCAGACTCTCCGCCGAGATGTTTATGGGGGACTGTAATTTCCCCTCACTGCATAGGATCCAGTCTTTATTGATGCGCCAATTAGACGGACCTAAAGTTGGAAACGATCGTGTTAAATAAATTGTATTCACTCGGTCTGGTTTAAATGTAAGTCTTAATGATGTGCATGGGGTTCTGCTCTTTGGGACAAGAGTTGGATATATCGGATCCTTTTTATGTCATTTTATGAACTTGAACTGAGAAGTTTTTGCAAATTTTTTTATCCCCCCCCCCCCACCTTACCTGAAAATCCTGAATACATCCACCAATCGGACCATTGCCCGAGACCTGTAATTGACATCGGGAAAATATATAATTAATATGATAAATTTATATTTGTTTTTGAATGATGCAGGAAATCATTAATTTGAAACAATAGACGCTTACACATGCGATATTGAATATGTCTGCCGAAAATGGATTGCTGGAGGGGGTCTCAAAGAAGCGTAAAGTGTAATTATGCAACAAGATAAATTAATTTACGATGTGGAGGAATTGGGAATCAATATTATCAAATAGGAAAAGAGCAAAACAGCAAAGCACAGTTCGTACATTTAAGTGTTTATCACCACCTATATAAAACGAAGTTGGACATGACACAAAATAACATAATATTGCTTTAACCGTTTCGTCAGGGTACTGGATGATATACTATTGCGGTTGTTATTTACACGATAATTTTTCACATGGTTATTTAGAGAGACATAGAACACTACAAACAGTCAATGAAGAGATAATTATTCATGATATCGCATAAACGTTACTGATTTCCACCCTAACATCACCAATTCTTCCGAGAACAAGGACATTTATCAATAAGATAAGACGTTTTTTATTTTCAAACAGCAAATGGAAGACCCGTTTCTACTGAAAAAATAATTTAACTCCGGATAAGTTAGTATTCATTACTGTTCTGGATAGAACTCCCGATGATAAACCATGATGGTGATGGTCGATGCTTGATCAATAGTTAGTTTTTAGTTTAATGAAGTGTCTCCAAGCAGATGAAAGACTAGGCAGTGTTTTGGCACCACTTTATCGGATCAGGTCATCAGATGGCGAAAATTCCACACATTTTCTCACGTCGGAACAAAATGTATTTGATTGGTTCATCAAGAGCTTGACATGTTTAGATTTTCAGGGTTTTTTTAATAAGTGTATTACTTTAATACTTAAGCTTTTCTAATTTTAGAATGTGAAATCGTTCTTACAATATACCAAAGGGTCACGATGGCAATCTTCTGTTACATTTTTGGAAGCTCCAAGTGGGAAGTTATTAGTATATATTCTATTTGAGAAATCATTACTTAAAGTATACCAAAAGTTCAAGCTCCGATTCTTTTGATATTAATGGAAGCTCCAAGTGGGAAATTAGACAACTAAACATTCTACAGTTTTTGCATATGATGTATAAGCATGATACATTTGGAGCCACCATCAATTAAATTGCGAGATGCATGCAGTTTGCATCGCAGTATCAGAACTGTTTAATATAATTACCCAACGATGACGGTTAAGTCTTGATAACAGAAAAATACATGTATGATGATGTATGAAAATGTGTTTCACAATATCATAGCTATAGAGAATTGAATAAATAATATATCAATCGGTAAATGAAATTGATAGTCTTAAGATAACTGAATTTTAAAAAAAGTAATGGCTTGAAAACTGGGAATAAACGAATTAGATATTACTTTATTCATAAATTAGCATGTGTATTGCTATTATCCTCATGCACGAACCAAGCAATCAAAAAACTATCATTAAACCTGAAAGAGAAATTTAAATGACTGCTAATGAGAAGAGAAACGCGATATTGCTGACTAGCAAGTAATAAGGTTTGCATTACATGGTACTTTATTTCCTAACTCGCGGAAAGGTTCATAAAGACCCGTATGTTTACGGCCAAATTATGGGACCGCCTCTCCTATATATTGTCATAAAGCCAGAGAATCTGAAATATTTAGAAAATGTATTTGTCTCTTTAGTGAAATGACCACGAAACAATCTTCGAACAATACTATAAAGAGCAAAACAATTACCGAAAGTCAGGAAATGCGTCTCGGTTTTATGTTTACACAGAACAACCTTTTCTGCACTTAAATTCTAATATTTCCTCTGTTATGTCCCCTTGGGGAGGGTAAAAAACCCTAATACGTGATATAATGGGTGGACAACTCGTTGTAAATCTCCACCAGATGGCCACAGACCTGATGAGGCATTTTGTTGTCTGGGTGACAAAAGCTCTTAATCTATCGGAGCTGAGGAACTTTACCGAAAGCTTTTAATATCAACTCGTTGTCTCTGTCCATCATAGCGAAATAGATCACATACATGTACTATACAAAGACTGATCATATCCAACAAGACCCATCGGAGAACTATCGGAGTAGTACATCATGTAAGGACTCTGGAATTTCATAATAAAGAGTCCCTATTCTATCAACAGAATTTTTCAGAATTCCGTATATAGAAAACTTTTGAACGTTTCAATATCTAGCAAAAACTTCATGTGACCAAAATAATCAAGACTTAATGCTCCCCTATTGGTAAGTTCTCCTTAAACAGTTCAGGGTTTGATAACTAACTCAAGACCCATGTAACACTGTTATCATTGCTCATAACGAAATTCTTATATCACCTTTATTAAATCAGTCCTTATATTGGCAACTATATGTACTTGTACATGTTCTTGAACACGTATTTGTACATTTTTCAAGGTTTGTCGATTTCTTGACCGTGCACTTCATGCAACAATCCGTGCCAGTCGTGCTTTAGTCTCCTGCCTCACCTTGCACTTTTGTGCTTATCTTATCACAGTATGCAGCAATTTAGATCACCAAAGTACAAAGTAATCAATGAAAAATCAGTGTACGTCGCGTACACTACCAATCTAATGTACCAGTAGTTTAAAAAGAAGCACCGGTCTACCTAACATATTACAGTTATCAAAGTGTTTAGTGTGGGGTTTTTTCTTAGCGATTATCATGTCACATAGAAATGCTGTAGACCCAATATTAACATATCTAGGCTTCGTTTTTGTAAACCCTTAGTGCTATCTATGTATGGATAAATGTCAACTCGGGGGCGATCCCAATGATATAAACGCCTGCATAAGATGACAGTGGGACAGACAATGTAATACTTGCCCCCTGGTATTGTTTGATACCGAACAGTGTATTTTTATTATCTTTCACCTTCCATTATGCATTAACTGTTTGCCTGATGAAGCTGCACTTTTTTATCTGCCGGGACAATTATGCACATGAAATTTACGGCTAGAGGCTGGTAATCGCGTTTAAGTTTTCATTAGGCAGCCCTCTGGATCGGAACAAAATTAAGCAACCACAAAAACTGAAACAGTTGAAAAATCCAAGGCAAAAGTAAAGAATATTCATTAGAAATGTTAATGATATAAACATTGTTGAAACAAACTCTTGATCCAAACATTTGATCATGTTTTATGATTAAAAAACCTAATTTGTTTTTTTATGGTTCAAAAAGGTAACACCCGTAGTAATTGATTTTTAAGAAAATTTCTTTGTTATTTTTTTACAAGCTCTGAGTAAATCATCATGTTCCACGGAAAGAATTAATTATTAATTCTGGTTGCTACATGTAAATCCATCTAATTCCTTCCATAGTCTGTCATAAAATGCACGATGCAGAAAGATGTTAATTAAAGAAATTGTATACATATATATATATATATATATATATATATATATATATATATATATATATATATATATATATATATATATATAACGCTGCTCAGAACACGTGATATTAGAAAATAACCTAGTCTACATTTACAAACGTTACTAAAGTGCATTTTATTATTCGGAGAGTCATAATGGAAATTTCATAACGGAAATTGCATATAGAAAAAGAGACTTGTTCGATAGATTATGAAACATATATCTGCTGCTTCTCTTCCTATAAGCCCATAATGATATTAATATGAAATATCTGGATGATTATAGAAATTCTTCTTCTTCTTGAAACTCTGTCACTGTAAAAAGCACCGATCTCTTCAATCTTCATTTCTATAGCTATGACATTAGTGTCAAGTCCAAACTGTGGTCTTGCAGAAAGTCGTGGCAATTTTCTCTGTACATTAGATCAAACTATGGTGTTTGCTCTATGAATTTCTTCCAAGATACATGTAATTGGATGCATCCAGTCTGTCCTACGCACGTCTTATATGGTTTGATGGAAATTGTGAAAAGAAAAAATCTAGTTCATCATTTTTTTCGTGTTTGAAAACCTGGCACATATACCTATACATATTATATCTGTAACAAGTAACACTTTCCCATCCGAAATAAGAAAAAAATGATTTAGTTTAATGAACTACGGCCATTCTCTGCAATTGTCTGTTCTCGTTTTATTGGGGGACATTATTGATTCCGATCACAAATACTGGCCGTTTTTCTGATTTATTTTAGCGGCAGGTGCCCGAATCTGAACAGAATAGCAAGTTGTTGCTAATTATAAGATAGTTGTAACAAGAATTTCTCCATGAGGCTCTTGAGACCAAACAGTTTTCGCTTAATAGTGATCAGGGAATACTTGGGACAATCTTCAATAGCTTATTATTACTAATTCTAAGCACTTCAATTATCATTAATGTGTTATTACAACTCTACTACTCCGCTAACTCATTACTAAGCCCTGCAGACTCACTGTATATTAATTTTTGCTAATGAATACATTTTTATTTGCACAGTCGGATTTTTAAAGCAAAAATAATTAAATCTCTTTCCTTGAGCAAATAGGAATAAATCGGTTTTAAAACGAGCCTGAAAAGAAATCGATTCTGGGTATTCAAAAACAATACATACCTTTATGAATACCGAATAAGGTAATCAGTGAAAACAAGACAAAGCCATTGGCAGTAGTTGTTAATTCCATAACGGTTTGTTGCAAAACTGATTCAAAGTTTGATTTTCGAAAACTCTTTTCGAAGTAAAGACCCAAAACGCACAGTCTCCTTTCTATCCAAGTAACAACTACAGTTTAAAATAGTTATGTATCCCACAATGTATGCTAATGGGGAAAATTATATGCATGGATCCTCCAGATTTCCATCCCCTTTCCAAATATTATCACCACATTTCTAGTTATAATGCACAATAATAAAGAGCTATCCGATTGGATCAATAACAATTTTCATTATCCAATCAAGGCTAACTTTCATCGCGCTAACATTTGTACAGTTGAAAACTGTATCGCTGGTTCTCCAGATCAGTTCGTATCCAATAAGTAAGAGAAGTTTAGAGGAAGAGAGCAACCAGACGATGGATTAAATTCTTTGTAAAACCCAAAACCTCGCACGGAAAGCTGGCATTTATTCGCAGTACTGGGCAGTTCGTATTGCTGGTCTCCGGAAATTTTTAGAAGTTACACGATTCCGTCACTTTTCTTATCTTTTGCCGACGATGCTTCTTTGCAAGAACACCATGTGCAATTACCTCTCCAGTGAACCAAGATTCATTAACAATTTATCAGGCAGGCAAGAGAAGTCACGCATCTGTCCGAAGATTAACCTACGAGGTTCTAGTTTTGGAAGAATTACGGTCTACTGGACCTTTTTATTTCTTTTTTTCTTCTTTAAAAAAAATCAAAAGAAAAGAAAATAAAAGACTTGTAGATTTTGTGAAAAATAGAAAAAAAATACCTAAGCAAGGAAAATAGAATACAATGAAAAAATCGATTCATTGGACAACCGCATTTATTTTGTGAGACGTGCAAATGGCTATTAAATTAAACGTTTAATGGGTTTTCGCAGATGTGTAGTGCACAATTACATGTACTTGTTACATTTTTGTGAGTACTTTTTTTTTTTTTACACATTTACACATTGCGTCCTCCTGTCATCACCCGAGATGAGCAATGTGGTTTAAAAAGTAACATAAATCGTGTTGTGTTTTTTTCCTTCAGACAGCCGAGGTTGGAAAATCAATTTGTAGGCAATACTATTTTATATGAAGATTCAATTTTCATTAGCGCCTCTCTTGGGACTGGCGCTGGAATACAGGTCTTTGTTGTAGGAGATAAGGGCGATTGAATGATGTGATATAATTAGTATTTTAAAAAATGTTAGACCTAACCTACGCGATGTAATTTAATTTCTGCCTAATAAGTGGAAGATTGAATAAACACCACATAACTATTATTTAATTGTAATAAAGCACATGTCCATATTGCGTGGAGTCGTTGAGTCTCATCGGAAACCTTCAACAGAACTGCACCGACTTCAATATTATTAACTTCGTTCCAGCATGCAATATGGGAAAGGCCCATTGTGGACCCTCCGCGCCTAAAAGCTGTCCCCTGATAGGCTCAACAGCACCGAAACTGAAAAAAAGGAAGGTGAACTTAATTTGATAGAAACGATCTTCACAAGGGCGCAAACAAACCACTTATTACCCATTGAAAGAATTATTATGGTCCATAAAACTTGAACAACGGTTTTATAGATATTTTGCATGTTACAACCAGTATAACTGAAAGGATTGTTAGCAATGGATGTGTTTGGTTCAATGATTTTAACTCATTTCAATTATAGACAATGATTCTGTGCTCTGCTTTTTATACAAGAAAGCATTACAGTATACAGGGTTTTTTTCGCCCTGTGTAATTTTCGCCCTTCTACACTTGCAAACAGTTTTGTCCCGTCTTGAATTCGCCCAGACACAGTTGTGTTTAAAGAGAGGTCATTTGGAACATTGTAATTCGCCCAGTCTTAAATTCGCCCGCTCACAACAAGGGCAAAAGTGGTGAAAATAAAACGGGGGCGACTATTTCCCTGTATTTTCTATGTAGAAAATGTTGAACAAAATACGTTCTCTTAAGAAATATCTTTTAGATGAAATCATTAGTTTAAAAAAAAAAATTAGTGGAATTTTTACTTTTCTGTCTGATATGATTTTTTTTAGATGGTCAGTCATAATTGTAAAATCTAGGGTGTAATATCAAGGTTCCTGTCTAGCTAGCATACTATACTAATGAGCAACTTTTAAGTCTAGTAATTCAGTCTTAAAGAACTCGGAACCTCCCGTTATAATGATAATTATAATATTTCACTGTTGAAACTTTCGTTGTATTAATGATCATGAAATATCTGATCTATCACTGTTGAAAAGCAGAAAGATAAATACTTTGATATAATTATTTTTAGTGAGTAAATGCAATACATTGCAAACACTTGTGAAAAATTAAATAAGAAATTCTATCAACTTGAATATGCAAGCTGCTATTTCATTTTTGATATGATGAAAGATACTATAGTACCAATAAATGTTACAAATGGGAGCAATACAATTGTACACATTTTTTTGTTGTTATTTACATAGCAATAAACGTACATGTATGTGTTTTTTTGTTTTTTTTAAATGTTTGCAACATGATTACTTGTCCACACTCAATCCCAGAGCAGGAGAAGAGATCGGTCCATTTCTCATTCAAATCAAAATTCTCACCTTCTTGTGTTAGATTGCTGCGTTCTCTTTTAAAAACCATCGTCACTCTGGGTTTTTTTTTCTTTTTCATTTTAAGACGGCAGCTTTTTCTTCCTGGAAGCAAATGGTGTGGGAAATTGAGTTTATATTGAGCTTTTTCCAACGAACATTCCAGTTTCCGCTAATGAGAGTGAAATTGACATTAAATTCCGGTGTTTAATGAGACATCGTTTGCTCGATAGGATGTAATTACATTTTAATTTAATTTAAATATACGCAATATTTTAAAAGGTTTAACAACTTTTCTATACAATCAACTTGTCTTTATGTTTTTAGTTCATTTTGTATGAAAAATTATTCTGTATATGCTTCATATATCCCATGTTTATATATTTTTATGAATGAGATTTAAATATTTTTAGAAAATCGGCTCGGCTTTTTTTTCTTTTCTTTTTGAAGGAGTAGGGGGGGGGGGGGGCAAACGTTTTAAAATTATGTACTTAAGGTTATTCCATGCTATAAATTTGATTAAATTGTATGCTTTACGTGAACTGGTTCATGAAATACATTTTTGTGCAATTTATTGTGTTTGAAAAAAAAACAAAACACCATGGCCAACAGCAAATAACGTTCCGATTGTTGTAAAATGAACATTTAAAACACTAAAAGACATTGACTTTTAAAAAAGAAAGATTACGACATACATGTATATTCTTATTAATAAATGATCAAGTCGTGCATGGTCTGATAATTTTTCCATAAAACATGCTGCATAAGCTGTAAAATTAAAAACAAAATGAATAACCAAAGCATCAACAAAAATAGTGAACAAATTGGTTTTTCTTTCCAGACTGTTTGAAAGTTCCTAGACGACATGGTACAGATATGTCTCAAACAGAGCCAAAGTTGCCAGAGGCATTCAACTTCCGCTGAAGTTGGAAGATATTTATCCACGCCTTAGAGTGTGTATTAATTGAATATTGGGTCTAGATCAGGCAGTTGGCATTGTGCTATTGTTTCTTTTATAAGTTGGTTTTTAACAATGTCAGCAAGTTAACCTTGGCAAATAATTGTAGAGAAGTATTTCTTACGTAAAGATTTCAACAAATTGCAACTATTATAAACTTCCAATTGTATATTAGTTGGAATAAACCGTACAAGAAATCCGGATAAATTAATTTGTCATGTTAGTGGAAAACATGGAATAAAATTTCTGGTACGCGGATTTGTTCAGAAACTAGAATCATATTTTATTTGCAGATACACAAAACACGCATCATTAGCGAGCAATGTTGATGTCCTATTTGTTTTCAATTTATGATTGCTAACACAACACGGTTAGAGCAAAACGTCGAAGCCGTGATACTGATTTAATTATAGAACAAAGGTGACGATTCCGGGTAAACTAATAAAAAATCTCTGTTGTCTTCAACCATTCACATATATGTTCTGAGATGTTGAATTATAACCGATAATAGACATTTATGACCCGGCATGAATGATTTGCAGTTGTTTACACGTACCCTTGATCAATTAACAACAAATAAACTTACATGTATAAGCCTGGAATTCATATTCCAGAAACGTTAACGAGTTCTTACGTTTTAGAAAAAAGGAACGCTAAGAACTTTTAATTGTAACGGGCCGTGCTTTTCTTTAATTGCTTATAATTTTTTTGTAAATTGAAAACGTTTCTGAAAACAAAATTGATTTTTTAATCAATGGAAGAAAAATAATTTTCATGGGTTTTAAATCATTTTATGTATCATGATGGTGACTTTTAGTTTAGAAGCATTAGACTTTTAAAAAAATCTTTACAATTAAAACTAACGTTCAAGTCAAGAGGTCCAAATGCCGTTACATTCTACTGATTAAAGAGGATTGGATGGTTGTCGCCATTTTAGATTATATCAATTTTTTTTTAAATCACCTTGAGGAGAAACGCTCTGTATAAAGATATAGGAAATATTAAATCATAGTTCATAGCTTAAAAATATCATATCTAAAAATTTAAGGTAGATCTTGTGTTGACCACTCAGCCTCGTTTTGTGACCCCCCCCCCCACTCAAATAAGTCTTAGCTAGGTACATGCTTGTAAAACCGGATTGTTGTTTTTTTTTTGGTACATTTTATAGTACATGTATAAGAGAAAAAATGAAATGGGGCTTGGTCTTTGATAATCCTTTTATATGAAGTATTTTTTTTTTGACTGAACATTGTCGCATTTCGACACCTAAATCTGTAAGCCTTCTCTTATATTAAGAAGATCTTAACTCGACGGATCATTCTGAACAAAAAAAAAAACTGTAATCATCTTCATTATTTATTCATCATGACCTTTCACAAAGGAGTTTTTCTGATCGTTCTTTCTGCAAGTATAACACAGAAAACCCGCCAAACATATTTTTTTGCCTTCCACTTGGAGGCTGTACATGTATACGTACTTACTGTCTAGTACTTGTGGATCAGTTTTGCTTCAGGTAGTAGATTCTAAATCAATTGCTGACCCAAATATAATTCATGCATAAAAATAAAGTATAATGTACTGAAGGAGAGTCTTAAGGTGGAACATTTTCTGGGACGCGTAATTTTATTTTAGTTTTTAAAGATTCCAGGAAAAAATTATCTGGTTTAAAAAAAAGATAATTACGTCTCCTATGGAGTCTCCATCTTACCACAGCTACCTTCAATGTTTTATTGACTTTTTCTTTTTAAAAAAATCATAAAATCATCCTGAAAAATAAATATTGGTGTGAAATTAATTAGTGCATGAAATCCTATGAGGATACATCGGTATTCACCGCATTCTTAACGAACAGTGCATAATTTCTATTTATAGTGAGTGCACTAGTATGCAACTCCGTACTTGATGAACCAGTAATCATTTGGAGACCATTTCGTGCTACTAACAAATATAGAAAACTGCGTAAATAAAGTGTCTTGTTGGTTGCAAAATGGCAATTGAAACAGAGAGGAGCTACCGATGTATTTGTTGCCTCTAAAGAATAAAAAAAATATCAAATTCAATTCTGTTCTTTAAAAACGTGATCCTTATGAAATAAATGTCATTTCTTCTGCTCATTGGTGCCAAAACACACGACATACGGTAGAGATATGAGTATTCATGAGTTTTGAATATGGACGCGCATTGTTCGAAACAATATATTGCTCATTAGTTTGATTTCCCAGGTGGAAACTAACCTTTGGTGATATAATCCTAGCGTCTCTGATGACAGATCCCCTTTTGTTCCAGCTCTCATTTAGGACACACGGTTGGCATTGTGTGGGATACGCTTACATTCACCTGTAACGCAGTGAAATTTGATCCAATTCAATATACATGTATCTTGAATGACAACCGTTACCGCCCTGTGAGCATGGTGTTATGAGTGAGTAATGCAGAGAGATGATGAGAAATCATACCATATAGGGGTAGTTTCATGTTCTCTTTAAAAAGGCATTATTTTTGTACATTTCGTTCGATTTCTCTCTCTCTCTCTCTCTCTCTCTCTCTCTCTCTCTCTCTCTCTCTCTCACCCAACACTGGTACTTCGAAAGAAGTACACAATTTGAGGTTAGGAGGTAAAAGGTCCGAGTCGAAGTACTCTGGACATCAGAATATTGTCTGTTCAATATATTGAGAAGCCTTTGCTTGCCAGACATACAACTAGGTATATTGGTACCATTTAAAGAGTAGGAGACCGCCATTAGTTTTAGATTGTATGGTCAATATTCAAGGATCAAACCACACTGGATATAGAAAGATAACCCTAAGAACTCCTATGCTTGTCCGCTCCATGCATATTAAAAATCATGGTCCTTTTTAAATACAATATTTTTTTTTACACATTGGGGCAAATTTGCTTTTCAGACAATTTTTTTTTCTCTCCAGAAGTTTATAAGTGCATGTATTTGTTCAATATCTGACGAGGAAATGGGATATCCCTTGACTCAAAATTCCATCATTGCTCATATAACAACAAAAAGTTGTCGTTCGTGAACGATAACATTTTTGCTAAGCTTCGTACAAAACAGAGCACGTTAATGAGATTCGTTTAATGGAGAATTTCAGAAGGTCGCGATCTGTAGAACAAATCAATCAAATATGGTCAATAAAGAGTAATTATTATTTTTTTTTCTAGACTATTTGTGTTTTCGTTCTGAGAGACAAAGTAGAAGAGCAATTACGAAATCATGAAGACATTTAGCGATTATTTCTTCTCTTCATGCTAGCCGTCAATGCTGTTATCTAGAATTGTTTATGTTGTCAGGGAGAACTTATCGCGTGACCACTGCTTCTAAAGAATTCAAATGATGTAATGGAAGAGAGAATCAAAGACCAATCTTTTCAATATGAGCCTCTTATATAATTCTCAATCATATTTTACGACACAGTTGAGACAGTATCTGAGTTATGACAGCGTGTAGCATGTTAATGCAATCTTTTGTCGTGTAAAACTGAAAATCACTTAAAGAGTAATATTAACATTATGCACGGTTGACCACAACGCTGAAAATTGCAGCTTTTAAACTACACTGAGGATAAACACGGTATAAATGACTGATTATTACGGTAGATGTACATGTACGGCATTTTAATATCTGGCAAGACCTTGCCCCTTTTAGAAGATTTTGAACATAATATTTTAAATAGGACATTTATATTTTTTTATTGAAATTAAATCACAAAAATCCCAAAGATAAATGAGGAAGTCCCCTTCAAAATATCCCAGGAGAAGATATTCAAAGTTGAGATTTGTTGTTTTTTTTTAGGATACATTGTAAAGCACCAACAGCAATTTTTAGGTTACATACAGTTTTGACAAAGAATTTATTTCTTTATATTAAGTAACTAAAGGTAAATAAACTACGGAGTGTGATTTGTATACTTAATTCTTACACGTGCACAAACAATATCGATAGCGATGAAGGTACTTATATGAATTTTCAACACAATTGCAATTATTTTAAGACTTAATGTAGAATATTTCACGATTAAAGCACAAAAATTAAGGGGGCTAAAATTGATTGGAGCTGTGAAATCTATTTCAACACATGAATATTAAACCAAAGAACATTTCTATAGATAATTTCATCTTTTATTCATATTTGCCACTTTAGTCTAAAAACTATGTGACGTGCCTCCGCGATTAATTCTTGCATTTCAATTGTATCGTGATTCCGTACACTTGTTGTCTGGGCTATGTAGCGGCGTAAAGAGCTTGACGTATATAGATTCTGTGGAAAATACCCAATGCCGTATGCAATATGTATACTATCGTTTAAGCAAATCTTGATAACGAAAAATATATAAAATCTATTTTGCCATTCGATGTAAAAAAAAAAAAAGTTTATTTTTAAAAAATGTCAATCCTCTAACAGTCATTTCCCAGTGAAGTTGCAGAACATGGATTTGTACTAGCTTTGATGAAAGATAATCCCTGATTGCAATTCACCACATATTCATAGCAAATTAATACCCCTTTTGATAAGCTTTGTCAAAACATGTTAAACTTTAAAAGCTACATATATTGCCGTTACCTCAGTGGTGGTGTAGCCAAGTTTGGGAGTGAATGCTATACGGAGTATACATAATAAAGGCGTCCGCATTATATTGCCTATAACCAATATTTTTTTTTTCTCTTGAAATATGTTAATATCTACCATTAGTTTGTGAGTCAAACTGACTGACGATCAAGATGTCTATCTGTCTATCTAAGAGTCTATCCGTAACTCTGAGCACCCCAAAAAAATGGATCTAGATTTTAATCTCACCGACGTCCATACATAATACAATGACCTTTTTTTCCAGTGAAAGCGACACGGCTAGCGATGGAAACATATAAGTCTAGGACCTCAGTCATCGCTGTATCACTTTCCTTTTTAGTGTGGGATATTAAGAGGAAGGCAGAAGTGATACATACACGCATCATCGTGTCTCTACATATAGGGTATGGTCGTCTGCGACGACATTTTTTCGAGGGCGGGAATGCTGTAACTGGATTACACACCTACATGTATGTTCCAAAAGTACTTGTATGCCCACCAACCGACCATATACATGTACCTACAAGGTGGTATGGGACACCTCCATATTGTGACGTATTTCCGATCGAAATAAACAATAAAATCAAGTATAACTAGACACGATCTCGTTGCGAGCAACGACGAGGTCTTCCGTCCGATTTTTAGAAGAGGAAATGAAATTGCCTTAGATCTTCATCAACGAAACATATCAGGAAATGCGGGTGGGATCTAAAGGTGCGATGGATGAAGAATTATAATCCCCTTTGGATCTTGAAATTGAAAGGCCGACCCTTTTTTCTTGATGTCAAAAGAAAGCTCATTTCACGTCAAACACATTTTGTTCAACAAGTGTTTACAAATTATATATAGTTCTCGAGATATCTGGAACAGATCATTTTAAGGGCCGACCCTCTAACCCCGTTAAGGGACCGGTTAAAAAAACATGATGGTTGCATCTTGTTAAGCACATTATTTTAACTATCTTTTGTTAAAGTTTACTTTTCAAATTTGTCTCCATTTTGAGATTTTGAAGATCAAAATTTCGGATTTCTGGCCCCTTAAAATCCCTAATTACGTAACAAAGGAGTAAACAATTGTCATTTAGAGGTTTATAACGTTTTGATAAACATAATTGCTTCTATAATTTATTAAAAAATATTTCACAATTAAAAGCTATTATCAAAAGATATCTATCCCCTTAAAACCCCTAATTACGTAACATATGAGAAAACTTTTTTCAATAATGGATGCATAACTGTAAGATGAACATTTTTGAAACATACTACACAATATTTCTCATTAAAGTGCTATGAAAGAAAGACTTCAGAGACCTTTTGGTCCCTACTTTGAGGGGTCAGCCCCTTTTTCTTGATGTCAAATGAAAGGTCTTTTGATAATAATCATATTTTGTTCAACAAGTGTTTAGAAATTCTTTACCGTTCTTGAGTTATCTGGGAAAGAACGTTTCAGGGGCCAACCTCTTATCTCCTTATTGGGGTTACGTAACGAAATTTTTATGGTTGAATAATGTTTAAAACATCATTCTAAGCATCTTTTATTCTATATTGCTTTTCATTATATTTGTCCTTTTTGTGATATAAGTGATCGAAATTTTGGACTTCTGGCCCCTTAAATCCCCTATTACGTAACGCATGAATTTTTTTTTATAATGTACAGTTATTTAACTGTAAGATGAACATTTTTGCTTCTTAAACGTATTACAAAATATTTCTCAGTAAATTGCTATAAATAAAAGACTTTAGGGACCTTTTGGCCCCTAATTTGAGGGGCCAGTCCCTTTTTCTTGATGTCAAATGAAAGGTCTTTTGATAATAATCATATTTTGTTCAACAAGTGTTTAGAAATTCGTTACCGTTCTTGAGTTACCTGGGAAAGAACATTTTGGGGGCCGACCCCTTATCTCCTTATTGGGGCCAAGGAACGAAATTTTGATAGTTGAATAATGTTTAAAACATCATTCTAAGCATCTTTTATTCTATATTGCTTAGAATAATAGTTGTCCTTTTTGTGATATAAGTGATCGAAATTTTGGACTTCTGGCCCCTTAAAACCCCTAATTACGTAACGCATGAATTTTTTTTCATAATGTATAGGTTAATAACTGTAAGATGAACATTTTTGCTTCATAAACGTATTACAAAATATTTCTCAGTAAAGTGCTATGAATAAAAGACTTCAGAGACCTTTTGGCCCCTAATTTGAGGGGCCAGCCCCTTTTTCTTAATGTCAAATGAAAGGTCTTTTGATATTTAACATATTTTGTCCAACAAGTGTTTAGAAATTCGTTACCGTTCTTGAGCTATCTGGGAAAGAACGTTTTAGGGGCCGACCCCTTATTTCCTTATAGGGGCCACAGAACGAAATTTTGATGGTTGAATATTGTTTAGAACATCACTTTTAGCATCTTTTATTCTATATTGCTTTTCAAAATATTTGTCCTTTTTGTGATATAAGTGATCAAAATTTGGAACTTCTGGCCCCTTAAAACCCCTAATTACGTAACGCATGATTTTTTATTTATAATTTATAGTTAAATAACTGTAAGATGAACATTTTTGCTTCTTAAACGTATTACAAAATATTTCTCAATTAAGTGCTATCAATAAAAGACTTTAGAGACCTTTTGGCCCCTAATTTTAGGGGCCAGCCCCTTTTTCTTGATGTTGAATGAAAGCTCTTGTAAAAATAAATTTTAATTGTTCTACATGTCTTAACAAAATATTTTCGAGAAAAGAGATAAATAAAGAAAACCAAGAAAAATCACTACATTTTTTATATCTCAATTTTCGGGTCCAGGCGAGCTTCGGTGCCTTTTGCGCCAGACATAAATGATTCACTTTATGCAAAACTACAATCATTCGTCTACAATTCCTGAAAATTTGAATTTGATATCTTTTATCGTTTAGGAGGAGTTCGAGTGACAAGCCGACCCTCTGAAAATCGCTAAAACGTCATTATCTCAAGAACGGAAATGATGTCATCAAAATAAAAAAATATATATTAAGTTCAGATCACTATCTATTAGATCTGAAAGTTTCATGAAAATCGGTCGAGCCAATTTCGAGAAATCGCGTGCACAAATTTTGTAAGAAAAAAAAATAATAATAATAGGGAAAAAGAAACCGAACGAAAACAATAAGGTCTTCCGTTGGAAAACGGAAGACCTTAATTAGGGTCTTCCGTTTCCAACGGAAGACCCTCTTGTTATTCTATTGTTTCTTTTCCTTATTATTATTAGGGACTTCCGTTTCCAACGGAAGACCCTCTTGTTATTCTATTGTTTCTTTTCCTTATTAAGGTCTTCCGTTTTCCAACGGAAGACCTTATTGTTTTCGTTCGGTTTCTTTTTCCCTATTATTATTATTTTTTTTTTCTTACAAAATTTGTGCACGCGATTTCTCGAAATTGGCTCGACCGATTTTCATGAAACTTTCAGATCTAATAGATAGTGATCTGAACTTAATATATATTTTTTTATTTTGATGACGTCATTTCCGTTCTTGAGATAATGACGTTTTAGCGATTTTCAGGGGGTCGGCTTGTCACTCGAACTCCTCCTAAACGATAAAAGATATCAAATTCAAATTTTCAGGAATTGTAGACGAATGATTGTAGTTTTGCATAAAGTGAATCATTTATGTCTGGCGCAAAAGGCACCGAAGCTCGCCTGGACCCGAAAATTGAGATATAAAAAATGTAGTGATTTTTCTTGGTTTTCTTTATTTATCTCTTTTCTCGAAAATATTTTGTTAAAACATGTAGAACAATTAAAATTTATTTTTACAAGAGCTTTCATTCAACATCAAGAAAAAGGGACTGGCCCCTAAAATTAGGGGCCAAAAGGTCTCTAAAGTCTTTTATTGATAGCACTTAATTGAGAAATATTTTGTAATACGTTTAAGAAGCAAAAATGTTCATCTTACAGTTATTTAACTATAAATTATAAATAAAAAATCATGCGTTACGTAATTAGGGGTTTTAAGGGGCCAGAAGTTCCAAATTTTGATCACTTATATCACAAAAAGGACAAATATTTTGAAAAGCAATATAGAATAAAAGAAGCTAAAAGTGATGTTCTAAATAATATTCAACCATCAAAATTTCGTTCTGTGGCCCCTATAAGGAAATAAGGGGTCGGCCCCTAAAACGTTGTTTCCTAGATAGCTCAAGAACGGTAACGAATTTCTAAACACTTGTTGGACAAAATATGTTAAATATCAAAAGACCTTTCATTTGACATTAAGAAAAAGCGGCTGGCCCATCAAATTAGGGGCCAAAAGGTCTCTGAAGTCTTTCATTCATAGCACTTTACTGAGAAATATTTTGTAATACGTTTATGAAGCAAAAATGTTCATCTTACAGTTATTAACCTATACATTATGAAAAAAAATTCATGCGTTACGTAAGTAGGTATTTAAAGGGGCCAGAAGTCCAAAATTTCGATCACTTATATCACAAAAAGGACAAATATTATTCTAAGCAATATAGAATAAAAGATGCTTAGAATGATGTTCTAAACATTATTCAACTATCAAAATTTCGTTCCTTGGCCCCAATAAGGAGATAAGGGGTCGGCCCCTAAAATGTTCTTTCCCAGATAACTCAAGAACGGTAACGAATTTCTGAACACTTGTTGAACAAAGTATGATTATTATCAAAAGACCTCTCATTTGACATCAAGAAAAAGGGAGTGGCCCCTCAAATTAGGGGCCAAAAGGTCTCTAAAGTCTTTTATTTATAGCAATTTACTGAGAAATATTTTGTAATGCGTTTAAGAAGCAAAAATGTTCATCTTACAGTTAAATAACTGTACATTATAAATAAAAATTCATGCGTTACGTAATAGGGGATTTAAGGGGCCAGAAGTCCAAAATTTCGATCACTTATATCACAAAAAGGACAAATATAATGAAAAGCAATATAGAATAAAAGATGCTTAGAATGATGTTTTAAACATTATTCAACCATAAAAATTTCGTTACGTAACCCCAATAAGGAGATAAGGGGTTGGCCCCTAAAACGTTCTTTCCCAGATAGCTCAAGAACGGTAAAGAATTTCTAAACACTTGTTGAACAAAATATGATTATTATCAAAAGACCTTTCATTTGACATCAAGAAAAAGGGGCTGACCCCTCAAAGTAGGGACCAAAAGGTCTCTGAAGTCTTTCTTTCATAGCACTTTAATGAGAAATATTGTGTAGTATGTTTCAAAAATGTTCATCTTACAGTTATGCATCCATTATTGAAAAAAGTTTTCTCATATGTTACGTAATTAGGGGTTTTAAGGGGCTAGATATCTTTTGATAATAGCTTTTAATTGTGAAATATTTTTTAATAAATAATAGAAGCAATTATGTTTATCAAAACGTTATAAACCTGTAAATGACAATTGTTTACTCCTTTGTTACGTAATTAGGGATTTTAAGGGGCCAGAAATCCGAAATTTTGATCTTCAATATCTCAAAATGGAGACAAATTTGAAAAGTAAACTTTAACAAAAGATAGTTAAAATAATGTGCTTAACAAGATGCAACCATCATGTTTTTTTAACCGGTCCCTTAACGGGGTTAGAGGATCGGCCCTTAAAATGATCTGTTCCAGATATCTCGAGAACGATATATAATTTGTAAACACTTGTTGAACAAAATGTGTTTGACGTGAAATGAGCTTTCTTTTGACATCAAGAAAAAAGGGTCGGCCTTTCAATTTCAAGATCCAAAGGGGATTATAATTCTTCATCCATCGCACCTTTAGATCCCACCCGCATTTCATGATATGTTTCGTTGATGAAGATCTAAGGCAATTTCATTTCCTCTTCTAAAAATCGGACGGAAGACCTCCTCGTTGCTCGCAACGAGATCGTGTCTAGTTATTATTTTATTTTTTATTTTTTTTCTGACTTTTTTCGAACGCTATTTCTCGTGAACTACTCGACCGATTTGCATGAAATTTTCAGGATGTATTGAGCATCAGACGTACTTGAAATTATAAAATTTTTGGCTGATGACGTCACTTCCGGTTTGAGATTTTGAGGATTTAGTGAATTTTTAAGGACCATTTTGTCCACGTAACTTCTCAAAAACTAATGGTGATAGAAACATCAAACTTTCAGGGATAGTAGATGAATGTCTGTAGATGAATCTACTTATTTGATATTTAAAAAATGCCCAAGGCGCCGATGCTCGCCCGAGCTCAAAAATTGGCACCAATTTTTTTCACGAAATTTACGCACATTTTCAGCCCTAGCTTTTAATGTGGAAATATTTTGTTAAGACATGTAATGCAAAAGTTGTTCAGATTAACAAGGACTTTCGTTTGATATGAAGAAAAAGGGGCTGGCCCCTCAAATTAGGGGCCAAGAGGGCTCTAAAGTAATTTTGCAATAACTCTTTACTGAACAATAATTTGTTATCAATTATAGAAGCAAAAATGTTTATTGTACAGCTGTTTATCTTTACAGTACCACACCTTAATCATATGTTACGTAATTAGGGGTTTCAAGGGGCCAGAAGTCCAAAACTTTGATCATTAATATCTAGAAAAGGAGAAATATTTTGAAAAGCATTGTAGAAGAAAAGTTGCTCAAAATATTGTTCTTAACAATATGATACCTAAAAATTATCTATTGGTGGCCCCAGTAAGGAGTTGAAGGGTCGGCCCCTAAAACACAGTTGTTCAGATATCTCTAGAACGGTTAACAATTCGTGAACACTTCTTGAACAAAATGTGTTTATTATTACGAGACCTTTTATTTGATATTAAGAAAAAAGGGCTGGCCCCTTAAACTATTGGCCAAGAGGGCTCTTAAGTTTATTTATAATAACTTTTTACAGAACAATAATTTGTTATTAATTATAGAAGCAAAAATATTCATTGTACACCTATTTATCTATACAGAACCATACCTAAGTCATATGTTACGTAAATAGGGGTTTCATGGGGCCAGAAGTCCAAAACTCTGATCATTAATATCTAGAAAAGGAGAAATATTTTGAAAAGCATTGTAGAAGAAAAGTTGCTCAAAATATTGTTCTTAACAATATGATACCTAAAAATTTTTTGTTGGTGGCCCCAGTAAGGAGTTGAAGGGTCGGCCCCTAAAACACAGTTGTTCAGATATCTCTAGAACGGTTACCAATTCGTAAACACTTCTTGAACAAAATATGTTTATATTTGCGAGACTTTTCATTTGATATTAAGAAAAAAGGGGCTGGCCCCTCAAATTAGGGGCCAGGAGGGCTACAAAGTCTTTTAATAATAATTTTTTTCAGCGATAATTTGTTTAAATCATAGAAGAGAAAATAAGAGCTTATTAAACTTAATTTAAATCTGAAATCCGTTTTAAAATCGGATAATGCATTACAGAGATATAGGGGTTTAAAAATTGATTTTTCCGGAAATATTTATTCCACATTCTTGGTTAAGAAAATAGTGTTATGTTCAATGTTAAATTTACTCGTACCTAAAATAATTCGATGATTGTTAAATCGTACTTAAACACATTCGGATTTTTATTTGCAAAGTCGTTCTTGAAATTGATAAGGTTTGTGTTAATTCGTACTTAGAATCATTCAGATTTTGTTAACTCGTACAAAGAATTATTCGATTTTCTTTCTTTTTGTTTTAGTTACTTACGTTTATTTGTTTTAGAACTCTGCTTCTTAGAGGAACTTCTAGCTTTACTTTCGACATTAACGGAAGACCCACTCGTTGCTTTGCAACGAGCTTTGCTCTAGTTATTATTTTATTTTTTATTTTTTTTCTGACTTTTTTCGAACGCTATTTCTCGTGAACTACTCGACCGATTTGCATGAAATTTTCAGGACGTATTGAGCATCAAACGTACTTGATATTATAAAATTTGGCTAATGACGTCACTTCCGGTTTGAGATTTTGAGAATTTAGTGAATTTTTAAGGACCATTTTGTCCACGTAACTTCTCAAAAACTAATTGTGATAGAAACGTCAAACTTTCAGGGATAGTAGATGAATGTCTGTAGATGATCCTATTTATTTGATATTTTAAAAAATGCGCAAGGCGCCGATGCTCGCCCGAGCTCAAAAATTGGCACCAATTTTTTTCACGAAATTTTCGCACATTTTCAGTACTAGCTTTTAATGTGGAAATATTTTGTTAAGATATGTAAAGCAAAAGTTGTTCAGATTAACAAGGACTTTCGTTTGATCACAAAAAAAGGGTCTGACCCCTCAAATTAGGGGCCAAGAGGGCTCTAAAGTATTTTTGCAATAACTCTTTACTGAACAATAATTTGTTATCAGTTATAGAAGCAAAAATGATTATTGTACATCTGTTTATCTATACAGTACCATATCTAAGTCATATGTTACGTAATTAGGGGTTTCAAGGGGCCAACAGCCCAAAACTTTGATCTTTAATATCTAGAAAAGGAGAAATATTTTGATAAGCATTATATAACAAAAAATGCTTAGAATAATGTTTTTTATAATATTCTACCTCAATAATTTTTGTTGGTGACCCCAGTAAGGATTTTAAGGGTCGGCCCCTTAAACACATTTGTTCAGATATCTATCTTTAGAACGGTCAACATTTTCTAAACACTTGTTGAACAAAATGTGTTTATATTAACAAGACCTTTTATTTGATATCAAGAAATAAGGGCTGGCCCCTCAAATTAGGGGCCAGGAGCATTCTGAAGTCTTTTTATAATAAGTCTTTACAGAAAAATAATTTGTTATTTATTATAGCACGAAAATGTTCATTGTACAGTTGTTTATCTATACGGTACCATACCTAAGTCATATGTTACGTAATTAGGGGTTTCAAGGGGCCAAAAGCCCAACACTTTGATCTTTAATATCTAGAAAAGGAGAAATATTGTGAAAAGCATTGTAGAAGAAAAGTTGCTCAAAATAATGTTCTTAACAATATGGTACCTAAAACTTTTTTGTTGGTGGCCCCGGTAAGGAGTTTAAGGGTCGGCCCCTAAAACACATTTGTTCGGATATCTTTAAAACGGTCAACAATTTCTAAACACTTGTTGAACATAATGTGTTTATATTTGCAAGATCTTTTATTTTATATAAAGAAATAAGGGCTAGCCCCTCAAATAAGGACCCAAGAGGGCTCTAAAGTCTTTTTATAATAACACTTTACTGAAAAATAATTTGTTATTTATTATAGAAGCAAAAATGTTCATTGTACAGTTGATTATCTATACGGTACCATACCTAAGTCATATGTTACATAATTAGGGGTTTCAAGGGGCCAGATGTCCAAAATTCTTATCATTAATATCTAGAAAAGTAGAAATATTTTGAAAAGCATTGTAGAAGAAAAGTTTCTCAAAATAATGTTCTTAACAATATGGTACCTAAAATTTATTTGTTGGTGGTCCCGGTAAGGAGTTTAAGTGTCGGCCCCTAAAACACAGTTGTTCGGATATCTCTAGAACGGTTAACAATTCATGAATATTTGTTGAACAAAATATGTTTATATTTTCTAGACCTTTCATTTGATATCAAGAAAAAGGGGCTGACCCCTCAAATGAGGGGCCGGAAGGGCTACAAAGTGTTTTTATAATAAATTATTTTTTAGCGACAATTTGTTATTAATCATAAATTTAAAAAAAGAGCTTATTAATCTTAATTTAAAACTGAAATCCGTTTAAAATCGGACAATGCATTACAGAAATATAGGGTCTTAAAATTTTGATTTTTCCGGAAATTTTGATTCCACATTTTTGGTTAAGAAAATAATTTTATGGTCAGAGTGAAATCAACTCGTACCTAAAATTATTCGATAATTGTAAAATCGTACTTTTCCACATTCGGATTTGTATTTGCAAAGTTTTTCTTGAAATCGATACGGTTTTTGTCAATTCGTACTTAGAATCATTCTTATTTTGTTAACTCGTACCAAGAATAATTCGATTTTTTTTCTTTTTGTCTTAGGTTCTTTTGTTTATTGGATTAAAAACTCTGCTTCTTACAAGAACTTCTAGCTTTACTTTCGCCATTAACGGAAGACCCACTCGTGACTTTGCAACGAGCTTTGCTCTAGTATTCTTTTTCTGCCTTCTTTAAAGCTTTATTTCTCGAAAACTATTCACTCGATTTGCACCAAATTTTCAGGACTTATAGAGCATTGGAGGGGATAAATGTTTTCAGTTAAATTATTTGATGACGTCACTTCCGGTTTAAGATATTGACGATTTAATGAAATTTTAAGGGTCATTTTGTCCACGAAACTCCTCTGAAACTATTCACGAAAGAAAGTTAAAATTTTCAGGGATTGTAGATGAAAGTCTGTAGATGTACCGCATTGTTTTAAAATATGGATAAAACGCAAGGCGTTGAAGCTCGCCTGAGGTCGAAAATTGGCACCAATTTTTTTCACAAAAATTTTGCACATTTTCTGAAATATTTTTAAAACTGTAAATATTTTGTTAAAACATGTAATGCAAAAGTTGTTTAAATTTTAACGGGCTTTCATTTGATATCAAGAAAAAGGGGCTGGCCCCTCAAATTAGGGACCAAATGGTCTCTAAAGTCTGTTTGCAATAACTCTTTTCAGAACAATAATTTGTTATCAATTATAGAAGCAAAAATGTTCATTGTACAGCTGTTTATCTATACAGTATCATACCTAAGTCATATGTTACGTAATTAGGGGTTTCAAGGGGCTAGAAGTCCAAAACTTTGATCATTAATATCTAGAAAAGGAGAAATATTTTGAAAAGCATTGTAGAACAAAAAATGCTTAGAATAATGTTCTCAACAAAATGCTACCTAAAAAAATTTGTTGGTGGCCCCAGTAAGGAGTTTAAGGGTCGGCCCCTAAAAACACATTTGTTCAGATATCCTTAGAACGGTCAACAGTTCCTTAACACTTGTTGAACAAAATGTGTTTATATTTACGAGACCTTTTATTTGATATCAAGAAAAAAGGGCTGGTCCCTAAAATTAGGAACCAAAAAGGCTCTAAAGTCCTTTTATAATAACTCTTTACTGAAAAATACTTTGTTATTAATTATAGAAGCAAAAATGTTCATTGTACAGCTTTTTATCTATACAGTGCCATACCTAAGTCATATGTTACGTAATTAGGGGTTTCAAGGGGCCAGAAGTCCTAAACTCTGATCATCAATATCTAGGAAAAGATAAATATTTTGAAAAGCATTGTAGAAGAAAAGTTGCTCAGAATAATGTTTTTAACAATATGATACCTTAATTTTTTTTTTGGTGGCCCCGGTAAGGAGTTGAAGGGTCGGCCCCTAAAACACAGTTGTTCAGATATCTCTAGAACGGCTAACAATTTGTGAACACTTGTTGAACAAAATATGTTTATATTTGCGTGACCTTTCATTTGATATCAAGAAAAAGGGGCTGACCCCTTAAATTAGGGGCCAGTAGGGGTACAGATTCCTTTTATAATAACTGTTTTTAAGCGATAATTTGTTATTAATCATAAAAGCAAAAATAAGAGCTTATTCAGCTTAATTTTAAACTGAAATCCGTTTTAAAATCGGACGATTTATTCAGAGATATAGGGGTTTAAAAATTGATTTTTCCGGAAATTTTGATTCTGCATTCTTGGTTAAGAAAATAGTGTTATGTTCAAAGTGAAATTAACTCGTACCTAAAATAATTCGAATATTGTTAAGTCGTACTTGAACACATTTGGATTTGTATTCGCTAAGTCATTCTTGAAATCGATAAGGTTTTTGTTAATTCGTACTTAGAATAATTCGGATTTTGTTAAGTCGTACCAAGAATAATTTGATTTTTTTCTTTTTGTTTTAGTTACTTATGTTTATTGGTTTAAGAACTCTGCTTCTTAGAGGAACTTCTAGCTTTACTTTCGACATTAACGGAAGACCCACTCGTTGCTTTGCAACGAGCTTTGCTCTAGTTTTATAAGTCTTTTCTTTCACGATAGTGTTACATATCAGCGAAGCGCAATTGGTTACTAGAGCGTTTACTACGAATCTGTAAGTCATGAATTCGAATCCCGCTGGGGTTTTAATGATTTTTACCTTTCCAAAAAATTTTAAAACTTATTTTTTGGTCAAATATTGTAAAATTTGAAAATTGTAAAACGGTGAAAGTATTTCGATTTTATTTTGTAAGTTTCGGTTTAAAAAATCGGATATTTGATCGATATTTTCGTATTTTCAAAATGAATGTTTCAAAAATACGAACCCAACCCCCCAACCCCCCCCCCAATGTTTAAAAATATTAACAAATATGAAAAACTGACATGTCCTTTTAGCATTAATGTGCAATGATTGTATTGTATTAAATAAATTATCACTACTGAGGTACTAGTATCTCCAGTCAGTGTGAAACGTCAAAAATGTCAGAAGACAGGTAACTAACAACTTCAGTTTAACACGGTCACCAGTATATATTTACTATGATACATTAATTAAATACCGATAACCATACCTGATTGGTTGATATTTGCTCGACACTTTATGTGATCTTTAATCATCACAGGAAATGTGGAATTCTATTTTTCAAATATTTAGTTCAATATGTGCTTTCTTTCCAATAATGATTCAGTTTAACAGTGAAGAAAAGGGTGGATTTTTTTTAATTTAGATATATATAATTATGTATATTAAAGAAAACTTCATTTATTTTGGTTTATAGCATTTAAGGATAAAACTGCGATATAATGCAATTTGGAGAGTATTTATTTTAGTCAAGTAATGAATTATTCGTAAATAATTCATGAACTGAACACACCAAAAACAAAGAGGGTCGTTGTTTTTCCAATGAATAGAAATGGTTTATAAATGCATTTTCTTTTAATTTTGGTGTAATTTTAACTAACTTGAAAGTCTTTTAATCAAACTCGACCGATTCCTGAAAAGCACCATGTCGATAAAAAGATCAGACAAATCGCGTTTTTTCAGCAAATATCTGGAAATCAGTGTGACATGTTTACGGAGTTAACTTTGGTATCAACTATAATCAAGGAAGTCTGTTAGAATTAGCAGTAGGCACCATCATCAGATTAGAACCATTTCATGCAGCATTTCGTCGTCCAATTCATGTACTGTAAAAATATTATCGGATTTTTTTTTTCATTCAATTACAGGTAAAACGCTTTGTGGGTTTTTGCTATCTTTATTGGGAACATTAAGTGGCGGTACATGCGCACATTACCGTATCAGAATGAATAATGGATGAAAACTTAAACGATAGAGCACTACAAAAATCTATTGTCTATCGCAAAGAGCAGAGAATGGACAGAGTTAGTATTTAATTGGAATTTACTTCACATATTGAATACAGCATTAGGTTTAGACAATGCACGGATTACGAAACTATTCAAATATAACATATTTTCTGATTTGCCAAAAACAAACATGTCAACCCTTATATCAACATTACGGATCTAAAGTCAAACACCATTAAAATACTTTTCCTCGCCCTCCCCTTGTCTCAACAGATATTGCATTACCGCTAGTTTCTAATCAATCTTAATAACAATCTTATAATCAATAATGGGGCCACATATCGAATTATTTATATCTTTATAGCTCCTCCAATTCGAAATTGTGACGTATTCGTGCAGACGAGCATGTGCTAATTAGTTTCATCCAGTTACTACATCGTTTTAAAAGTTGAGGGTTTTTTTTTTGGAATACAACTCCTTTACTTTCTACCAAATTAAACCTCAAATATCAAACCACATTCCAATATCATATCAATATTATTTTGAAATTAAGAAGACTATAAATAGAGAGCCATTAATTTAATGTGTACCGAGGTCGGCATTAGTACATGCCACGATACTTTTCTTTGAGCAAATTTGAAATAATTTTTACTTTCTCTGGTTTTACATATTACAGAAAATTTCATTAATTTCGTGTCGCAGAAAATTTCATTAATTTCGTTTACAGTGTACAAGTATATACACTAAACGTATGATGGCGCATTGCTGTTTTCCCAAGGAACACGAAAAAAAGGTGTACTTTATAAAAGTAGCACAAGACTATGGAACGCCTCAACTGCCTTATGTGGATGATTTTCATTACATGATGATTCTTCAAAGACAGTCTTACTTCTGTTTGACGTCTGCTTTTTTCACCTCCGTTCGTTGTTGCCTTTCACCTGACGTGTGTACTCTAGCACGGGTAATTAAAACAGACCAAGGTCATCATATCTTATTTATATCGAATGGAGCATGTCTGCACATTGCAACTAGATTTAATGTATTCTTTTTTTTTTCATCTTCTGCACCGATGTACTACAGTAACTGTTCTCTGGTTTTCTTGAGTTGACCTGGTTTTATATATTTACAAGCATGCTGCGTTGATTAATTAATCCTTAGTACATGTATGTAAAATGCACCCTGTATCGTTTTCGTGAATCCATATTAGCTGTTCATCCTGGTATTCGTTTACAAGAAACGTCTCTCAAATAATGCATCAGAATTGTTAGAAAAATCAATGCGTGTGGTTGTTCTCCATTTGGGCCAGCAAAACTTAAATGCACACGTTTTGAAGATAACAATTGACTGACATAAGAAAGTGTTTAACAATATTTCAAAGATATTATCATCCGACAGTATTATTATCATGATGTCTTTATTTTTTTTGCGCAATTAATTTCCCCCATTTTCCTCTAAATGTTTTAACACACTCGGTTTGTGATCTCACTACCCTATTCTCCAATATATATTCGCTATGAAATGTTTCGATTGGATAAGCTTAACCCTGGGTGATTTATGATTTTCTTTTTAAACAAATTCTTAAAAGACCAATGTTGTATCACTTGTAACCACTTGTAATATACCCAGAACTAATACAGATTTCAAATAAGATTCCATGTTCAAGCATCATGTCTTCGAGTTAGGTTGTATGGAGGGTAATCGTGCTAAAAAATCCAGTCATGTAAACTTGTAAATCTGAATATGCATTCGTGTTGGTGTGTGAGCCTGAGTATGAATGTGTGTAATTCTGATAGTTTAATCTATAAAACTCGGACATAAAAACTCTAAAGTAGACTCCGCAGATCTTCAATGTAATTCTTCCTGCAGATGCACATTTGCAACTATAAAATGCTGTTTTTATTTACATGTAACCTGTCACTATAACTATAAAATGCTGTTTGTTATTTACATGTAACCCTGTCCCTATAATACGCATTTTCCATCGGTAGTCAATGCGTTTATATCTCCGTTTTGTTTTCTGAAATAGGCTAGCACAGTTGTCATGTTACAAATGGACAAATGTAGAGTCTACAAGTTTGTCGAATTTTGACATGACCATATATGGAAACAGTAACGTCACCGATAGCTGCAGGAAAAGGCCTTCCGTAATCGCCAGAATGGGCACAGAATAAACGAAAAATATTATATATCATCATATTATCTCTGGATACAAACATTTTTTTTAGGAAGTACGATTTTCGAAAAATTAATTTAAGATCTGTGTCCATTATATCAAGAGAATCCAGAAAAGATGCGAGTAAAGAATTCAATCGGCATCAGATATCTTTAGATCTGGAAAATTTTACCTGTCATGACTTTGTTTAAATGTAACACGCATTTCTATTATCTAAGAGTACATGTAACAAATCGTTTAAGTATAGAGCTCGGGTGAATAAAGAAAATATCACCAAAAGCATCCTTATCGCTACCACAATGTTAGGACAAGACCCCCCCCCCCCCAAGAAAAATTCAAGGTGTCGGCCGGCTGATTGATTAAAAAACTGAGTTATCAATAAGAAAAACTTACTACCTGAAAACAGCAGTTTTAAGATTTTGATTTATATGAGACATGAGTACCCCCCCCCCCTTTAAATTAAACAAAATTCCGAAGATAAGGTTAACTGTCGTGAAATTAAAATGTGTTTAAATTATAACAAAAATATTTCATTTTTCAATTTTCCGGAAAGCTTTATAGCTTTACAGCCACTTGTGAACATGTACTGATTACCATAAAGCAGCTACTTAGTTTTGTAAAATTACTGTTAATTCAGTATATATTTTATAAGCTTTAATAATTAAAACTTCACCAGTTCATATACGATCAAATCTGTTTAACCCACCCGTTCCTTAATTTCAGAAATTCGATTTTCAAAGAAAAAATATAATTATAAAAACATAAACATACTAGTATCCCTTTTTTATTTCTTCAAGACCTTTCAATTTTGACAACATTTTGTACTGTAATTAATGAAAAAAACTTTTTTTATAACACTTTGAACAGATTGTTTTATTAATATTTATCATGCACTTGCACAACAAAGTCAATTTGATATTTGAAAAAATATATACACACATACATTTTTCCGCCAAAAATTACCAAATTTCTTTGCAAGTTGTTTAATTCTAAATAAACGATGAATTTAGGTAAGCAATGAACCTACACGGGGCCTCACGGCGGTCTCCAAACCCCATGCCGCTCAAAATATATTCACCCCCGAGGAAATTTCTTGATCCGTCTCATTTCTAGAAAAGAGTACGTATTCAACTTATATTTTCCAGTTTACATTAAATGTCAAATTATTTTAGCGATATTAAAATAGATAAAGGCATTTCTTTTTTAGTAAAAGTTAACCGTTATCGTATTATTATACATATACCAGTGTCCATGGAAATTATATTACAGAAACTAGCGCATTCGTCACACCGGCACCGATTATTACAAACATTCACCTTTTCTTGTTTGGTCCAGTTTCAATTACACCTCAAAATCTCTTTCTGAAACTAATATTCTCGATCCAAAGAAAATAGTATCGTTCATTAGAACAGTTTAACTGAATTTTATGTTTATTTTAGTCCATTCCGGCGATTACGGCATGCCTTTTCTCGCAGCAAGCATTTTCCATATAAGGTCATGTCAAAATTCGACAAACTTATAGACTTTACATTTGTTGATTTGAAACATGTCTAATGTGCTTTTTCCGAGCATGAAGATACAAATGCAGAATCTATGGATTAAAAATGTGCAAAGTTGAAGATTATTAAAAATAAACCAACAAAAACAATTAAGCTGCAAAATGTACATCATAGGAAGGAACTGAGTCAAATCTTAAAGTGTTTATATTGTCCGAGTTTTATAGGTTACGCAATCAGAATTACACACATTCATACTCATACTCACACACCAACACGATTGCATAGTTGAATTTACAAGTTTACAGGTCTGGACTTTTGAACACGATTACCCTCCATAAGGTTGCTTGGCCTGCCACGCAAAAAAAAAATAGATATTTAAGTACATCAAGGGAGTGGGGCTCCACTACTTTTTCTCGCAGCAAACATTTTTATAAAATTAACTTATATAAAATTGAATTATCATGGAGCTGCCCCCCCCCCCCCCACCACTTTTTGTAAGCATGCAAAAAATTGAATTGAAAAACAAGGAAATAAACAGTGAAATCGAAGTTATAGTAGGTACATGTAAACGTCCCTCCCACACTCCTATCCTAAACACACACACAGATTAGGATTCTCATGGGGGGTTTTTTGTTTGACAAGAATTTTTGGATGAGTCTTCTCCCCCCTCCCACTTTCAAAAACGATGCTACATGGCTGCATGTAAAATAAAACAACACGAGCACGGTTTTTTGGTCAGATTTTTTTTTTCATTGAACAAAAAGGAATTTTCTTTTTGAAAGGTAAAATATGGTTTTTGTGTATAAACTTCAGGCCACGTCAGTCGTATTTTGGGATTAATTATTCAAAGGCTTTGATGGAGGCAAAATGATTATTGACGTCCAGTACAGAAATTGGGTTTCTTTATTTTGGAGCATGAATATATATTAGCAGTACATGCTGCAAACTCGAACACGTATGACCTTTCACCGATTACAGAGAACTCAATATCTAATTTTTGTAAATTAATATCGAACCGATTCCGTCATTTACTTATCATCTAATGCTGAAAATTTTAACTTTAACATACATTGTATTTTTTTCATGTAATAATTCTAAACTTTAGATTGGAAATTAGTGAAGGACAATTATAATTCTTTCAATTAATATAAAAGGCTAATTATATAATATAAAATATTAAAAATATACACATAACCCCCCCCCCCCCAAAAAAAAATAAAAAAATAAAATAAAAATTGATTGAATAATGCGGACATACATTTTGCAACAGAGAAAAAGTGATTTGATTAAATTTGAATTTTGGCGTTATCAAGCTCAGTGAGCGGATCTAAGGGGAAAGGGGAATAGATAAAGCAAGCGCAGCAACTCTATTTTAAAACAAAGATCTATCAGGTGCAATCATTATGCATCATTATCATAAAAATAATGTACAATTTAATAATAGCGACTAATTAACTGCATTTTCATGGAAAAGTCTCATTTAACAAACTAAATGCTATATACTCAGTGACCTTTTTCTAATGGCTAATAATAAACTGTCGTCTGTCACAGGTATTGGTAAAAATGATATAATTTTAGAAGACATCAAAATAATGTGACAATTGCAAATTTGATCACCTGAGCGTCTTAACATGGTAATTAAAAAAAAACAACAATGCGTTACATTGTTTCGTAGAGCCTTCTTAATAAAAAGATCAACAAGGAAGTGTCAAGTGTGCAGTTAGTCTGACAAACTAAGGTTTCATTTCAATTTCAAGACTTTTAACAATCATCTTATTTATAAATTAGAAAGATTGCAAACCGCTGAATATGCAAATGATCTTATTTTTTATTCAATGAAATCTGTAGCTAGTGCCGATTTCAATTGTCGAGATATTTTAATATTTCCTGATCAAAACCCGTGAATCATGATCATTTGACTGTGTGCATCAGACGAAATTACTTCCTGTTTTGTGACCGTTTCTTTAGCTTCCTGTCCCAGACGATCATGGTAAGTTCTGTTTATAATTTCTGTTTTAACCTGCGTGATATTTTTCGATAAAACCAATATATAAAAAGTTTTTAAATTTTAGTTTACATATGTCAATGTAGACGATTACACAGGTGTACTTTTAAAATATGTGCATGTTGGTCTTATATTACAGGTGTTTAAATACCTGTTGGTGTTAGTGTGTTGTGTGTGCGCTAGCTATGGCCGACTTTCCGAGCTCTTCCTGGATAAAGAATGGGAAGAATTCAAACAAATACACAGCAAAGTCTACTCAAAGCAAGAGGAAAACAGAAGGTGGGATTGGTCATCTAAACACACACTTTTTATATTTATGAGGTTTAAATCTTATTTTCTCTTCTAAAATTCGGATGTGTAATGCGATCTTGTAATTTTAGTTTTAGTTACAGTATTTTATTTTAATATATATATTTTTTACGAAATGAAGCTCAAAAGCTGTTTTATTTTCGTTTAAGACAGAAATATCATGTTCTGAAATGGATAAAACATCGTAGAAACGTATAGATCCGTATTTATATCTACAAGTAGGAAAGTGAATCACCCCCCCCCCCCCCCTCCTTTTCGTTTAAAAACCTCATGATCAAATTTGTCATATTTAAAGTACACGTAATAATGTAAAATATTCAGACAGCTTTTTTTTGTTTAATATAACTATTCAATTCAGGAAATAATGTTTAGACGTCTGTCATATATTGACCCCATTTGGAATATACATGACCCAATTCGACCCGTTGTCTTCCAATTTATTTGACAAATACATGTATTTTCAGGAAGTTGATTTGGCTTAAAAATATTGATAAAATCACTGAACACAACATGGAGGCTGACAATGGTCATCACAGCTACAGACTCGGGATGAACGAGTTCGGGGACATGGTACGTACGTACATGTACATGTAATCCGTCAGCTCAAATTACACCCCCCCCCCCCCCCCCACTCCGCTTTAAAATAAGACGAAATAAGGAAAACAAGAAAATTAAACATATGCCATTCGGTCAACTTGATGTAAACTGAAAGGTTTGGAAAGATGACCAAATAACATAGGAAGTGGCATTCGGTCGCCTTATAGTCACAAATACAGTGACTAAGTGCTAGAGATTCATCTTGATAAAACGGACAATAAGGCAATAAACAATTTAACATTGCAAATTCTTTATCCCAGCTTTAATTTGCATTGAAGTAAAACGTCGTTTCAACAGAACAGTGCAGTTGTTTCCATTAGTTTTGTTTCTTTATCTTCTCTCCTTTTTTTAAATATAAATATTCAACGTTAACTTATAGTCACAAAAATGATTGAAATCTCGATATAAGTCATACATGTAGGGAAACACATATGCTGACCATATAAACTAAATAAACTTATGGATATAATATATTATTTTTCTAAAAAAAATTGACCTCTGAAACACAAAACTCCCTTTATAAACATCGTTGAAATCATTTGGTATTAAAACAAAATCATTGATTTGTTAAACAAACTCCAAGTACAGTTTTACACGTTTTAAAAGTATTAAAGTTTGTCCAAAGGAGATTTTCATATCCATCGTAATTTCAAAAATACGAAGTTCAATTTTTCTGTTTCCTAGAACAACTCAATCTTTAAACTTCGTACCTTTATCAAGTATAATCAAATTATAAGTCAATGAGATTAATGAAATTAAAATACACCCAATTATAACTCTATCCCACACTTGAGTTTTGATCAGAACAAAAAAACGATAATAACCCTTAATGAAGTACTTTGTAAAGGTTTGAATTATGCACACTTAAAAATTGTAAATCATTTTCTTGATTAAAAATTACTTTGTACCTCTTCATATAATAAATTTATTTATTTTCATTTATAAGCATTGAATAAAACCTTAACATACACTGTGCATCTCACTTAAGTCTCTTCAAATATCTGTTAGAACTTTACTCTGGTCGATATATTAATTATTGCATTGAACAGTGCAGTTGTTATCTAATATTCACAACTAACCTATAATTGTTGACAATCTATATATGCACGTGTACATGTACTTATAGATCAAAAAAAGTTTTAAACATGCAACAAACTTCACCATTAAAGCTAAGTCTAAGGGAAATTACTCTTGAATCCTTCTTTCACATCAAATACAAAATCCGAAAAGATATTCATTCAGTTGCAAACAACATCAAAGTTCTTGATGATTTCTCCGATATCCATGCGTGGATCAAAAAAAAAATTCCAGGGGGGGGGGGGCGAAGAATAATTGTGTTTGCCAAGGTAGGGGGGGTCGAGGCACATTTGTGATATTTTCACTATGTTAATTTAATAAATTCTCATTTTCCACGAGGGGGGTTTTCGGGACCTCCCCCGACCCCCTCTAGATCCGCACATGGATATGTATCTACAATGGCGTACTAAAATTTGAAATTTCTCGTTGTCGTCATTAAGTGGCTTTTAAAATGCACCTTCCCAAATACATATACCTTGGAGTCTTTCAAACACTTTAATAAAAATTCTTCATCTTAAACAATCAAAATTCGAGCCCAATTGTTGTTAAATACATGTTTAAAACAAATCTAGCTACACACTTGTTCAATTATTTTTTTTTAAATTTGACAGACAACTGAGGAAATGGCAGCGATGTTAAACGGAGCGAAAGGACACAGTTTTGTCAATGGCAGCACTTTTCTCCCGCCAAACAACCTGAAACTGCCAGACAAAGTGGACTGGAGAAATGAAGGTTACGTAACTCCCGTGAAAAACCAGGTATCCGGTTAAAGACTTTGCATGAAATTCGCTCACTGATTAAACTTTTCACCTGATTTTCGGCAAAATGCTTCCCCACAAAAATGACTAAGAGTATCTGAAATTGTTTACCTGTATGGTAAATCAGTGCAAATGTTAGTTCTTAACACCGTGTGGTCTGATATTACCTCTGCATGATTTGATGATTAAACCTTTTTTTTATTTTCAGGGGCAATGTGGATCCTGTTGGGCCTTTTCGACCACTGGGGGACTGGAAGGGCAACATTACCGAAAAACCGGAAAATTGGTGTCTCTCTCAGAGCAAAACCTGCTTGACTGTAGCAAAGGTATGTTGTTATAAAAAAGCGATTTTTATACTGTATAACGGGTTATTTTGGAGGAGAGCTCATGTTGGCTTCTTTTCGCAGTTATTATTGATCGTCCGTCAAATCCGAAGGCCTCTTAATTTTGTAAAATGGGCAAATTTTACACACGCCAAATTCACTCACGAAAGATTTTTTTAGTTGATATTTTTTTTAATTAAAATTTAAACACTATGGAAATAATTATAATGACCTCGCTGTGCAAATTTTATAGACGCCACCTGTAACCTTTGCATATATTTAAAACTAATAATGGTTACTAAAAAAAGTACATGTAACAGTCGCCCTTTCAAAAACTTTATATATATATCACGAAATGTTTCACTTATTTCTGAACTAATTCGATGTAATCTTCATTAATATCAGAAAACATGGGATGTAATGGAGGACTTCCACAGAAAGCCTACAAATACATTGAGGAAAACGGAGGAATTGATACAGAGGAATCTTATCCCTACTCTGCAAAGGTACAAACAATTAAATATACACTGCAGCATCTTCACAACGTCAAGGCTGTGTGATTACGAAACTCCACACAAACCCTTGACATAAGTCGCTATTTAAAAGTCGGGTTCACGCTCAACAATACGTAATAATTCTAAAAATAAAATGTCCAATGAAAAAACTCCTTTTGAAACGTAGTTTGGGTTGAGCAGAAGGGTGACAGATCTCGAACGAAAAATTTGCGAAAAATTCAATATTTATTGTCTCACTAAAAATCAAAAGCTCTCGATATCATGATTAATAGATAATCGGGATGTATTATTGGAACTATATAAGCACATTTGACGTAAGTATGGTGACTTCCAATCGGTTTTCCAAAGGTATGCAACGTATTTATAACTTCAGAAAGCTGTTCTAACACAGTCAATGTTTAAAAAAAAAATTAATCAGCGATATTTGGTTCAGTTTTTTTTCCATACAAATGCGACAAGAAGATAGAAAACTTGCTATTTTCTGGGATCAACATGTGCGCATCCACATTTGTTTACATCATTTCTGATATGAATGAGAACCGCACTCTGATTGGCTCCAAATTGAGACTTGGAACCAATGAAATACGACGGCCTGAGCCCGACTTTTAAATAGCGACTTATGTCAAGGGTTTGTGTGGAGTTCCGTAATCACAAAGCCTTGACGTTGTGAAGATGACACTGCAGTACATTTAGCTTCATCTTTTCTTTAGTATTTTCGGCATATAATTGTGTATAATACATGTAACAAGTTCAATTGCAAATCGTTTAAAAACATTAAATTTCGAGGAGACTCAATATTTGTGGATTTTCGTGTGTCCCTCTAACCCACGAATTGGCATCCTTAAGGCTGACTTATTGAATTAATTTATATTTTTACATCCTTTAGTACATGTAGCAGGAACATTTTTCTTAACCGGGTTTTGTATTTTTTTCTGCAAAGCAAGCTATGTTTAACTCAGTGGAACACCAAAGAAAACAGTGAATTCTTGAAATATAGTCCAAAGTACTAATCTATAATTAATAATGCAAGTTAATCCACCAAATTACCCCCTCGTTTGAATTCGTTACAAAAGAACGACAATACACGAAAATTGAGCTGCGTTTTACAAAATACCTTGGGACAAAGTCATTAATACTTTCAGTCTCATAAATTTATCTTGAATAAACATAAAGTTCTATTCTACGCCATTAAATTAAAAGAACGAAAATTACCTTAATTAAAATTTATGATTCTACTGCATTTGCTATTTTTTGAAATGTTCATAGAAAGAAACCTGTTCATTTCGTCCGTCGGAAGTCGGTGCTACCTGCACTGGTTTCGTCCAAGTTCCTGTTGGCGACGAGTTGGCCCTTAAGAAAGCAGTGGCCAGTGTGGGTCCAATCACGGTGTGTATAGACGCCAGTCAACCCTCGTTCCAACTGTACAAAGGAGGGGTGTATGACGAGCAATCCTGCAATCCAATCGTATTTGACCACGCTGTCCTGGTTGTTGGGTACGGGGTGTATCAAGGCAAGGACTACTGGCTGGTGAAGAACAGGCAAGTATTCAAAGTACTAACTTATCGATTATATTATATTAAACGTGATGGAAGAGTCCATTGAAAGGTCAGCATTGGAGGTTTTTTTTGTTGTTTTTTTTCCCTTAATCTGTTGATGTTTTTTATTTTGCCCTCGTGAGACATTTCAAACTTGGTGAACACAATTTTCTCTCTCTTGAAATAAGCGTAAAAAGGGAGTTTGTTACAAAAGAATCTCATGGAAAAACATAATTATAAAAAAAACCCAATTTGTATCAGTTCAATATGTGTTTTAGGGCTGGGAAACACTACATGTATTATTTTTTTTTACATCTTGGTATGTTTTAGATAGATAGCAATTATACAGCCACTTATCTTTAACTCTTCGTTTACGAAAACAGTGTTTATCTTTCAACCAAGTTTCAAAATTATCATTATCAGGACCCCCTCTCTTAATGGAATATGCGAATATTTATAACTGCACTTCGCAGGCAACCAATACACAAAATCACATTATTATTTAAAAAAAAGAGCAATATTTTGTCCTATCAATCATCAGTTAAAATTTTCGTTTATTATAAATAGTTATTTTGTTTTTGTAGCTGGGGAACGTCTTGGGGAATGGATGGTTACATCATGATGTCTCGAAACCAAAATAACCAATGTGGAATCGCTAACCATGCCGTGTATCCTACTGTGTAGGACAGAAAGGCCATTGTCAGATCAATATTGCCTGGGCTCAAGAAAGTTTGTTCAAAAAATAAAAAATAACTATCGAATCATATTGTCACTAATAAGTCGTATAATGCATGACTGTGTAATTGGCATTGCCACTTCACACATTGTTTCATTGGGAAACCTTTTGATCTTTAAAAATCTAAAGGATGTTTTACACTTCTATCATTCCATTACAATAAAAGGTACTCATTTGAGTTACCAACATGGTGGATTTCAAGAAATCTTACCAATAGTATCATTATTCATGTCAAGGTTTCATGTTTAGCTTTCTACTAGTATCTTTTGTGTATTTCGGTGAGTGATTGAGCAGAAAACTGTCATATTTAGGAAATTTACTCTACATTCCTTTTAATTTTAAAAAGTCAAGATCTAGTAAATTGAAGAAGCCTACAGATTTTTGAAATTTGATAAATGAATTCTTTTATTGATTTTATAAACATAGCCTGGTTTGATAAAGTGCAGTTGGAGCTTTATTTTAAGATACACACGATGAAAAGCCTACATTTTTAATGAAATATAAAGAACATCAGCAACAAATCTCGAGTTTGTCGAATAAAATCTGTCCAGAATGCATACAGTCTCTTTTTGTACTGGAAAATCTTACCTCCTGCTAATTGTAATTTTTAGAAACAGAAAACGTGTTAAAGATAATGAAAAATGGGAATACAATAGTAATAGTGAATCAATTTAACTATCTTAGTATGTTGTTTAATTACAATGGTAAATTTTTATCCACACAAAAGCAATGTGCACCACAGGGAAACAAAGCAATGTTTAGCATATCTAATAAAATGAAAGATTTGAAATGTAATGTTGAAACTCAATTAAATGTTTTTGATACCTATGTAAAAAGTGTACTAAGCTATGGTGCTGAGGGGATTCCATAAAGGCCAAGATGTAGAAAAAGTGCATATAAATTTTTGTAAGAGGGTTTTGGGTGTCAGAAAAAATGCATGCAACAGTGCAATATATTATGAATTAGGTTGATTTCCACCAGAAATCTTCAGGAACCAAAATAAAATCAATACTGGTTTAAATTAAGAAACAGTAAAAACTTTATTTTAAAAGCTACGAAAACATGGTGAAAAAAAATTGCACATGGATTTCAAATACTAGGAAAGAATTGTGCACTTTAGGCTTGGCCGATTTATATCACAGTACTATAAAAGAATCTGTTATTTTAGATATTATATATGATAGAATGTGTGATGTCTTTAAACAAAAAGTTGTTAACGATATAATAATGCATCAAAATGTATATTGTATAAACATGTTGTTGATTATTTTTGTTTACAAGTTTATCTAAAGAAATCAATTCATGTAAAATATCGTAAATTAATTACACGCTTACGGTTGTCTTCACATGACTTTAAAAATTGAAACAGGGAGGTATGATAATTTAACACGTGATTGTCGAAAATGTGACTTTTGCAACTTAAATGAAATTGAAGATGAATTCCCCTTTTTTACTAATTTGTCCATCACTCCGTAGTTTAAGAGAAAAGTATATTAAAAAATACTACTCCCGAAAACCAAGTGTCTATAAAGTTACACAGTTACTACATGTATCTACTACTAATACTAAAGATCTGTGTAATTATGGAAAATATTTATATTATGCAAACAAGCATCGAACTCTTAATGTGAATAATCAAAGTTGATTATGTACACTTTATATGTCTTACTGTACATGTATTTAATATGTATATGTTCACATGTATAACCTAGGAGATATTTGTCTCTTGGAATAAAGAACTTGAACTTCAACTAATTTGTAATGAAATCATTGGCTAACAGCAGTCATTTAGCATTTCAACCATTTCAAATTAGCATATATCGTATTTCAGATTGCTTGTTAAGATTGTTTTGCTTAAATTTAAGTCTAAATATTGTGTCGTTATATGTTTCCGAAAAACGAATTTTGTGGCCTGGATTTAACCCAAAATGACATCATTATATCCTGGTTACTTATGATACCAGACGTACTAAATCTAATTCCGAATTTAAAGATAAATACTACAAAAATTATGCTGCATTACATGGAAAAAATCACACAATTACACAACTTATAATTATAAATATTAATTTTTACTATTACTCTAAAATTGCCTCCAAAATCCTAACTACAATATGACAGTATCTAGAATTACTTGCGTGTAAAATTAAATAATTGAATGATCAAAAAGATAAACTGTTAAGGTTTAAATAAAAGCTTAGAAAACAATTGAAAATATGATAGAACATATTAGTATTGAAAAGGTTTACACACATTTATGTTAGCAACCATTGAAAAAATGTTGATATTACATATTATCGGAAACATATGACGTTGATTTTCAACGATTGAATGCGGCATCCAGTTTATTTTGTACATAGAAACTGCAAATGAATACAACTTACTTTGATTTTGTGTCAACGAATTTCGATGCAATGCCAGGATTTAAAGTGGTACAGTTTATAGATAGTTGACTGTGAGGGGACAATCATTAGGGGCAGACTAAACCAATAAAGCTGGGATACTTATTTAAGAATTTAATGAAGAAAGAAGGGATTTTATCAAAGTTTTTATCACTACCAACCAAGTTCATATTCCGTTGAACTTTTTAATGGCGCTGTCTTATAGTTAAGTTTGAGAAAGGTAAACCGTTCAGAATTATTTAACGTTTCACATTTATAATTGCATTTATGCCGATTTGTTATTTAAAAGAAACAAATTAAAAAGTGTTTCTATGTTCAACAGCATTAATAACACTTTTAATTTTCGAATTCTGTCACAACTTGCCGTCGAGCTTTTCTCTATTGTGCATATCCTTTTTCATGGCTTTGTTGATTTATCCTTGAAAAAGCATGACAATTCAAATTTGTTTTATGTATTGCGCATGGGCATACAAAACGAAAGTGTCTTGTTAGACAAGTTCTTTGTCTTCTTTGTTAGTGGACTGAAATTTTAAGAATTGTTCTAAGAACAGATTTACCACTAAAGAGTGTTTCGTGAAGCTGACGTAAGATTTATTCACAAGATATTCTTAACTTTTAATCTTATACTTTTTGTGAAAAAATGTGAATTATAGTAATAGTAGTTCATGTTGAGGGGTAGACCCTGCATAAACATCAATAGTGAGAAATTTTTATGGAGTTTTGTTTTAAACGCTATTTATTGTTAGTTTATATCAAAAAGTGTTTTTTTTTTACATATATTTTGTAATCAAAAGTGATAAAAGCTAATTAAGTGATGAAGTAGAGAATTTTAAATTTTCTAGGTTGTGTTATGGGTTTGATAAGTTGTAAAATTTCCAAGTAAAGGATTTCTGATTCAATCCACTGTCCATAAACCTTGACTTAACAGGCAAAACATATGCGGGTTTACGATTAATTACGCCATCGGGCGAGAGTACTAATTTTTGAACTTTTGTGACTTCATGTTCTGACTAATAAGAAAATGCGTATTTAACAAACAAAAAAAAACTTTAGGAATATGGCTGCTTCCATGAACAAGTCGAATTTTTTAAAAAATGGATTCACTCGGGTTAACAATAGATAGTAGTAAGTCACTTCTAGTATGTCTCAAATTTATTTGACAACGGCTCAACCTTGACCAAGGCACAATTGAAATCATTCTTGAAACAACGTTTCTTATTGGGTCATGCAGACTGTATTTAGACAAACAAAGGAACCGCTTTACCCACCTCATTAAACACTGCCTATTCGCTCAAAGTTTTATGTAGAGTGGAGCAGATCAGAAACCATTCACTTTGGGAAGTGTTATTATTTGATGACTTTGTAAAATGCCTGCATTACAAAAATAGTTTTAATTGCTTATCATCGGCTTTTTAAACCTACACAAACAGAAAATACTGCTCATGCACCACGTCATTTTTTCAAACTGCAGTATGCCAACAAGGGAATCGATGCCGTAAATATAAGCAATATTCTTAATCACAAAAAAGTTCAGTCCTGCATTCCGCCATATTTCAAGATAAAGTCAACTCCTTGTATTTCCTACAATTATACTTCAACCGTTGCTTCCATACTCTTCAATTACAAACAAACTCTACAAGACCTTGATATCGAACATCTGAAAGATAATCCTCCAACGTGTTCATGTTCTTCTTCACCCTAAAACTATAGTCCTGCCGGACACGTCATTATTGGTGATGTTAATTTAGTTAATAACGATGACCTAAAATCACTTATTATGAAAGGACCAAAATTTAGGGAACCTAGATCCTTCACATGGCGTCGTAATTTTATACATATCATAAATGCTGTTGAAGATTACGCCAAGCGATGGGCAAAATCTGAAAAAGAAGACCTTGATACCTTGTCAGAGTGGGTTAAAAGCATCAGATGTATATTAAAATCTCGTATAAAACGACTGAGACGTCAAATGAAAACCATATATCATTCTGTTTTTAATAATACAGAAGTGAGAAAAGAACTAGGTAGATTGCATGATCAGTATGTACTGGTACCTGCTGATAAGGCAAGTAACAACATTGTCTTTGTCTGTAAGGCACATTATATTACTTGCATTTTCATAGAACTAGGTTTCGATTCTACACATGGTAATCCTACTTACACCCATAGCAGCCTTTCCAAGCAGGAAATACTTCAAAATCATAAATCGGTTATGAATACCTTTAATATCCCCAATAAACAAAATGAATTTAATTTACCTTATTTGTACTGGATTCCAAAGCTTCACAAAAGTCCTTACAAACAGAGATATATAGCAGGTTCCAGTAAATGTTCTACCAAACCTCTCTCTTTACTCCTTACTAAAATTCTTACAGAAGTTAAGGAGAAGCTTCAAGAGTACTGTACAACAATCTACTCCAGAAGTGGCGTGAATCAGATGTGGATACTAAAAAACTCTAAAGAATTATTAGAAACTTTGAGGTCACAAAATCTTACCAAAATCAATAGCATCAAAACGTACGATTTTTCAACGCTTTATACAACTATTCCCCACGACAAATTAAAATCCAGACTTTTTTATATCATCGACAGTTGTTTCTTCAATAAAAATGGAAGTCGTAAAAATGTTTACCTTGTCATTGGAAATCTAAAAAACTATTTTGTTAAAAACCATTCTGATTGCACACACAAGTACTCTGAAGTTGACATTAAAAAGATGCTTGAATTTCTGATAGACAACATCTATGTAGTTTTTGGAAATCAAGTCTTCCAACAATCTGTTGGAATTCCCATGGGTACCAATTGTGTCCCATTGTTAGCAGACCAATTTTTGTATTCTTATGAAGCAGAATTTATTCAAAAACTTGTACGTGAAAAAAATAAATCACTCGCTGTGGCCTTCAACTCAACATTTAGGTATATCGACGACGTATTATCAATTAACAATTGTTATTTTCATACTTACGTCGACTCGATATATCCCAGTGAACTTGAAATAAAAGATACCACAGAGTCAGCGTCATCTGTTTCATATTTGGATATTTTACTAGAAATGGACATTGATGGTAACCTAACAACAAAACTTTATGATAAACGCGATGACTTCAATTTTTCTATAGTCAACTTTCCTTACTTATGTAGCAATATACCTTCATCACCTGCAAATGGTGTTTTTGTCTCTCAGTTAATTCGATACGCAAGGGCATGCTCTTCGTATGAACAGTTTCTAAGACGAGGCAAGCTACTGACAAACAAGTTGATAAAACAGGACTATCAACAGTCTCGTTTAAGGGCATGCTCACGACTTTGTGCAAAAACTATTTTTCCGAATATAATGTTTCGATGCTTCAGTAATGCATTTTTAATAGGCAACCAAAATTTGAGTGTCATTCGTTGAGTTATAAGCGAGTTTAAGAGCTTACAATTCTTTGCTAGGTAAACATTTAGCTTTTTAAATTTTGAACGTTGAAGTAAAAATTCCAATTTTAGCTCTAAAATGAATATGTTTAACGTTAGGAACTGTTTATTAATGTTAAAAATGAATAAAGATAAACAAATCAAATTAAAAAAGTCTTTTTCACAGGTACATGTATATTGAACATATGTAAACAAAAACAGGACACGTGTCTTGTTTACATATCAAAGAAATGTGAGCTCTGTATCTTGCTTATAAATTAACAACTGAATCCCAAATTTCATTTGATTGTTAGAAATGCATTCATAAAGCATAGTAAATAATAAAACAGAAAAATAGAATTTGACCAAAATCCTGACCAGCCCCTTTAAGTCTAGAAATGACATATATGAGGGTACATTTAACAGAAATAAAACAACGGAAGACCCTTCTATTATTCTATTGTTTCTTTTTCACTTTTCTTATTCTTTTTTTTTCTTATCGACTTTGTGCAGACGATTTCTCGGAGATGCCTGGTTTGATTTTGTTCAAATTTTCAAGATTGACGTGTTTTTATCTGAAGTTGATAGGTTTTTATCAATACACTATTTTTAAAAATACACTTCCGGTCTGAAGTTATCGTCCGTTTACGATTTTTTAAAAGTCAATTTTGTCTGTCAAGTTTCTCAAAAACGAGTAAAGATAGAGGACTGAAATTTTCAGAGATGATAGATCTATTCTGATGCACCTCCGTCAAGAGAATATCTGCTGTTACTTCCGGTCGTCACCGGAAGGAAATTTGAAAAAATCTAATTTTTCAACTTTTTTATTTTTTAATATTTTTCTTTGGAATTTTCACAGTTGATAGTGACCCTTTTATTGATTCAGAATATGTAGGGTGGTTTCACCATGCATCAGACACCCTTGGATTTTTCTCTTTGATAACCCATCAACAATTGTCCAAATAAAAACAAAACTTGTTTTAAAAGTTACAGGTTTCCCTCTTGCTTAATTTTTGGAGAGAAAATAGTAAAATTGTTAAAAACATAGAAAATAAAGCAAATAAATGAAGTGTTGCACTATTTCACCATGAATCAAACAATATTAACCAAGCATCGGACAGCTATACAGGGGAGATTAAAAATTTTTAAAAATTCTGGTTTTAATGCGAAAATACAGAGGTTCGTAATATTAAATTTATTCAATTGCTATTCAGATTTCCTTTAATGTAAAACCTTGAATCTACAGGCAGGAATTTAGACTTGTGCTTCTGTTTCAAGGAATATTTATCATGAGGGGCTCTTTATCGTGCCAGCCAACACCTACAGGAACTTTGGATTATAATGGCAGTATCCATAAAACTCAAATTTTAAGTGGTCTGAAGAAAATGTTTGTATCAATTATTGTTTTATTTTTTATTTAACATTAAATTTAAAGTATATCACAAGGAATGGGCACCTAACATATGAATTATTAGAAAAAATCATGCATTGAAAACTGTCCGATGCATGGTTAATTTGTGTCCGATCCATGGTGAAATGACTATATGGAGCAAAAATGACCATGACATTAATTGTTCAAATTTCTAAGACTTATTTTAACCAAATTTTGTTTCAAAACTAACTTCTTTTTAATTATTTTAGGTAGAGAGTGCATTTTCAATAGTACATAATCAAATGCACAACATTCAAATAATGCTATTGTGTAAAATCTTCGTAACTAAATTTTCAATAATGGCGTATTTGACGTCATTTTACGATGCCTATGTTGCTACTTTGATGACAATGTGACTGTCAAATTCATTATAATCATAAAGTTCATTAGTTCTAATTCAGGGATATACGAAACAACACATGAACGCATGAACATTTATTTGTATATTTTAAACCAAAGTTGTCCGATCCAAGGTATGTGTCCGATGCATGGTTAATTCACCCTAATTTGTTTTAAAATCGATTAATGCGTTCTCGGGATATAAAGCATCAAAGTCCTGAAGCGGGAGTCCGAGTAGCTCAGTCGTTAGAGTCGTGGACATGTGCCCAGGCGACCCGGGTTCAAGCCCCGGGAGCGGAATTTTTTTTTCTAATTTTTTGCGTAGATTAACAATTTTATCGTAAATGTGAAGGGTAAATCTCATTTACTCAAAAATTGGACGGAAGACCCACTCGTTGCTCGCAACGAGATCGTGTCTAGTTAAGGTCTTCCGTTTCCAACGGAAGACCTTATTGTTAGGTCTTTCCACCTTTCAGGTGAAAGACCTTTTGTATTTCTTATGTTTTTTATTATTATTATTATTTTTTTTCTTCTCTTTTTTTCCAGGGACAGCTTTTTTATTTCAAGAGATATTGAAACAATTTTTTCTTTATGTTATTGATCATAAAAAGTTATGGTACCAAATGACCCTTTGCTTAATAACTCCCAGAACTTCCAAAGTTATTGCCCTTGTGTACAAAATGATTGTTATCGCTACTCCTCTGAAACCATAAGAGATAGAGACTTGGAACTTTTACCAATGTCTTCAGTAAACTTAGAGGGTTCTTCAGTCTATACATACCAAAAGGATCTGAGCCCCCCTTCTATCAGTTATTGCCCCTGAAAGTAATTGAATTTCCATAAAATCACTTCCAACTTTTTTATTATTTATCGTAGAGACTTTGGACCACTTGGGATGGAAGTGTCTACCTTGGCTGAACAAAATAACATAAAGGTCAAAGGTCAAGGTCATTTGAAAATCTGTTAATTAATGAGTTTTTAGAACTTTTTTGTTTAGGGTGGTAGAGAAAAACTTTTTCATGGATGTAGTAGGACATCTTAAGACATTTTAAAATTTAGCCCCGTGGCTCATACCTTTGAATAATTACAGAGTTATTGCCCCTATTGTACGAAATGCTTCTTATCGCTACTCCTCTGAAACCATAAGAGATAGTGACTTGGAACTTTTACCAATGTCTTCAGTAAACTTAGAGGGTTCTTTAATCTATACATACCGAAAGGATCCGAGGCCCCCTTCTAGCAGTTATTGCCCCTGAAAGTATTCAATATTCTATAAAATCACTTCCAACTTTTTTATTATTTATCGTAGAGACTTCGGACCACCTGGGATGAAAGCGTCTACCCATGCCGAACAAAATAACATAAAGGTCATAGGTCAAGGTCAAACCAAAAAAAAAAAAATAGCACATTTAAGTTTTTAACCTTTTTTTATTCAGTAACGCAGATAACATGTTTAATTAATTATATTGAAACAAAACATAAAAAAAACAAAGGTGGAAAGACCTCTAATTGTTCGAGAACAATTAGTCTACTAGTTATTCTTCTAATTTTTCTTTTCTATTTTCCTTGGGAAAACTTTTTTGTTTCAAGAGATATCGAAACAATTTTTTCTTTATGTTATTGATCATAAAAAGTTATGGTACCAAATGACCCTTTGCTTAATAACTCCCAGAACTTCCAAAGTTATTGCCCTTGTGTACAAAATGATTGTTATCGCTACTCCTCTGAAACCATAAGAGATAGAGACTTGAAACTTTTACCAATGTCTTCAGCAAACTTAGAGGGTTCTTCAATTTATACATACCGAAAGGATCTGAGCCCCCCTTCTAGTAGTTATTGCCCCTGAAAGTATTTCAATTTCTATAAAATCACTTCCAACTTTTTTATTATTTGTGGTAAAGACTTCGGACCACTTGAGATGGAAGCGTCTACCTTGGCCGAACAAAATGACATAAAGGTCAAAGGTCAAGGTCATTTGGAAATCTGTTAATTAATGAGTTTTATGATCTCCTTTGTTTAGGGTGGTAGCGAAAAACTTTTTCATGGACATAGTAGAGCGTCTTGAGACATTTCAAAATATAACTCTTCAGCCCCTACATTGAATCAATTATAGAGTTATTGCCCCTATTGTACAAAATGCTTGTTATCGCTATTTCTCATAAACTATAAGAGGTAGAGACTTGAAACTTTTACTAATGTTTTCAGTACAGTTAGGCGCTCCTTCAATCTATCATACCGAAAGGGCCCGAGTCCCCCTTCTAGCAGTTTTCGCCCCTGAAAGTTTCTTTATTTTGTTAAAAACACTAACAACTTTTTAACCTTACATCGTACGGCCATCAGACCACTTCAAATTGAAATGTTGACCTTTACCAGTCAATATGGACATAAAGGTCAAAGGTCAAGGTCAAACAATTTTTTTTTTACATATTTAAGTTTTTGAAATTTTTAAAATTATTTAACGAAGAGAAAATGTTTTATTAATTATATTGAAACAAAACATCAAAAAATAATGAGGTGGAAAGACCTCTAATTGTTCGAGAACAATTAGTCTACTAGTTATTCTTCGGTTTCTTTTTCCTTATTATTTTTATTTCTTTTTTTTTCTTCCCATTTTTGTGCACGCGATTTCTCAAAAACGGCTCGGCCGATCTCCATCAAATTTTCAGATGTGATAGATATTGGTCTGAACCTGATAGCAAATTTTTTGCATTGATGACGTCACATCCGTTTTTGAGATATTGAGATTTTTCCAATTTTTATATGGGTATTTTGTCTGCGGTCTTTCTCCTAAACTCTAAGAGATATTGAGCTAAAATTTTTACGGTTGGTAGAGGAAAGATTGAAGTTTTGCATGGTTTTTGTTTTATATGTCTAGCACTAAATGCGCCAAAGCTCGGTAGGGCTCGAAAATTGAGATATCAAAAGCGCCTTGAATTTTCGTGCTTTTCTTTGTTTATCTTTTTTCTGGAAAATATTTTGTTAAATCATGTTAAGCAACAAAAGTTCATTTTTAAAAGAGCTTTCATTTGATTCCAAGGAAAAGGGGCTGGCCCCTAAAATTAGGGGACCACAGGGCTCTAAAGTCTTTTATCTCTAGCCCTTTACTGAGAGATATGTTGTGAAAGGTTATAGAAGCAAATATGTTTATCTCACAGTTATATATCCAAGCAATGTAATGATTTTATCATGTGTTACGTAATTATGGGTTTTTAGGGGTCAAAAATCCAAAATTTTGATCACCCATATCTTAGAAAGGAAAAATATTTTGAAATGCATTATAGAAGAAAAGTTGCTCAAAATGATGTACTTAACGAAATGCAACCTTCAAAGTTCCGTTAAACGGCCCCTATAAGGAGTTAAGGGGTCGTTCCCTAATATGATTTTTCCCATATATCTCAAGAACGGTAACGAATTTCTAAACATTTGTTGAACAAAATGTGTTTAGAATTAAAGGACCTTTCAATTGATAAGAAGAAAAAGGGGCTGGCCCCTTAAATTAGGGGACCAGAGGGCTCTAAAGTCTTTTATCTCTAGCCTTTTACTGAGAGATATTTTGTGAAAGGTTATAGAAGCAAATATGTTTATCTCACATTTATTTATCCAAGCAATGTTATGATTTTATCATGTGTTACGTAATTAGGGGTTTTTAGGGGCCAAAAATCTAAAATTTTTATCACCAATATCTTAGAAAGGTAAAATATTTTGAAATGCATTATAGAAGGAAAGTTGCTCAAAATGATGTACTTAACGAAATGCAACCTTCAAAGTTCCGTTAAACGGTCCCTATAATGAGATAAGGGGTCAGCCCCTAAAATGTTTTTCCCCATATATCTCAAGAACGGAAACAAATTTCTAAACACTTGTTGAACAAAATGTGTTTAGAATTAAAGGACCTTTCATTTGATATCAAGAAAAAGGGGCTAGCCCCTTAAAGTAAGGGACCAGAGGGCTCTAAAGTTTTTTATCTGTAGCCCTTTACTGAGAGATATTTTGTGAAAGGTTATTGAAACTAATATGTTTATCTCACAGTTATTTACCCAAGCAATGTAATGATTTTATCATGTGTTACGTAATTAGGGGTTTTTAGGGGCCAAAAATCCAAAATTTTGATCACCCATATCTCAGAAAGGAAAAATATTTTGAAATGCATTATAGAAGTTAAGATGCTCAAAATGATGTACGAAACAAAATGCAATGGTCAAAATTTCGTTAAACGGCCCTATAAGGAGATAAGGGATCGGCCCCTAATACGTTCTTTGCCGTATATCTTACAAACGGTAACGAATTTCTAAACACTTGCTAAACAAAATATGTTTAGAGTTAAATGACCTTTCATTTGATATCAAGAAAAAGGGACTGCCCCCTCAAATAAGGAGACCAGAGGGCCCTAAAGTCTTTTATATGTAGCCGATTACTGAGAGATATTTTGTGAGGGTTACGAAAGCAAAATTAGGTATAATACGTTTATATATCCTAACAATATAATGATTTACTTATGCGTTACCTAATTGGGGGTTTTAGGGGCCAGAAGTAAAAAGTTTAATCGTGTCTATCTCAATTGGAAGAAATGCTAGTATTTACAAAAGCAACGTAAGAGAACTTCTAAAAAGCAATGCAGAAAAGCAGCAGTACTCCACTCCTGTTTTCAGATCATGTTTTCTTGTCGAAAATCAAAGTCGATAATGTCATATCACCTTCTTAAAATCGGACGGAAGACCTCCTCGTTGCTCGCAACGAGATCGTGTCTAGTTATTATTATTATTCCAATGAATGATATCAAGTACAATTAATTAAATCAAATCATGTTGAATTGAAGGTAGCTCTAAAACCGTGTAATTAATTTTGCCATTAATTAATGACATGATAATAACTCATGTGTAACCTCTGAACTTTTGCTCCTCTTACACTATTCAACGCATTGCCAATGGCTACGTGTGATAAAAGTATAATGTTGTACCCATAAATAAAATATGTTTAGGTATGATTAATTGTTCTGTAAATATGCGAAGCGTTGATATAAGAAATACTTCAAATCACGTTGTCTGTTTTATTTGCTTACCAATTTCCCATTTAAAGAGAAAAATAGCATTTTTTATAAATTGTTGCAAATAAATCAAATGAATGTGCTTCTTTTAAAAAGTAATTGACTGTATGAATAAGTCAAAGATACATATTGTAGATAATTTTTCCATAAATACAATTTCTTTTAACCTGTACCCAATTTCCCTGACAGAAACAGAAAATTGTTTGAAAGCTTTGTGCAAAAATGCTAAAACGGCTGGAAAATCATTAATTTATGATGTCATTAATCCAAAATAAAGGCATTTGGATCAATTAAAGATTGAAAAAGTATGTCTGCCTTTTTTGTAACACTGCCTTTTTTATTTTGTCTCTGTCTTTTCTGGAGTAGTGTAAATGTCTTAACATTTCTGAAGATCATCATTATTTTAACTTCTATTTTATTAAGACATGGTTACTACTTCAGCTTTATTGTTTCCATTTTTAATTAATAATGCGATTAATTTATTATCATTGGTGACCAACCATTATTTAAATAACGATGTTCAAAATTGCATGGCCAAAATTCTAGCGATATACAGATCTTACATTTTTTTTTGTAAACAAGGCTCATGCAATGTTTTTGTCTACATTTTGGTTGCTGGAAAAATTACATTTCAACAAAATCGGATGCGAGAAACAGAAGAAATTGTTTATATACTAGTTTATATAGTATTGTTCATAGGTAACAAAATAAAAACTCCTGATTCAAATAAAGTTTTTTTTTCTACTTTACAATTAACTGCAGAACTCATTCGGGTTGACGAAACGTAGAGCTATAGTGCTAACAATACAAAAACTGTGCGTTTATTGCGCACAGAATGTTGTGCTCGGTTTGAACTTATAAACCAAATTAAGAAATGTTTTATAAAATTTTCATACCATAAATATTCAGAGGTTTTTTTTTTACTTTAGATGTTAATAGTTTACTTGTCGCTGAATGTCTTTTAAACACCCACATCAGCCCCGTGAAATGCAATGATGGCGATTCTTGATTCCGATGCGGATTTATTTGTGCGCAATAAATATAAAGTTTTGTGAATGGATGGAATTGTAGCTCTATGGTCTGTCGACCCAAATTCCCGCAGAGCTTCAGTTCTGCAGCTCCTATACATCTGACATTCAAATTTTGATTACACTTTGCAAATTCCTAAAATAAGTACACATTTTAAGCAATAAAAATTGGGAAATAATAGATTTTAAAAATATAAGCTTAAAGCGTGACCACACGATTTTGAATGTTAGATGCTAAATACACATGTAGGTACCTAGATGTTTCATTTATTTCGATTTCAATTGTCAAGAATATACCTAATGATTATTGTCGTTTTGCATATTATTGTTTTCAGAAAATCAAATAGTTTTGAAGATTTGATAGACCCTTTGGAATTGCTAAAACTTATTGTATTTTCCAACTTCTTGCATCGAACAGATCATCAACTTTCCTATACAATATGAAAATGGTAAGTTATTGATAATCCCATTTTCTTTAACTTTTCAAAATCAAATTTTACTGACATGAATCACCGTTTGTTACAAATTTACCTGTTTTTATAGAATTTAATAAATTTTGTTGAATAATTGATATCTGTTGGAGCTTAGTATTTTTGGCATTCGGCAGATACTTTATTTCAGGTGTTTAAAAACCTTCTGATCCTAATGTGCTGTTCGTTTGCTAGTTGTGAACTAGTTTCTCAGATTTTCCTGGATGAACAGTGGGAGGAATTCAAACAGATCCACAATAAAACTTACACAGAGCAAGAAGAAAGCAAAAGGTTTAAAATAATAAGATTTTCTTAATTAACTGTCCTTCTTTTTTATTTTGCTGTCAATTTATTAAGTAACGTAATCTTTCATTTAAGCGAATGCATAGAATTGTGTATCTCATGATTTCTATATACATTCAAGAGCAATTTCTTTGATGCTTTGGTTTTGTAATTTTGAAGACCTTAAAATCGTTTTGAATACAAGGCCATTAAATGAAATCGTGTGGGAAATTGGTCTGTATATATTAGTGATAAGATAACTCCAAACAAATTAGTCTGTTTACCTTTAAAAAAAATCTTTCTTCGTGGAATATAAAACGTAGACATTGTTGGATTTCTTTGTTTCTATGGTTTCTATGTTTCTTCGAAACAACTGTGGATAATTGTAATCTTGTGTGTTGTAGTGCTTGTTGGCTTCTATGACTGTATAAGCGAAAAAAGGCGACTACCGTCATATAAAAAAAAACTAACTAAAACACTGTTCACTTATACATAAAACTTATATATAACTTTATATAAATAAAACTAAGAGGACCATGGGCCATAAGGCTCTCTTGAGCAACTTCATCTTATTTATAACAAAAATATCTGAACAATTTGTACAGTAGGTTTTGTTTAAAAAGATTTCTTAGTTTTCTTAAAAAGGCATGGTCACGACTTTGGTCAAATTCTATTTTTCTTTTTTTATTATTAAAAATGCTTTACGAATGCATTTCTATTAATCAAATGAAAATCGAGGGTCAGTCGTAGAGTTTTAAGCAAGATACGGGGCTCACAAATCTTTGTCATATAAACAAGGCTCGTGCCCTGTTTATGTTTACATAGGTTCAATTTACCAGTAAAAATCTTTTTCAAGCTGATTTGTCTGTCTTTTTATTTATAAATAAACAGTTCCTAACGTTTAATACATTCATTTCAGGTCTAAAACTGGAATTTCTACTTCAACATTTAAAATGTTAAAAAAAAAGCTTTCTTTACATATCAAAGTTTTGCAGGCTCTGTAACTCGCTTTTAACTCAGCGAATTTCAGTAACATTTTGGTTGACTAAAAGTGCCTTACTAAGCATTGTGAACATCAAAATCTAGAAAAAAATTCTGACCAAAATCATAACCATGCCCCTTTAAGCTAAACATTGAGTGCCTTATGTAGTTCTAGTGATCAGTATTTCAACAATTAAGAAAAAAAAACTATATATGATCCTTAATACAAGATAACACTACAAAGGTTACATGTATTAGCAGTGGTTTCCTTATATATATATATATATATATATATATATATATATATATATATATATATATATATATATATTTTTTTTTACAGATTTTATATCTTTTTTATTCTAACTTTCTAACTTTTCCAGATTTCCAACTATTAGGTTGTGGGTCTTGGTCTGATCAATTAATATCTAAACCTTAGTTTCAAATCTACAAGTTTTCAGGATGTTTGCATAAATGTACTTTCATAATCATATCATTAGAGTTTTTGCCAAGAGGATTTTTAAACAGATTTCTTCCAATATGAAATTTAAATCTCTACTGTGGCCCTTTTATACCCAGGGGCCCGTTTCTCAAAAAGGCATAAATTTGGGCTTAAGTTAGTCCGACTAACGAAGTTACGCCAATATTTAGTCGGGTCAAAGTTGCCTTTCTGAAAGAGGCGTAAGTTAGGGTTTAAATGTCGAAAAACTTATTAAGACATCTCCGCTGAGTACTAAGCATGCACATATCGTATTTTGTTTTGCTTTAAGGCTATGACAATATGTGGTGGGTCAATTTTCTAATTCATAGTACATGTATAGGAAAGTACACATGTTATACATGAACTATACCACAAAATGTACATATTTCAAGTTGTTCATAACAGTTTATATTATTGAAAGTAGAACAAATGTTTATACGTTTCTAACATAATGAATTTTTTGAGAAATACAGATGATATGAAAGAGGCAGATATAACAGGTTTCAAAAACCAAATATATGACAATTGAATGCATTGCAGACGATATTGAGGCACCATTGTACATTTCAATTGAACGAAACAATGCATAGAAATTAACTCCAATATTCGTGTAAAATTGAAAATATGTATAAAATGCAGGGGCGGGATAAAGTAAATTTGCCCCATACGCAGAATGATAAGTCAATGCTTCATATAGATATTTAGACACTTTCAGATCCTGAGATAAGGCTTGATTCTTTTTTATCATATAACTAAATTATTTATAGAAAATAATATGACTATGATTTAAACAGCAACCTGCTGAAATAGAAAATATACACTGTATTCTTGATTTTCTGCGATTCAAATGATAAAGTTTTGAAAGATATTGTCTACAATTAACAACACAGGAATTATTAACATTTGAGGCCGGGGTCTCCCCAACTCCCTTTCCTGTTTTTGGATTAATCATTTGATTGTTTTGTTTTGATTTATTTTTTTTATTTTTTTTTTTGGGGGGGGTATTGAATGTAATACATGTATATACCGTATACAGGGAAGTATTCGTCCCTTTAATTTTCAACCATTTCACTCTCGTTGTCAGCGGGCGAATTTTAGACAGCGATTTTCAATGTCTAATATTAATTAACTTCAAACACAACTCTGACTGGGCGAATTCACGACGGAGCGAGTGTAGAAGGGCGAAAATAATACGGAACGAAAATAACCCTGTATAGTGTATCTTGATTAAAAGATATAATAGCAATCATCTAAGAACCCTTACACTTTTTGAAGAAAGTTTTATAAATAAAAGGTTTCTAAAAGTTAAATGGATCTAAAAAAAAATCCCCATATCCCCCGTATTTGCAGTTTTAACCAGTACTTTTGAGTCTTACTATTTAGCTCTATCTGCTTTGGGTTATTGGGGTGGGGGTGTACAATTGTTTATATTAAATACGGAAGACACGCTAGTTTAATTTGTAAATAATGCAACCTGTTGTAAATCTGCTAAAACAACGTCTTTTGAATTGCAAGTTGACAACTTCGAAGTTAAAATAAAAACATCCCTTGATATACATACATCTTAAATATGATGAAACAAAACTATCATGAATTCAAGTAATTTAAGTTCTATTCAATTAAATGAGAACAAGAGAGTGCACTAATAGAGTAAAGTAACTTGCCCAAGGTTACAATGTTACCTCCCTAGGGACAGACCAGACTCGAACCCGGGGCTACCGTGTCCAAATCGGTCGATGCTTTCAAATGCGTCAAAAACTCTAGTTGGTCGACTTATTTATTTATTTATTTTTATATAAAATAATATTATAATAATTTGATAATGATTTATTAATTTAATTATTTGACTTAGTTGAACAATGTTGACTTAAGAGGTTTTTAAATGAAAATCTTGTGTATGCTTACTGAGTATTGATTTAAAAATTAATAATTTATCTGTACTTGTATACGTCTATCTTGTTGCGGAATACATATATAATTCAGAATTAAAGCATCTTTTTTAAAGCTTTACACGCTATAATTTGCGTCAATTTTGAATGCATTGGGAGATATCAAATTCTGAACAATAAAAAATAGTTATTTTCCTGCCAGGAAAGTAATGCCTCCTCTTGGATATCAATCTAACACGTGTTTATATCAGTTATCGGGGTATACCCATCTTTAATTCTTCATATTCAATTTCATTAACGAGTAGTAATGTATATATATATATATATATATATATATATATATATATATATATATATATATATATATATATACATTGAAAAAATGACAATAACAAACCGTCAACCATCTCAAATCCATAAAACGAAATACAAATTCAAAGCAGAGCAACACGGACCTCCAAGATAGAGGTAGGATCAGATGCAATGGAGGAGTGAGCATCCTCTGCTGACCGGTCACACCCGCCGTGTGCTCTTTGTCGTAATCGGGAAAATAAAAACCTCAAAAGTCCGTATACAATTAGGTAATTAATTATGGTCTAACAATTAGTATGAAAAACGTCAGTCAGCATGCGACTCAGTGGAAGATTGTATTTGCTGACAAGGTCGTCGTATCGACCATAGAACTTACGAAAAGATGACTTTAAACGAGACTGTTGATAGTCCTGTTTTATCAACTTGTTTGTCAGTAGCTTGCCTCGTCTTAGAAACTGTTCATACGAAGAGCATGCCCTTGCGTATCGAATTAACTGAGAGACAAAAACACCATATGCAGGTGATGAAGGTATATTGCTACATGAGTAGGGAAAGTTGATTATAGAAAAATTGAAGTCATCGCGTTTATCATAAAGTTTTGTTGTTAGGTTACCGTCAATGTCCATTTCCAGTAAAATATCCAAATATGAAACAGATGACGCTGACTCTGTGATATCTTTTATTGCAAGTTCTCTGGAATATATCGAGTCGACGTAAGTATGGAAATAACAATTGTTAATTGATAATACGTCGTCGATATACCTAAATGTTGAGTTGAAGGCCACAGCGAGTGATTTATTTTTTTCACGTACAAGTTTTGAATAAATTCTGCTTCATAAGAATAAAAAAATTGGTCTGCTAACAATAGGGCACAATTGGTACCCATGGGAATTCCAACAGATTGTTGGAAGACTTGATTTCCAAAAACTACATAGATGTTGTCTATCAGAAATTCAAGCATCTTTTTAATGTCAACTTCAGAGTACTTGTGTGTGCAATCAGAATGGTTTTTAACAAAATAGTTTTTTTAGATTTAGATTTACGTTTAATGAGTTAATTTCATTATTTATCAAATTGATTTAATCTTAATTTATTTAGAAATAGGAACAGTTATCCAACAATAGGTATTTTTTTTAAAGTTATAAGTTCAGGTAAATGTGAATGTTTTTCTTAATAACACGTAAAACAAGCCATATTAAAGTTCTCTGTTTATTTTGCCTTAGAAACAAAAAACTCGCAATTTTTGTGTACAGACTAAGGACTTGCGCCTACCTAATACCAGGCGTAGATTTAAACCCAAATTTAGTCCCGACTAAGTTTCCACTTTTTTGTGAAACGCAACTTAGTCTGGCTTTGAGGTTTTGTCCCTGATTTAGTCCTGACTAAGGTTACGCCTGGACGTAGGCCTTTTTAAGAAACGGGGGCCCGTTTCTCAAAAAGGCCTAAATTTGGGCTTAAGTTAGTCCGACTAACGAAGTTACGCCAATATTTAGTCGGGTCTAAGTTGCGTTTCTGAAAGAGGTGTAAGTTAGGGTTTAAATGTCGAAGAACTTAGACATCTCCGCTGAGTACTAAGCATGCGCATATCGTATTTTTGTTTAGCTTTGAGGCTATGATTATATGTGGTGGATCAATTTTCCAATTCTTAGTTCATGTACTAAAAAGTACACATGTTATACATATACACTGAATGTAAACCACAGATTGTGCATAGTTCAAGTTGTTCATTAATGACAGTAGATAAAATGCTTATACGCTTTTTAACATAATGTAATTTTAGAGAAAATACAGATGATATGTAAGAAGCAGATAGTAAAAGTTTGCAAAAACCAAATATTTGACAATTGAATGTATTGCAGACGATATTGAAGCATAATTGTGCATAATTGAACGAAAGAATGCATAGTAATTGATTCCAATATTCGTGGGAAAATGAAAATATTTATAAAATGCAGGTGCAGGGCAAGGTAGAAATGCCTGCATACGTCTGCAGAATGATAAGTCATACTTCATAGATATTTATACACTTTCAGATGCTGAGATAAGGCTTGATAATATTTCATCATATCACTGAATTATTTATAGAACATAACATGATATTACTATGATTTAAACAGCAACCTTAGTACTGAAATCGAAAATTTCCACTGTATAAATAACATGTACATGAACCTTGTCCATGTCTACAGAAGTAATAAAATGTCCATCCATCGTTCCAATACTGTGAGAATTTAGACTATGACATGGACACGATTATTGGTTTTCAGCGATTCGAATGATAAAAGTTTTGAAAGATATTGTCAACAATTAGCAACACAGGAATTATCAACATCATAGGCCGGGGTCTCCACAAATCCCTTTCCTCTTTTTTGGTTTAATAATTTGATTGTTTTGTTTGTTTGTTTTTGTATTAAGTATTGCAAGTAATATATATCTTGATTAAAATATAGATATAAAAACAATAAGCTAAAAAACCCTCCCTATTTGAAGATAGTTTTATGAATGAAAAGTTTCTAAAAGTTAAATGGAAAAGGCATCTAAAAAATCTCCAATCCCCCTCCGGATAAGGTATTTAGGGTCTTTGCGGTTTTAACAAGTAAATTTGAGTCTTACCTTTTTTCCTATCTGCTTCGGGTTATTTTGGGGTATATAAGTTTATATAATAAGTATGGCAAGCTAGTTAAATTTTTAAATAATGTACATTGTTGTAAAACTGCTAAAACAGCGTCTTTTGCCTTGCAAGTCCACAACTGATAGTAAACCATACCTATTTTAAAAGAATTACAATTTTAAATATGAACGCATATGATTACTAGTAATTAATCTTAGAATTAATAAGATTAATGAATTTGATTTCCGAAAATTCAAGGAGACGTGTACGTAAAATTTTACGAATCTTTAAGAATCTTGACAAACGCTTGTCAATAAAATTGACACGAACTCTGCATTCTAAAACATATTTTTAACAAATTAAAATGGATCGTACCTAAATGCGAGTTCATTTACATTAAGAATAACATGTAGCTTTCATAAAATTTTGTAAAAATTCTTGGAGTAAAAAAAAAATGAGAATACATTCGTGTTGTGAAATAATAAAAAAAAATGTAAGTAAGGAACATACAATCACACACAAGCACAAATTACAACTATAAATGTTTTGAGTTGAATAAGTTTTTTCTCAATATTTTGAAATCAGTTTTGTTTCATAGGATTAAATTTGATCAGAAACATTATACATGCATTGGCATCAGACTTCGTCTAAAATATACATGTGGTACTTCTTCAAATGATGTGAAGATAAATATAGGCTTAGTTGAACAATGTTAATCTAAGAGGTTTTTAAATTAAAATCTTAAGTTTATGCTTACTGAGTATTGATTTAAAAAAATCAATTATCTATCAGTACTTATATACATCTATATGATATATATACTCGGTGTTGTTGTTGTTGTTGAATACATGTACTGTTTAATCTAGAATTATAGCATCTTTTTAATTATTGTGTTAATACATGTATCAGTTATCGGGGTATACCCATATTTAATTCTTCATACTTTAGATAAATTATAGTAATGTATTTTACATATGTTTGATGAGTTAAGCTCTTTATTAATCAAATGTATTTAATCTTAATTTATTTAGCAAATAAGAAACAATTATCGAGCAATAGGTATATTTTTTAAAGTTATTCATGAACTAATACTTCAATAAATGTGAATGTTTTCCTTCATAACACGTAAAACAAACCCAAATTAAAATTGTATGTTTATTTTGCCTTAGAAACAAAACACTCGTCATTTTTGTGTACAGACTAAGAACTTACGCCTACCCATTAGCAGGCGTAGATTTAAACCAAACTTTAGTCCCGACTAAGTTTCCGCCTCTTTGTGAAACGCAACTTAGTCTGCTTTTGGGGTTTAGTCCCTGATTTAGTCCGGACTAAGGTTACGCCTGGGCGTAGGCCTTTTTGAGAAACGGGCCCCTGGGGCCCGTTTCTCAAAAAGGCCTAAATTTGGGCTTAAGTTAGTCCGACTAACGAAGTTACGCCAATATTTAGTCGGGTCTAAGTTGCGTTTCTGAAAGAGGTGTAAGTTAGGGTTTAAATGTCGAAGAACTTAGACATCTCCGCTGAGTACTAAGCATGCGCATATCGTATTTTTGTTTAGCTTTGAGGCTATGATTATATGTGGTGGATCAATTTTCCAATTCTTAGTTCATGTACTAAAAAGTACACATGTTATAAATATACACTGAATGTAAACCAAAGATTGTGCATAGTTCAAGTTGTTCATTAATGACAGTAGATAAAATGCTTAAACGCTTTTTAACATAATGTAATTTTAGAGAAAATACAGATGATATGGAAGAAGCAGATAGTAAAAGTTTGCAAAAACCAAATATATGACAACTGAATGTATTGCAGACTATATTGAAGCATAATTGTGCATAATTGAACGAAAGAATGCATAGTAATTGATTCCAATATTCGTGGGAAAATGAAAATATTTATAAAATGCAGGTGCAGGGCAAGGTAGAAATGCCTGCATACGTCTGCAGAATGATAAGTCATACTTCATAGATATTTATACACTTTCAGATGCTGAGATAAGGCTTGATAATATTTCATCATATCACTGAATTATTTATAGAAAATAACATGATATTACTATGATTTAAACGGCAACCTAAGTACTGAAATCGAAAATTTCCACTGCATAAATAACATGTACATGAACCTTTTCCATGACTACAGAAGGAAGAAACGTCTGCTTTTGGGGTTTAGTCCCTGATTTAGTCCGGACTAAGCTTACGCCTGGGCGTAGGCCTTTTTGAGAAACGGGCCCCTGGAGATTATCATTTCAACAAACTTGAATATTTACTAACTAAGTGTGCTTTTTAACTTCTCATGTCAAATGGTTTTGGCGAATAATGTTTTGAAGTTTCTTTATTGATTTTTATGTAAAATTATAACCCTCTATTGTGATCCTACCCTACCCCGGAGATCATGATTTCAACAAACTAAAATCTACACTTCCCTAGGGCGCTTTTTAGTTTCACTGGTCAATTGGTTTTAGGTTATAATATTTCAAAAGCTCTTTCTCTCTTCTTCTGTAAAAATGCGGCCCAATCTGGGGATCATGATTTGAACAATGTTGTACAGTCTCTATTTAATCTATTTAATGCAGCTAATTACAAGCCATCCATAACTTCTTAGCAAAGATATGCCAACGTACTCATTTTATATCAATTATTCTGTTTGTGCATTTAAAAAGAAAACAAAAACATTCAAATTGAGATATCCTATTGATTCTCCAAAATGTGTACAACCTAATGTAATCATCTTTTGGTCAAAAAAGTGTCATGACAGTCTTAAAGAAGCAACTTTAATATCTTTACTTTATGCAGCTTCAATTTGTCATATGGATTTTCAATGGAAGGTTTGTTTATTTGAGAAAAAATATAATAATTAGAATTAAAGATATTCAATGTAAAATGAAGTAATAATGAACAATTTTGAATCATCTTAAACTAGTTAAATACTCATTACTAAATAAACATGTAAGTGAAATGAACCACATTCACATAACTGCTAGCAAATAAAAAGTCAGCTATTTTGCACCTATACTTTTTAAAGAGTTATCTTCTCTAGATGAAAAATGAAAATATCAATTCAATATCTTCAAAACATCCGCGGAAAATGATTACATTATTTCAAATTTAAATAAAGAGAATGTTTATGCATATATTCACCACGATATCTGCATGAAGTTCAAATTAATTGTTACAATATCTTAATAAACATGGACATCAGTGTAATAATCAAAGTGCAATAATTGGACAACAGTCAAAATTTTGAATTTTTTGGGGGTGGAAGTATATTTACTTTAATAACACCTTCAAATGATGCCATGATTGAAAATATTGGGACTATTCATTTATTAGGTACAACATGTTGTCTAAATACATTGAATACCTTAAATTACACAATGATCAATTCCGACCAGTAAAAAATATTATTCTTTGGCTCACGGTACACTGATTATAAGTGCAATTTAATAATATCTTTACTATAACTACACAATTGTCAAACATTATTTAAATGAGGGGAAATCTTTACAAACAAGACCAATGAATATTACCTGAAGTTAAAGCTGCTTGGTCCAATTTTATATAAATTTTGTGTACGCCTTTAAACAATGGTTATGCTAAGTATGAGTTTAATAATAAACATTGCAGTAGTTTTCCCGGTCCATTAAGCCAAATTTCAATGAAAAAAAAATTATGTACAAAATTTGTTAACAAAACAAACGACATAAGAGGGCATCGCGTTATTTCGCCACATTTAAAATTCGCCCCCTGACCTCGAGACGGGTATGGTTGTATCACGACTTTGAAATCGCTAAAAATAAATAAATTGAATGTTTAGGGAAACTAAAATTAAAGCTGTGTACATTTTTTTCGCTAATATTTCTGAAATTTGCTTTGTTTACAATCAATGCATAAACATTCCCATGATGCATTTTGGTTTGTTTTTTCGTTTGCCCAAAAAGAAATTATTTTTATTTACGTTAATATTTCTAACTTTGAAAGGAGACCGATTCTGTTGGTGTAAATGGAGAAAGTCCATAACTTTTTAAGATATGGTTTGCATGGGAAATTATTTGATACTGTAATAACCAAAAAACAAAAAAACAAAAACAAAAACAAACAAGAGGCCCAGGGGCCACATCGCTCACCTGAGCAATTGGCTAGGAAAAAGCACATACCAGATCATATCAGAACTGAAAGTTTACTGAGAGTGGACCAGACATGAATTATGACTTTTTTTCTGTCTGTGTCCTTGAACTTGTACAATGACCTTGGGTCAAAGTTAAGACACAACCTCATGTCATAACCAGTCTTTGAGTAAATGAGGAACCCTCCAAGTTTATCCATAAAAAAGATATGGACCAGGCATGAATTATGAACGTTTTCTTTCAATGACCTTGAACTTGCAAAATCATTTGGAATCTTTGTATGTAGTAGGAACTTAGTAGGTTTATCCATAAGCAAGATATGGACAGTACATGAATTAGATAATTTTTTCTACCAGTGACCTTGAACTTACCCAAAAGAACTTAAGTCAAGGTCATGACACACCCTTAGGTTATGAACAATCTTTGTGTGAAGTAATACAATTTAATGTCCCTCTGTAAGAAAGATATGGACCGGACACATTTGCACAGACAGATTGACGGACAAGATGATTCTTATATACCGCCCCCCAAACTTCCTTTCTGGGAGGTATAAAAAGACAATTATGCATATCAGTGTGGTCTGAAAACTTCACTTGCATGCCACATTATACTATAATCAGACTAAAATGATTTTTCAAGTATTTCAGAGAAATTTCTATTTTTAGCAATCACCAAACTGTTTATCGAAATCACAAATCGCTATTCAGTATTATGAATCTTCGTGTAGTCTACTTGTTCGCCAAGTTGTATTGAAATCAGACATCAACCCTTGGGTAGCAAATATGCTTTTGAATGTACCGATGGGGGGGGGGGTGTGGGGGTGTTATATTGTTGAAAGTCCCTCTCCAGAATCATATGAAGACACCACCACTTGCCCATGGAGAGCTGCAAATTTTGTCCTATACTCGGCACTCAGATTATTTGAGCAGGGAGGGGTCTTTTTCATTCCAGCATCAACTGCGACATGGGACCTCAGTTCATACATTGTCATCTGAAGGTCTGGTCTCCACATCCCACAGTGGGATTCCGACCCGTGACGTAAGGATCAAATACTTACTTCGCGACTCTAGAGGAGACGCTCTTACCATTAAATACACATTTAAGGAATGAATTCAAAAATTCAGAGCAAATGATTTTCTTCTTCATCAAATTATTGCTTTAACCACTGTGCTTTTTGATAGAGCAAAAATATTTCAGGTCAATTAGAGAATTAGTCTTACATGTATTAAGCATGGCAAGCATTAATGGAATGCAATTTGAATCATTCTGAAAAATACACCAAGATGTGTATAAAATTGTATTTAAAATTTCTTTTCTCCAACATTCAAGATGGGGGGAGTGGGGGCTTGGTTATTCTAAGCAAGAAGAAACAAGTTTCATATTAGCTTCAGATCTGAAGCTCTCCGAAAAAATATATTGATAAACCGGAAATCTAGTGACACCCATTGAAAAAATTGTATACATTTATTGCGCACAATAAATGAGCTTTGTTCTCGATTTATTTCTCCGATTTCAAAACTATAATCTCAAAATATTACTAATTGTATATACCTAACATATTCTTTGGCTGTTACCACAACCATACATTCCTCATAATTGTACATATATAGTTTGTTGAT